>JAEHOC010000001.1:1913373-2551164 GCA_016834605.1 Chlamydomonas incerta | reverse complement strand
CGGCGGCGAAGCCAGCAGGCGGCGGCGAACCTGCAGCACCTGCGGCGCAACCGGCCCCGCATCAGTATGCTGCTGTTGCGGCTGGCTTTGGTATTCAGCAGCATCGTCGAATGGCATATGCGCGGCCACAGGAGACGAAGCAGCAGGTGCTGCCGCCAGCCCAGACGGGCCGGAGCGGGCTCGCACGCCCGGCGGCGGCGAAACCAGCAGGCGGCGGCGGACCTGCAGCACGTGCGGCGCCCCCGCCGCCGCAGCAGCCATCCCAGCCGCGGCTGCTGCCGGCGGGCTGGCCAGAGAGTGGTGCCGATGCGCCTTGTGGGGAAGTGGCGCCGATATGGCGGCTGACACGTCGTGCGCATGCTGCTGTGGGTGGTAATGGTCAGCGGAGTAATGGTAGGCCCCCGCAGCATGTCCGTAAGGCGGCGACAGCCGTCGCCGGCGCAGCGAGGGAGTGAACTCTCCGTCGTCCTCGAACTCAAAGCCTGCGGCCGCGCTCGCCGGCTTGATTGTGCTCGACCGGTAATAAGCCTGCTGCTGCTGCTGCTGCTGCTGCTGCTGCGGCGGCGGCGAAGCCTCCTCCTCCTCGTCGCCCTCGGGGACAACGGCATCGGCATCATCAGCCGTGTTCACCGCTGCCCATGACATCGCCGCGCCTTGCCAACCTGGAGGCCGCTGCTGCCACCTGCCATACGCAGCCGCGCGGGCTGCCGGGCGGTGCGGCTGCTGCAGCCGCCACTGCTGCATCGCCCGCCACTGCTGCAAAGCGGCCGCCGGGGGCGGCTGCACCGGCTGTCCAGTCGGCCTGTAGGCGGCTGTAGCGGCTGCAGCAGCAGCAGCCGCTGCGCTCACCACGCCCACCGGGGCGGACAGCGTCCGGTACAGGGGCCCGCCGGGGCCAGCGGCACCGCTGCGTAGGGCGTGCATGTGCTTGTGGCGAAGCGGCGGGTAGCCGGCCTGGCGCTCCGCCTCCGGCTCCAGCTCCGCCTCCTCATCGCTGTCATCGTAGCCGCCTGCTGTGTAGACCGCCTGCTGGTTTGAGGCGGTGGCGGGGTAGGCGCCGCCCCACGCGTACGCGCCCTCCGGCTGCTGCTGCTGCTGCTGCTGGGGCTGGGGCTGGGGCGGGTAGGACACCCACGTCTCCGCAGTAGGGTATGGCGGCTGCTGCTGCTGCTGGTGCTGCTGGTGCTGCTGGTGCTGGGGTGATGTCGCCACGGCTTGCCATGGTTGCGGCTGCGGCTGCGCCTGGCCCAGCTGCTGCTGCTGCTCATCCGGATCCAGCCGCAGGTCCTGCATCCCCTGCTGCCGCCGCTGCTGCCGTGTTTCAAACACGTCAGGGTCCGTCAGTGTGGTGGCGCCAGAGGAGGTGGCACCGTCCGCCGGTGAAGCGGCAGCGCCGTTGCCATAGCTGGCGCTGCCTCCGCTGGCGGTCGGGGCATCAGGGCCGGCGGCAGGATTTGCGCCTGCCGCTGCTGCCACCACTGACGGCTCCAGCGTCGCCACTCCGACGGACGCGCCATTGGCAACTGCTTCGACTGCTGCTGCTGTAGCGGGCAAGTACCCCATCTTGACTACTTCTGCGGCCGGCGGCGCCGCCAGCACAGCAGCGGCCGCGGCAGTGGTGTGGAGCGGTGTGGCGAACGCCGCCGGACTTGCGGCGGCGGGCCCCGCACCCGCAATGGCCGCATCAGGTCTGGGGACTAGCTCGGCCGCATCAGCAGCACCAGCAGCCGCCACGCGGCCATGAGGAGAGCCGGACACGAAAGCGCCCGCGGCGGCTGTCGCAGCAGCGGCTGCTGGTGGCGCGGCAAAGGATATCTCCACGCGTGCTGCTGCCCATGCTGCTGCCTCTGTTGCTGCGGCGGCGGCCGGCGGCGCGTGGTGCCGCGACCGCTGCTGCAACACGTGCTCGGCCAACGCCGCGGCCCCCGCCGAAAGCGCCGTGATGGTAATCGGCTGCTGCGGGGGCTGGGGCTGGGGCTGCTGGAGCTCCCGGTCGCCCTCGCTCGCGTTTGTGCTTGTGGCTCCTGTGGGCACACCGACCGCCGTTGGTCCCGCCGCCGCGGCTGCTGGTGCAGACCGGCTGTGTCCCGCCGCCTCAGCACCTGCTGACACAGCCGCCGCCCCGGCGGCGCGCAGCGAGCCGTCCTGCCCGAGCTCGGCTGGCACGGGCCCCAGGCACTGCAGCACGTAGCGGCGGGATGAAGTCCTGACCGCCGCCACGCCGCCAGCAGCAGTAGCAGTAGCGGCAGCAGCAGCAGCATCAAACGGCCCCCAGCCAGGCGCAGCGGCAGCGCCAGCAGGAAAGGCCGTACCAGTGGCAGTATGGGTGGCAGCTGCTGGCGCGGCGGAGTAGCCATTTGCCGGCCAATGCTGTTGCTGCTGCCAGGCGTGTGTCTGGGGGCCCGTATAGGCGCCGTCAGTGGCGGCGGTGCCGGCGGGGGCGGCAGCCGCAGCACCGTGGTCTTCTGTCACGTAGGCAACGTCTGCGCTGCTGTGTCCTGAGCGATAGCCGGGGACAGCCGCTGCAGCAGACGCAGCAAACGGTTGGCGGTCGCTAATAAACCATCCCGCCGCAGCGGCTGTCGCCGCCGCGGGCCCCGCCATCGCAGCCATCAGCACTCGCGAGCCGCCGCCCGCCGCCGCCGGCGAGTAGCGGCCGCCGCCCATGACGTCGCCGCTGCGGCGGCCCGCAGCCACTGCAGCAGCCGGCATTGCCGGCGGCGGCGAGTTGCGACGCCTGTAGCCCCTGCGGCTGGGCGCGAACGGCGCCTGAGCCGCCGAGGCGGCCGCCGCCGCAGCTCCAGCAGCAGCGTGGTGCGGGAGCTGCTGGCTCCAAGCCGCCGCCGCGGCGGGATCAAAACCAGCCAGGCCGCCGGCTGCCACCAGCTCGCCCAGCTCGCTAGCGGCGAAGGCGGGGGGACCAGCCGCGTGCCCGCCGCCGCCGCTGGCGGCACCGCCAGGGGTGACGGGATAGACGGGACCGGTGAGAATCCTGACCCGCCCGCCGCCGCGGCCGCCACCGGTGCCGTAGAATCGGTGGTGACTGCTGTGGAACGCGCCAGGTGCCGACGGCATCGGCACCCAGCCGGCGCCAGCGGCAGCGCCGCCGCCGCCGCCGCCGTACGCCGTTGCCATGCTCGCAGAGAGTGAGCGCCCCACCGGCGGGCCCTGAGGCTGCTGCCGGTGCGGCCGCCGCCGGTGCGGCCGAGGCGGCGGCGCAGCGCATGCCGCCGCCTCGTCGTCACTATCGTCACCGCCGGCAGCGCCCAGACTTTGGGGAGCTTCATACTGGCGCTGCCACTGCTGCTGTGGCCGTGCCGCAACGGAAGGAGGCTGCGGCGCCGGCGGTGCAGACGGCAGCGCCTGCGGCGGCGGCGAGTGCCATGCTGCCGGTGGCGGCGCCGCTGGCGGCGGGGGCGCGCCCGGTTCGTGCCATTCGGCGCATTGCTGCGGCTGCTGGTATTGCTGATAGTGGTGCGGCTGTTGCTGCAGCTGTTGCTGATACTGCGGCCACTCGGGCATGGGCACGTAATAGCTCAGGCCGCCACTTCCGCCGGCGCCGGCCTCCCCTTCTGGCCCTCCTAGCCGCATGCTGCCCAAATGCTGGCCAGCCGTGTCCGCCGCGGCGGCAGCGGCGGCCGACGCGCGGGGCGTGGCGTCATCCGCTGCCGGCGCCGATGCCGGCGCGGCCGTCGTTTGCGGCAGCAGCGGCGGCGGCAACACGTGGAACTGCGGAGGCGGCACCGGTGGCAGTGGCGCCGCTGCCACCGCCGCCGCCTGCTGCACCGCATCGGCAGCGCCCGCTGCGGCCGCTGCAATGCATTGGCCCGTCGGCTCCAGCAGCTGCTGAGGCTGCGTTTGCGGCTGCAGCCCCTCCTGCTGGTAATCGGCGGCAGGCGCGAAGTCGTCATCTCCAAACAAGTCCCCCAGGTCCGCCAGACCGGCGGTGCAGTCCTCGTCGTCGTCGCCATTCCCGATCAAGTCAAGCCCCGCCAGTCCGAGCAGGTCCAACGCGCCCTCCAGCGGCGGCTGTAGCTGCTGCTCTGGATGCGGCTGCTGAAGCTGCTCGGGTGGCTGTAGCTGGGTCAGCTGCAACGTTTGGGGTGGCTGCGGCGGCGGTTGCGGCTGCTGTTGCTGCTGCTGCGCTGCCGGCCCTATGGGCTGGAGCGAGTCCGGCGACGGCACGGTCCCTGGGGGATGCCCGCCACTAAGGCTGCGGTCGACTTGGCCGTTGCTGCCTTGAGCCTCTTCCGGGCTTGGGGTCACCATCGGTGCCGCCAACGGTGTTGCTGCTGCTCCCGGGCACGGCTGGGAGAGGCGTGCGGCTGCATCAGTAGCCGTCGTTGGCGGCCTGTGGGCGCAGAGTGCATGGGAGGGCGGGATGCAAGCAAGAGAAGAAAACGCGTTGAGGGTCTAGGTCTTGTGTAGCATCCGTAATGCGCGCGAAGCGCACATGGTGGTAGCCGTGCTCACTATCATGCTGGCAGCGAGGCGTGGGGTTGCGCTGGGAGGAAAGCGTGCAGTGCAAGGTCTTGCGCAAAAGCGAGGGTCTGGAGTCACGGATTCCGACCGTGTGTATGACGCACCGCCGCACACTTTCGGGCGCCTTTGTGGCACCGGCACCGAAAACCCGGGTTACAAGCTCACAACTCACCGACCCTGATTTACTATGCACTTGCAGGCATTCTGTGCACTGGAAGCTGGTTCAGAACTTCATGGACTACTCAGGCAACATGCTTGGGAAGCCGATTACGGGGGCTTAACCAGTATTATACGTTTTGCATTGGTCATCCGAAGGTATTCTATGTCCAAGAGAGCGCGGCACCCGGAGTATTCCCGCGACAGCTGTGCATGCCCCGCAGGACAACGACTTTCCCCCCAACTTGGGGCATTCTTCCAGCTCGGTACCGCTAATTTTTTCATGTCCTTCGCATGGGCAGTTCAGCGACTGGGGTTTGTTCAGTCGGCAACGCTGCAGGCTCACCACATTTCTTGCCAGCAGCGCGGTTGTGGCGCTCGCCAAAGCTTGACGGGACTCTACGATACTCGGCTGTATTATTTTTGGTCAAACGTATCCAGAGTTGTGGCCTGGCAGAGGCAGGATAGGTTCCTTTGTGTTCACGAGTCGTCGCTAAGTTGATAAGTACAACAGATGAGTGTCAAAAATAAGTATATGAGCGCAGGTTGCATGTGCACATGCCTGGGCTGGGAAGAGCTCCTTGGGCGCTCTCGACCCATTCCTCATTACTCCACAGCTTTTCTGCAAGTCGGGTTTCGCCCGCGCTGTACCCTCTTTGGCGGCGTATTGATTGATAATGCGCACTTCCATACATGCCAGTGTTTTGGGCGACAGCATTCACGCCACACACCTACCACTTTTCACAGCAGTACGTCACTCGATTCTGTCCTGACAGCCGTGTGAACCCCACTCACGTGTTTTCAACTTACGCAGAGTTAGGAACACACACAGAGAACGACCAGATACTGAAGCCAACGACACGCTGGCCCAAGGCCAGGAGCCCGCGTGGATGCCACGCCCGCAACCCTGGGAGGACTCTTTCCGCCAGGGGACTCTGCTGCGCGCTTTCTTCAACGCACTTAGTCAGTGCGCAGCCCTGGCCTGAAACTTCCGCGATCCCCACACGCCTCCTTGAGCTCGTGTAACTGTTACATTCCTGTGCAGTAGGACGAATACGTATGCCCTTTGATGGAATAGCAATACCCGCCCCAAGCGCCGCTGGCGGTGCTGCCCCACAGGCAGTCAGGCACGCACCGAGCCGCCACGTCAGGGTCCGACATTCACACAGGCTGTCCGAGCGGCTGGATGCCTGTTTTCAATTTGCGGCACACCTTTACCGGTACGCACCCGTTCGCGCATGAGGTATGCAGTAATGCAGTGCTCGGCCAGATGCAACGTGCGTGTACGTGCCATTGACATGGCGGTTCGTGTTGCGGCCGGCCCCAAATTGTACACACGGCCTTCGCTCGCTTTTCCTCTACACACAGTCTTCCCCGCATGCGTCCACCTATTGTATGCTCCCATGCCTTCTTCCCCGTCCCGCTGAACACACCTGTCGGCGCCAGCGGCCTGCGAGCACTCGGCGCCGCCGGGGCCCACATCCACATCCGGCTCCCACTCAGCTAGCGCCGCGTAACGGTGGAGGCGCTGCGTATGGACGCCACCTCCGACTCCTGGTCCGGCTCATCCGGCAGCAGCGCGGACGGCCCAGCCCGCGGCGGCACGATCCGGCTCACGCCCAGCTCCTCGTCCTCGCTCTCAGTGCTGTACGCGCCCGGGGCGGCCGGTGCACCCGGCGGCGCCGCCGCCACCATCGCCGCGGCCGCAGCAGACGGCGGCGGCGGCCGGGGCGGCGTCCCGGCCGCGGGGCCACCGCCCGTCGACGCTCGAGAGCTGGTGCTGCCCTTCGGAGCCATAGCCGGCAGCATGGGACGCAGTCGGCCGGAGCTGCCCACACGCTGCAGCGGCGCCGCCGGCCTTCCCGCCGCGTCGCCTCCCACGAACCCCGCGCCGCTCCCCGCGCTGGCGCCCACCAGCGCCATCCCCGCCGCGGCCGCCGCCGCCGCCGCGCTGCCCGGCAGCGGCGCCGTGCCCGGGTGCCGCGCCCGCAGCAGCTCCGGCGCCAGCAGCAGCCCCTCCAGAATCAGCCGCTGCGCGCCCAGCTGCCGGCTGACGTGCCGCCCCAGCATCTCGGCATGCGGCGCCAGCAGCGGCGCCGCCGCAAACGTCGCCTCCAGCGCCTGCAGCGACAGCGTCAGGCGGTGCCCCAGCTCGCCCGCAGCCGCCAGCACCGGCTTGGCCAGCGACACGTCGGTGAGGTACGTGAGCGCCGCCAGCGGCTGTAGCGCTGCTACAGCGGTGGGCGCTGCTGCTGCAGCTGCGGCGGTTTGCGCGGCGGCGGGCGGCGGAGTGAGAGCTGCGGCCGCGGCCAGGGCGGTGTCGGCCGCGGCCGCGGCCTCGGCGCCGGACAGCGACGCGCGCGGCGTAGCGGCGCGGCTCCCGGGCCGGCGCGGCGTGGCCGCGCCGGACGGCGGCGCGCCGCCAGGAGCCAGTGCCGCCAGCGCACTGGCGCCGTGCCCCGCCGCCAGCGCCCGCACGCCCGCCGCCTGCAGGTGATGTACCGCCAGCAGCGCCACCAGGGTGCGCGCCAGCTCCCGCGCCGCCGCGTCGCCGCCGCCGCCACCTGCGGGCTGCTGCAGCAGGTCCGGCGCCGCCAGCACCACCACGCCCTGCTGCGCCAGCCACTTGACCATGGAGCCGGCGTCCGTCGCGCGGCCCGACAGCACCACCACGTCCGCCTCGCCCGCAATGCGCGCCGCCAGCTTGGCCTCGCTCAGGCCCGCCGCCGGGTCGGCCGCCAGGCCGCCGGCGCCGCCTGGCGGCGCCGCCGCCGCGGCCGCCGCGGCGGCCGCCGCGGCCGCCATGTGGTAGTACTCCTCCGCGTGCCGCACGCTCCAGCCCAGCAGCTCCGCCGCCTCCGGCAGTAGCGGCAGCGCGTCGGTGCCAACCGGCGTCGCGGCGTCGGCCGGCGCGCCCGCCGCCGCCGCGACGGCGGCGGCGTTGAGTCGGCCCACGTCAACGTAAACCACCACGCCGCGCGGCTGCCAGGTGGTGAGCATGGGGTGGCTCAGCGGCGCCAGCGACGGCTCCTCCGGCCGCGCCGGCGGCGGCGCGGGCGGCGCGGCGGCGGAGCCCACACTGCCGAGCGTGAGCAGCGCGTACCCCACCTCGCTGGCCACGTGCAACGAGCCGCTGTAGCAGGAGCCGCCGAGCCCGCCGGAGCCGCTACTACCGGTGCCGGAGGCTGCGGCGGCGTCCGCGTGCAGCAGCAGCAGCGGCGGCGCGTGTGTGGTGACGAGCACGGGCGTGAGCAGCAGCTGCGTGGCCAGCCAGAAGCAGGCGGTGACGGCGGCGGCGGCGTGGGAGGTCAGCGCGGTGGCCAGCGGCGGCAGGCAGGCGGCCAGTGTGTCGGCGTCCAGGGAGCGGTTGGCGCGCACGGCGTCCAGTGTGCCCTTCACGCTGTCCAACACGCGGTCCACCTCCCTGCAGAGTCCAGGGGCGCGGCGCGCGACAGGTCAGCAGGGCGGCCGCGCGAACATGAGCAGAGCGCGGGATGCCGGGGAGCTGCCGCAGCCGCCGCAGGGAGGGCGCCTTGCGAGTGCAGGTAGGCCAGGTTGGGCAGGCAAGCGTCGCGACGGCGGCCGCGCCCACCCCTGGGCTCCGTCCAGTCAAGCTTGCTATAGCCTTAGCCTGGGCTGGTAATTGCACACACACACACACACCACCACCACCACATACCCGTCCTCACCCTCACCCACCTGCCCATGGCCTCCAGCGCCAGCACCACCGCCGCCTGCCGCTGCCCGCCCAGCACCAGCGCGTGCCCCGCCGCCGCCGTGCCCGCCGCCGACCAGTGCGTCACCAGCACCCCCAGCGCCAGCCGCATGCGCACCGCCGCCTTGAGCCAGGCGCCCACGGACTGGGGGCTGGCGGCCACCGGCGCCGGCGCGGCGCGGGTCAGCGCGCCCAGCAGGCCCTGCACCGCGCCCAGGCTGGTGGCGAGCTGCGGCGCGGCGCGGAAGGCCGCGGGCGTGGCGGCCGCCGACCCTGTGTGGCCGTGGTGGCACGTGGCCGTGGTGGCAGGGGCGGGGCTTGCTTAGGGTGAGGCGTGGCGGTGGCGGTGGTTGGGATGGGGTGCGGGGCCGGACAGGTGGCAGGCGATTGGTGGCGCCGGTGCAGCGGTGCATGGACGCAAACACTGACGAACCCCAGAAGCGGGCGAGGACAGGTGCACCCACCTGCCAGCGCCGCCGCGGCGGCGGCCGCCGCCTGCAGCTGCAGCTGCAGCCCCAGGTGCGCCGTGAGCTGCGCCTGCGGCGGCCCGCCCGCCTGCTGCTGCTGTGACAGCACCGGGTGCGCCGCGGCCGCGGCGGCGGCGGCGCCCGCCGCCACCGCCAACTGCTCCCGCAGCGCCGCGACCGCGTCCGCCTCGGACAAGCTCGCCGCCACCGCCGCCTGGCACACGCCCGCCATGCCAGACACCAGCGCCGCCGTCACCGGCGCCGCCAGCGCCGCCAGGCGCGCGGTCGCGGCCTCCGTCGCAGCCACGTCGTCCACGCCCGGCGCCGCCACCTCCTTGCGCAGCGCCTCGCAGGCGTCGCCGCACACCGACGCCGCCGTGTCCACCGCCACGCGAACCGCCGCCTCCAGCTCCCGCGATGCATCCACCAGCGCCGCCGCCGGGGCCGGCAGCCCCAGCAGCGCAGCAGCAGCAGCCGCGTCTGGCGCGGCCGCCGCCGCAGGCGGCGGCGGGAGCAGCAGCACGCCGGCTCCGCCGCCGCCTCCGGCGCTGCCGGCCAGCAGCGCCGCCGCATTGCTGCCACGCGGCGCGAGCGCCGCCAAAGCCGCCGCCAGGGCGTGCATCGTGGCTGCCAGGCCCTGCGCCTGCGGCGGCGTGGTGGTGGCGGGCAGGCGCGCGACGGGGTCGTCGGGGCCGGCGGCGGCGGTGATGAAGTGCCAGGCGGCGGCGCCCAGGCGGTACAGCTCCAGACGCTGCCGGAAGAAGGCGACCACAGTCGCCAGCGCCCTGCAGCAGCGCAGCAGGATAACAGCAGGCAGGGGCAAACAACACACGAGAGCGTGGGCAATCATACTAATGAGCGCCTGGAATGGTGGGGGCTGGAAGGAGCGAGGGAGGGTGTTGCGATTGGGGAAGTAAGGAGGGCGGGTGCGTGGCCGCTCGCGCCATGCATGCCGCCCCGACTCACGCCGCGACGTGGCTGCGTATGCCGGCCAGCCGCGCCCGGGCCAGCGGCGCCTCCGCGGGGTTGGCGGCGGCGGCGGCCTCCACCACCGCGGCGGCGGCGGCCAGGCCCTCGCCCAGCTGCCGCTCCTTCAGCAACACGGCGTCTGCGTTGCGATTGGGGGCCGTGCCGCGCCAGGGTTTCGGGGGGTTGCAAAGATGGTACATAGGGGGTAAGAAGCTCCCAAATTGCAAGGGCCAGAACGGCGAGAGGGCAGGAAATCAGGAGCCCCAGGGCAGCTGCCTGGCCACGCCAGCCTGCACGTTCGCGCTGCTGAGCTGACCCCCACACCCGCAGACCGCGCCTCACCTGCCGCCTGCGCCACCAGCGCCCGCACCTCCGCCGCCGCCGCGTCGCTGTGCACAGGCAGCGCCATGAGCCGCCCCGCCGCCGCCGCCACCGCCGCGCGCAGCTCCATCACCAGCCGCCCCAGCGACAGCTCCTCGGCGCCCAGCAGCGACTGCCAGTGCAGCGGCGGCAGGCTTGCGGCGCCGCCGCCGGCCTGCGAAGGGCAGAGCAGGGCGCGGCAGCGCATGCACTTCAGCAATTTGCTTTGTGAGGCTGCTACAGGCCAGAAGGCGGCAACACAGCGGCCCACGCAATGGAAACGTCCGTGCTCGCAACATGCACACACACCTGCAGCGCCGGCTGCAGCGCCCCCAGCAGCTGGTCCGACACCTCGGGGTCCCGCGCCAGCCGCGCCGTCACGCGCACGCTCGCCACCAGCTTCTCCCCGGCGTCGCGCGTGCGGCACGCCAGCGTGCGCGTGGCGATCTGGTCGCTCGGCTCGTACAGCCGCACGACCGGCTGCTTACTGAGCAGCAGCCGCATGTTGCTCAGCTCAAGGCGGCTGAGCGGCGGCGAGTGCAGCGCGGCGGTGAGCGGCAGCGACGCGGACGCCAGCGGCGCGGCGCCGGCCCAGGGGTCCGCCGCTGGGTCCCACAGCACCTGTGCGCGTGTGTGCGTGTGCGTGTTACGTGCATGTGAGCGACGCGGCGGGAGCATAGAGACCAGGGATAGGGGCAGCGCGAGAGCGTGTGATGCTGCCCTACACGCGGTGCCCTTGCCCGTGCCCATGCACAAGCCACATTATCCTGTCCGAGCAGGGTGCCTTTCCAGGTTCAGCACACCCGACTCCCCACACCAGCCATCCGCCCGGCCGGCGTCCTGTGCACTCACCCGGTTAAGGGTGCGGAAGCTGCCGCGGCGGCGCGCGTCCGCGTCCGCCAGCCGCCACACCTGGTACGTGTGGCCGTCGCCGGCGCCGATGAAGACGCGCGCGGCCGTATCGAACAGACCACTGGCCCGGGCGGCGTCGGCCTGGAGCCGGGGAGGGCGCAAGGGGCGAATACGTTGGGCGGCAGGGCCGAGTTGGTGGCATCCATGCAAGCGCGCCAAGCGTGACGAGGGCTCGTTATCAGTCAAACATTACGGTCAGGGTGAACAGTGGCAGAGCGCTGTGCGGGGGCTTTCCCGGGCCCACGCGGTCAGGGCGCACCTGCAGGCGGTGCAGCCGGTGCGTGTCGATGCAGAACTCGTGCGGCTGCGGCGGCGCCACGCCCTCGGGCAGCTGGGCCTTCCACGGCGAGCTGAACGTCTGGAACGGCTTGACGGGGATTCCTGGGTTGGGGGTTGCGGAGGGGGCGGTGGGGCGGCAACCACTCGTAACGAAGTTGAGGAACGGCCGGGGGCGGGGGCGGAGCGGAGAGGCCAGCGGACGAAACACGCTGGCCAAATAGTATCTGGGTGCTGTGAACTGTAACCGATCCTACGTGCCGCAGTGCCTTACCAGCCCCAGGCCCGGCCCCAGCCCATATCCCCCGGCCCCCAACCACTATCCCCAGCCCCCGGCCCCGCTCACCCTCCTCGTCCATGCAGAACAGCTCCAGCGCGGGGCAGTCCGCCTCGTCCCGCACCGCCACCACCATCACCCGCTCCACGGTGCCGTCAGCGACCAGGCCGCTGCCGTCGCCGCCCACAGCCCCCGCCGCTGCCGCCGCTCCGGGCGCGGCCCCGGGCGCCGCCTGCGGCGCCGGCGCCGGCGCCAGCTTCGGGCACGAGAAGGCGCCGACGAGCGCGGTCTTGAGGTTGTGCAGGGACACCCTGGCCGAGCCCGCCGCCAGCTCCGACAGCAGGCGCTGGTCGTCGTGGAAGTGGATGCGGTGCGCGGTGCGCAGCTGCAGCGGCGCGGCGCCGGTGGGCGCGGGCGCCGCCAGCGCGACGTGCGTGACGGGGCTGGGCGCCAGACCGGGGCAGGCCAGGCGCAGCTGCGCCCACATGTCGGCCGCGGGCAGGCCCAGCACACCCGGGCTGATGGTGGCGTCTGCGGCAGGCAGGCAGGCAGGCAGGCAGGCAGGCAGGCAGGCAGGCAGGCAGGCAGGCAGGCAGGCTGTGTCAGTTTGGTGCGGCGGATGGTGGTGGTGTGGGACTGGGACGCAACGAGGGCCCGTGTTCCTGTACCCAGAACCCGACTATGTGCCAGCAAGCATCTGGAAGTAGGCAAACGGCCAGCGCGCACAAGCGACATTTCAAGCCAAGCAGGGTCAAAGGGCTCCCACCGTGCAGCAGCAGCTCCAGCACGTTGCCGCTCGGCGTGGCGGGCGCAGCTGGCGGCGGAGGAGGAGGAATCTCCACTGCGGGCTTGGCTGCGGCGGCGCCAGCGGCGGGGGCAGCGGCCTTGGCAGCAGCACCACCAGGCGCGGCGCTGCGAACGCTGCGAGGGCTGGCGCCGCCGCCCGCCTCGCCACCATCCGCGGCAGCGTCCGCGGTCGCCTCGTGGGGCGTGTGCTCGCCCGCATGCGAGGCCGCCCTTGACGGCCGCGCAGAGGGTGCAGCGCTGCCCCCAGCGGCTCCCTTTAGCCCTGCCGTCGCCGCCACCGACCCTGCCGGCAGCTCTCCAGACCGCTCCCCAGCAACGCTGCGCGCCAGCTGCGAGCCCTCAGCGGCCAGCGCAGACGCTTCACCTGGCAAGCCCTCCGCCACATCGCCAGCCGACGCCTCGCCGCCAAGCTCTTTCCCGCCCCCTGACCCCAACTGCGAGCCTGCCGGCTCCTTATCCGAGTGCGCATCCGCGCTGCCGCCGCCGCCGCCGCCGCCGCCGCCACTGGCTGGCTTCTTGGCGGCGGTGCTCCCAGCTACACTGCCAGCTGGGGCCGCGGCCGAGCCCACCGTGCCGGCCGAAGCCTCAGCCCCAATCTCGCCACTACGCCCCAGCTCGCCCGAAGCATCCAGTGCCGGGCCGTCCGCAGCCGCAGCGGAGCTGGCAGGGCCCTCAGCGACCGACCCAGTTCGGGACGCACGGCGCGAGCGAGCCCGCGCCGAGCCCGCCTCCGACGCAGGCGGGTGCGGTGAAAGGCCGGCCGGCGGCGTCGGCGTCGCCGCTCCACGCGCGCTGCCCGCGTCGGAGGCAGGCGGCCGCGGCGGTGTGCCGGGCACCGCTCCTGGTGCCGCCGCGGCGCCCGCGGGGGTCGGCGGGGCTGAGGCGTTGGTGGTGGCGGCGACCAGCGCGGCGGCCGCGGCGAGCTGCGCGTTGGTCCACAGCCCGTGCTCCAGCAGCTTCCAGCCCGGGCCCAGCGTCTCCGTCTGGTTGAGCGAGCGCAGCGCGTCGTGCGCCTCGTCCAGCCGGGCCTGCAGCTCCTTCACCTGCAGGGGCGTGTGTGTGAGTTGAGGTGTGTGCAGGTGTGTGTGCAAGTGTGGTGCACTGGTGTGCGCAGGTGTGTGTGCAGGTTCGTGTGCAGTGTGTTACGCAGGTGGGTGCAGAGCAGTGCCAAATGCCGCACGCTCAGAAATGACTGCTGGCTACGGCAATAAGCCAATAACGGTATGCCGGTGCGCTCGCAACTGGCACTCTCCATGGGCATGGCCAGGTGCCGCAAGGAGGCTAGTACGGGACCAACGGCGTGCAGCACAAGGGCGACGTGCATACCGACAGAGACTAGAGAGTGCGTGCGTGAAGGTGCAGGGGTGTCAGACGTGCACTGCGGTCCGGCGCATGTTGACCGTTAGCGCCGCCCCCCGGCTACTGACGCACCTTGGCTGCCAGCTCCGACGTGGCGGCCTGCTTGCCCAGGTGCGCCTCCGCCTCCATCTCCGCCCGCTGCCGCTTCAGCGCCGCCTCCTGCGCCTCCGCCGCCGCCGCCAGCGCCGCCGCCATGGCCGCCTCCCGCTCCGCCAGCTGCTGCTGCAGGCTGCCGGCGCCCGCAGTGACCTGGTGGAGGTCCTGTTGGGGATGCAGCAGCACGGCGCGCAACGCGGAGTGTCAGGCGCACATTGGGCAGGCGGCTGCCCAACTCGCCCGCCTGCCTCGACGTAGTCCGCCAGCCGCAACTCTCGGCAAGCCGCCCTCCCCATCCCAGTCCCCCAGCCGCCCCCATCCCGACCTCCCCGCTTTCCCGAACATCTTTGCAACCCCCCCCCCGCCCCCCGCCCCCCGCCCCCCGCCCCCAGCCCCACCTGCTCCAAGGCCGCGATGTGCGCCGCCATGTCCTCCTTGTCCTTCATGAGGTCCGCAATGGCGGCCTTGTGCTGCTCAATCTCGGCCTCAGCCGCCTGGCGCGCGCCGTCCACGGTGTTCAGCTGGGCCTGCCGATGCATGGACAGTTGGCTAATAAGAGCATCGCGATCGTGAAACCGGGCACGACCACGCAAGTCGTCACATTGCGCACCTGCAAGCCCCGGAACTTAATGCACCTCGCCCTCGCCTTGCCCGGCCCGGCCCGCCCCCGCCGCCCCCCTGCCCACCATGACCGAGTCCATCTCCATTTCCAGGTTGCGCGAGTACTCGATCTGGGCGTCAAACTCCTCCTGCAGCTGCGCCTTCTCAGCGGCCGTCATCTGCTCGCGGTTGGCGAAGCCCTTGGCCTGCAGGGAGGAGCTTGGCGCTGTCAGCCTGGGTGCAAGTACGAGCTGACGGCAGGTGATGCGGGTGCTGTTCCCCCGAGATCCCTTCATCTTTGCCGCCCACACACACGCGCTGCACCTCTGAAGTGCGGCACGCACCATGTCGCGCATCGACTTGACGGCGGTGCTCTCGCCCCGGGACTGGGGCTTGTTGAGCAGCTGGAACTGCAGGTCCTGACACATCTTCTTCAGCCGCATGTTCTCCGTGTTGAGCAGCTTCGCAGCGTTCTTGCGGTCCTCCAGCATGTCCGTCAGCTCGCGGATTTTGTCGTTGAGCGCCTTCATCTCGCCTGCAGCACCCGTCGCCGCGGTGTGTAGGCACGCGAGCCGTATAAGTGCTAGTGTCAGGCACGCGTGCCGTGTAAGTGCCAGCCGTGTTGCCCCCGCCAACCCCGCCCACCACAACACTTTTCCCTTGTCCTACTCATTCTCCTGCGAGGTTATCCGAGCAATGACTGTAACCCACCCGCTTGCGTCGTCCGGAACTGGGCGTCCTTCGCCATGTTGGCGAACCCGTATTGCTCCCGCCGCTGCGCTGCAAGCTCATCTTGGCCCGCTTTCGTGCCTGGTACATTTGATAATATGCGTGTCACTCGAGAGTAACAAACACTCGGCGCATTCTCTGATAAGCAGGTTCCAGAAACCGAAATGCAGCTTGCCTTTGAGAGCGCCCGACGCGCCATTTGCGCCCGATATTCGTCTCGACATATTACGAACAGCAAACTAAGGACTAAGAAGGCGACAGTCCGCGGCACATTTTGACCGAACTATGTTCAGGCTGACGGTGAACTCGCAGGCGTGAGTGCTGCAGCATTTGGCCTTGCGTATGACAATGTATGTTTGCCGATGTGCATTATGCCTACTAGTGGCCCAGCAGAATTGCAAGCGAACGTCATGCACGCATGGGGCGACCGGACGTCTGGCCAGTGCCGCCCAACCGCTCAGGGGCGTCCACGAGCCAGCCAGCGCCCTGCATAAGTCTCACCCCTGAAACCTGCTCAAGCTCGGCGCTTGCCCGTTTCCCGCGTCCCCCCACGGTCCGTGGTCCGTGGTCCGTGGTAGAGCCCGCCCTGATGGGCGTTGTGCGCGGCGGGAAATCCGCGGCTAGGCGCCGCGGCGGCACCTGCTGTGACTGCTAATTGTGTGGGCGGCTCAGCGGCTAACCCTGAGTCCCTGACTTCCTGAATCGGGCTGACTGCAGTGCGTGCAGTAGGGGTCAGCATCTGACAGAAACGTCAGCTATTGCACTGGACCGCCGGTGCCGTCGCTGCCAGGTAGCCAGCTGACCAGCTCCACAGTTGCAGTTGACTCGTTCTGCGCAGGCGGGGTCAGTGCATCGGCAACCCTCTTACATCAAAATGAATGGCCCAAACACGCGATTCCTCAATGGTGGCCGAATGCAGGGGCACCGAGCGGAGCCGTTAGAGATCTGCTAACGGTCCGCAGTCCCTCAACTTTGGCCCGTCGTACGGTCTTCGATATCCAGGCCCCATCCGGGTCAGTCACGCGACACAACCGTCACCGAGTGCATTGTTGAAGGGATACATAACTGCTAAAGCCGTTCACAGTCCTAGTCGTCCGGATGTCAGTCAACGGGCGCAACCTCTGGCCGGGCCTCACTCGCCTACTGTAAGTTATCGTTCTGGTCCACTCCCAATGTCCGGTTGTCCACCCGTCCTACACTACTGTCCTACACCAAGCCATACAAGCCGTTGCTTCGGGCCCGGGTCAAAAGTCGACCCACAGCCGTAACATATTAACGCACACATTCAGGTCCCATCCGCCGCAGTCATAGCAAACACAAACGCAGAACGCACGCGTCACCCCATGCGGCTAATGCGGCCTGCCGACGCGCCCATAGCAGCCCCAGCTCCCAGGCCCTCACTTGACTCACTCGGCACTTAGACATATGATGGGAAGCGCAAGGAGCCAACGCCGCCCGCCTTACCGGCCGCCTCAGTGCGGGGCTCGCCGCCCACCTCCTCCTGATCCCGAAGGCCCCGCCCCGGCCGCCGCATGGCCCCTCCCGCCCCGGGCCCCTCCCGCCGCGCCCCCGGCCGCCCCTCCGCCAGCCCAGCCCTGGGCATCCAGCGCATCCGGGTCCGGCGCGCGGGGCCGGCTGCGCATGAGGCAGGCCGCCGGCAGCGTCCGCTCGCACCAGCTCTTCCACAGGCACATGTCATAGCTAAGGATCATGTGCGAGTTCTCCTGGTTGCGAGCAGCGGCCGCTGCTGCCGCCGCGCCGCCGCCGCCCGCACCCGCCGCGGCGGCTCTCGAGGTCGCACCGCGATTCCGCGCTCGCCGCAACTCGGCCATCTCCTCTTTTGTCGCGGCGGCCAACAGGACGTTGTCAGGCGCCTCCTTGCTGTCGTCGAAACGGATCTACAGGGGTCAGACAAGAATCGTTGAAGCGGCGGCCAAGATCATGAACCCGGCATGGCCGCTCGCAATGCCACTGAGTGCCATATGCCCATGAATAAGTATGATCACCGTAATACGACCGCCACCCACCAGCAGTGCTTCCTGCGTGAAGAGGTGCCCCACGCCGCTGTTGTTCTCCATGGTCTGCGCGAAGCCCGCGTGGTCCAGCACCACCTCACGGTACGGCCGGAAGGCGCCGGACGGCACCAGCAGCCCAGTCGACGTCTGCACCCAGTCGCCCGCGCCGCCGCCGCCGCTGCCGCCGCCCGCGCTGCCGCCACCGCCTGACGCCGCGCCAGCTTTGCCGGCCGCTGCGGCCGCCGCGGCCGCGGCTGTGGCCCGCTCCCGCACGCGGCGCAGCGCGGTGAGCATCTCCTCCATGATGGCGGAGGTGAAGGAGTCGTGGCCCGTGCCGTCTGCAAAGCAACGCCACGGCAATGATAAGAGCAAGAAACGGGAATGCATAGGACATCTTGCCGCCAGGGCGCGCCGTGTCATGGATTTTGGGTAGCCGACCCGGCGCCGGACCGGGCGCATAGGCAGCGTGGGGGTGCTGCCTACCTGCGGAACAGCTCCACTCTTTCCCTCTTCGTCCCCATGCCCCATTCCGTCAATCTCAATTGCATAGTATAAGTGCCCCGCCCAAGCCAGCGGAGCGAGCACCACTCGCCTTCCGTATCCTGCAGCTCCTGCGCCCGCGTCACCTCCGCCACCTTGTCCCGCGGCCGCCGCGCCGCCGGCGCCTTGCGCTCCCGCGGCCGCACCTCCAGCGGCCCCAGCATCACCGCCGGCCCGCGCGCCGGCCGCCGCAGCCGCTCCACGTCCCACCCCAGCCGCGCCCAGTCCACCACACCGCCCGCGTACGGGTTGCCCCCGCCCCCGCCAGGCGCGCCCGCGGTGCCTGCCGGCACCGCGCCCCCCGCCGCCGCCGCCGCCGCCGCGTTCGGCGCCCGCGGCGGCGCGTACAAGACAAGGATGGCCGCAACGAGGTCCTGGGCGGTGTGCGAGCCGTGCGTGCGCTCCAGCTGCGCCGTGGCCTGCAGCGCCGCGTCCGTGAGCAGGTGGTGCTGCGCCGCGTCGCGCGCGGCCATGGCGGGGTCGTGGATGGCCTGCAGCGTGTCGTTGGCCATCCGGGCCAGGCGCAGGAACCTCAGGCTGGAGTTGAGGTCGGTGCCGGCCAGCGCGTCGCGGTGCTGCGTCAGCTCCGCCTCCTGCGAATGCAGCGCCCGCCAGGTGCTGTGCCGCTGGGCCTCGGGCGTGGCAGCGGCGGCGGCGGCGGCAGCGCCGGCAGGACCAGCTGCGCCTGCGCCTGCGCCTGCGGCGGCACCGGCACCGGCTGCGCCGGCGGCTCCAGCTGCGCCGCCAGCCGCAGCACCGGCTGCACCTCCGGTGCCGGCTGCAGCACCCGCGGCACCGGCCGGGCCACTGGCTGCCGAGCGCCGCCTCACGCCTTGCCCGCCGGCGCTGGGCCCAGCCGTGCTGGGGCCGGCGCCGCCAGCGCTGGGGCCGGCGCCACCTGTGCTGGGGCCGGCGCCGCCAGCGCTGGGGCCGGCGCCGCCAGCGCTGGGGCCGGCGCCGCCTGTGCTGGGGCCGGCGCCTCCCGCGCCCGCGCCGCCGTCTGGCTGCTCTGGCTGGCCCTGCCGGCCATGCGGCGCCTGGGGTGTCTGCGCTTGCAGAGGCGCTGCACCTGCGAAGCCTCGTGCAGTCGCCTGCGACGCTTCCGGCCCCGCAGGCGGAGGCGGCGCTGGCGCTCGAGGCCGCTTTGCGGGCCGCGGTGCTGCCGGCTGCGTAGACCTGGATGGGCCTGGCCCGGGGCTGCCGGCCGCGCCGCCGGCAGCCGGCACCCGCTGTTGCGTGGGCGTCACAGGGTCGGGCGCGTACGCCGGCCCCTGATGAGACGGCCCCGCGCCATTCTGCCGCTGACGGTGGGTTGGCCGGGCTGGAGTTCCCACCGCGTCCACGTGCTGGTCAGCGTGCTGTGCTCCGCTAGGCCCACCAGGGTCCGCTAGGCCCGCCCGGCCGTCACGACCGGCGCGTGGAGTTGCACGCAGAGACTCCTCTATGCTAGCCTGGCGAAGCCGCTTTCGCGTTGGGTGGACCGCATCGTCGTCGCTGTCGGTTCCCGTCAAGTCTATCACCATCCTGGTGTTCTTATAAATTGGCCTATGTGTGCATTGTGCCACTGATGTGCTCAGCGGGCGCGAATGCGAGTTGGGTGCGCAACGATGGGCCAGTTCGTCAGAATACCTCAAGTGTCTTGTGCATTGAAGCTTTAAAATGAGTGATTAGATATGTCCTATGCGGGTGGGCGGGGCCAGTTTTCCCGCTGCTGTGCCAAATCGGCCTTTGGCCGGCCTGATGTCTGATGGCTCCTCCTCCGACCGCTGTCAAACTAGCACAGAGTTGGCGCAGTAAAGAATCCAGATTTTCTCATTGGTGCTGCTTAAACAAAGAGCTTTGCGATGTCTGCTCGACCAAGGACTGGCGCTATAAGCAAGACTGATATGGTTAGTGCTTCAGAGCTCCTCGTAGAAGGCTAGATGCTTACCATCACAAGCCGGAGAGTTGACTCCAGCGACGGGGAAGCGATCGATACTCGTTGATTTTTGGTTTGCACTGTACAGGAGGCGAGCCGCCTGGTGTTCGTCTTCGTGAAGGATGTGCGACCAAAGCGGTAAGAATATAGCCTCGCCCTTGTCTCGACGCTCGAGCAGAACTAAGCTTCGTTTCGGGCGGTTGCGCAGGAAGGTGGCAGTGCCCGTCCCTGACGGGTACACCTGGCAGGACTTCATCTCGCAAGTCAAAAGCAAGCTCCGGATCACTGGCGTCAGCGAAGTGTTCCTAGCCTCGGTGAGCGACTCAACGCCTGTTGCACGCGGGAGGACTGCCGGACCGGTACCGCTGCTGTGTCGAGCCCAACCGGGCCACGGCTCTGCAGGAGCATCCTTACCACATGCTTTACGGCTCAGGGGGACATGATGGGGGAAGTTGTCGGGTCGCTGACAGAGAGGGCTGGAGGAGCGGGGGGTAAGACCCGGAGACTTGCCCGGAGAGTTCACGCGTTGCGCTGTCGGGGAGGTCTCACCGTGCTGAGGGCTGGCTTGTGGGATGCTCCTGCGCCACAGAGTGGCCAGAAGGTCACCAGCCTGGATGAACTTCAAGACATTGACGAGCTGTGCGTGGTGGAGGTGAGCTGCGAGGGGTCGCGGTGTGTTTGAAGCCGTCTTTCGGCAATGTGGCAGGGGCGCATGACATGCCACTGGCGCGCACGGGGGTGGGGCGCATCAAAAGCAGCTGGGGCTGCCCAGCACGCCACCCAGTGCCCGCTGGGACAAGCAGGGGGTTGTTTGGTTCCTGCTGTCGGACCTGGAACACGCACACGCACAGAGGCTGCGAGCCACACACTGCCCCGCTCTTCGTTGGCACCACACCCCAGGGCCCGGAGCCGTTTGCCTCCAACGGGCAAATGCCGCTGCCCAGTGAGGCGGCGCTGCGGTCAGGTGCGTGCATGGAGCGGTGGGGAGTAGCTGGCGTGCAGCGGGCGTCTGGGGGCCTGGCGGGGCCGGGCAGCTGAGCGGGGTGCACAGCATGCGAGCTGTGCAATCCAGGAGGAGCGGTTGAGCTGGGCTGCTTGAAACGGCGGAGCTGACCAACACACGCGCTTGTTATGTGGGCACGTCTGGAGCACACGTGGTTTGGCTCGCGTTGTTACCGCATCCGTATAGCCGAGGCTCTTGCCTTGGAACTGCTGACAGGCATGGCGCCGTCGACGTCGGAGATCAGCGCGCAAGGGGCGCCGCCCTCGGAGCCGCGGGCGCAGGTGGGAGTGGCGGGGCGGCGTGTCCGCTATGGAGTGGATCCCATGGGATTTACAGCTCACAATGCGCTGGCCAGAGCGCGTTGGTGTCGTTTTCCTGCGAAAGGCAGGGCCTGAAAATGGGCTCCCGAAAGGGCCGAAGATGTTTCCATGTGTCCGACGTCAGGCTGACCCGCCTGCTTGCCCCCATGAATCCATCCTGCAACACAGCTGCTGACGGATAGCAACCGGCACAAGGTGGGCGTGGCCGACGGCGGCAGCAGCAGCGTCAAGATGTTGGACGACAAGAAGTACGCCAAGCGGCCGCCGGCTTGGAAGCGGACGCTACAGCGCATGTTCCCCTCGCTCTTCCAGCCGGGGTTACCGATCACCAACAAGTGAGTGCCGGGATGAGGTGGACGGGCCGGGCCACCTGGAGTGGTACCTGCAGCAGGGATATGATACGGGGCCGTCGAGCTCCAGGCGCTGTAGCTCCGGGCGCTGTAGCTCCGGGCGCAGTAGCGCTGCCCGGCTTACCGTATGCCATCGGCTGCCATTTCCCGGCTCAACAGGGAGGCGGCTGTGTCGGAAGAGCGGCCGGGTGTGCCGGGCGCGCGGCGGCTGCGGCGGCGGCGGGGCGTGCTGTCGGCTCGCGAGGTGCTGCTGCTGCTGGCCATCTGCTGCTGCCTGGCGACACTGGTGTGGTTCATGCGGTCCAACATCAAGCTGTCGTGAGCGCGGTGGAGGCAGGAGCGGCGGGGCGAGCAGGCGGCGGCGGGGCCGGGGCGCGGGGCCACAAGAAGGTTATGTTGTGTGGGCGCCATTCCATTCGGGGTGGCGCTTGTGGATAGTTTGGTCGGAGGGGCCGAGCGGAGGGGCCGGCGGCCCGAGTACATGTCTAGCAATTGGAGCAGCCGGAGCTTGGGCGTGGTGGGGTTGGCTGCAGGTGGCGGCAACTAGGGTATATGGCGTCACGGTACAGCGTCGCATTTCACGCACAAGCAAATATGCACGGTACAGCATGGATGTATAATCCAACTCAACAGGCAATATGGAATAGCTGGGAGGCTGTCTAAGTTGGTCACATGGACGCGGCGGCCATTAACGACTGAGTTTGTCCGTTGGGTGCAAGGGTGGATGGAACGGCTGCATTACACCCTTGCGTCCGGGGGCACCCATGTGCAACCGCGAGGTGCCATGCCAACCTCCTCCAGCAGCAAACAAACGCCTAGCCTCTGTACAGCTTTACCCTTTTGCTTTTGCCACGCCAAACATCAGATCCACATAACCCGCCGCCGTCCTGCCGCTCCAACCAGTCCTCTGCGCCCTGACCTGCCGCCAGCCAAGCCCCAAACTTCGCAATCCCCTCACATCGCCCGCCCGCGCGCTGCCGGCCCGCTGCGGCCCCTGCGCGGCACGGCGTACAAAACCCCCGCCCCGGTGCCGCCCATGCCGCCACTCAAGCCGCCGCTCACGACAGCGTCCGCGTGCCGACCGAGGTGCCGGCCTTGGCGGTGGCCTTGCCCACCTGCTCGTACAGGTAGGCCTCGAAGTCCATGGGCACGATCTGGAAGCGCACCGCCTCGGGGTTGAACTCGGGCGTCTCGATGAAGTTGAGGAACAGCGAGCTGATGCGCTTGCGCAGGCCCTCCAGCATCTGCGGGCGCACGTGCACGTGCGGCGGGGTTGCAGGTCAGGCAGGTGTGCCGGCGGAGTGTGTGCGGAGAGCCGGAGACGCGAAGCGAGATACACACGACGAGGGGATAAGCATGGCGCCCCCTCAGGAACGCCCCTCTCGCAGACTCCCATACCCCCTGCCGCAGCTGCCCGGCTTCCCCTCCCTCCCGCCAACGCATGCACGCACGCACGCACGCACGCACGCACCTTGGGGTTGCGGCCGCGGTTGAGCAGGTCCGCCTCGCGGTCGATGAGGTCCACCACCTCGCGCGTCAGGTCGCAGTCAAACTCCTTGACCGTCCACTTGACGTGCAGCAGCACATCCAGCCGCTCGTCCACGGTCAGCAGCGGCAGGTTCAGGCCTGAGCGGGCGGAGCGAGCCGCGGGGGTGAGGTGGTGCAGGTGCAGGAGTGAGGAGGAGCCAGGTACACGTGCGCCGGCCGGCGCCGGCCGGGCCAGTGGCCGCCGCACAAGAGAGCTATCAAGCTCAGCGTTGGCCAGGACACCGGGGCACGTGGTGCGGACACGTGGGCGTGCTGGGTCGGGGCTTCGCGCGGCTCACCGTTGTAGAGCTGCTGCAGCTCCTTGGCGCGGGTGGTGAAGGGCGTGTGCACGTCCACCTTGCCGCCGTTGCGCAGCGCGAACTTCTTGGGCTTGGACATCTCGTTGAGCGTGTGCTGGATGCGCGCCTCCTTGTTCTCCTGGTTGGCGTTGATCTTCAACCGGTCGATGGTCTGTTCGGGAGGGCGAGGGGACGTGACGCGTGGCAGCAGCAGGGCGAGCGGGTCAGCACCGGCTCTGCAGGGCACTCGGCCCCGCGTGCGCTGTCAGCCATGCCAAACACCTGCGGCTCCCAGCCTCCCACCACCACCACCCAGGCCACACGGTACACAAACACACACCTGCAGCAGCTTGGTCTCCTTGTGCAGCAGCTGCTGCAGCACCTGCTGCTCCTGCTCCTTGGGCAGGCCTGCCTCCTTGATCTTGCGCGTCTCCTGCAGCCGCCACGCCTCCAGCTCGTTGTACAGCACCTCGAAGTCCGCGGCGGTGCGCGGGTGCATGCGCCGCTGGATCTCGCGCCGCCGGTGCTCCTCCGCCTCGCTCTGCGCGCGCGCCTCCTGGTCGCGCAGGAAGGCCTCCCGCTCCAGCTTCTTGCCGCGCAGGTAGTCGGCGCGCCTGCGGCCCAGCCAGCCGCGCACCCAGCGCTGGATGCGCAGCGTGGAGCGCAGCACGATCTCGTCCCGCTCGTCGGCGGTCTGGTAGCGGCCCGGCGTCACCTCTTTGTCATACTCGAGGTCCAGAAGCACGCCCGGCCGCGCCATCTGGGTTGCCTGCTCGCGCACCGTCTGCTGGCTGTGCACCTTGATCTTGACCGTCTGCGTCTCGCGGCTCAGCTTGCGGTCCGCCTCGCTGTACTTGGGCGCGCGCGGCGTCTGCGTGGCGCCGTGGTGGAACACGGAGCCGGTGCGCTTGTTGCGGAAGCCGCCCAGGTAGGGCTTGGCGTCGCACTGCGTGTAGTCCAGCAGCACGCGCACCAGGCGGTGCGGCATGCCCGGGCCCTGCGCCACCTCCACCTCGATGGCCTGGGGGCGGCGGCGGCGGCGGCGAGCAGGGGGCGGGGGTGCAAGGATATTTGGAAAAGCGATACAGGGGGGCGCGGAGCGCGGGCATGGATGCGGGTCGGGGATGGGATGGGGGCAGTGCAGGGGCGGCTGGGCGGAGTCCAGCTCTGCTTCACCCACCTCGGCAGCAGGTCTTCAACCCCCACCACCCCTGAAACGCTTGGGTATGCCCCCGGCACGCCGCTCATTCCCCATGCGAAAATAAACCGCATATGCGCATACCCTTCCACCCAGCCTTCCCCAACCTCGGCCTTCCCCAACCTCGGCCTTCCGCAACCTTACCCCCGGCCTGCCACCGCACCACCGCACCACCGCGCCACCGCCGCCCGCACCTTGAGCCCCGGCGCGATGTAGCGCTCGATGTGGATGGGCACCGCGAGTGGATGGTCCTCCGGGATGGACGGCACCACTGCCACGCCCTCGCGGCTGGGCGGTGGCCGTGACCCCGACTGGGACGTGGACGGCCGCCCCGCAGCAGCAGCTGCAGCTGCCCCAGCCGCCGACTCCGCCGCCAGCCCAAAAGAGTCGCCGCCCGGCGGCGCCCGAGCTGGCCCCCGCGCCTCAGCGTCTAATCCGTAATGGCCATGCGGCGGCTGCTGCGCGAGCCCTACGCTCTCCGGCGTCAAGGTGACCTGGTGCCCCGACCCGGGGCGGCTGCCGCCGCTGGCGGAGGGCTGCCGCGGCGCCGCCGACCCCGGCCGTGCGGACGTGGGCCGCGCGGAAGCTGGCCGCGCGGCAACGCCCGACGCCGGGCGCGACGTGGAGGCTGTCGGCTGCGGCTCGCCGCTGGCTGAGGCAGGGCGCTCCGGTTCGGGCTCCTGCTCCTGCTCCGGCTCGTGCTCCGGCTCTAGCTCACCCTCCGCCGCGGCGTCCGTCCCGGCATCCACCTCCTCCGCGAAACCCGCAGCTTGCCCCCCATCCGCCTCGCCCGCTGCTTCCTGTATGTACGGGGGTGTGGTTGCGTATGCGTGCGTCATGCGGGATGGCGCAATGCCAGCAAGGGCAGGGCGCGCGCAGCAAGGGCACGCCCTGCAGACTGGCCCGAAGGGGCACCAGTGCGTGAACCAGTCCCGCGCCTCACCTCCGCGGCCTCGTCGATCGCGCCCTCGCCCGCTTCTGCGCCCTCCTCCTCTTGTTGCCCGCCCGTGTAAGAGGAAATCACGTCCGGTTGTTCCGATTCATAAGCGGTGTTCGAGCCCTCCTCCGCGTGCTGCGTTTGGGGATCAGTATCTGCAAGAGTTTCGAGTCCGTTGTCTATCCGTGTTGGAGACGGTGCTTCAGAGCCAGGTCCTGCAGAGCCAGGCGACAAAGTGGCAATGTTCAGGGCGAGAAGCAGCGGCTGATGGTCCTGCATAACATACCTGGCTCCTCCGGGCTCTCCTCGTATCCCTGCTCGCCCTGCTCCACCTCTGGGTCGCTCATGGCTACTCGACTCACTAAAGTTTACAGTGCCTTTGTAGACGCCCGCTATACCCTGTGTAATGCGTTTATCTTGCGCTTGGCTATGTGTAAAATATTTGTGGGGGAGCCAGGGAAACCTGTCGGGAAAACTTGTTCGAAGGGACTTCGTGACGAGGGACGACTTCGCAGTGTTTAAAGCTGGTGCCAAAGCCACGCATGGGCTCTTAATATACACATATTAGCAAAAAATGTTCACTAAGCCGACTCGTCGTGGAAACTCGGGCTCGCCTCTAGCAGGCGCTCCGACACACCCGCCTCCACATCACTACCCCACTCGCTGCCGCCGCCGGCATCGCTTCCTCCTCGCGCAGCCACGTCGGTCTCTCGACCGCACGCCAATCGCAGCTTGCCAGCACTCTCACAGCGCTGGGCCTCTGGCGCCCGCTCCTCCAACCCGCTTGCAGAGCCGCTGCCGCTGCTGCACGCGGCGGCGGGGCATTTGCTCCACACACTGCACGTTGCGTCGGCGCCCAGCCCCGAGGCGCTCTCCTCCCCCTCCTCACCCCCCGCCCCCACCCGCGCATCCACGGTGATGCCAGTCTCCAGCACATCCCGGCAGTTCTCCACGTCTTGCAGTTCTCGCTCCTGCAGTTTTGGCTTGATTGGTTCTTGGACCTTGTTGAGTTCCTGACTTGACTTCTTCACTTCTTCTGTTTGCCACTCCATGGCGCGGCAGCTGCGCTCCTGGTTGGACATGGGTAGCACCGGCTTCGGCGATGTCGCCGGTCTCGCCGAGTCATTGCTATAGTTGGCAGCCGCACCTCCCGCTGCGGCGTCTCGCATTTCCATATCGCCGTCCTGGTCCCGGCGCCCAAACTCCGGCGCCGCCGCGTGCGACGCCGCCGCGGCAGCGGCGGCAGCGCCGACCGCCAGCGCCTGCGGCGCAGTCATGTGCATGTGCACCGCGCGGGTGGATGCGGCTGCTGCTGCCGCCATAGTCGCCGCAACCATTGCCGCCGCGCTGCGCGGGCTCGGCTGGCCGGGCCGCGTGACGGCAGCGGCGCCCGCTGCGGCACCGGCTGATGATGCCCGGCTTACGGGGGCAATGGTCACTGGCGGCACCGTGCCGGGCAGCACCGCAGACAGCGGCGGCAGCCCACAGCCCCCAAGCGGCACTGTGGCAGCTGGCGTGGCCGCCAGCCCGGCAGGCACGCCCGCCAGCGGCTGCACCAACGGGCTTGAAGCCGCCGCTGTTGCTGCCGCCGGCGCGGCGTCGGCGCCGGTCGCTGTGACGGGCTCGACTCCGTGCAGCAGCACCATCAGCGCCGTTACGTTGTCGTATGCTGCAGTTGCAAGCACACCAAGAAATTGTCAAACGGCGCGAGGAAGATACGTACGTACGGTGCATAGCTTGACTGCTTGCACGAGGACGCGAAAAATGAAAGTGCAAACCCTGGACGCCACGTCGCCACGCCCCCCTCATACCGCACGGCGCCGCACCTGTCTTCTCGCTGACGCACGACTCCACACACAGCTGCGCGCAGATGACGTCGGCGGGCAGGCCCGCCTCCAGCCGCTCCACCACGAACTCGTGCACCTGCGGGGCACGGCGTCGGGTCGACACAAACACACACCATTATTAGTTGAAGGGGGCGCTGCCTTTTGGTGGTGCGCGCGACTGGAGGTCGGCTACGAGCGCGTGTGCGCGACACGCCTGCTGCAACGCAGGCGGGCGGGCAGGCAGCTGCAGGATGAAAGCCGGTAATATGGTGCCACCCAGACATCTGTGGGAGGAGCCAAGCCGCGAGCGCACCTGCTGCGTGTCCATCACATTCCACAGCCCGTCGCTGGCCAGCAGCAGGTAACAGCCCGGCGGCGGCGGCGGCACGGTGAGCGGCGCAGCGCCGCCCAGACACAGCGGCGGCAGAGCGGCGGCCGCCGGCTGCGCCACCGCCGTCGCGGGCGCACAGGCGGGCGCACCACCAGCCGCTGCGGCCGACGTCTGGCCTTGTTTCGCGTGGTGCTCGTCTGCGGCGTCCACCGCCGCGGCCATGGCTGCATCGCCCTCTCGCGCGGCGCCTGCGGCGCTGCTGCCGCTGCTGCTGCGGCGGTCGCTGCTGCCGCCCACGTGCATGACCGACATCAGGCGCTGCTCCACCACCTGCTCCGCCTCGTCCGCCGGCGCCTCCTCCTCCACGCCGCCGCCACCGCTGCCGCTGTCGTCACTGCCGCTGCTGTCCTCCCGCTCCTCCTCCCCGCTGTCGCCCTTGCCATGGCCCCGCAGCCGCCCGCGCGGCGTCAGCCCCCGGGCGGCCAGCCGCTGCTGCTGCTGCTCCAGTTCCTGCCCGCACCCCCGCTGCGCCGCGAGCGGTGGCGGCACCGGCCGCAGCGGCGCGTGCAGGACGGCGGGCTCTGCGGTGACTGCCTGCTGCAGCGGCGACAGCCCCGGCGCCTGCTTGAGGTCGGCGTCGCCCAGTGCCCGCGACATGTCCAGCTCGCCGCACACGCGGCCGCTGGCGGACACCCAGCTGCCGGCCTGTGGGACAGGCGGGCGGCATGGCGGGCGGGTTGGTGCACCCAGCAACGGCAGTCAGGCATGGAAGACAGGCAGCAAGCTAGGACTACCAACAGGTATGAGCAAATTGGGGTCGCCCGCGAGGTACCCGGTGTCGCCTCACCCGTAGCACGCGCTCCCGCTCGGCGGGGTCACTGCCCTTGTGGTCGACCGACAGCGCCGCCACACCGCCGCGCCGGCAGCCCAGGATGCACCTGCGTCACACCAGCAGCAGAAGCGACAGCAGCAGCAGCAGCAGCAGCAGCACAGTTGAGGCAGGGCAGGGCTGGTGGGGCTGGTGGCGCGTGTACGGCGCTCCCGACCCAGGTCCTGCGCGCTCACCTGCTGTCGCCCACGCCCGCCACGGTGATGCCGCCCGGCCCCACCAGCGCCACGGTGGCGGTGCTGCCGGCGGCGGGGCCCAGGAAGGGGCCGTCGGGCGTGCGCCTGCAAAGTGGGTCGGCCCGGGTTGGGTCAGGCCGGGCTGGGCAAGTACGCACCTCCTCGCACCACCTGAAACCCTAAAGCGTACACATGCGTGCGACCGCCGCACTGTGCGCAAGGCCCAGTGCGGCGAACGCACGAAGTGCCATAGCTCCAGTCCTAAACCTACAGACAAGACACAACAGCACGACACGCCCCAGCACGCCTGCTGTCTACGCCACTACACTTCTTTGTACCATCTTTGCAACCCCCCCTCGTCGCGCCTACCTGCCGTAGGTCTCGGGCGGCGCGGTGACGGCCCCCGGGTTGGCCAGCGCCAGCAGCTGGGCCGCCTGCGCCGGCGCCGCCAGCCGCTGGTCCAGGGACAGGAACGCCTCGCGCAGCGCGGCGGCGTAGCAGGCGGGCGCGGCTGTAGCTGCCGCCGCCGCTGCCGTAGGCACCGCGGGATGCGACTGGCCGGCGCCGGCGGCGCCGGCGGCAGTAGCAGCGGCGGTCTTGGCGGCGGTGCGGAGGCTGGCGGTTGGGGAGTAGTCGTCGGCCAGGGAGGAGAAGGCGGGCACGGGGGAGGAGGGCGTGGAGTGCTCGGCGCCCGAGGCAGGCGCCGCCGCCATTGCCGCCGCCGGGGCTGCTGCCACCACAGAAGCCAGGCGCAACGGCTGTAGAGGTGGCGGTGGCTGTCGGGACGGCGGAGACGCAGGCCCTGGCCCACCAGCGGGCCACAGCGGCTGCCCAAGCTTGTCCGAGGGCTGCAGACCTGCGTCCATGGGGCCAGGCACGCCGATGCCAATGCCGCACCCCAGCTGCCCCACATCCAGAGGTGTGATGGTGAGGCCGCAGCGGCCGCTGCCGCAGCCCGCGGCCGCTCCAGCGGGTGACGCGGCGGGCTGGTGTACGGCGCGTGCGGAGGCGGCCTTGGGCTCGGCCCCGCTGGCGGCGGGGCTGGCGGCCGGTGTGGCGGGGGCGGCGGGGAAGGAGGGCGCCTCCCGGATGGCACGACCCTGTGGGCATGTGGGCATGTGGGCATGTGGGCATGTGGGAATGCGGCCGCGAGCAGGACCACACGACAATGTAAGCTGCGTGGGGCAGGACCGGCCGTGCGCCACCTAGTCGCGACACGCCTGCGGGCAGCTCGTGCCCCTCTTCACGCTATCGCCCTAGCAGCCTTCCACCCACCCACCCAGCCACCCACCATGTGCAGCGCGCTGTATCGGGCCACCTCGGCGCCGCCGTGTCCGTCGAACAGGCTGAACAGCGCCACGCGGCCGCCCGTGCCGCCCAGCGGCACCTCCGCGGCGTAGCAGTCCTCCTGCAGGCGGCGTGGACACGGCATGTTTACGAAGTGCAGGTACGGGTACGGGTACGGGTGCGGTAGCGGGGTCCAGGGAGCCGCGTGCCCCGCGGCGCTCTGTGTTTGTGCGCCTCGCTGCGTCCAGGCTCTGGGGCCCGGGCGCGCGCCGCCTACTCCGGTTGCCGCAGCGGGGTCGCGGCGCGGCGCGGTGCCACCCCAGGACTCCGGCCCTGCGCCCAAAGCCGCTCACTGAGGAGCCCACGGGCCAGCGCCTGCCGGCGTGCCGCCCGTCCCCACCCCCGCCGCCCCAGCCCACACCCACCATGGCCGCCCGCCAGCCGCGGCTGCTCGCCACCGCGAACGAGAGGCCGTGCTCGGGCAGGTGGTCGCGCTGGATGCACTGCGGGGTCCAAGCAAGCAAAGCGGCAAGAGGGCAGCCGGGTTGAATCAGGGGCGCGTGCGGTGGAGGCGTGAGGATCGGGGTTAGGTGGCGGCCGGAGACTGCAGGCGCACCGAGTGTGCGCCCTGACCGCCGCCGCCAGGTGTGGTGAAGGGCATAGCATCGCTACCAGTACAGCTGCCAGGCGCTTGCGCGCACCTACACACAACACTCTCCTCCATCCACTCCACCCCCGCTCAGCCACCTGCCACGGCGCCCGAATTATGGTGTGACTCACCACGCCAAGTGCCGCGCACAGCCGCTTCAGCGCCGCCGCGCCGCGGCGTGACGCGCTGTGGCCGCTGGACGGCCTGCCGCTGCTACTGCTGCTGCCGCCTGACCTGCTGCTGCTACCGCCATCGCCGCCGTCCGCGCCTAATGCGCTAGGCGGCCTTGCGGCCGTGAATGCGGCGGCTGACATTGGGGAGCGCCCCTGCGCTACGGACGCGCCGGCACTCGGGTCCGGTGGGCTGCCGCGGTTTTCAGGCTGTGAGCCGTTCGCACCCTCGCCTACCCGCAACCGCTTTGCCTCGCGGCTCTGCGCTCCCTCCGTGGGGGCGGGCCGCCCCGGGCCGGCAGCGTCACGGCCGGGTGAGGCGGTGGCGGCCCCGCCCGACGTGGAGGTGGGGGCTGGGTTCGTCACGGTCGCCGCCGGCAGTGGCGCCGCGCGGTGGAAGTGTTGGACATTACCGTAGTAAGCGCTGCGAAGTACAGCCATGACGTTTGCCTGGGGCAGCGCGAATTTTGAAGCATTGCTGGTTTGCCCCGACACGCTAGCTGCCTGGGCAGCCGGCGCGCGCCCCAGTAAGCTGGCGTCGACGGGGGTGACGCGTAGTTCGCTCGGCATCGTCGCCCCGCTCGCCGGCGCTGCGTCCTCGGCCGCCAGCTTGGCAGCTTGCATCGCCACTGATGCTGTCCATGGGTCTAATAACACCGTCGTCGGGCTGGGAGACGGGCTGGACGGAGACGGTGACTCCATGCTTCTTTTGACTCAGTCCCAGCACCAGCGCAGCTCTGGCCCCCCACGCCCGAAATCAGTTTACATGTACCAGGTAGCGCGCTTCGCATGTGCGAAAGCCTGAGCGCCAGCAAAAGAAAACTTCTCGAAATGTAGTAAGGCCTGCTTGAAAAAATCTCCCCCGAGCAAACCAATCCCATCTAGCAGCTAACAGTGCTTGGAGCAGTTAACGTTTAGCGGACAGGGCGCGGTGCTGAAAGCGCGTTTCCTAACCGGAGAACCCGGATGGCGGGAAGGGCCTCATTCCAGCTAAACGCGACTTGAGCGGTTGCCGCGTTGCTTATGCCGTTGCGTTTGTTATGATCCTTTATAGAAATGTGCGTAAAGTCGAAAGCGGCTGGGGTCCCGAGGGTCGCCGAACTTCAAATCGCGTGACAATTTGCAGAGGCACGACCGCGGTGGGCGGAGCGCCCTCCTTTCCGGGCAACACAAGACAATGAGGGGTCCAATGGCAACACACGACAACACAGGAACGACAGTGCGCGTAGCCAGGCGCTGCTCCTTAGTAAAGCGTCGCTTCGGTGGCGCAGTCGCACGCCGGACCCCGCGCCGTTTCGAGTGCCATTACTAACCGGCACGAAATGCCTGCATCGGTGCACACCCGCTTGCCCGCACACTCGGCACAGTCGACACTGACAGGACCAAGTTGCACCCTCCTGCACCCTAGTGCCCGCGCCGCACCCAATGCCGCACCCAATGACCCGCCTTCCATGGTCGGGCCACCTCCCCGCCGCTTGCGAAGCCCGGCGGCCCAGTGTGCACTTCGTACCAACGGACCCCAGCCTAATCCTGCCACCCCATTAATGCGGCACACGATGCACCCCAACACACCTTACTTGCCAATACTGTACCGGTTACACCCGTGTCACTATCGGTTCTTCACACTCAAACGAAGGGCACCTCTGCGCACATGCACATCGCCGCCGGTCGACGTACGGTATCACCCGTGACCGCAGACGCCGCGTGCCGCTCAGCCGCAGCATTTCGGCACCACCACTCCGACGGCAGGCCGCAGGCGTAAGCATGCCCGCGGGGCGGAGATGTGGTGGGTAAACACTACACAACTTCACGATAACCCCGCAAGCGGTCCCTTGCAAGTCTTTTACCGGCATCCCTGCTACAAGAGAACAGCACGAAACAAGTCAGGCCGACCCTTCGATCGTTGGGAAAGGACAGGCGCTACGGTGTGCCGAAAGGCGATAGTGCGTTGTTCCGCCGGGGCTCCCCGCATGCTGCTCCCACCTTCGTTCACCGCGCTCCACGGGCCATCCCTTCACGCAACACCTCAACCCCAGTGGGCAGTGGCCCTCCCGCTGCCAGGCCTTCAGCAACCCACACCCAATATGCGGTACTCCATGCTGCTCAGGGTGGCCGCTTGCCGCTGCCGCCCTAGGCCGCCCGTTCACACTGCGCCCGCAACGGCGGCGGCGGCGGAGATTGGTGGTGGTGGTGCTGCTGTTGCTGCTGTTGCTGCTGCTTCAGAGACGCCAGCACCGCAGCCGCTGTGACAGGCGGCGCAGGTGGCGCGGCCCCGGCTGTGGCGGGCGGCGGCTCTTCTCTGGGCACATCCTGCTCCCGCACCCAGCCGCTGCTCATCTCGTAGGCGTGCACGTCATCCAGCGTGCACCCGGCGCTGTTGGCGGAGCCGGAGGCGCCGCCGCCGCCGCCGCCGCCGCCGCCGTCCTCTTCTTCTTCGTCGCCCACAGCCCAGATCTCAATGCCCGGGTCCGGCGTGGGGCCGCCGGGCGCGCAGGCGGGTGCGGAGGTGGCCGCGGGGCTGCCCCAGGGCGGCGTGTGGTGGCAGTGCTGCGGCGGGTGTCCGCGGTACAGGCGCGTGGTGAGCGCCTGGCCGGTGCCGGTGAACACCTCGAGGCAGGAGGCGTCCAGGAACAGCCGCAGCCGCAGCGGGCAGCCGGCAGGCAGGTCCAGCTCGCCGCCTGGCGAGCAGGAGGGGAGGCGAGGATGCGGAGCAGGAGGGTGTTGATGCCAGCCGAAATGACAGGGCGGGACCGCGGGAGGGAAGGAAACGTGTGCGTGTGTGAGTTGCGCTCAACGTCATGTACGGCCGCGCCCTCACCCGCCTCGTCGCGCTTCATGCGGATCCAGTCCTCCACCAGCGGGTTCATGTCGGGGTCGGGGATGAAGTCGGGGTCGCTGCGGGGTGGGGCGTGGCGTGTGTGTGGCGTGTGTGGGTGTACGACACCGGGGAGGGGCGCGGTGGGGCGGGGCGAGGATTGTCGACACCAGCCATGGCTAAGAAAGAGGGAGGGCAGGGAAGGGGGAAATGCAGCCGCAGCTGCCGGCGGGCGGCGGGGCCCGGCAGGAGGTTGGGCACGGTCCGGACGGCGTGTGTACTGCTGCCGTACTGCTGGGCGCTTGCACTCGCTCACCGGATCACGTCGTACTCCTCATTCTCCTCCTCGTCCTCCTCCTCGCCGCCCGTGCCGCCGTCCTCCTCCTCGCTGCTGCTGCTGCTGGTGTCGCCACCGCCGCCGCGGCTGCTGCTGCGCCCCTCGCTGGCGCCGCCGTCTGCGCCATCCTGCTGCTGCAGCTCCAGCCGCTGCCGCTGCCGCTCCGCCTGCGATTCCGGCTCCCGCTGCCGCTCCGGCTCTTCCGTTGGCGGTGCCGCAGTGCCGTGGTCCGCAGTGCCGCCACGCGGCTCCCGCACCAATGGCGCCGGCAGCGTGGTGGCGAGCACCGAGGGCGCACCCACCGCCCCGGCACCACCGCCCGCACCAGCAGCACCGCTGCCGCCGCCTCGAGCGGCCTGCTGCAGCTGCTGCTCCGACTGCACCCGCCGGAGCTCCCGTTGCAGCGGGTCGCCGTCCGGCTGCTCATCGCGCGGCGGCGGCGGCGGCGGCTGGTCCTGCTGTTGCCGCGTCTGCTTAGTCTGCTCGTGAGAGGGGTGGTGCGTGTGGTGGGCGTGCCGGTGGTGGTGGTGGTGGTGGCCGTCGTGCTCCTTCTCCCCGCCCATCCACCTGCGCCTGCCCGCCGTGCTGAGCGCCTCAAACACCACGTACAGCCGCCGGCTGCGCCACTCGTACACCAGCGCGGCGGCGCCACGGCCGCGCGGCCGCCAGCTGCGGAACAGCACCACCACGCGGCGGCTGCGCCCGGGGCTGCGACGCAGGATGGAGGAGGACCAGCGCAGTGGTGACCTCTTTGAGGCAAGGGAAAGGGAAGCTTTCAAGCTGCCCCCTTTGCCGCTTCCCAGTTCCCGCACTCCCCACCCGCCCACCCCTTACACCCCCGCCCGCCCGCCCACCTGACGGCCAGCTCCATGTCCAGGTGCAGGCCGCGCACTCCCGCCAGCCGCCAGTGGCCGCCCGGCGCCAGGGCCAGCGCCGACACGTGCACCGCTACGTCGCTGCGCAGGCTGGTCAGCTCGGGCAGCGGCAGCTGCACAGCAGGGGGGGGTGCGTGTGGGAAAGAACGTTTGAAGAGGTTGGGCAAGTGCAGAGTGCAGGCACATGCACAGCGCAAGCCGTGTTGCACGCGCGCGTCTATTTTGTTTCCCTTGTTTCCCTCTGTAACACACACACCTGGAAGAGCCTGTCGCCGCGCAGGTAGAGCGCGCGCGGCAGCGACAGGCAGCCGGCGTAGCTGTACTTGTTGCAGAGGCAGGGCGGAGCGGGCACACTGCGCAGTTCCTTCATGTAGCCCCACAGCACGTGGCGGCCCTGCGTGCGATGAAACCCAGTAATACACGGCAGGCACATACGGCATATGGCGTGCATTTAATCTACTGCCTGATAATTTCTGTTCGCCAAGGTTTTGAGACAGCTCACACACAGCGCAGCCCTGGCGGGCACTACGCACGCCCTGCACGCACGCACACGGGGGTCCATCAGGCAGGTGGGCGCGTACAGCACATTGCCCAGGTCCAGCTTGCGCGGCCGCCCGCCCGCCTCCGCGCCGGGCAGGTCGTACTGCGCGGCGGCGCTGTCGTACCCCGAGATCCAGTACAGGATGCTGCGTGATACATGGCGGCGGTGGGCGGTCAGTTGGTGGCGCGCAGGGGTAGGGGTGACGAGGCGGGCTTGGGGAGGCAGCACGCGACGGGGGCCATTATGGGTTCTGGGCTTCACCGAGCATTCGAGCAAGCGAGGAAAGCTGCGACCCCAGGCCCGCGGCAACAAACAGGCGCCGCGGCTTCCTCCTCGGCAGCATCTCATGCAAGTGATGCACGCACGCAAACACCAAAACCCCCACCCAGCTCCACACGCACTGTGACCGCCCGGCACACACACATGAACACGGTATGCACATGCATGCACCCTGGCTCCATCCACGTCCCGCCCACCTGTAGGTGCAGGCGTCGGGCGCGCAGCAGAACAGCCAGCGCCGGTCCGGCGGCAGCGACGCCGCGTGGGCGTGCGAGGTGGCGCTGTCCACGTCGCCGTGCAGCGGCAGCACACTGGCGGCGGCCACGCAGGCCGAGTAGGCCGCGCCGGGCGGCAGCAGCGGCTGCGCCTTGCGATAGCTCATGGTCAGCATTGCGGCGGCCGCCGCGGCTGAGGCTGTAGCAGGACCGCTGGCAGCAGTGGCTGGGCTGCCGGCGTCGGCGTGGCGATGCGCCTGTAGCAGCTCCGGCTCCAGCGGCTCCACGGGGATGGCGCGTTCGGCCGTGGCGCAGTGGCCGACCATGCCGGGCCGGTACCACAGCTGGTGGGGCTGTAGCAGCTCGCCGCCGCCGTCATCCGTGGCGGCGGCTGTAGCATCAGCCGGGGCGTCCGCAGCCGGCGAGGGCTCGTCGCCATGGAGGCTGCCGAGGGAGGTGGCGGCGTCGTCGTCGGCAGCGGCGGAAGAAGCTGCGGCGGTGGAGTCGGAGGCGGGGCGGGAGCAGGCGGAGGAGGAAGCGGGCGCAGGGCTGCTGCTGCTGGCGCTGTTGGTGCCGGGACGGGCGGCGGCGGCAGTAGCAGTGAACGTGCCCAGCGGCGCGACGCCGCCATCCCGACCCACGGCGTGTAGCTGCGGCTTCAAGCTGCCACTGCCGCTGCGGCCGCGGCCATTTGCGCGACCGGCAGCGGAGTCCGTCTTGCTCGCGCCGCCAGCAGCCGCCGGCGCCGCCACCGGCTTGGCGTCCGCGCACGCTGCTGTTGCTGGGCGGCCGCTGGCGGCGGCGGCGGCGGCGGCGGCGGCGGCGGCGGCGGCGGCGGGCGCGCACGATGACGCCGCCGCCGACGCGGCGGTGCGGGCCCGGTGCGCCTCCATGACCTGCGCGATCATGGCGTGTAGGTCCTGCAGCAGCCCGCCGCCGCCACCACCAGCACCGGAGGCGGCGGCGGGTGCGGCGGCCGACGGCACCTTGGCACTGGCGGTGAGCGAGGAGCTGGTCAGGCTGCCCTGGCGCGGCAGCAGCGGGCCGCCGTCGGCCGCCGCCGCCGCGGTAGGGGCCGCCACCGCGGTAGGGGCCGCCGCCGTCGCGGCGGCGGCGGTGGCGTCGCAGCGGATGCGGCCGCTGCGGGAGGCCCCGAGGAGCTGGGCGCCGCGCTGGGAGGACTGGCGTGGCGACAGGCCGCCGCCGGTTGGCGGCGGCAGCGCCAGCGGGTGCGGCGGTGCCCAGCAGGGGCCGTCGGTGCCGTCGGCGCCGTCAGCCGCCGCTGCCGCGGCGGCAGGGGTCGCAAAGGGCGACGGCGGCGCGAGCGGCGTAACCACCACCTCGATAGTAGCGGTGGCGGGCGTTCCGCTGTCGCCGCCGCCCGTGACGGTGGCGACGGCGGTGGTGATGCTGCCTCCGACGGCAGCGGCGCCGACGTCCTCGGCAGCGCCGCTTGTGCCACCGCCGCCGTCCACGGGACCAGCGACGGCGGCGGCGGCGGCACGCGTGACGGTGACTGTGATGGTGCTGCCATCGGCGCCGGAGATGCCGTCGGGCCCTGCCGGCGCCGCGGCGGCGGTAACGCTGATGCCAATGCCACCGCCGTCGACAGTCGGCATGACTGCGTGCAGCGCGCTGCTTCCTCCGCCGCCACCAGAAATCAGGCCTGCTGACGGCAGGGCAGGCGGCGCGCCGCCGAGGGAGACGGAGCCGCCGCGTGCCGAGAGTAGGTGTGCGCCCGCGCCAGCACCAGCACCAGCACCGCCGGCGCCGTTAGCCGCAGCTGCCGCCAGTTCCGTCGTAGCGCCGTCTGCCGCCGGCGGAGTGACGGCGGACACGGAGGTGACCACGTGCAGCAGCGTGCCGCCGCCGCCGCCGCCGTGGTGCGCATCAGTGGCGGCGGCGTCGCGGCCCGGACCCTGATGCTGCTGCCCCCCCGCGCCGGCAGGTGCTCCGTCGGCAACGGCTGCGGCGCTGGACGCGTCCGCAGCGGCCGCGTTTGCTGTCGCGACGGCGGCCGCCGCCGCCGCAGCCATGGCCACAGACACCGCGGCGTCGGGCGACGCGTCTCCGGCCGCCTCCGCCGCGGCCGTCGCCGCCGCCACCGCCGCCGTCGAGGCCCTGCCGGCGTGCGCCGTGGCGCGCCAGGAGCCCGCGTGCGCTTCGGTGGCGGTGGGCCCGCCGTCGCCGGCGCCGCCGTCTGCGAAGCCGCTCCCGCCGCCGCCGCCGCCGCCGCCCGCGACTGCCGGCGTTGAGGCCATGTAGTCCATGGCGGTGGTGAGAGCCTCCGCCACCGCCGTGGCCTCGGCCGCCGCGCCCGCCACCGCCGCCAGGTCTGTGGTGGGCAGTACGTGCGCGCACAGCGGCAGCGGCTGCAGCTGCACCAGGAAGGGGCACTCCCAGCAGATGCCGGTGCCGGGGTTGGGCCAGCTGCACAGGTGGCCCGCGAAGTACCAGCCTGCGTGGCCGTGGGGCAGGTTGCGTTGTGTGCGTATGCCAAGAGCTGCCATGTGTGTTATGTCGCTAGCGGGTCGTGGGGGCGCGATCCGCAATTGCATCAGGACAGTCATGGATCAGCAGGAGTCATGGATCATGGATCAGCAGGAGTTGAAACTTGAAGCTCGGCAGCATTTCGTTTCCCCCCTTGGTTCTGGGTCTGGCATGCACTACGGTATCACCACCTCGCGCACACACAAACGCGCGCACGTGCCCTCCCTCACCCCTCGTGATGTCCGCCGAGCGGTACACCAGCGCCGTGCCGCCGCCGCCCTTGAGCCCGCTGCCGATGAGCATGGTCCACTGCCGGCCGCGGCCGTCGCCGTGCTCCACGAACCAGGGGTCGCGCCAGGCCGTGAGCTGGCCCGTGGGCGGCAGCTGCATGAGCGGCATGGGAACCTTGCGCCACCGCACCAGCAGCTCGTCGTCTGCAGCGGAAGGGGGGGCGCCGGCGGGAGCGCAGGCAGGCAGGTCGGCTGGTGCAAGGACTGACACAGGTGCGAGTGCACGAGCACACGCGGCCACGCGCAAATGTGCCGTGCTGCCCAGGCCGCGCGCCCTGCTGCTCGCTGCGCGTGCCCAGCACCACAACATCAACAGCCACCACAACGGCTACAGCAACGGCTACAGCAGCAGCAGCAGCAGCAGCAGCAGCAGCAGCAGCAGCAGCAGCAGCAGCACCCGCCGCCTCACCCGGGTCGCAGATGGCGCAGCACTGCGTCTCGATGTGCTTGAGGCCCATGTCGTGCTCCGCGGGCGGATGCGGCAACGTCACGTCGCGGTTGGTGCGCAGGCGGGCGGCGGTGTAGAAGCAGACGGGGATGCCGGACTGCGGCTCCACCTGTGTGTGTGGGGGGGGGGGGGCGGGGGCGGGCAGCGGTATGGGGGTAGGGTTTGTTGCGCACACGCACGTATGCACACACAGCATCGTCACCATAACAGTGCAACTGTAAGCCACCCGCACATTCGGCCACGCAGCGCAACACTTCGTCAGCTCTGTAAACACACAATACGCAAGCACGCAGCAGCAGGCAATCGAACAGGCGAGGCAGGCACACGCGCGCACCTGGATGCAGCCGGAGAAGCAGCCGTCGGCGTCGACGCCGCCCGGCGTGGGGCACAGCGCGGGCGGCAGGCGGGTCCAGTGCGCCAGGTCGGTGGACACCACGTGATCCCAGCGCATGCCCCAGTACCACTGGCACGTGCCGGGCCGCGACTGGTAGAACCTGCAGGTCAAGAGTAAAAAGAGGAGGTGCCAGATGTGGAGGAGAGGAATTAGTACGAGAGTACGAGGTGGCATATCGGTAACCCGGACACGCCCGGTTCCGGGCAGGCCCCAAAACCAAAATTGGCGTTATGATTCTTAGGCGCGCCGTTACCAAAAAAGCGCGCTACCCTTGGCGCGCCCCCAGCCCCCCAGCCCCCCAGCACACACGCAAGCGCACTCACAGGTGGTAGTGGCCTTTGTAGAAGATGGGGCCGTTGGGGTCGGAGCCCCAGCCGCCCAGCGGCATCACATGGAACACGGGCTTGCAGCTGTCGGCGGCGGCCGTCGCAGCCGCCGACGTGGCGGACACAGCCGCCGGGCCGGTGCGCGCGGGCGCCGTGTCGTCTAGTGCCGCAGCCGCAGCGGGCGCGCCACCCCGCGCGCCGCCGGCGGCCGTCAGGGCGGCGGCAGTGCTGGCGTCGCCTGGCGCCGCCGTGACCGCCGCCGCCGGCTCCTCCTCCTCCACGGGCCCCGCCGGCGCCGCGGCGTGCGCCGCCTCTCGCAGCTTGCTCAGACGGCGTGCGTGATGCTGCTGCCGCTGCTGCTGCTGCCGCTGCTGGTGGTGGTGATGCTCCACATGCTTCTGGTGCAGGAACTCGGCTGCCGTCAGCACGTGCGGCGGGTGGGCGCCCGGAAGGTGGGCCGGGATGGCAGGGGCGGGGGCGCCGTCGGCTGCGGCGGCCATGTGGTGGTGCTGGCGGTGGTGCTGGCGGCGGTGGCGACGGGCGGTAGCCGTCACCTCGGCCTCCGAGGCTGGGCCCGACAAGGGCTCCTCGCCAAGCCCCCACCAGTCGTCCTGTTCATGCTGCTTCTGCTGCTGGTGTTGTTGCTGCTGCTGCGGGACCGCCCGTGTCGTCACGACACCCACCATCACGTCCTCCTGGTCGGCGGCGGCGGCGGTGGGGGAGCCGGGCGTGTTAAGCGGCAGCGCCGGCGCGCCCTCGCTCGCCTGCCGCTGCAGCAGCGCCGCGCAGCAGGCCTCCTGCCAGCCCTCGTAGTCCGGGGAGGCGACCGCGTGGCTGTAGCAGGTGGCGGGCGGCGTGGCTGCGGCAGTAGCCGCGGCTGCTGTAGCATCACCGGCGGCAGCAACACCGCCTCCGCCTCCGCCACCGCTGCCAGCACCGCACACGGCAGCTGAGAAAGGAGAGGACACGGGTGTGGTGGAAGGCCCCAGAGGGGGCTCCAGCGGCGGCGCCAGGAGGGGCGCAGCAGGCGCGCCGCCGCTGCGGCTGCCGCTGCCGCCCAGCGGCGCCGCCAGCAGCGGCAGCGGGTGCATCGCCGGCGCATCCGGCGCGGCGTGGGCGTAGATGTTCCGCTCTGGGTAGGCGGAGCAGGTGGCCGGCGCCTCGTGTGCCGGGCCCAAGCACTGCGGCAAAGGCGGCAGCGGCGAACCCGCGCTCGACAGCGGCGGGAGGAAGGGCGGCGCCGCGGCGGCGGCAGCAGCTGCGGCAGTGTCGCCGCTACCACCACCGCTACCACCCGGAAGGATTGCAGACGGCTGTTCCGACTGCAGCTGCTGCTGTGGCTGCGGCTGCTGCGGCTGCTTAGCGAAGGGTGTCTCCATTGTGGCCGCTGCTGCTGTGTGGGAGGTGCGGGTGGGATCAACTCGGCGTGCCTCCGCCTACGTCCTGTGCGCACACTGCGGCGGTGTGCGCTGTCACCAAGTCACCAAGCGTCAGCTGCTGCGAGCTGCTGCCTAGCGCCGCGCTGGCGTGACGTCTGAACCGCGGTTGGCCGGGCACAGCTAGCTCTAGCTCGACGCCTCAGGCGACAGCTGGGGCCCGAGCAGGGTCGTTGACGATGCCGCTGAGCTCGAGCACCACTGGTTCAGGTCGGCTCGTTCGATTCGCTCGTGCGCCTTGCATAAAGAGCGTGCGTGTTCGCTTGATTCAGAGTGCAGCGAGTAAAGCGCAAATAAGAGGATGAAAACAACGGACAGGGCCCCATTTAACCTGCGTCTTTAGCTCCCCCGCTCGACCCAGATCTCGCCAATTGCGTAGGCTCCGGGGGTCGCGCCTCTCGATCTCAGAGCACTCGCCGGTCCCAGCGCTGCACCGGACCAGCATCATAGCAACACCGCTTAGCACAGAAACACACAGAAAGCAAGCAAGTTCATAGTAGAGGGCCCCACGGGTCGCCGCTAGGTCCGAGGTCTCCAGCAGCCAGGTAACGAATTAGCAGTAGCCAAAGAGGCAACACAAAGAGGCAACACAATCTGTCTACAAACAAGGCAAAACATCTCTTCTCCCACCGCCCCACCGCCCCACGGTCCACGCGCTGCTCAATCACTTGCATCCAGCCGTGCTCAGGCAGCCGGCCCACACAAGCACAGCCGCAAAAAGCCCCTGCTGCGCCTCACCGGTGCACGAACCCGTCCTTTGGCACGTCCTGCTCCCGCACCCAGCCGCTGCTCATCTCGTAGGCGTGCACGTCATCCAGCGTGCACCCGGCGCTGTTGGCGGAGCCGGAGGCGCCGCCGCCGCCGCCGCCGCCGCCGCCGCCGCCGCCGTCCTGTTCTTCGTCGCCCACGGCCCAGATCTCAATGCCCGGGTCCGGCGTGGGGGCGGCTGCGGAGGCTGCGGTGGCGGCCGTAGCCGTGGCCGTAGCCGTGGCTGTAGCCGCGGCTGTAGCCATTGCCTGGGCCTGGGGCCTCGCCTCCGCTGCCGCTGCCGCGCCGCCGCAGGGCGGGTTCCACGGTGGCGGGTGTCCGCGGTACAGGCGCGTGGTGAGCGCCTGGCCGGTGCCTGTGAACACCTCGAGGCAGGAGGCGTCCAGGAACAGCCGCAGCCGCAGCGGGCAGCCGGCAGGCAGGTCCAGCTCGCCGCCTGGCGAGCAGGATGAGGGCGGGCGGAGGATGCGGAGGCGGAGGGTGTCAGGCAGAGGGCAGGGCGGAGGTGGGCAGGCATGGCATGGGCGGAGGGCAAGGCGACAAGAAGACGATTGAGCGGCAGTGTTTTGGTACTTTAGTGGCGGCGACGAGCCCAGCCCAGCCCAGCCACTTCCAACCGCCAGCGCCTCACCTGCCTCGGTGCGGCGCTCCCACAGCCAGTTCTCCACACCACCGTGCCGGCACTCGTGCAGGCTACCGGCCTCTCCGCCGCCGCTGCCCGCCGCCTGTCCCTGGCCCTGCGTGTGCCGGCCTTCCTCCGTGTGCTGCTTCTCCTCGCCCATCCACCTGCGCCTGCCCGCCGCGCTGAGCGCCTCAAACACCACGTACAGCCGCCGACTGCGCCACTCGTACACTAGCGCGGCGGCGCCATGGCCGCGCGGCCGCCAGCTGCGGAACAGCACCACCACACGGCGGCTGCGCCCGGGGCTGCAATGGAGGACAGAGGAGGACCATGGCAATAGTGACCTCTTTGAGGCAAGGGCAAGGGAAGCTTTCAGCTGCCCGCCCTCCTGCACCCTCCCCCCGCCCGCCCACCTGACGGCCAGCTCCATGTCCAGGTGCAGGCCGCGCACTCCCGCCAGCCGCCAGTGGCCGCCCGGCGCCAGGGCCAGCGCCGACACGTGCACCGACACGTCGCTGCGCAGGCGGGTCAGCTCGGGCAGAGGCAGCTGCACAGCAAGGGGGGAGCGTTTGACTGGGAGATGCAGACACGTCACGAATCCGCAATGCGCGCGTGCAGGTCTGAGCTCGTAGCTGATGATCGTAGCTCAATGCAGCAGGGTGCGACGTTTTGTGAAAGCCCCAACCCCCAAAACCGCCGCCTAGCAAGTAAGCGCCACTACCTTACCGCACACCCTCAACAGAATAGCAGCGCAGCGCGCGCAGCACACGAGCCGGGTCGGGTCGGGTGGCCCACCTGGAAGAGCCTGTCGCCGCGCAGGTAGAGCGCGCGCGGCAGCGACACGCAGCCCGCGTAGCTGTACTTGTCACACAGCGCGGGGGCGGGCGGCACCTCGCGCAGCTCCTTCATGTAGCCCCACAGCACGTGGCGGCCCTGCGGCGCGGCAGCAGCAGTGCGCGGCGGAGCGCGCTGGGCATGCTTCAGGGCCCGCTCGCTTTTCACCGACGTTGCTGCCAAGCGCGGAACCCTTACTGCACGCTCCCTGGCACGTTGTGGTGTATCACACACGCACGCACACCGCTCTCACCTGCGGGTCCCGCATGCACGACGGCGCGTACAGCACATTGCCCAGGTCCAGCGGCGCCGCCGCGCTCGCTCGATCCAGATCGAATCTGGCCGCGCCGGTGTCGTACGCCCCGATCCAGAAGATGGGGCGTGTGCCCACCAGCCCGCCCGTGATGTAGCAGGCATCGGGCGCGGTGCCGAACAGCCACCGCGCGTGCGGCGGCAGCGTGGCGGCGTGCGCGTAGGCTGAGGCGGACTCGACGTCGGCGTGCGGGCAGTGCGCGCAGCCGCAGTGGTGGCAGTGCGGCCGCGCGTGCAGGGCGCCGGCGTGGTGCTGGTGGTTGTGCTGGTGGGGATGGTCGTGAGCTGAGTGCGAGTGCGAGTGTGAGGTCGCGTGTGTGTGGTCGGGTGTGGCAGGGGGCACGGGGCCAAGCGGCCGCAGCTGAGGCGGCAGCGGCTGCGCCTTGCAATAGTGCATGACCGTGGTGCCGGTAGGCCAGCTGGTACCAGCAGCAGCTCCAGCGGCAGCTCTGTCAGCGGCGTTCAGTAGCTGTGGCGACTGCGGCGGCTTCGCCGGCTCGACAGCCACAGGCGCGTCCGGTGCCGCGCAGTGCCCCACGCGCCCCGGGCGGTGCAGTAGCACCGCCGGCTCGGCTGCGGGTGGCTGTAGCAGCTGCCCGGTTGCGGCGGGAGCGGGCGCGGCTGCACCGCAGTAGTGGCCTCCAGGTGAGCAGCGACGCACTGCTGCTGCCGGCGGCGGCGGGGCGACGCTGGCGGCTGTAGCACTGCAATCCACGGCCGCCTTGGCGCGACCCGCCCGCACGACCTCCGCGATCATGGCGGGCAGGTCCGGCAGTAGCTCGCCCAGCCCGGCAGTAGCTGCCGCCGCTGCTGCTACTGCTGCTGCTACAGCGTCGGCTGTAACAGAGGCCGTGGGTGGCGTCAACGCAGCCGCTCCTGGGCACGTGGGCGGGGCTGTGAGAGCCGCGGACCCCAGCGGCGGCAGCTCCGCCGAGCGCGGCCCCTCGTCCGCTGGGAGCTCGGTCGGCGCAACGGCGGCATACCCGCTGGCGCTCAGGCCACCGCCAATGCCGACCGTGCTGCTGCCACTGCTGGTGCTGCCGCTGCTGTTGGCGACAGCGGTCACGCACTCCGCTCCGCTGCTGCTGTCGCCACTGCTGCCGTAGTAGTCATAACCCACACCACCGCCGACAGTCGCCGTACCGACACGGCTACAGCCGCGCACCAGCTCACGTTCCTCTTCGCCCGAACCAGGCGCCTCCTCTCCCACGCCACTGCAGGCACCGTACCGGCAGCTGCTGTCGCTGCTTGCCGCTCCGTCGTCGTCGTCACCGGCCCGCTCGGCCGCCGTTGCGCCTGTCGCGGCAGGGCCGGCGCCGCTGCGGCCAGTGGCGCCGGCTGGTCCCTGCTCCTGTTCCTGCTCCGGCTCCTGCTCCTGCTGCTGCTCCTGCCTGAAGCTGAGCAGCAGGTCAGACAGGCGGCCGCTGCCAGTCAGGGCAGCCAGCGGCACTGAGGCCGCAGAGCTCCGAGCAGGAGGATGCGGCGCGGCCGACGCGGCGGGCGCGGCGGGCGCGGCGGGCGCAGCGCGCAGCGGTGGCGGCGCCCTGCTGCCGCCGGACTGCGCGGACCTGGAAGACCCCACGGCCGCCGCCCCGCTGCCGGCGGGTGCGCCGCTGCCGGCATCCGGCGGGCTGCTGGGCAGCTGCTGCAGGCGCTCCTCCGGCTGCTGCTCCTGCTCCTCCTCCTGGTGCTGGTTGGTTCCGCACCACCGCCAGCTGCTGCAACTGCCGCTGCCGCTGGTGCTATCCGCCTGCGGCAGCGCGCTGTCAGCAGCGGCACCGCCGTGCCCATGGCGGGTGCTGTGCGATGGATCGCTGCGGAGCACCCGGCGCAGCAGCAGCGGCTGGGTGGGCGCCGACTCCGCCCCCACCCCTGCCCCCATGGCCTCCACGCCCATCGCCTCCAGCCCCAGCGCCGCCGGCTCCTTCGCCACCGCCGCCTGCGGCTCCGCACGCAGGAGCTCTGTGGTGGGCAGCACGTGCGCGCACAGCGGCAGCGGCTGCAGCTGCACCAGGAAGGGGCATTCCCACACGGCGCCCAGACGGGAGTCGGACCGGCTGCACAGCTGCCCCACGTAGCGCCAGCCTGTGAAGGGTAGGGCAGGCCAGCCCAGAAGCACGCAGAACGCGTCAGGCGGTCAGGGCGCTCTCGTGCTTATGGGCACATGAAGGTATTGCGAGAGGATGCGCGTTCGCAGCAGAATAACATCCGTGTGATTGTTGCGCAAGGGCGGCGGCGCAGCTGCGGCGTGCCCTCCCTCACCCCTCGTGATGTCCGCCGAGCGGTACACCAGCGCCGTGCCGCCGCCGCCCTTGAGCCCGCTGCCGATGAGCATGGTCCACTGCCGGCCGCGGCCGTCGCCGTGCTCCACGAACCAGGGGTCGCGCCAGGCCGTGAGCTGGCCCGTGGGCGGCAGCTGCATGAGCGGCATGGGAACCTTGCGCCACCGCACCAGCAGCTCGTCGTCTGCAGCGGAAGGGGGGGGGCGCAGGGGGCGCAGGCGGGATCGCGCAACAATTGACACAGGTGCGAGTGCACGAGCACACGCGGCCACGCGCGAATGTGCCGTGCTGCCCAGGCCGCGCGCCCTGCTGCTCGCTGCGCGTGCCCAGCACCACAACAGCAACAGCCACCACAACGGCTACAGCAACAGCAGTAGCAGCAGCAGTATCAGTAGCAACCGCCCCTCACCCGGGTCGCAGATGGCGCAGCACTGGGACTCGTAGTGCGGAAGGCCCATGTCGTGCTCGGCGGGCGGCGGCGGAAGCAGCAGCACCGGCGGCGCGCCGGCGCCCGCTGCCTTCGAGGCGCCACTGCCGCCCCCTCCGGCAGCATCGCACACGCTGCTGTCCCCGCTGCCTTGGGCCGCGCATGCACGCGCTGCCGCCTGAGCTGCAGGTTGCGCCGCCGCCGCCGCCTCCTTTGCCGCCACCTCCGCCTCCGCGGTGGCCGTCGGCTGCCGCAGCCGCGCGCCCGTGTAGAAGCACACCGGCACGCCCGAGTGCGGCTCCACCTGCGTGCTTGCAGGGGGCACGGGCACGGGCAGGTTGCGGCCAGCAGCAACAAGGGGCGCGGCCAATTCATGTTTGATTGCTTCCGGCGCAGGCATCGCTGGGCGAGCCTGGTTGCGTGAACGTCGCCCAGCCCTTCCCCCCTTCTTCACTGGGCTCTCCTCAGCTGGGCTCCTAGGGCGCAGGGCCGCGCCGCCGCAGCAGCAGCCTTCAGCCCTTAACCACCCGCCCACCCCACCACCCTGTCGTACCGCTTTCCCAACCATCCTTGCAACCCGCCCACCCGCCCACTCACCAAGATTGAACCGGAGAAGCAGCCGTCGGCGTCCGCGCCGCCCAGGCCGCCGCCGGGGAAGATGGCGGGCGGCAGGCGGGTCCAGTGCGCCAGGTCGGAGGACACCACGTGGTCCCAGCCCACGCCCCAGTGCCACTGACACGTGCCGGGACGCGCCTGGTAGAACCTGCGGGCCAGGAGGAGGAGGAGGAGGAGGAAGGAGGAGGAAGAACGAGAAAGGTGGGAGGAGGAGTGAGGTGCAGGGAGCGGAGGCGGGCACGTATGTGGGCAAGTGCTTGCGCCATAGTAGTGGCAGAGAACGGCTGCAGCAAGCGGGGCCAGTGGCGGCCGTGGCACGGGACCCGCACGGCCCCCCGCTGCCCGCCCAGGCCCCCCGCTGCTCGCCCAGGCCTCCCCCCCGGCCCCTCGCAGCCCCCCAGCCCCCAGCACGCACACGCACGCACGCATGCAAGCGCACTCACAGGTGGTAGCGGCCTTTGTAGAAGATGGGGCCGTTGGGGTCGGAGCCCCAGCCGCCCAGCGGCATCACGTGGAACACGGGCTTGCGCGTGTCCTGCTCCCGGTCGTGCTGCTCCTCGTCCTCATCGGAGTCCTCTTCTGACTCGCAGTCCGGCGACCGCTCTGCACTCGCCACTGCGCTTGACGCCACAGCCGCATCCAGCTCCGCCGGAGCGCGCGCCGTCCGCACGACCCCCTCCTCACCCGCTGGCCCCCGCTGCTGGTGCCGCCAGGGCCGCTGCCGCCGGTGCTGCTGGCATGTGGGGGTCGCTGCCTCTTCTAAAGGGGCGGCGTGGGCGGGCACGGCGGTGCCGGTCGCAGCTCCAGGGACAGCCGCAGCCAGCACCGCCGGCAGGGCAGGTAGCAGCCCCTGCGCCGCTGACTGCGCAGTCATCTGGCCGTCAACATCCGGGGCCCCGGCTTCGGGCCCTTCATCCGCTGCACTCGCGGCCGCCCCCGCCCCGCGCCCTGCCGCTGCTGCTCCTATGAGCTCGGGCGGCAGAGCATCAGCGGGCGCTGCGCCAGCAGCGCCGCAGGCATCGTGGCCGGCCAGGCGCATGATGCAAGCACAAGTCTAGAAGGGCGGGTGGCTATCATAGGCAGAACGCGGTGCTCCTGCCCGAGTAGCCCTGCTCCGGGCTCGGGCGAGTGCAAGACGCGTCGCGGGTAGCGCAAAGCGCGGGCGTTTTGCGGCTCTAGGGTGCAGGTAGGGTAGGGCTGCGCGACGGCAGGGCTCAGGCTCCGAAACAGACCAGCGGGCTCGGCTCGAACACGGGGCTCGGCCCACGCAAACGGGAGGCTTCCTGGGATCCGCGTCACCGTGCCAACCGTCAACCACAGACCCACGGGTCCGTTACGTCGGTTGTCGTTGAAACACGTTGGGTGCGTAAACTGCGTAAGCATGTTTTTTTGCGGGAGTGTCGCCCCCGGCCCCTGATTGTGCAGCTGGCGCCCCTGGCTGACACCCCGGGTCCCGCCCCGGCTCCTGACCTGGCTGCGGCCCGCCTGCTCCTCCGCCTCCCGGCGCCCGTGCACGGCACTGGTGTCTCTGTAATCCTGCAATCCGGCACGTTGGGAGGGCAGCGATGCCGTTACCGCATGGTTGGCAGCAGTCTGACCTGACACACGCACACACACTTCGGGCGGGCGTCTGGGCGGCTGACCCCGTGCATACGTCGCCAAGCAGCGGCCTCACCTGCGATGGCACTCGGCCAGGAAACCCGTCGTGGCTCAGACTAGAGCAGGTCGAGGGTCTTGCATGGCACAAGCAACCGTGCACGGTTGCAACCAACGCATTATTACAGTCATGTGGCTGCTGCGCGCCCCTGCCCGCAACCTGAAGCAGTCCTGACTGGCGGCCGGTCAGCCGCTCTCAAAGTCGACCACGGTACCAAGTTCAAGCAGTTGAAGACTGTCGGAGACAGCGTTACCAGCATAGCCCAAAAACACACAAAGCCCCGGCCGCGGACGGCCTCCAGAGGATCCACCTGTAGAACTCAACATGCAAACCCAGCCTCCCACGCATGCCCTGCCCTCTTCACAGGCGTAGCTCGCACCGCGTGCCTGCCAACCCCAACAGCCGCCTGGGCTGGCGTGCACAACCCCTACACCCAGCAACGCGCCACGTAGCCCCGAGTACTCCCAGTTGCGCCAGCCAACCGTGCCCCACAGACGCCCCGAACACGGACACTCGGCAATTCACCATCAAGGCGCATGTACAGCCCCTATCCCCCGCCCAAGTGACGCCAGGCCCCCCAAGCGGCTGCTGGTTGGATCTTACACGCACGACGCCCCCTCCCCCAACACACACAGCACGCACACTGTACGAGGAGCTCGACGCTCATGCGCCGGGGACGCCAGCCGCCGCCGCGGCCATTGCCGCATCCGCCTGCGACTGCGCCGCGTCGCGCGCCGCCGCCCGCGCCGCCGTCGCGCCCTGCGGCACCAAGTAGCCGAACACGATGCCGGAGATGGAGAACTGCGAGGGGCAAGGGGTGGGGTGGGGCGTTGCCGGCGTCAGGGCGGGCGGCATGCAAGGATGTGCGGCGAAGTGGAACCGGGCTGGGAGGAGGGAGGGAGGGAGGGAGGGCGCGAGACACGAGAACGGGCATGCAGGTCGGGGCATCGGGTCGGCCCATCAACCGATCATCCCGGTCGTCACACGGCATGCCATGCGCGAGGCCCCGGCCGCCGCGCCTCCCATGCACCACCCGCCGACACCCCCCCCCTTCCTCCGGCCCGGCCCCCGGCCCGGCCCGCACCATGAAGCTCATGGACAGCTGCTTGAGGTCGGTCTCGGGCGAGCGCTGGATGAAGGCGGAGATGATGAAGGCGAGCGCCAGGAACGAGAAGATGCGCACTGCGGGTGTGGGGCGTGTGGGGCGAGTGGTGGGTGCGGTGCGCGGTGCGGGGCGGCGCGCGGGGCGTGACGCGGGGCGGGGCGGGGCGCACAGAGGTGCCGCAGAGGGGGCGCAGAGGGGTCACACGCGTGTGAGCACGAAGAGCAGGCGTGTTGCCACAGCGTTGGGTGGCCCCGGAGGTACCGCAGCAGCACCGTAGCGACCCCACAGCGGCACATCATGTCCCCGAGCTCCATGCGCCCCACAGCGGTACGGCATCATGCGGTACGGCTGTGTGTGGCCTCAGCGCACCGGTGCCCAGCCGTGACGCTCTCGTGCTGGCTGGGCTGGTGGTCACGGACCTGTGTCTCCGTTGGCCCCCGCCGGTTCCGCCCTCTGAACCGATGGCGATGCAAGCGACCTGCTCTAACCCCCGCCCCCTCCTGCCCGCGCGGCCGATGTTATGAGCTGCAGTGCAGCGGCGCAGCACGCCCTGCCCCTGGCCTCCGGCCTCCCCCCTCAGCGCTCAGCCGCCAGCTGCCCACCCCTCGAACATGCGGGCGGCGGTTCTAGGAGCAGCGCACTCACTCTTGAGGAACATGCCCACCAAGCCCAACACCATGCCCGCCGTGGCCAGCGGCTCCAGCTTCTCCTCATCCTGTTTAGATCGGTCGAATGTCAGGGCAGGATGGACATTAGGCGTCGAGGTGAGAGGGCGTGGGGTGGGGGGGTGGGGGGGGGGGGCATGCGGCAAGGCTGGTCGGAGGTTATTGCGCGAGGAGTGCTGTGCGGGAGCACACGCAAACCTCACCGGGGCCGGCCGCTTCCAGTTTGTGACTTGGTCTGGCCGCCGTGGGTCTCCCCCAAGCGCACCAGTCAGAGCCTTATCTTGGGGCATCGCGACTCACGCGCGCTGCTTGTGCAAACAGCAAAGTAACTAAAACGCAATCTGGGGCTGCAGGGCAAGCTTCTACCTGATAGTTCAATTTGATAAGTCTCCGGTAATGGTAAACGAACACGTTTGTTGTTATGTTTTCTGGTTGGGCTTCCACCCAGGATGGGGCGACTTGGCAGCACTGCATGGGGCGAGGGGGGGTTTAGCTGAAAAGTTCGGATTGCCTTGCACAATTCCTGAAACACGCCAAAATGGCCGTCGCTGCAGTAGACGATGAGGACATTACGGAGCTCACAACATGGAAGCTTTCACCGTGGGCAAGCTTTATCAAGTTCCGTGCGCCACTAGACGCCGCCTCGACTGTGTCCAGCAGCCCGGGAGGGCGGGTGTTGATGACCAACTTATTTGCCAAGGTGAGGACTTGCCAGGGGCGAGTGGTGAGCACCCGGGCTCCGCCATGCCGGCGTCTCGGGGAATCCTGACACCCCTGTGCATCGTTTGCTCGCCTATGACACTTCCATATGACACATCTCAGGATGTTGCTGGTAAACCAGTTGACCCCGACGAGCCTGGCGAGGTGTTCAGTAAGGCGCTCGACGAGGCCCGGAACAGGTGCGTCGTCAGGCGCCTGGCTTAACCGAGCTGGCATGTATATCGTTGTCTAGGTGACGCCGATTGCTTAAGTTTCTGACGGTGCTGGGCCATGAAACGGGTCTTTTAGTCAAGATACAACACGCCAACCGTTCACATGCCGGCATGTCGCCCTTGTGTGACGCTGTCGGCCTGCCCCGGAGTTTCTATGACTCGTAACCACAAACTGCCTCCTTTGGAGCATGCAAGGCCACCTCATATTACCTCTGGGCGCCCGTGGTAACAGGAAAAGCTACGCAAGTTCCGCGGGCTTGTCGCGAGCACTGCGCACCTGCAAGAGCGCCTCGCGGCTGATGATAGAGGACTTCCGCAGGTAAGGCTCGTGAGTGATGCGGACGCTCGTGACCTTGTGGCTAACCTTCCACTTCGACCGCGCGGCGAACTTGCGTTTCAAGGCAATCGACCCTCCGAAGCAATCCCCTTGTCGGCACGCTGACACCACGCCCCGGTCGCAACCGTCTGGCGACGCTGACAGGCGAGAGGCGGGCTCCAAAGGCCTCGTTGATCCCGAGGACGAGGACGGGAACGAGGACGAGGGTGAGGACAAGCACGATCAGCAGGGCGATTCCGGCTCCGACGCCGACGACGCCGACGCCGACGACGGCAAGGAGGGCGAGTTCCAATCGGTGCAGCGGTCGGCGATGTCCTTCACAGCTCGCATGGAGGTGCCGCCGTCGCGGCTGGGGGAGCGCTGCGGCACCCCCGCCGGCACCAGCAGCTGGCGGCAGCTGCCGGGCCCCGGCGCCCGTGAGGGCTCCGCGCGCGGCGGCGGCGCCCAGTCGGGCCTGTTCGATGAGGACGTGGTGGGCGCCGCGCGGGCGTCCTCCGGCCGGCTCGATGGCAGCAGCGGCAGCTTCGTTTCCATGGGCGTTGGCGGCCCGGCCGCTGGAGGCAGCAGCAGGGCCTGCACGCCAGCACGCCCCATGAGCGCAGCGCGGCCGCGGCCCGCAGGCACCGCCCTGTCGCCAACGCCGCGCGACAGCGTCAACGGCGCCAGCGCAGCCAGCAGCTGCAGCGGCGCCGCCGGCGGCAGCGCTAGCGGCGGCAGCGTCAGCGGTGGCGGCGGCGCCGGCGCCGGCACGCGCAACCCGGCCCTCATGCTGAAGATGATTGAGGCGGCGGCCAACAGCCAGGCGGCCCGGCGCCGCGGCGCCGCGCCTGGCGTCGCTGCCGCCGTTGGCGGCCCCGCCGGCCCGCGTGAGTCGCAGCGCAGCTGCCCTAACCTCTACATCCCGATGTCACTTCTGGACGAGCCAGCCGACACACCTGCTGCAAACGGCGGCGCCACGCACCGCGGCGGCCCCGGCGGCGCGTTGCCGACGCCAACCTCCCCTGGCGCCATCGGGGCCGCGGGGGCGCCGGCAGCGCCGACAGCGTCTGTGCCCAGCAGCGGCAGCGGCAGCGGGCTGCAGCAGCGCGCAATGACTCCGGGCCGGGCCCCTAGCCGCCTGGGCTTGAACATAGCTGGGACTGCAGAAGAGGCCGGCGCGCCGGCGCGTGGCGGCACCCTCAACGGCTACGGCAGCGGCGGCGGTGGCGGCGGCACGTCTTTCGTCATCCCGCAGCAGCAGCCTAAGGCGCAGAGCGCCAACAACAACGCGCCTTGCATGGGTGCCCTGACCAGCCTGGCCAGCGGCAGCGGCGAGGCAACCTTCCTCACCGACGGCGACGACGGCGCGGCCGCGCTATCGCCGGTGCGGCGCCTGCGCAGCATCGCAGCCGCGAGCCCCTGCGCCGGCGCCGGCTCCGGCGGCCTCAGCGGCCTGATGGGAGGGCTGGGCAGCGGCGGCGGCAGCGGCGTCAGTGGCGGCGTCAGTGGCGGCAGCGGCGGCAGCAGGCCGGTCACGCCCGGCACCGGTGCCCTCATCAACGCCGCTGAGGGGTGGAGGACGCGGCAGCTGTCTCCCGGCGGCAGGCTGCTGCACGCGCAGGTGAGCCAACCCGCAGCCGCCTGACTAACTGGTGGCGGTGGGACGCAGCGGGCCGCTGCTCACGCTCCGGCCTGGGTTGGCCAACACACACGCAAACGCATGCACACACACGTCGTTGTGGTTCAAGCTTGCCTCTCTCTCACACACACACTGTCTCTTGTTGTCGTTTTCCCTTGTGCTCTCTAACACACACTGTCGCGCCGCCTGCCTCTCCTGACCAAACCACACCTCTCCCGCCACGCTCCCGCAGGCCACCCGCTCGCCCTCCCGCCGCAGCGTCGACGTGCCCCACACTACCAGCGCCGGCCCGCTCAGCCCCGTGGGCATGGGCGGCCGCATCACACGCGGCAGCGCCAGCTTCGACCAGGGCAGTCGCCCAGGCACCCCGCTGGGCATGCCTGGCGGCCCCGCACCGACATCGCTGACCACAGGCAGGGGCGGCGGCGGCGCCGCCGCGGACTCGCCATTCAACAGCCGTATCGCCCCTGCGGCCGCCGCAGCCGAGGCCGGCGCCGCAGCCGGCGGCGCTGAGCCCGCCTGGAGCGGCACCGTCAGCAGCCGCAGCTTCACCAGCATGAAGAACGGCGTCGCCTCGCCCCTGTTTGGCCGCTGCAGCAGCCCCGCCGCGCCCTTCAGCGGCAGCAGCAGCATGCGCGCCGGCCTGCTACAGCCGCTGGTTACCACGGACGGCAGCGGTGGCGGATTGGATCCAATCAGCGAGGTGGTTCCGGAATCCGCTGCCACCACCCTCGCCTCGCACGCCCGCGTGCAGCCGGCTACGCCTCCCACGCCCTCGCCCGCCGGCCGCGCGGCGCCGTTGCTGGTGCCACACCCACCCACCGCGCCGCCGCCACAGACTTCGCCCGGCGGCGCTGCGTCTCCCGTGGGGACTTCCCGCCGTTCCCTGCAGGTGCGCTGCGCCCCTCACCACCTGAGCCCCCCCCCGCCACACACACATGCATATGTGTATCTTGCGTGAGCTGCTTTTAGCTGATGGCTGAGAACTGAGGCCTGCCGCCCTCATGCTTTCGCCCATCGCACAGGCGCGGGCGCTTCTGGGCTCCAGCCCTTCAGGCACCTTTGAGCTCCGTTCGGACGGCTCTGCCTTGCAGGCGGCGGCGGCGGCTGACGCTGCTTCGGGCTGCTCAGTCTATTCTGCCGCCTCCGACGGCATGGACGTCTGCGGCGGCGGCAGGGCAGCAGCTGACAAGGCCGGCTCTCAGGAGCTGGGACCCGACACGCCCTGCCCGACTGCGGGCGCACACCCCAGCATCATGGAGCGTCTGCGTGGCCTGTTCGTGTGAGGGCGTGCGTGCGCGGGCACGGGGCCTCGGTGCGAGGCCTCACGAAGAATCCAGGGGCACGGGGCCTCGGTGCGAGGCCTCACGAAGAATCCAGGGGCACGGGGCATGTGCTGCTGCTGCACGCACTGCCGATCGATCGTCCCCGTGCCCCGTGCCCATAACGTGCGTGTAGCGTGTGAAAAGAGATCCACTGAGAAAAGCCTCGCGCAAGTCCCCAACTGTTTTACTATGGCTATGAGCATTAGTTGGGCGCATTTGTGGAAATTGTTTACTCTGTGTGACTGGCATACCGTTGAAGTGGTTCCTGGAGATTGTGAGCTGCCCGGCCAGCCAGCGGCTGCTTCTTCACACTTTGACGATCACTGCGTCTTCCAGCATTCTTCCATTGCTTACTTCATGGTCTGGCATTATTTCACTGATTGTGGGTTCAACTTGAAGTTTGCATACTGTAATACAGATGTTGGTCATGGGGGCCCATTCATGCTACCGGTGGTGTGGGGTGTTGCCTTTCCAGAGCTTGGTTGGAAGTTGGCTCAGGGCTCACACTAGTTAGGCTTTACGTGAACTGATTGCTGCAGACGGTGTGTATGGCAGGCCGTGTGGGCATCTCGACAGGAACCAGAGAAAGGCGCTTTCAGTGCGCTAACTTTTGAGCTTTAACAGATCCCTACTTCTTCTTGCCGCCCGAGGCTGGCTGTCGCGCTCTTGGGCGTGGCGGTGTGGCCGCTGGCGTTCTGGTCTCATGCTGCTCTTTGCGGGCATTTCTCCTTTCAGATGGTGCGACTCCAATGCTGCTCTGTGTCTTGCTAGGCTCTGTAGCCAGGTGCCTTTATGCTACTTATTGAAATGGGACCAATGATGATATGATGGTGTGCGTGAACGAGCCCGGTGCGGCCGTCCAGCTATAGTGCGGTAGCGGCAGGAAGAGAAGCGCAAGCGCTGGACAAGTGCAGCTTCCCTGGACACGATTCAGTTCAGATTTGCTAGTGAGCGCTAACGACAATGCCAACGGAGGTGGGCACAGCTCATAAAGGATAAGGTGCAACCCTGACGCTTGACACTCGATGGTGATTAAAGATGGTTGCGGCTTTTCGGGTCGGGTGGGGTGGGGACAATGCACTGCTGGCGCGCAGCGGCTGTGAGTGTGAGTTGTGTGAGGCGGCCTGGACTTCGAAGGCTCGCATGTTGGGGGCCGAGAGATGGGCGGCAGGGCACAAAGACTCGAGATTTTCTTATTTGCGGTGGTGGCCAGGAAATTGCACGGCTGTTTCATTCGGGTACACTCGTAGTGCTCAAATGTGCATGGCTGTGCGATTGCCCATGAGACGGCGAGGCCTAACCTGGGGGTCGGCATCAACGTCCGTGCCGTGCGAGGCACGGGACATCGCATTGTCACCGTGGGCCTCGGCGCCGGCGGTGTTGGGGGCCTGCGATCGCGGCGCGGAGCAAGGAGGTTGTAGCATCCCGACCGTTACTGAGCGTGAGCACCTACGTCACTGATGTTAGGTTGCGGGGATTGTGGCAGTTGGTTTGAATGAGAATGGAGCTGAGAATGGAGCTGGCTGAGGGCTTCACCCCTGCCATTTGGGATGCAGCTCTTTGTTGACCAAGCCAGCAACGGCTTTTCATGGTAGGCCTCTGATACCGTCTTGGGCGGTCGCAACGCCAACACGCCAACACGCACGCACATACAGTGATGCGTTGGAACGCCGTGTCGGCGGCGGCCATGAACGGCCCATGTGCGGACCAGGGGAGGAGTGAGGCGCTGAGGCATGAGTGTTGGCTAGCAACCTCTACGTAGCCAGCGAAGTGCTGCAGCGCCAGTGCGGCACCCATTGTAACTCATACTGGACAAGGTCATTGGTGCAGCGCACGCTCCGGGGGCTGGAAGCATGGGCTGGAGGGGAGCGGCCGGCACAGGGCACCCGCAACACGGCAGCAGCAGCAAAAACTCACCAGTGAGATTGGGCCTCGGTAGTTTCTCAGCATTTGCGGCTTGACCGCTATTGCGCTGTGCATTTCTGCATGGTAATAAAAGCACTATTTCGGAGAACAGATTGTGCACACACCAAGTTAAGTTGCGAGTCAAACTCCTCAGCCAATCTCCGCCAGTCTCTTTGCTGCCATTTGAAATGCTGACGCGAACAAGTTTAGGCCATCACATGCAGTGGAGGCGTCAAAACCCGTGCGTTTTGCCGGTACATTTTGTGATGCCATTCTTTGCGGCCTCTTGAACTGCGGCACGCCGGTGCAACTACAGCACCTGGCAAAATGGCCACGGAGGCAGAAATGGTCGCGCTGTCAGAGGTGCCAACGCCCTCTCCGCCTTCGGGCCCGCCAGCAGCGGCCGCCGCGCCGCTGGAGCCCTGGCAGCTGGCCCCCGTCGACTCGTTCGGCCACCAGCCCATCCCCAACGATGTCCTCCTTCCGCTGCTGGAGCGGCTGCCGGAAAACGTGCAGGCCACCACATGCCGGCTGCTGTGCAAGGCGCTGCGCGAGCACTTCCGCGCCAAGCTCGAAGTTCGCCTCGACACCGCTGGCCTCCGGGCCGCGCGGCAGCGGGCGCGGCAGCGGCAGCGCGCTTTCAAGGCCAGCGCCAGCGCGAGCAGCAGCGCCAGCACTGCGCAAGCGGATGCGGTGGAGGTGGAGGTGGCACAGGACCTAGATGCCGGCGTTGAGGAGGGCGAGAGCGGCCTGCTGGATGCTTGGGGCGGCGTGCCGCCTCACGCGGTCGAGTGGTTCCTGACTCGCTCGACGCCGCACGAGCGCGCGCACATGACTCTGGAGCAGCGGTGCGCCCTGCGGGACGCAATAATGGCCAGCCACCGCGCCGGCGTTGCGCGGCAACAGCTGCAACAGCGGCGGGAAATTGCGGGGGCTGCTGGGGCTGCGGCCGCTGCTGCAGCCGCGGCGGCGCAAGGCAAGCGCCACCCGCTAGCCGGAGGCGCGGAAGGCGACGCAACAGACGGCGCCGAGGACGAGCGCGGCAATACAAGCCCAGAGCCATCTGCAGCGCCTGTTGCCTTGACGGCGCAGGGCGCGCTCTTTTGGCGCCTGCGCCCGGGCTCGCGCCAGGCGCACGGCGCCGAGGGCGATGCCGAGGATGACGCGGAGGCCGACGCGGCTCCCTCCCCGGTCCTGCACTACCCGAGCTACTCGCTCGCGTGTATGCTTGCGGCGGTGCCGACACAGCCGCATGGCCTCCGTCACGGCGGCGCGGGCGACGGCGCGACGGTGGTCACCGCGGACCGCCTGAGCGCGCTGAGGGAGCTGACGCTGGCGGCCGCCCTGCACGGCGACACAGACATGCTCACGGTGGGCTGCGGGTGGTCATGCGTGGCGTGTGCTGAGGGGCGCGCGGGAGCAGGGGTGCGGCTGAGGAGGCTGTGGGCCTGGCATCGGGTGTGGGGGCGCAGTGCGCCTCGCTGCTGCCCACCGCTGTGGGCGGGGCACCACCCCACACCCTAGGGCGCTCCCCGGGAGTCGCCACGTGGTTCCCGCTGGGTGTGCACCCTGCATACACACACGCCCCTGCACACACACACACCCCTGCACACACACACGCCCACGCCCCTGCAGCTGCTGGCCCGCGTGCCCGGCATCCACGAGGTGCGGCACCAGCTCACGGCGGACTGCGCCTGGTGGGCGGTGCGCGGGTACGTGCCCATGGAGCTGCTAGCCTGGGCGGTGCGGGAGCCGGACGGGCCGCTGGGCGGCTGGCGCTCCTCCGACGCGCCGTTCCTGGCGGCAGCGCTGAGCCTGCGGCAGCGCGCGTCAGCGGGCGACGGCGATGGAGACGACGCGGAGGGCCCCGGCGCTGCGGAGGAGCTGCGGCGGGCCGTGGGCCGGCTGCATACGGCGGGGTTTGGGTCCTTCCACGCCGCCGGCCGCACTTTCCTGGCGGCCGTGGATTTGGCGGCGCGGGGCAAGGCGGCGGCGGAGCTGGTGTGCTGGCTGCTGGACTGCGGCTGTCCGACGGGGCCGGTGAGAACGCAGGAAGGCGCCTGGAACGTACTAAAAACCTTGTACCGTAATAATGCTCAGCCCTACCTTTGCATTTGCATGTTTGTCCCGCAGCCCGGCTGGAGCTATGTGGCAGCAATCCGCCCGCTCGTCGACGGCACCGGTGCCTTCGCCTTCGCCGCCGCTGCCGAGCGGTGTTTGGGCCTGGCGGCGCGGCTGGCACGGGGGCGCGTGCCACTGGCGGCGGCTGCCCTGTCCGGCATCGCCGCCCTGCCGTACGATGTGTACTGCTCGTACATTACGCTGCTGGTCCGTGAGCACGGCTGTCCGGTGGACCGTACGGCGCTGTACGGCGAGGCCCTGGACGCAGATGCCGCCGCCACCACCGCTGCCGGCTACGGCGGCGGCGGCGGGCGTGCCGTGTGGCTGCGCAGCCAGGGCCTGGCGCCACCGCTGCTACTGCGCTGGCGGCCGGTGGGCGTGCGGGCGCTGTGGCCGAGCTGCGTGCTCGGGGAGCGCGGCGCTGAGCGCGGGCCGCCGCTGTGGCTGGCCCTGGAGTGCGTGCCGGCCAAGTGCGGCTCCGGCAGCACGTCGGCGCAGTTCGGGGTGGTGAGCAAGGTGGTGACGGAGCGGCTGATGCACCCGGGCGCGCGGCGGGCGCGGCGGGGCAGCGAACGCAATGATTGATGAAGGTCGTGTGGAGCATCGCAGGTTTTGGTGCGGGGCGTTGGCCGGCTGGATGCACGGTCATAGCAGGCGGCGCCGAAGGGCGATGCAGTCATCGCAGGCTGGTGCCGAAGAGTGCGGGCGGAGGAGGGTAGACGGGGAGTGCCAAGGGAGAGGCGCCTAGCAGCTTAAGCGGGCACGCCAAGTCGCGTGGAAGTCAGACCTGGACGGTTGGTGCCTAACAGGGGAATAGGCCATGGAAATTCATAGTCTTCCGCTTATGTCGACAAACATTGATATTGCGACGATACCGCGTGTTTACTGACGCTTTTCGCGATAAGCCAACCTTCAATGCAGCTTTTCTCAGTCGAAACTCACTGCAATTTTGTTGAATAGGTTCAGAAACACGCTTTGGCCAACGCCTTAAGGGCATTCAAGCTCGCTGGCTGAAGTCGCCGCGACAGGTGGCGCCAGCGCGGAGCCATGGCTCGGGCAGACTCCAGCGACGCTTCGCAGCCGCTTCCCTATCTGCCGCTCCCCGTAGTGCTGGACATCTTGAACCGGCTGCTGCCCAATGACATCGCGGGCACTGCGCGCCTGCTTTCAAAGAGCTTCCGCGACCACTTCCAGTCGAGCGTTCGCATCCTGGTCAACGTGCCGCGCAGCTCCCCACCCTGCGCGCCCTCCAGCCAGCGCACCAGCGGTGCGTGCCCCAGCAGTGGGCCCAGCTGTGGGTCCGTTCCGCCCCATGCAGCCGCATGGTGGCTCCGCACCCACCCGCCAAGCACTGCCACGCGCGGCCACCTGACGCTCCGGCAGCGGTGCGCCCTGCGCGACGCCTGCGCGCCTCCGGAAGGCATCACCCCGGGCTGCAACGCCGCCTGCGACAGCGAACCCACCTCGCAGCCGCCAGACATCGCGCTGTGGCGTGCGTGGCTGCCCGCGCCCCCACGGCCGCCGCTGTCCACCCGCCTCCTGCCGCCGCTCAGCCCCATTGAGAGCTACGCCGACGTCCCCACGGGCATCATGCTGGCGGTGGCGGCGCGTCAGGCGCCCGCCTACGCCGCCGCCGCCTCTCGCGAGCTGCTGCTGGCGGCGGCACTGCACGGCGACACCGACCTGCTGAGTCAGCTGGGGGCGCTGGAGCAGGTGCAGCAGGGCGCGGCGGCGCTGGCGGCGGACCTCGCCTATCACGCCGTGCGGGAGGGGCTGGCGGCTGCGGCGGTGCCGCCTGCGATGGCGCCTGCAGACAGTCAGGCAACGGCAGTGGCAGCACCAGCAGCACCAGCAGCACCAGCAGGACGCCAAGATTTCATGCGGATGGAGGTGCTGGAGTGGCTGGCAAAGACGAACGCGCTTTGGCGCTGCTCCGACGCGCCATTCCTGGCGGCGGCGCTGAGCCTGCGGCAGCGCGCGTTGGCGGCCGATGGCGATGAAGACGACGCGGAGGGCCCCGGCGCTGCGGAGGAGCTGCGGCGGGCCCTGGGCCGGCTGCATACGGCGGGGTTTGGGTCCTTCCACGCCGCCGGCCGCACTTTCCTGGCGGCCGTGGATTTGGCGGCGCGGGGCAAGGCGGCGGCGGAGCTGGTGTGCTGGCTGCTGGACTGCGGCTGTCCGACGGGGCCGGTGAGAACGCAGGAAGGCGACGTCCATGGGACGTCTATAAAAATCGTTTATTAATGCTCAGCCACGATGCTCAGCCCTACCTCTGCATTTGCGTGTTTGTCCCGCAGCCCGGCTGGAGCTATATGGCAGCGATCCGCCCAGTCATCGGCCGCGCCGCCTCCGCCACCGCAGCCGAGCGGTGTTTGGGCCTGGCGGCGCGGCTGGCACGGCGGCGCGTGCCGCTGTCCTCGGCTGCCCTGTCCGGCATCGCCGCCCTGCCGTACGACGTGTATTGCTCGTACATTACGCTCCTGGTCCGTGATCACGGCTGTCCGGTGGACCGTACGGCGCTGTACGGCGAGATCATGGCGACCGTGCGCCAGGCGGCGTCAGGCAAGGGCGCTGGCGCACTCCCGTCCGTGCTCCAGCACAAGCAGCAACCGGGCTGCGGGCTCCCGGGGTGGCAGCTGCAGCAGGAGCAGCAGCGCAAGCTGCAGTGGCTAGCGCAGCAGGGCCTCATGCCCACACGCCTGGAGCGATGGGCGCCGGGCCGCCTGCTTGCCCGGACGAAGGAGCGACTGCGGGGCCTTGTGCGTGCAGGCAGCAGCGACAGCCGTTGCCCTAGCCGCGGCGCCTCCGCCGCGGCGGCCAGCTGTGAGGCCACCGACGGCGGTCGAAGCGGCGCTGGCGCAACGGGTGCCAACGGCGGGGTTGGCAACGGCAGGCCTGCTGGAGGTGTCGCCGGCGTGGGCATGGGCGGAGGCGTAGCGTTTACTGAGACAGCTGTGGTCGCGGCAGCCACAGGGGCAGCGGCAGGGACAACAGCCAGTGGAGGCGGCAGTCGTGCACTGGGGGGCGCTGGCAGCAAGGCGCGGGGCAAGGCCGGCGCGCCAAGCACACTGCACCGGTTAGAGGAGATGCTCAGCGGTCTGCCGGAGAGTCTGGGGGTGGGCGGCGACGCGGTACGGCTGGCAGCGGCGGCGGGCCGCGTGTCGGCGACAGCGGGGGTTGAGGAGGTGTTTGACACTCGGGCCACGAGTGTGCTGGCCTGGGACTTGCAGGTGGCTTGATGGCGGGTGCGTTGCAGCGAGCACACCGCCGTCATGGGTATAGTGGCCGTCACGGACTCACGGGTAGTGCTGTGAATATTGTGGGTGTACGCGCTGAATGCGCTCTGTGCACGGTGCGTGTGGTGTACGGTGTGTGGTGGATGGATACGCCCATCCTCTGCACTAACCTCGGGCTGGCATACCCACCCAAAGCTACCGTATCGGAGGAGGTTTGCGGGAGGGCCATGGCCAACAAATTCGAGGTCGCGTTGTGTTACACGCAATTTGTCGGGCCCGGGCCGTGGAGGCGGATGGGCCTCTGATCGGACACTGCCAAGTGCCTCCCCAAAATTCCCTCCCCCAAGCTTCAAGAAAATGCACAAAATCATGGATAGGACGTTTGTTTGAAGTGCGCTTGGGCTTGGTCGCCCAAGGCATTCAAGAGTGCAGCAGCGCATCTAGTAATGTTTGGCCTGCTCACCACCACCACTACTACCACCACAAATATAAACCGAGCGGCCAGCGATCCTGTCTCCTCCACCTCCTCCTCGCTGACAGCTGAGTGCAGCCGCAGCCGCCTCACCGCACGCAATACCACATTTGACCGCCTGTGATGTGATGTGTTGCTCTGATTCTACTGGTGAACTCGTCACCGTGCATAGCTACCCGTGCGCGGCTTTCCCTCCTACACCATCAGATGAAAACACTGCGGGTCCAACGGATGCTCAGGCTTTGGCCCGCATGCACGTGAAGTGCCGCGCATGCAGTACCATCGCTTTGAGCCATTCGTCGTGCCCCTACCCCCCTATCCCAGGACTGCAGATACCCCAACTCGTCGCAGCCCGACACAAACATACTCTCCACGCGCCGCCGACGACGCTGGTCGAAACTGTCGGGTACCAGGGACCCTGCAATCTTTGTCATGGATACTTAAGACAGTGACAGTTCTATCTAACCAGCCCCATCCTTGGGTACCAGACAGCAATCCGTCCATTGCTCACTCTCCACTCGCACTCCCAACCACACTCCTGTCCTACTCTCCCACTCAAGCCACCAGGTTCAGCTTGTTGGCCGGTTCACCCGACGACCTCCCCATGTCGAAACTGAGGCATGTCGTCGGCCTAAGCCTCACACGTTCGCGCGGGCAGTTTGCAGACGCTGCATTGCCTTCAGCACAGCGCCAGACGACCGCGCTCAGCGTATTTACGCGCACCCGGCAGAGGCCACCCAACACCCGGCACAGCCAGGCGAATGCATCTGAGGATGAGGATAAACAGACACACACACGCCGATGCAGCGTGGCCACCACACCGGACGTGTGCGCGCAACAAGATATGCTAGAATTTGGCCACGACAAATTTGCAGCGACGTGTGAAAGAAGTGCAAGAATGTGAGTTCCCACATGCTGCCGTGGCGCTGCGGCGGCGCTGGTGCGCCTCCGCTTATTTGCTTAGTGCCCTTGCCTAGCCCGACCATGCGCCTGTGCGACAATCACGTGCTCGCTTCCCGCTGCTCGGTCCCCTTGACCCCGCAGTATGCTCGCTATGTCGAGCGTCAATTTCGAGCGGTGGCGAACGTGTTGTGTGCCGCGCGACGCCGGCCCTGTCGCTTAAGATGGGCGCCAGGGGTCGGTGGTCACACAGGGGCGCAGCGAGGTGGTGACCTGGCGCCCAATTGTAAACGACTCGGTCGTGTCCATCTGTTGCTGCTGTTGTTGGTGCTGCTGTTGCGCCGACAGCTGCCCCGCCGCGGCCAGGGCCAGCATCTGCTGCTGTTGCTGCAGGTGCAGCTGCTGCTGGTGCAGCTGCAGCTGTTGCTGCTGCAGCGCGAGCGCCTGCTGCTGCACAGCCGCGGCCGCCGCGGCGCTCACGGTCACGCCCGCCGCCGCCATGGCACTGCCGGGCGCGTACAGGACGCCCGGCACACCCACGCCGCCGCCGCCGCCGCCAGCCGTGAAGCTGCTGCCACCAACCATGCCCAGCGGCAGCTGCGCCGGCATCGCCTGGTTCCCGGGCACGGGGGCGCTGAGCCGGCTCAGACTCATCGGTGCGGGCTCCATGCCCGCCATCACCCCGCCGAGGCCGTGCATGCCCATACCCATGCCCATGCCCAGCCCCATCGCCGCCGCGTGCATGTCCGGCGCCGCGCCGGCGGCGACGCCCGGCGCCATCACGCCCAGGCCGCCTAGCGCGCCGCCCGCCGCGGCGCGCGCGTCCGACGCCGCCAGCGCCTCCGCCGCCGCGCGCGCGCGCGCCATGTCCAGCGGCTCCGGCAGGCTGAGGCTGTTGCTGCCGGGGCCGGTGGTCATGGCCGCCACGGCCGCGGGGCTCATGCCGCCCAGCCCAAGGCCCAGCATGGAGCTGCCGCTGGAGCTGGGGCCGGCGCCCGACGGCGAGGCCGCGGCCGCGGCGTAGAAGGGGCCGCGGCCGACGCCCGGCGGCAGCAATGTGCTGCAGCCGGGCGCCGCCGCCGCGCCGCCGCCGCCGGGGCCCAGCGGGCCCAGCTGCGGCAGGAAGGCCATGAAGGCGGCCGCGTCCGCGCTCTGCGTGGGGCGGTGGCTGAAGCCGGCGCTGCTGGTGCCGGGCGGCGCCACGCCCGGCGCCATGCTGTGCAGCGACGCGCCGCCGGCGCTGCTGGTGCTGGGCGCGGCAGGCGCGGCGGCGGTGGCGGCGGCCTGGGGCGCCGGCGCGGTCTGCCGGGCGGCAGCGCCGCCCGGTGCCATGTGCGGCGGCAGCACCAGCTGCGGCGGGGCCGGGAGGCCGGTGTTTGACACCGACCGAGGCAGCGGCATGCCCGTCGCACTCGACACGCGTGCCGGCGCCTGCTGTTGCTGCTGCGGCGGCACCGCTGCCATCGGCTCTGACTTGATCAACGGCGCACCACGCCCCATTGCCGCCAGGTCATCGGGCGTGAGCCCCTCAGACAGCATGTCCGCGAAGTTGGGCGCCGCCGGCGCCGCCGCGGCAGCGCCCGCCGCAGCCGCCTTCATCGCGGCGTCCACCTCCGGCGGCACCGGCACCGCCGCCTCGCTGCCTGGCGCCGGCGCCGCGGCGGCCGCCTGCGGCGACTGGCCGCCGGCCGCAGCCTGGCGCGCGGCGTGCAGCTGCTGCAGCAGCGCCTCGCCCTGCTGCCGCAGCGCCGCCAGCGTGGTCGCCAGGGAGGAAGCCTCGCGCTGCACGCCCTCCACGTAGCCCTCCAGACGGGTGTTGTCAGCTGAAGGATGGGGGACGCACGTCGGGAACGCACAGGCGTGTCATAGACTAGATTTCAATCGTACACATCAACCGGTGGAAAGCCCGTGAAATCCGCACGCACCCACGCTCGTTTCGGAGGCGGACCAACGTAATAAGCTTGACACCCGACCGGCCCCAATGCCAATGCGTTGCATATCAGAGCCCCTCCGCCGGCGCGCTCACCCTTCAGCCGATCCATCTGCTGCTGCAGGCCCGCCCGCTCGCGCTCCGTATCGTCCAGCATCTGACTCAGCTGCTCCGTGTACTGCTGCTTGCGCTCCTTGGACTTGGCGGCGGACTGCACATGGGGAGGGGCGGGCGGGAGGTTGTGAACACCAGCCCAAGCTAAACCAAGCTAAGTAGACAGGAAGCGGCAAACAAGGAGACGGCGGATGGGGGAGCTGTCAAGCAAGCACCGGCTGGACGCGTGCGAGTCGACCACCCCAACGCCACCTAAACCTGCCGCCCCGCCGCCGTGCACCTCTTCACGTCGCCACGCGCCCGGCCCTGCACCCCGCGGGGGCTTACCATGCGGTTGGCAATGATGCGGCGCACGCGCTTGGGGTCCAGCAGCATCAGCTCCCGCTGGGTGCGCCCGTTATTGCCGCCGCCACGCTTGTCGCCGCCCTTGCCGTCATCACCCGCGCCGCTGGCCCGAGCGCCGCGCGAGCGCGAGCGGCCGCCCTTGGCGCCGCCGCCGCCGCGGCGGCGGCCGCCGCCGCCCTCCTCCTCCGCGGCATCCTGCAGCTCCTCGTCCTCGTCCTCCTCCAAGTCCAGCTCCTGCTCCTCCTCGACATCCTGCAGCTCCTCATCAATGCCCGACCGGCCCACCGCCACCTCGGTGTACATGCTGCCGCCGCTGCCCGAGGCGCCGCCCGAGCTCGTGGCGCGAGCCAGGGCGCTCGGGGCCGCCTTCGGCGGCAGCGGCAGCGGCGCGCCGCCGCCGCCGACAGGCGGCCGCATGCCGCTGGCGCTGCCAGCGCGCAGCGCCGCGGCGCCGGCGGCGAGGCCGGCGGGCGCATCACGCGCGGAGCCGAAGCTGCCGACGTGCAGCCCCGCCAGGCCGCCCAGCTGGTCGGAGAAGGACTCGCTCTGGCTGCGGGCGTGGAAGGCGCGGTGCTGCAGGCCCGCGGGCGCCAGTCCGTGCGGCGAGGGCCAGGCGCCGGCCGAGCCCAGCGATGCGCTGGAGGCCGCGCGGCCCACCTCCGGGCCCGACAGGCCGGGGGCGACCAGCCCGGCGCTGATGGCCGCGGTCGCGGCGGCACCCGCGCCCTGCCGGCCAGCGGCCGCCGAGCCGGCACCGCGGCCGGCGCGGCGAGACACCTTGCGCCGCTCGCGAGTGGTGCCGGCCATCTCGGCGTCATCGGCCTCAGCAGCCATGGCCATTTCGGTGTCCATGCTGCTGCTGTCGGGCCCCTGGCCGCCGCCGGAGGGGGAGCTGGTCAGCGCCACATCGGCGTGCTGCAGTGGCATCTGCAGGGGGAGGTGGAGTCCGCGGGGCGTGAGGAGCGCTGGGGTCAGGCGGGGAGAGGGATGCGAAGACGGCCAGCGAAGATGGCAGCACCGTGCAGGACTCCGCACCCCTTCGCGGGATATAGCTCACCTCGTGCCACGAGTTTAGGGCGCCCACGGCCATAAACCCGAAGGTGTCGCTGCGCGTCCTGTTGCACGTGCAAGCAAGCGAGGAGGAATGACAACGCAGTCCAAATTGGGCAGAATGCGCGCGCGCAGAGCGGGTACTTACTTGCGATGGGCCGCAGCGGGCACTGTGAGCCTCTGGTTCCACTCCGACATCGTGAAGCGACGTCGGTGCGAGGCGCCAGCAGACTCCGAGGGAGGGACGAGGAGAAGGAGAAGCAAGGGACTTGAGAGGTGCTATTTATGCCTTACGGCGACTCTAAGTGCTTTAAATCCATCGTGTGGCGTAAACTCTAAATGTGCGAGGCAAGCCCCCTTTTATAGCGTCGCGAGGGGATCGGCGAGCGAGCTGGCAGAGAGAAGCTGAGTCCCGGTGCAGCCCACGGGAGTCCCCGCTTGCAAATCAGGTTCCCTACAACTGCGTCCTTTGTCTGACAAGGCCAGGTGGCATCCTAAGCTGTGCGCAGCTTTAGCCGGGCGTTTGCGCAAGTCGCGGGAGTTGACGCGATCGCTGCGATGGAGGGCCGCACGCGCCCGGTCGCGTAAGCGAGTCCGACGCACTCAAAAATTACAAATACAAAATCGGGCAAATATCAACGACCAAATTAGCGACGAAGCTGCAACAGTTTGCGGCGCAAGCTCACAAAAGAGCAACCACAGCGCCAACCACAGCCGAAACCTCCGCGAAGAATCATGATGCTTACTCGCCAGCCCATTTCTAGCCGTGTCACACAAGCGCGTCGCTCTGCGGCCCCCTCGCCGCTGTGCACGGCGCGGGTGAGCCTGCGTGTGCGCGCCGAGCAGGCGCCGACTGAGCCTGCAGCTCCCAAGGCGGAGGCCCCCTCCACCTCTGGCGAGAAGATTGAGGTGAAGAAGGTGGAGGCCAGCGCGCCGCTGCTGCAGAAGGGCCAGGGCACGGCCATCGTGACCGGCGCCATCTCCGCCATCCTGGGGCTCGCCTACCTCGCGCTTGTCATGTTCATGGACCAGCGCGGGGGGCAGATGCTGCCTCCTCCTCCCGAGGCCCTGATTCCCTAAGCGCCAGTCACCGAGCGGAAGCGACGCAGCTTTGGCACCTGTGGATTCGGGCAGGGCAGCGCCACAGGCGGTTGAGTGGTGTAGGTGCAGCCACAAGCGCTGATGAGAATGCCCGGTATGGGTGGAGAAGAGCGTGGCGGCTGACACCGAGCTCCGCCGGTTAGGGGTTGGCCGTGATGCTATCCGGCGGGTGGGCTGCCCACGCACACGTACCGGGTGGTGACTGCGCGGGGGTGTGACCACCTGAAGACGGGTGGTCGGCGTGGCTTGCAGGAGCAGCCAGCAAGCCCGGCTTAGTAGTTAGCGTTCTGAGCGCTGGTCATGTGGGTTGCTGGAGGCGCACTGAGTCAGGTGGATGGGGTTGCAAGGCCAGGCGCATCATTAGGAATGGCGCATGGGGGTGGCGCGGCGGTGCATGCCAGCACCACCGCTTCACGACGCTGCAGGCGTCCTGACCAGCACGTGGTTAGAGCAGGTCCTGTGTGAGAGCGAGGGGCGGCGCAGACATACTGAGAAAGCCATCGAACATGTTAGGCTGACTTGCAGAGCGGAGGGAACGTAGGTCAGGTCGATTGAGCGGCAATTTTGCAGTTTCGCAGTACTTCGTATGACGTGCGCGGGGTGGTCTGGACGACGTGCCAATTTTGTGTCGCTGGCACACGCGTGTCTAATTCAGTTACAAGCATCGCACATGAAATTTGAGCTCGCGGGCTGCCACGGATTGGGACGGGTGTGTGGAGGAAGCGCTCGTGGTAAGCCGGCCTCACCTGCATGGCACGACGGCGGTGGGGTGGCCTTCTATCTCGGACTTGGGAACCTTGTATTGGTCCCCGCAACGGCATGGGTACGTGTAAACATCGGTTCCATCTGCGCGTAATGTGCAAGGGCCAGGGGTGGAAAGCACGTCAGGGCCGCGCGGAACGCGCTCTTCGGGGGGGGGGGGGGGCGGACGCGAGCGGTCAAGTTTGGCACACCTGGGCACGGTCAGTCCGAGCTTGGGTCCGAGGGTCGCGTCAAGACAAAACACGCATCACCGCTAGGAAACCCGTTAAAACATATTCGCAGATGGTTTAGCAGCCGTCCAACTGTCCGACGGCACGAACACCAGGCAGAGGAGGGTTGAAGGCGGGATCAGCTTCAAGCACACTCTTTGCGCAGCCTTGATAGTCCACGGGGTGTTTGTATACGGCGCAGTGGCCGCATGAATGCGAAATGTCTAGAAGGCACAGTCCGACACAGAGGAATGGCAGGACTGCAGACTTGGCCAACCGCCCACAATCAGGCTTCGGGTCTGCAGCAGCCACCTCACGGCCATAGGACGCCTGGCGCCAGGCGACAAGCACTACAATGTTTCGGGCACATTACCCGTCAACCCCCGCACATGCGCCCATATGCCATCACCGCACATGCGCCCATATGCCATCACCGTGTGCCAAATCAGGTGAGGTCGAACCCACGGCAAGAGGTGGATGCATCGCACCCCGCACTCATGGCGCTCATGCTCAGATTGCTCACGCACCAACAGCCCACCAACCTTGCACCGCACGATAGGAAGCAGGGCAGGTCTTATCCCCCCCGACTCTCCCCAACAGCAATGGTTCTGACAGAAGGTCCCAACACCTATGGCTTATGGTGCGCCCGCACCCAGCCCCGCGCCAGCACGCCCGCACTCCTGCACACCCCCGCGCCCACGCCCACGCCCACGCCCACGCCCACGCCCACGCCCACGCCCATGCCCACGCCCACGCCCACGCCCACGCCCACGCCCACGCCCACGCCCACGCCCACGCCCACGCCCACGCCCACGCCCACGCCCACGCCCACGCCCACGCCCACGCCCACGCCCACGCCCACGCCCACGCGCACGCGCACGCGCACGCGCACGCGCACGCACACGCGCACGAACACGCGCACGAACACGCGCACGAACACGCGCACGCACACGCACACGCACACGCACACGCACACGCACACGCACACGCACACGCACACGCACGCGCACGCGCACGCGCACGCGCACGCGCACGCGCACGCGCACGCGCACGCGCACGCGCACGCGCACGCGCACGCGCACGCGCACGCGCACGCGCACACGGGTAATTGGAGTTCAGCGCGGCCCAACCAACCAGAAACGGCACACGGCTGCAGTGCTGCACCTAGCGATGGGCCCGCGCCTGCAGCCACGCGTGGCCAAGCTCCCACGCCTGTTTGCCCAGTCCCCAACTCCCCACGCCTGGCGACACCACTCCCACCTGCGTCCACCTCCTCGTCCAGCTCGTCCAGGTCGAGCTCGTCCTGGTACGACAGTGGCGCCTGCAACTCCCGAAGGCTCAGCTCGCTGTCGTACGCTGCGCGCCGGCCCGCATCGCGCAACACCTGCGCCGCAGCAGCAACGGTGTGCTCGTCGACGTTGAGGAACCCAGGCGCTTGACCGGGCTAGTTGACCGTGAACCGCTGACGGTGTTAGGTGAAAGTTATTGCCAAGACCACTCGCTTGCGTAGCAGCTCAGCAGCAACCAGACGTATCGCAGGCACGCCGGCAGACACGTACCACGGCACACCGAGCCCAATGACCTGCATTTATCCCGCCCCACCCCAATATTCCTGCCCCCGCCCACCTCCCAAGCCTTCTGTACTAGCTGAAATGCTCCCGAATCGCTAGCCGCAAGGTCACCAGCAAGCTCGGCGGCGCCGCACGGCCCACTGCCCGAGCCAGGCTGTTCCTGGCCGTTAGCCGTGCCAGCGGCGGTAGCTTTGTCTGGATGATGTTTTAACACAGCTGCATAGTAAGCCTGTTTGATTTGCGCCAGCGGCGCGTCTCGCGGAACGCCCAAGTTTTCATAGTGAGTGCGCTGCAGCGAGGCCATACTTGATGGGCGGGGGACGATGAGTACCTATTTTAATGAATGATCAGGGTCATTAGCGCGACTGGGATCGTGAAAGAAACTCATCACCATCAAGTCGCCCAGTCGGTGTCTGTTCCAGGTCGCTAGCACATACGTTCCAATAATCGACACTACGTCGCTGGCATCAGCGGCAGGGCGCTTCGACCTAGTTTCTTTCCCGACCTTCTCCTTCCTTCGGTTCCAGGCTTCCAGCCTTTTTATGTGCGGCATCACTGCATTGAAGCTTCCCGACTATTCCTTGTCAATCCTGGATAATAGCGCAACGACTGCTGTCCTTAGGCGCTACAAAGCAAAGCAAATTAGACTAACTGCGTGAAGACTGCGTTCCACCAGCCGGGCGTGGGCCCACCGCGCAATAAGCGTCATGGACCTCGAGCAAGGACACGGGCAACGGGCAACGCGCGGGCGGGCGACGCCTGTGCGGACTACCGCGGCTGGTACCGGCGTCGTCGCGGGGCTGGCCGGGCCTGCAGCGCTCCTGTCGGTGCCACCCGTGCTTGGTCGCCTGATATTGGGTGCGTCTAATGCCCGCGCGGATGACCGGTTAAGAGCGGCCTTTCGCCACGTTGACACCAACCGAAGCGCGTGCGAATTACCGCAAGCATCAGTTACCGAGCTTGCGCGGTGCGGCCTGTCACTCAAATCGTTGTGCCGATTTTATTAATGGTTCAACCCGGAGCTGTCTCGCGCACGAAGCGGCCACCCGCGTAACTAGCGCTGCCGCTGACCTTTTCCGTACCTCGCCCACACGACGTACCTGCCCCGGTTGCTGCCCGGGTGCTCCGCATGCAGGGACTTGCATCGCGTTCCTCATCTTGGGCGTGCTCCCAGCCAGCTTTGTGGTGGGTGGCGCACTGTCGCAACACGCCCTCCTGCGGTCCGGTCCGGATCCGAGGAGGGAGAGGGTGTGCGCGTTTGCGCAGTTGGTTGCCTAAGCTTTCTCTGACAACCCTGCTGCTGACGCAAATGTACTTTACTTTCTGTTGCAGTTCTGGCTATGCCTCATGCTGTTGGCCTTCACCTGCCTGCGCATACGGCTCCAGGCACAGCAGCTTCAGCAGGCATTGGAGCAGGTGTGTGAACGGGTGCGATATGCACACGAATATGTGCAGGAGCATGTTACCGTGCCTGATGCCCCATCTGCTGTCATCGCTGTGCGACTGACACATAGATGACAAAGAGCCACACGTTTCCTTTTCACCCGGCAACCCCCTGCGGCAACCCCCAACAGACGCAGGAGGAGCAAGCTATGGAGAGGCTGGCGGGGCCGCTGGCGGCTGGGGGGCGGCTCGGCAGCAGCGGCGCCTTCGTGCGCCTCATTCCGGGCGGCGGCGGGCTGCTGCTGCTGCACACAGACCCCCGGGCCGCCATCGAGCGCATCAACATGCAGCTCAGGGCGCTGGATGAGGAGGTCGGCATGGCGGGCGTGGCGGGTGAGAGCGGGGGGCGGGCCGCTGGGGGGCCCTACGGCGCCAGGAGCGGGGCGCGGTCCCGACATGCTGGACAAGGGATGCGCAACAGCGGGATGGTGCTGGAGGGAGAGCCAATCATGAAGCCTCCACTCATGTCGCTGCCTGATCCTCCAGTTCCTCAACCCGCCTCAACCGCTGCAGATTACGATGCGCTGCTGCGCATGGGCCACACCGGGCCGCTGCACCCCGCCGCCATCCTGCACGGCGCTGGACTGGCGCGCGCCGCGGTGGCTGCGGCGGCGCCCCCGGCCCTGTCGGATGAGGACATCGCTGCCCTGCCCAGCCACCCCTACAAGGCCCCGCCGCGGCCCAGCAGCAACAGCGGCAGCCCTGATGCCGCCGTGTTGTCCGGGCCTGGTCAGCCACAGCACCAGCACATGCACCAGCACCCGGCCCCTACAGCTGCGCTGCCAGAGCAGCCCTCCGCTGGCGCGCCCCCAAGCATGGCAGCCGCCAAGGCGTCGCAGCAGCAGCAGCAGCAGCAGCCGCTGGCCTCCAGCGCGAGCCTGCGGCGCACCAGCTCGGGGCTGTCGCCACGGCATGCGGTGTCGCAGCAGGCGCGCCGCCAGGCGGAGCCGGCGGCCAGCGCGTCGGCGGGCGTTGGCGGCGCTGCTGCGGCTCAGGCCGCGGCGCCGAGCGGCGGTGCTGGCGGCGGCGGCGGCGGCGAACACGACGGGTTGACATGCTCGGTGTGTTTGGACCAAGTGGCGGACGGGCAGATGGTCACGACGCTGCCGTGCCTCCACCAGTTCCACAGCGCCTGCATCAACCCCTGGCTGCGTCGCAAGGGGCTTCACGCGAGTTGCCCCTTGTGCAAGACGCCCGTGTTCCGGTGAAGGCGGGCAGGGTGCAAGAGACAGAGGGGACATTTGAGGATTGTTTGGGTGGAGCACGCTGTGTGGGCAGTCGCAGCATAAGTATTATTGCACTGCAGCCTCCGCATGCTGAGGCACTCCACTGAAGGGGCCCTGTTCCGGTGCTAGAGTCTGTGGACCTAGTTCGTACAATACGCCCCCCTAACTAAATGGTTTCAATGCAGCAGAGTGGGCAGACAGCATTAGCTGAACATTGCTGACGCACTGTGCTTGCGGGTTGGAGAGGCTAGCTGGCATATTAAATTTGCGGTGCGCCTAAATAGGTATGTATTGTTGTGCGCTGGCAGATTGCCCTGGGGTGCTAGCTGGCATGTGTATTCACCAGGTCAAGCGCCCATGTACTCTGGTGCTGTGATTGCGCACCGGGGCGTGACCTTGCTACCGGTGTAGTGCCCGGCCCTATAAATGATGCCGACCCTGGAAGCTTGTGTGAAGGCGTGGAGAATTAGTTGAGGAAGAAGTGCTTTTTATTCTGCATGGCGTGAATGGCGGGGTGCTGTGCCCATTCCGTTAATGGGGAGTGCGCCGCTTGCATGCTTTTTGATGTTATGTGGATCTGCCTTTTCATGAGCTTCTGGCACTGGCTAACAGCCCCACGTGTTTAGTAATGACATGCGTGCATGTACTTGGGCTCTGCAGGGTATGGCCGGAGTGAACGGCTGGCGGTTGGGTGAGGAAACTACTAGCAGTGGTACCGGTATGCGGCCTGGTGGGTGCTAGCAGTGGCAGTCGGGTGGCAACAGACACAGAATTACTTTGTAGCGGTCGTGAACAGGTGATGTTACAGGTGGAATGTGTGGTCATCTTAGGCCTGCGGTCAGGCTCAATGAGCAGTCAGGGACGCGGGACAGCTCGCCACATAGCTGTTTGGTCCGAAGTTTGGCAGGTAAGGCAGTTAAGGCTGGTAGGGCTGGTCGGGGTACCGCACCGTCGCGAGCTGGCGGGCAAGCCAAGTGCAGGTGCAAATAGCGGGGAAGGCGGGGGGGGGCGTGAGGACACAGTGCAGTGCGTTTATGGACTACGGCCCTTGTCAGTGGACGAGGGGGTGGGTAGAACCTGCTCAAGTGTACGATAACTCATGCGGAAACAGGCTTTCCCGGCGCACCTGCGCAGCAGGGCTCGTATCTTGTTTTGGCGGGTATGTCTGGGCGAGCAGTGGTTGTGCAGTCGCGTAAAGGATGGACAGCACAGAGGGAGGGAGAGAGAGCGTGCCGTGTGCCATTGGGTTCCGGGGTTGCGACAGCGTCTCAACGGGGGGGGGGGGGGCTACAGGAAATTCGTGTTGCGTGTGTATTGCGGCCCATGATTGCGTAACAAATCCAGGCGCGGGGCCCCAATTGATATCAAATCAGCAATAAGGCTGCGTTTCCATAGACATGAACAACACAGCGTCAGCGCGCACCCTCAGCCGCGAAGTCAAACCCTTGGGATGCGAGCCATGGAGTCCAAGCCACGGCGCAGACCGGCTGAGACACTCGTAGCGTAGTGGTACCCGGCGACCACCATGGCCGGCTCCAGCGACAGCGCGGACACCGAGCCGGTGGCCGGCTGGGTGTATTCTTGCCTCTTCCTGCTGTTCATGGGCATCAGCATAGCCTGGCAGATTTTCATCGCGCTCATCACATTCCTTAACAGCTTCTATGGGGGTGCCAAGACGATTTGGCTCACTCGCCTCAAGGAGGAGGTGCGTTTGTTCGGGCGCTCGCCCGCAGAGCGCGCGAGTTTGATAACAATTTGGCGCGCTACAGGTGCTGGACGTGGGCGTCATATCGCTGGTGCTCGTCTTTGTGTATGTGAGTCGGGCTTGCCGCAATTCCCCAACGTGCGCGCGAACTGGGGCCGACGCCGCTCGCGGCTGGTGCGCTCGCGCCGGCGTGCATGAGTGATGACGGGTGCGCCGAGTCCGCGCACGTGCCGCGGCAAAACCAGACACGCCGCACGGCAAAAAGGGTTTGGGGTCCAACGCGCCGCCCGACGGCGCGCGCTCTGGCACCCCTACCCGAAGCGCCGTCGAAGGCAGGGGGTCGTGTCTTGCGAGGTTGCGCAGAGCGCAGGCAGGCGTGGAAGCCGGCATGACGGCGTGACATGCCGCCAGTTAGCCCAGGCGGCGGGCGCGGACTTTGCGGCTTGCCGCTACCACCCCGCACAGGCACTTAAACAGTGCGCTGACCCGGTGCCGTGCGCCCAATGTCCCCCTCCCCGCACAGCCCTACATCGCGGGCATCTGCGTGGACAGCAGTAGCAGCAGCAGCAGCTACCCCTCCGCCGACAGCAGCTACCCGCTGCCGCCCGCCTCGGCGCCGCCGCCGCTGCCGGCGGCCGGCGCGCCGCCGTCGCTGCCGCGCTCGCTGCTGGCGGCCGGGGCGCGGGCGCTGCTGGCCGGCTCGCAGGAGGGCGGCGACCGCTACGGCCAGTGGGACGCGGGCCTGCAACCCGCCGCCGCCGGCGTGGGGCTCGGCGATGGCGCCAGCTTTGGCGCGGGCTTGGCGGGCGGCGGCGGCGGGCGGCGGCGCGGGCTGGCGGAGCAGCTGGCGGCGGGGCTGGCGCTGGCGGTGCGGCGCGCGCTGGCGGGTGCCGGCAGCACGGCCGAGTGCCCGGAGGGTCAGCGGCACCTGTTCCCCGCCGGCTCCATCTCCAACGCGCACTACCTGCTGTTCTTCGTGGCGCTGGTGCACATCGTGTACAGCCTGTTCACCTTCACGCTCACGCTGCAGCGGGTAGGGGGCGGGGAAGGGGGAAAGGGGAGGGAAGGGGGAGGAGGAGGGGAGGGGGAGGAGGAGGGGAGGGGAGGGGAAGGAGGGTTGGGGTGGGTGCGTTCACGCACGGCGTGGCCGGCTGTGTATGATAGGGTGGCGGGCCAGCGGGCGGGCAGGCAGGCGGTTCCGCGCTGTGGGCTCGGGACAGAGAGTGTCAGGGCAGGGGGTGGGGAAGGGGGGATGTGGGCTGAGGCCAGGGCGCCGGCCGCAGGCAGCGGGGCGCTTCGGGCCAGGCGCGGTGGGCGCAGCCCTCCGGCGCCAGCCCGCCGCAACGTGTGCGCTGCTGTCGCTGTTGCTGTGTGGTGCAGTTCACGTTCTGGAGCAAGTGGGAGCGCCGGGCTCGCCTGGAGGCGATGGACGCGGCCGAGGTGATGGAGTCACCCGAGTGAGCGGCGGGAGAGGGCGGGGGGAGGGGAGGGGGTGATTTATGCCAAACCCGAAAAACGACCTGTGGGGCCAGGGGCGTATTGGGTTGAGTGTATCTGCGCGGGGAGGGGAGAGGAAGGAGGGACCTGCAGCGGCAGTAACCAGTGAGGTCGGGGGAGGTCGGGCTTGCGGCAGATGGTCTGAGGCGGCGGCGGTCGCTGGGTGCCGCCGGCACCTTGCCTGCTGCTGCGCGCGCTATGTGCGCGGCGCGTGCACACACTCGAGCCCCACCTGCTGCAAGCGGTGGGCACGGCGGTGGGCTGACTCATGCCTGCGGCCGGCGGCCACGCAGGGACGAGGACGGCAAGCGGCGCTGCTGCGGGCTGTGCCGCACGGGGTGCTGCGTGTGCTGCGGCACCCGCAGCAGCCCGCCCACGTGGTACTGCCGCCCCTTCGTGCACGCGCTGCGCTACCTGCAGGTGCGTGGCGGCGGTGGCGTGCGTGCGTGCGGTGTGGCGTGCGTGGGGTGTGCGTGGCGGCGGCGCGGGTGCTTGGAGTCTAGTAGCAGGGACTCATGGGCAGTGTGCTGCACCAGCTGCTTAGGGCGGTGCACACATGTCTTGGTCTTAACCCTCAGCTGCTTCCTCCGTGCAGGGCGGCATCGACCGCGACCGCTACATGGTGCTGCGCGGCCTGTTCCAGCTGCGCTCGCGGGCGCACCGCGTCAAGGCCTTCACTGACAACCTGCACTACACCAAGTGAGCGCAGGGCGGGGGCGGGGGCGCGGAAGCCGGGTGCGGGAGCGGCGGGGGCGGCGGGCGGCGGGCAGCGGGGGCCAAGGGCCGGGGGTGGAGAGCGAAGAGTGCGGGCATGCTGGCCTGGGTCAGTCAGTGAAGGAACGGGCGTGCGCGTGTGGGTCAGGTCTGCGCCGCCGGCTTTGGGCACCACACGCAGCACACACCACACACCACCACCATCACGGCTGCCGTCGCGGCCACGGCATGCGACGTGTGGCGTGCGCCCTGCACTCGCTCGCTCCCTCCCTCCGCAGCGTGTGTGAGAACGCGATGGAGATAGACATCGCCAAGATGGTGGCGCACGGCTGGCTGCAGGCACGTAGCGGCGGCGCACGCAGCAGGCTGTGTTGGACAACACACGGAAACCAAACCCGCCCAGCACGCAGGCTGTGTGTGTGCGCGTGTGTGTGCGTGGGGTTGTGCCACCTGTTTGGTTGCAGGCTCCCTGCTTGGGTTTCGGGTCATGTGCACGGCAGTGCTCATCGGGGGTGCCGTCGCCACGACCACCACTGGTCTTCACTCGCCCCTCCCCATCGTCACATCATAATTGTTCGTACTTGCACCCCTCCATCGCTCCATCCTCCCCACCCCACCCCCACCCCCAGGCGCTCATCGTGGCCATCTTCACGCTGTACCCCACGGTGGTGTACCAGATCCTGTGGATAGGCGGCCTCAGCATCCTCATCCAGGTCATAGTGGTCGCCAAGATGGAGGTGCGCGCGCCGCGCCGTGTGTGCCTGCGTGCGCCTGCGTGCGCCTGTGTGCATGTGTGTGGGGGTGGGGGTTAGCCGTCCATGCGAACGGTTTTGTGTGGTATTGTGAAGGGGCGGGCTGCGGCGCGGCGGGGCGGGGCGCCAGGGCTCGACACGCAGGGGCCGTGTGCAGCGAGCTGGCGCCGCCGCGCTCCTCCTCCTCCCACTTGCCCCCTGGCCTCCAGTCCCGCTGACCCCGCGCCGCACGCGCACCCCCACCCGCACCCTCCCGCAGTCGGTGGTGTCCAAGGTGCTGCGCATCGTGCGTGTGGCGGGCAGCCAGGCGGCGCCCGTGTACCACATCGACACCGCCGCGGAGGAGTACCAGGAGCTCACAGACACCTCCTTCGACGACGGTGCGCGACGCGGCCGGGGCAGGGGGGTGGGGCGGGGGCAGGAGTGGGGAAGGGGGCCGGATGGTTGGCGGGTGGGTTGGGTGGGTGGCAAGAAGCTCGACCCGCTGTGTGAAGCCGCTGCCCGGGATGTGGCTGTGCGCCGGCGCCCCTGCTGACACCGCAACCTCCCTCCCTGGCTCTCTATACCCATGCATCGCGACACCGTTCGGATGCCTTATGCCCTGCACGCAACAAACCACACCTCACACTAAACAATGCAATCCCACGCACGGCTCCGGGCGCCGCAGAGGAGGAGGTGCCGCCCAGCAGTAGCAGCAGCAGCAGCTCCGAGGAGTGGGACTACAAGCGCCAGCGGCCGTCGGCGGGGCGCGTGCCGTCGGCGGGCGCCGCCGGCTCCGAGCACAGCCGCCGCGCGCTCACCATGCGCGCGCCGGAGCCGCCGCCGCTGGCGGGCGCCGACGCCGCCGCGCGCAAGTTTTACAGCATGGACATGCGCGCGGCGGATTACTCGCTGGCGTCCTCGTACCAGCACACGCACGAGAACGGCCACCACCACCACCACCACCACCACCAGCATCCGCATGCGCAGCGGCAGGAGGGCCAAGGGGCGGGGCCGCGGCCGGCGCAGGGGAACGGGGAGCACGCGGGCGCGACGTCGGTGCGCAAGCGCTCCAGCAAGCGGCTGGAAGCGGCCGGGGACAGCGGCGGAGGTGGAAGCGGAGGCGGAGGCGGGGTGATGTCGCCGCCGGCTCAGCAAGAGCTGCCGAGGCGGCAGCGCAGCGGCGGCCCAGTGGCGGAGGCGCTGGAGCGGCCGCCGCTGCGTCGCCGCCGCCGGGGCAGCGGGGGCAACCCTGCCGGGCTGGAGGCGGCAGAGGCGGAGGCGCAGACAGCGGCAGGGACCTGGCTTCATTGCGCACCCAGGGGCTGCAGGCGGCGCCACGGGGTGGGGGCTAGCAGCCGGCGGCGGCCGGGGAGTCGCAGCTTTGCGGCGGAGGCAGAGGCAGAGGCGGAGGATGGCGGCGCGTTGGCCGACACCGAGGGGCGGGAGAGCTCCTCCGGCGACAACGACGCCCGGGCCGACGCGGCTGCGGCGCGCGGCGGCGACGGCGCCGGCTGCAGCAGCAGTGGTAGCAGCGGCAGCAGCTCGGGCCGCTGGTGGACGCCCGCTGGCGCGCACGGCCGCCGCCACGGCCGGCCGCGGCGCCAGCGGGCGGCGCCGCTGCATTGCTGGCAGGAGGCGGAGCAGGACGCGCAGGCGGGGCGCTGGGTCGCGGGGCCTGGGTCCAGGCCAGGGCCGGGGCCGGTGGCGGAGGCGCGGGACCGCTCGAGCGTGGATCGCACCGCCGGCGGCGGCGGGCGCTCCTCTGCCGGCGGGCCCGCCGCGGCTGCCGCCGCCGCCGGCCTGGCCAGCAGCAGCAGCGGCGTGAAGAGCCGCAGCATCGCCGGCGCGCTGCCAGTGGGCGGCCTCACGGCGTCAGTGGCGCTCAAGGCCTCCAACTCCGGCCGGGTGTCGGCGGCCGGCGCGGCGCCGCCCGGCGCCGCGGGCCTGCGCACGTCGGCCGCGGGGGCCCGCGGCGCCGCTAACCGCAGCGAGCCGGGCGGCGGCGGGCTGGACGGCGCGGGCGGCGGGGCTCCGGGCTCGCCGGGCGGCGCCGACGTGTTTCGTGCCGCGCGCAACCCGCTGTACGACCTGGAGCACCTGGACGCCGACATGGAGCCGGAGCTGGAGGCGGCGGGCTCGGGCGCGGGCATGGCGCCCAGCGGCGTCATAAGCCTGGACGCGGCGATGTGGGCGTTCACGGAGGTGGGGCCGGGGGGCGGGGGGTGCGGGCAGTCCATTCCAGAACCCAAAGCAACCGACCGAGTGAACCCGGGGGGATGTGGATACCAGCCCAGTGTGGATACCAGCCCAAGCTAAACCAAGCTAACGGGGGTGGTGCAAAGATGGTACAAAGAAAGATGTGGGGGGGGGCCGGAGGGTGGAGGGATGACGATGACAACGTGGGGGGGGGGGTCGCGGGGGCGGCAGGCTGCTGCTATGGGTTGCTGTGGGCGAGTCGCGCTGTTGTCGTAATGGCCTGGTCGTCACGAGTGGTCGTCATCGTGTGCTGCACCGCAGGACGGCGAGGTGCGCGGCAGCAACAGCAGTGCCATAGGAATGGTCCGCATGCAGCCCGCCGCCGCCATGTCCGCCGCCGCCGCCGCCACGGCAGCAGCCGCGGCCGCGGCCGCCGGCCGGCGGGGCTCGGCCGCGCCCGCAGGCGGCGGCAGCGCCGCCTCGGGGCCGAACTCCATGCTCGAGACGGTGGGCTCGGGGCAGGGCGGCAGCCCGCGCATTGCGGGCCGGCCGCCGCTGGCGCCGGCGCCCTCCCGCGGCGCCGCCGGTGGCGGCGGCGGCGGCGACGGGTCGGGCGCGTCCGTCAAGTACGCCAACCCGCTGTTCCGCGAGGGCAGCATGGTCAGCACCTCCTTCACGGCCGCGGCGCGCGCAGCCGCGCTGATGGCGGCGCGCAACGCGGCCAGCATGCGCACCACGGCGCCGCTGGAGCCGGGCGGCGGCATCGACGCCGCCGCCGTCGTGGCGGCGGGCGGCCAGGACCCAAGCCTCCCCACCGAGGCGGCCGCGGCGGAGCAGCGGCTGCGGGCGGGGCCGTCGCTGAAGTGGAAGGGGCCGTCGGTGTCGGGCGAGGCGGCCAACGGGCCCAGCAGCGCCGGCCCCAGGGGTCTGGCAAAGGTGTTCAGTATGAAGCGGTCGGGCACGGGCGCGCGCGGGCAGGCGGACGCCGGCGGCGGCGGCGGCGACGGTAGTGCGGCGCTAGCGGCCGCGGCAGTCGGCGCGGGGGCGGCAGTGGCGACAAGCGCGGCGGTGGCCGCCGCGTCGGCGGGCGGTGCGGGGCAGGAGGTGGGCACGGCGTCCGCAGCCGCTTCCGCTGGGCCGGCGTCGGCGGCCGGACCCAGCAGTGGCACCGGCGGCGTTGCCGGTGCGGCGGCGGGCGCTCCGCCGCAGTCGCAGGCGCAGCGGCGCGCCGTGTCCGCCACCTCTGGCGTGAGCTTCATGCAGCAACAGCCGCCGCCGCGCGCGGCGTCACCGCTCGCGCGCACCGCCGCCGGCCATCCCGACGCCACGCACTCGCCCGGCCGCGGCAGCGCCAGCGCCAGTGGCGCCCACCCCGCCGCGGCCGCCGGCGGCGCCGGCGCCGCCAGCGCGTGGCTGCACCACCAGCACCACAGCGGCCTCGCCGGCAGCAACGGCAGCGCCAGCGCCGGCCAGCTGCACGCCTCCGCCACGCCGCGCGCGCTCGCGGCCGCCTACGCCTCGGCCGGCGGCGGCCGCGTGGGCTCCGTGACGGGCCGCTATGCCTCCGCCACCGGCGGCGCAGCCGCCTTCGGCGTGCACGGCAGCGGCAACTCGCTCACCGGCGGCGGCGTGCCGCCGACGCCGGGGCGCGTGCCCAAGGCGGCCATGGCGGCGTACGATGTGGGCCTGCTGAACGCGGGCGTGGCCGAGGTGGACATGGCGCTGGTGCAGCGCAAGCTGCGCGCGCTGTTCTGGTTCCGGCGGCCGCAGATCCTGATCTGGATCAGCCACCTCAACTTCCTGCAGAACAGCCTCAGCCTCACGCTGTGCATCTACTACCTATTCTCCTACGACACAGGCACCAGCATCCTGCAGGTGCGCGCGCGGCGCCGGCCGGCCGCGCGGGGGGGGGGGGCAGCAGGCGGCCGTGGGCCTGGTGCGGGGGGCCCGGAGAAGCAAGCATGGGCCGTAAGGGGTCGTAAGGGGAAAAGGGAGGGCCGCTGGCTCCATGTTGCACCCGCCAGCCAGCCCGCACCGCGCCGCCAACGTGGTCGCCGCAGTCCGCGCCAGCTGCGCCCCTCCTTTCCAGCTCGCGCTCCCCGTCCCGACTGCGTTGCCGAAGCCCCCAACCCTGCACACCCAACAAACGCGCCGTTGCAAGTTCGCGACCCACCCACTCTCGACCCCCACGCGCACCCACCCACGCGCACCCACCCACCCACCCACATCCTTGCAACCCACCCACCCCATGCATCCTGTATCGCTTTCCCAACCACCCCACACGCACCCCACCCCACCCCACTCACCTCACGCAACCCCGCAGGTCAGCTCTCGGCTGCTGTACATCTGGCTGCCGCTTCTGGGCGCCAACCTGGCGTTCATGGTGTACATGGGCTGGGTGGTGGTGCCGCTGTACACGCTGGTGTCCACCACCTGCACCCGCAACCCGCGCGCGCTGCAGTCCCACATCCGCCGCCACAAGAAGGCGGAGGCGGAGGAGGAGGGCGGCATCACCGGGTGCGTGCATGGAGGGGGCGGGGCGGAGCGTGGGAGTGGGGGTGGGAGGAGGGGGGAGAGAGGGCATGGGGCTGAGCGGGCGTTGGACTGGGAGCGGGAGGAGCGCTGCATACGTGCGGCGGTTGGCGGCACATTCCAGTCCGCGGCAGGCATCCGGAATGGGATGCTGTGGCTCGTCTTCTTCGCTTTCAGGTCTTGCACTCACTCTTCGCCCAACCCCTGTCCTCCGTCCCGCCCGCCCTCCCCCCTCACCCCGCCGCCGCAGCTTCGTGCTGGGCCTGCTGACGCGCTGCTTCATGCGCTCGCACCACCACACCACGCGCATGGCCGCCAAGCACGGCGGCAGCGAGACCACGGCGCTCAACAACCTGTTCATGGCCAACCTGGCCAACCAGGCGGGCGTCATCATGGCCTCGGACGCGCAGCTCACAAACAAAAAGTGAGGGCTAGGGAATGGAGGCGTGGGATTTGGGGGGGCAGAATACCGGAAGAGGGGGCGGGCTGGGCCAGGGGCTGCGGAATGGGAGGATGGGGTCAAGGGAAGGGTTTGGGGTCAGGGCGAGCTGCCGCGACGCAGTTGGGGATCCTGCTGGGGCGGGCGACGGGCATGGGGGCTGCGGGTGGCTGCGGCACGCCGCGGTCGCAGAAGCGCTCGGCCGCCCGCCGCGCGACTTTGCGACACCCCGTCACTCCGCCTTGCCCGCCGCCGTCTTGCCCGCCGCCGTCTTGCCGCTCCCGCCAGGCTGGGCGCCGCCGAGGCGGTGTACCGGGAGTACATCGACATCTGGCGGGCCAAGGCGCGCATCGCGGCCGGGCTGGAGGCGCCGCCGGGGCCGGACGGCTTCAAGCTGCAGGGTGAGCCGGGTGCAGCCGCCGCGGCGCGCAGGGCCCGACGCGCCGGCTGGGGGGTGCTGCAGTGACGGAGTGGTGCGGGGGCCCCATTGCGTCGGCGGGTGGGGGGAGGATCAGCCGTCCATGGTAACGGTGCCGTGAGTACGCAGAGATTCCACACTTTCCACCTTCCACCTGCAGCCCTGCGCGAAAAAAATGTTTCAACACCCCTGCGTGTTCCATGTGTTCCAACACGCCCGCGCTGTCCTGTCCGCACCACCTCCGGGCCACCTGCTCACACACACACATACACACACACACACACACACATACACACACACACATTAATGGGCGGGCTTTGGGATGCGTGTTAGGTAGCTCACTAACTTGCTTGTTGCACGCCGCCCCCGATTCGCCTTTGCCATTTTGCCTGCCCGTGACACTGCTGTGCTGCCGCCTTGTGCTTTCAATTTGCGCTCGCCTATAGGTGAGCCTGGCTACGGACAGCGGGCGGGTAACAGGGCATTAGGCGTGCCGGGCAAACGTTTCTAGCGCGTCACTGGCGCGGCGCATGGACGCATATAGGTGCACCTCGGAGACGAGGCTGAATGCCAAACGCCCGGGTAGGGGGTTCCAGGCGTCATATGCGGGTAAGTATGCAAAGGTAGACAACAAGGGCAACATCGCCAACGCGGAGCTCGGTAACCGGCGTAGGTATCTGTATACAATTGCGCGCGCGTGTTTGGCGGGCTTATTTGTCCGTCTGCTTGATTGTTTTTAACACACACACACACACACACACACACACACACATTCATACACGCACATTCGTACGCATGGTGGGTTTTTTTACACACACACCCCTGCCTGCAGCCGACGTGTCGGAGTTCCGCTCCGCCTTCAACGCGCTGGACGCGGACGGCAGCAGCACCGTGACCACCGACGAGCTGTTCACGCACCTGCACGTGCTGGGCACCCGCGCCACCAAGACCGAGCTCAAGTCCATGATCAGCCAGATCGACAACGACGGTGCGTTGCGCTGAGTGTGCTAGTGTGGGGTGGGGTGGGGGTGGGGTGGGGTGGGGTGGGGTGGGGTGGGGTGGGGTGGGCGTGTTTGGGGAAGGGCGTGTCTAGCGGGGGGATATGGCAGCGCTTATTGAGGCGTGTGGTTGTCCGGGTGGGCGCAAGGCGCCCCTCGCTTTGAACCACGTGTGCCGAAAGCCAGCACCCAACAACCGACCTGCGCGTCGCTACACGCGCCCACCCACCCGCCCGCCCGCCCACTCATGCACTGATGCGCACGCAGGCGACAAGCGCGTGGACTTTGACGAGTTCGTGGTGTTCATGGTGTTCGCCATCTTCGACGAGAACGGCAACAGTGAGCGGTGGCGGCGTGGGGCCGGTTGGCTGGCTGGCTGGTTGGTTGGTCGGTTGGTGCAACGGCGCAGGCCCAGCGCGGCAGGCATCAATCATGGAGGGTGCACGAAAGGGGCAGCGAGCGGCGCAGTGCTTGTTCCTAGGTTTCCGAAGCGCGGCTGCGTGGCAGCGGCTCGCCCTCCACCTGTTCGCCGCCCTCCTGCCCCCACCACGCTCGCCGACCCTGCTGCTCGCGTGTCTGCCGGCTGCCGCCGCCGCTGCCGCCGCCGCAGGCTGTGTGGAGATCCCGGACATTAAGAAGATGTGCCGGCGCGTGAAGCTGCAGGTGGCGGATGAGGAGGTGTCCGCCATGATGGACCTGGCGGGTGAGGGCGTGGCGGGCGTGGGGAGGGAGCGTTTGCAACGGCAATGATGGGGGATGGGCCAGCAGCGAGCGAACGACGCAGCGAGCAAACAACGGCGAGGGGCCAGGGGCGGGAGGCCACGGCCCTGCGGCGCGCGAGCTTGGGTGTTCGCTGGCGGGCTGGCGAGCGCCGCAGCGTACCGTGACTCATCGCCTCCACTCATTGCCACCCCACCGCCTGCGACAGACCCGGACGGTGACCGTAAGATCGGACTGCGCCAGTTCTTCAAGCTGTTCAAGGTGGGTGCGGCCGCGGCATTGTGCGGGTGCGGGTGCGCCGCTGTTTGTGGGCTGTGGATAGCCTGGAGGGGTGTGCAGAGGGAGGGGGTCTGAGCTTGTGGTCAGGGGACTGGCATGGCCTGGGCGTGCTGGTGCCCTCGCTCGTGTCAGCCGGCCGCTGCGATCTCCGCCCGCACTGTACGCCGGTCACACACACACTCACTCTCACGCACGCACACACAGGACGTGAGCATTCCCGAGCTGGGCCCCCGCCCCGCCAACGCCGAGCTGCACGGCCTGGTGCTGCCCGCCGCCAGCATCAGCGCCGCCGCCGCGGGCAGCGGCCCCTCCCGCAGCGCCGCCAGCCGCGCCCAGCGCAACCTCTCCAGCCCGCCCTACGCCTCCGGTGGTTCCGTGTCCTGGGGCGCCGGCGCCGGCGGGGCTGGTGCCGGCGGTGGCAATGCCCGCTCGCGCCTGGCGCGCGCGACAGCGGTGGACAAGACGGATGGTGGGTCGTTGCCGCCGCCGCGGCGGCCCGGCAGCGGCAGCCGCAAGGGCCTGCGGCGGGGCGGCAGCCACACGGCGATGGGCTCGGTGGGCGGCAGCGAGAGCGCCGGCGGGAGCCCGTCTGTGAGCGGCAAGGGAGGTGGCTTCTCGGCCGGCGGCCTGGCGGCGGCGGCGGCAGCGGCCAGCGGTTCTGACGGCGGCCCTGCCAACGACGGAAGCGCGCTGCTGCCGGAGCAGTTGTCACCGCTGCGTCGGGGCGCGTCGCAGCAACAGAACCAGCCGCCCGCGCGCGGTGTGGCAGAGATCGAGGCGGCTAGCGCCTTCGGGGACGAGCATGAGAATGGGCATAGCGGTGCCGCCGCGCCGGGGGCGGGCACTCCCGAGCTGGAGCAGCAGGGAAGCAAGTACCGGCAGCTCCGCGTGTCGCTACATTGAAGGGGGGTGTAAACTCCAGCCCAATCTAAACCAAGCTAAACTAGACAAGGGACAGGCAGGTGCAGTTTGCCCCCCAGTTTGGGGGGTGCTGCGCGGGCTCCGAGCGGAGCGACAGGTGTGAGCCATAGTTGGAAATTTTGGGGTATTGCGCACAGCGCTAGGGGGGCCTAACAGACGTTGCAGCTTACGCGCTGTGGTTACGGCACAGGGAATGGGATCGTTCGTGATTAGGTATGAACTGATATACGGTAGTTTAGCTATTGCGCGGCGTGCGGTGAGCTGAGTGTGTTGAGAGGAAGGCATGTGCTGGCCGTGCGGCGTAGCCTTTTTGCGTGGCTGCTTGAAAGAACTGTGACAGACAGCCTTCCGCGTCCCTGATTGGCCTTGGGCGTGCCAGAATTGCTGTGACTCGTGGTCTGAGTGGTGTGAGTGCGAGTGCGAGTGCGAGTGTGAGCTGGGGAGAGCGCGAGTGACGACACTGCAAACGGCGCGCGAGTTTGCGCGCAGCTGCCTGTCTCGGGCCTGCATGCGTGTTCAACTGACGGCACTGCATTGACATTCGTGCGTGGACATGCTGAAAAAGCATTCGCATGCAGTACGCAATGCCCACAACGTGGGGCAAGCGAGGCGCAGGGAAACACACAAGCTGGCAGGCGAGTGGCGTGGACTGGGGTCGCACGGCAGCACGACCCAGGCGTGATGCCGCGGCATGCATGCTGTGTGTGGGGGGGTTCGTCGGGGGGGTGGCAGTTCATTCAGCAGCCTCTGTACCCAAGCGAGGGTTTAAGACCGCGCAGCAGGGTCTCCCCTAATTGCTAGTAGCCAGAATAGTACGGTACTAATAGTACATCGTGCGGCGGGCGCCACGCACAGGGTGCACGCAGCTGCGCCGGTCTGGTCGTTCCCGATCGGACTACTACTGCCCCACGCACCGTACCCTTGTAAGCAATCAATCCCACACGTTCCCGAGGGTCCACATGTCTGCCCAGTTGCGCGCCCGCACACGCAAAGGTGCCGGTCCAAGGTAGATGCACGTCGCGCGCCACTTGGCAGATACGCTCAACATCACCCACAGATAACGTATAAATGGATGGCCCCTCCAACCCCTGCTCACCCCTTCTGCACCAGTGGCCCCCAGGCCCCAGCCCCCGTCAGCAGCCCTGGCACCCCTCACACCGGGTGTCTCGCAACGCACACACCCGCACTTGTCTTGCACAGCAGCAGCTGAGAAAGCACAGCCCGCTCGCCAACACGCCTACACCCCTACACGCCTACTGCTCTCACTGCAGCCTCTGATGCCCCCCCCCCCCCCAATTGGAAAAACTACCCCCCCCCAATCGCCGCTGCTTTTAGCCGCTGCTGCTGCCGGCTGCTGCCGCCGCCGCGGCAGAGCGGACACGCACACGCAGCGGCGAGTCGCGACGGATGCTCCGCAGCATGGCCCGCACCTGCCGCACCCGGTCCAGCTGCGCCTCCAGCTCGCTGATCAGAGCGCCTGTGAGGGGGGAGGAAGGGAGGGAGGGAGCGGCACGTGCGCGTGTCTGCTGTTGGCGTCTTTGTGCGGGAGGATGTGTGTGTGTGTGTGTGTGTGTGTGTGTGTGTGTGTGTGTGTGTGTGTGTGTGTGTGTGTGTGTGTGTGTGTGTGTGTGTGTGTGCCGCGTGTATGGGCGGAGGGATTGTGCAGGTACGCAGGGAGCCGAAATGAAAGACATGCGCTGTGGATGGTCGCTTGAGGCGTTGTCGAGCCGGCACGTTGCCTGGGAGCGTGCCGCGGAATGGGCACGAGGGGAAGTTGGGGTCTGTGCATAGCGAGCTGTGGGGCTGGTGCCGTACGGCGCGTGTGCCGTTGACTGTCAGGGGCAGGAGAGCAGGCATGGCCCATTGGCCCCGTACACACGCGCGGTTGGGTTGTCAGCCCCCATGCACACGCAATGCCAGACGGCCCGCATGCACCGCACGCACACGCACGCACGCACGCACCCGACCGGATGCGCTGCCTCAGCTGGTCGGCGCTCTGCAGGATTCGGATGAGCTCGGTGGTGAGCAGGCCCTGGTAGTCGGATTGCAGGCCCTGCAAAAGTGTGTGTGTGTGTGAGAGAGAGGGTGGTGGTGGTTGGTGTGGGGAGCGTAAGGACGTCGGCATCAGGGCATGTAGGAAACGCGGCGAGGCTGAGCTGCAGCAGCCTGAGTGGGAGTCTGCGATATGGTACAGGGCTTAATAGCTTGAACACCCCACACACAAACCACACGCTTCGTGTCCTCGCACTCAGTGTGTGTGCCTAGCTAGTCGGTGCACGGCCGCGGCGGTGCAGGACTCGCAACCCGGGTGCAGGGCTTGCGCACGCACGGCGCCGGTACCTGCAGGAACGCCACGGACGCGACCTCCAGGTTGAACAGCCCGAAGAAGAACAGCGGCACGGCGGTGGTGAGCGACAGGCCCACGGAGGCGGTGCTCAGCGCGCCTGTGTGTGTGGGGGGGGGGGGCGGTAGGTGTTTGCGAGTGTTTGTGAAGGGAACAGTGGATGTGTGGAGGGGTGAGGAGGGTTGAGGGGAAGTGAGGCGGCGTGCACACTGAGAGAGGGGCTGGGTGGCGATAGACGTGCCGGCTGCCGCGTCACCCACCACATCACAGCGCCGCCCCCCGCACAAATACACACCTGAAACTGTGTACACGATGCCGGACGCCAGGTTCAGCGCTGCGGAGGTGATACTGGCGGCGTCCAGGTTGGCCTGGGGATGGGGGCCGGCAAGCGGGTGGGAGTGCACGTGCTGTGGAGTCATGCGTGTATTGAGTCATGCCGCCGGCGGCCTGTCGCGGAGGAAGGCAGGAACGCCCTGTCGACACGGCACGTCGCCGTCTACCAGTCCCGGCTGCAGCAGCCCCAGGGCTCCATTCACGTGCACACATTGTCGCACACCAACTCACCGCGATGCTGTCCAGGAAGTCCTGGAACTCCTGGCCCGTCAGCGGCTCCTTGACCGCCTTGTCGAACTGGGAGGCGCGGACGCCCGGCGGCTGCGGCGACGAAGGCGGCGGCTGGGAAGCGGTCTTGAAGCCGGAGGGGCCGGTGAACGGCGAGCCGAGGTTTTGGAACAGGAGCTGGTCCTGGAATCCGTTGAAGGTGCTCTGCAGCGAGTCAAGCGTGAGCGGCTGCAGGTCGGGCTGCTGGCCGGCACTGCCCGGGGTCGGGGTGGCGCCGCCGCTGGCGGCACTCCACGTGCTCCACTGCTGCCACCGGCTCCACAGCGTCTGACGTGGCGGGAGGGCGGCGCTGCCGTCGCCGCCGGGCTTGGTCACGAACTGGTTCAGTACCTGCCAGCGAGGAAAGCCCGCCGCGCTCTGGGCCCCCTGCAACAGCAGGACGGCACAAGTCAAGGCGAGCGAGGCCGGCCAGCGGACGGTGACCATTTCGCACTTCGAGCGGGCCGAGAATAGAAAGTCCCCGTCGCGCAATGGCCCCCTCGCCCGCTGCTGCGCCTGCTCACCACGAAGGCGGGCGCGGGCTGGATGAGCAGCAGGAACAGGATCGCTAGGGGCCGGTGCAGCGCGCGGGCGGCGGCGGCCTCGCCGCTAAAGCGGCGGCGTGTAAGCAACATGCCGTCGGCTGCAAGTTGGGCGCCTCGCTTAGCGGTGGCGGTGTGGCTTGAGCGAACGAGGCTGTGAAGGGGCGGGGGCTGTGCGCGGGTGATTGTGAAGCAGGAGCGACACCAGCGCACTCTGCATTGACCAACGAAACAAGTGTACGACACTGTGGCGAAACCCTAGTCGCTGGACCCACGTGCGCGTGCAAAACCCCAGGCCGCCGCCCGCCAGCGGCGCGGATGTTTTCGGGGCCAAACTTATGTGATCGCAACATCGCGCTCTGCCCGCCGCAAAGCTATTCAATTAGGGTTCAGGCGGTCGCTCCCAGGCGGCGGGCGGCGCGTATCGTCACGTCCAACTGCCTAGAGCCGGACAGCTCCCTGCTAAAACTTCCCTGCGTTGATCTACAGCGCTGGCGCCGCAATATACCCATCGCACCCAAATAAAGTTACTTGGCCGACTAACACCACGTCCGCTTGATATTTAGGTCCCGCTCCCGTGCCCACGCATCACTGCCGCTGTTGCTCGATCTCTTGCCGTCTTATCGAGAACTACCGTCACCAGCTCAACACACACATGTCGCAGTCAGCCATCAGTGCTGGTCCCAGCCGCCGCTGTCGCTCGCGCCGCGGCGGCACCGCCGGCGCCGCCCAGCTCGCGGCGGAGGTGGCGGTGCTGTTCTGCTACGTGCTGCTGCTCACCCCGCACCTGGTGCGTGTAATCGCCGTACAATCTGCACACGTGTGTGCGTGTGCGTGTGTGCGTGTGTATGTGTGTGTCGGCCCGTCCGCGGCTTTGCGGATGCCCCGCCGCGTGTGCCGCCGATTGAGGGCAGCGCACCCCCCACGCGGCGCATGCACTTGCACCAACACCATAACGCGCATGCCCATCTCCATTACTGTCACGTGCGCGACAGGAGGTCGCACGCGCCCAAGTCCTGGACATGGCAGGCGGCGGCGACGGCGGCGGCAATGCCACGTCCGGCACCGCAGTGCTCGACGCCATTAACGCCGCGCATGTGAGCGCGCGTGTGTGTGTGCGTGTACGTGCTCAACGCACGTGCATTACCAACACTCCAGAGGCCCGCGCCCCGCGCAAATGGTGCACCCAGCCACCCACGCGTGTGCGGTCTGTCGGCGCACCTGCACGCTCCTGTGCCCGCCCCCATCCGCCACCCACAGGGCGACGTCAGCAGTGTGGCGGACCAGTTCAAGGCCTCGCGGGACACGGTGCAGGAGGCCAAGGCGACGCACCAGGAGGCAGCAGGTGCGGGCGGGCGAGCGAGCGGGCACACGGTTTTTGACTGCGGCTGGTAAGCGGTAAACACCACAGCCCACATCCGCCTGACGATCCCACCCACCCCCTGCACACGCGCCTCCCCGCCCGACGCGCCAGACGCGGCTGCGGGCGAGGTGGTGGACGTGCCCAAGACCGGCATCAACGAGACCATGGTGGCCGAGTTCCTCGCCAACTTCAGAGCCAACTTCGGCAGCGGTGGGTCGGTTAGGGCCGGTGCGTGGGTGTGGCTGGGCGGCCCTGCTGGCGACGGGCCTGCGTCGTGATGCGCGCTAGTGGGCTGGTGGCCCCGCCAATCCCGCCCGGTGGCCCGTGATACACCCTGGAGCGACAACCCGCCGCACTCCGGCTTGGCGCTCCGGCTCCGGCTTGGCACGCCCTGCACCACTGCACACTACCCACGCACTATCCATGCATGCATGCCCACACTTGCCCACACTTGCCCACACTTGCCCACACTTGCCCACGGGGCTGCAGACTGCCTGCTCCAACACAGTGCCTGCCCACCTGCCTGCCTGCCTGCTCGCACACACAACCCGTGACACACCCTACATGCCCCGCCCGGCCGCAGGCGCCAACCTGCAGGCGCTGCAGGACATCGCCGCCAGCAGCAGCGTCAAGCAGCTCACGGACCTGGCCACCAAGGTGCGGGAGGGACGGGCGGGACACCACTGGGGGGCGTGCAAGGCACTGGCGGTAGCGTCCCCCCTACTTACTTTCGAGCCCAACGGCATGACGACTCGTATACAGACACAGCACCGCACACACCGCCTGTGTCACTGTGCATGCACATGCCACTCCCTCCCCACCTTCATTCCACACACACATACGCACACGCACACGCACACGCACACGCACACGCACACGCACACGCACACGCACACGCACACGCACACACACACACGCACGCACGCACACACACACACACGCACACACACGCACACGCACACACGCACACGCACACGCACGCAGGTGTACAACACGCTGGTGGCGGCGGCGCAGCTGGGCATCACCGCCATCACGGTGCGTGGGTGCGTGGGTGCGTGGGTGCGCGGGTAGGCGGGTGCAGGGACGAGAGCAGCTACGGGCAGCTAGGTGCACCGACACTATGGTAGCGAGATGGCGGGCGGGCGCCCCCTTGCACCGCGCTCACTCATGTCACTCCTCACTCTGTGATGCAAAAAACGGAACAAAGCCCTGCTCTCAGCCCTACCTCTTGCTCGCGCCGCGGCGGCGTCAATCAATGCGCCCCGACAGGCCGGCCCCTTCGCCGTGATCGGCCTGGTGGTCATCGGGCTGGGCCTGGCGTCCGCCATTACCTCACTGGTGGCGGGCGCCCTGTACGCAGCTGCCAGCGCCGTAGGTGCGTGTATGTGTGGGGCCTGCGGCTTGGGGCACGGGCGTGGGGGTGGCGAGCGCGCGAGGGGCCGTTCGGCAACGAGCATGGTGCACGGTGCGGCGTTCATTAGATGGGACGGCTGGCGCCGCTGCAAGTGCGCACCATCGCAAAATAACACACCACCAATGCACACACACACACACACACACACGCGCACGCTCACACTCTGCTTCTTCGCGTAACGGAGTTGTTGGGTACCGTAAGTACTGGAACCCATCGGGAATGCCAACTCTCATCCCTTGCCGGGCTTGCCCTGTCCCGCCAAACACACACTCGCCAGGTCTGTATGTGTCCATCGCCGCCGCCATCAACAACCAGTGCGCGCCGGGAACCAACACCACCTCGACCACCACGTCGACTGGCACCACTCCCGTGCCTGACACCGGCGGCGCTGGCGGCGGCGGCGGCGGCGCCGGCGCCGCAGGTCCTTCGCCCTCCCCTTCGCCCTCGCCTTCCAAGAGCAACAAGAAGCAGCACAAGCAACAGCCCGCGGTCAAGTGAGCGCGTTAGTGGCTTGAAGAGTTGAAGTGCACGATGTGTGCGCCGCGGCCGGTGCTGCGTCCCCAGGCGCCCTGCAGTGCGCCGTACCCCTATCTAGGTGGATGCGGGTGTCAGACACGCCCCAGCTCCGCTGCCTTCTTCACCCGCCGCGGCACCCTCGTCCGCAGCGCGCCCACCTGCACGCGTGCCTCCCCCTCCGTTGCCCTGCCGCTGCCCCGCAGCTGCTTTGACGCCGCCAAGCAGGCCGGCTGGCTGTCGTCCATCTCCAACAGCGCCAACGAAATGAACAAGTGCGTCAGAGGCGGCGCTGTGGGGCTGTGGGGCGGACGGGCTCATCGCCAACAACAACAGCCGGTGCCGTCCGTCACGCCTGGTGCCTGCGCTCCGTACCTGCTCTCCACAGCCATGTCTCCACTGTGTACAGCCTCATTACTCCCACCACCCCACCTGCCTTCCCCCACGGTCGTGCTTTAGTTCTGTTTGGAGTTTCAGCTTGGGCCCAAATTCAACACCCCGCGTCGCCGCCCCTCCCGGCGGGTAACCGCAACCCGCCCGGCTCCCCCCCCGCCCCGCCCCCAGGTACCTCATGCCGTACGTGTGGGGTGGCGGCCTGGATGATGGGCTGCTGGGCATCACCGAGCAGCTGATGAACGTGACCATTCGCATCGCCAGGAGCATGCAGGAGCAGCAGTAGCGGTCGCTGGTGCAGCGTGCGCCGTGGCCGGCTTGCGTGGTCGCGGCACAGTGGATTCGGGGGGGGGAGGGCGGGTGGGTCCTGGTGGGGTCCTGGTGGGCGGTGGCTGTTGGTCGGTTGCCCCGAAGTGACCAAGCCCGGAGGTACTGGTGAAGGCTGGTAAGGTAATTAGACTGCCTAGAAGCAGTCTGTAATGCATAGCATTGGAGTTTGTGCGTGGTGGGCGGACGACGGAGGCGGCGGCCGGGCCCGACGTACAATAAGACGCGGCGGGGCAACCCTGAAGAGGCAGCGTGCGGCGTGCCGGCCCGGCCCCCACCCAGGGCGGGACCCAACAAGCGCCTCTCCGTCGAACCGCTAGAACCCAATTCTGTCGCATCGTTGCCCCTGCGAGCTGAAACGAATGACCAGGAGCGCGAGTGCTGGGACGTCGGCTCCTGTGGTACCTGTGTGCGGATGTGATGGGAAATGCATGGTGCGGAGGCCCCCTCGGAACGCCATGCGGCAGGCGAGCACGAATATCACATATTATATATGTAGTGGTATGCATTGGCTGCGTCGGCACAAGAGAACGAGGCCAGAACTCGAACCGGCCCGAACAGCTGGCGGTGCCGCGACAGCTGGGGAGCCCAGCTGCGCACTCTTGGCTTCGGCCGATGATAGATCATATGTAAAATATAATACTATATTGCTACATGCAATTTTTGGATGCTGTGCGGAGCTGAAGCGGAGGGGTGCAGCTTGTGCCCGCAGCACTACAACCCTGCGCTGCTCCTGATGCATATTTAGCCCTCACCGGAGCACCGCCTCCAAATACAACTTACACTCACAAACACACAAATATTAAAGCCATTGTTGCAGTGTCGCGCGTAGTTCGAGGCGATATTTACAAGCTGTCTTCACAACATCAGTACCCGAGCGACACTTTCTATCACGCATTCCAATCACAATGCCTGCTGGTATGATTACTTCTCTTCCACCTAGCCTGGTAAGATTGCACGCGACTAGCTCGCCCGTCAGCGCCGTCGGCTGGCCATGCACAACTCTCACGCCGCGACCCACAATTCTGCAGGAGTGGGCGCCAGTGCACTTGACGTGCCGACCAATCAGAACACTTCCGCCGTCATTGGGGTCACCGATGGGGGTGAGTTTGGGGCTTGCGAAGCCATGGCTTGTCGTCGGCACGCTGCAAATCCCTGTGCAAATCCAGGCTGCAGCGCCCTTCACCCCAGCTCGCTGCCATCAAACTGAAACACTATCTCGTCATTCCACAGGCATCCTCTTGCCCGACGACGGTCCGCCGTGACTCGGTGCCGGCGCCGCTACCGCCCGCCCTCCGGTCAGCGCTGCCGTCGCTCGCCGCCTGCGCGCCGCCTGCGCCCCTGCACTCGCAGCAGCAGCCGCAGCCCAACACCGTCCGCGTCGCCGGCGGCGCCAGCTCCACCGCCGGCCCGCTCGGAAGCCCCCACCACCAGCGCTTCAACCTGGTGCTGCCCGCCTCCTTTGTGGAGTGCAACTTTATGATCAACACCGTGCTGCAGCGGGGCGTGAACGTCGCGTTCCGCGTCGCCTGCAGCTCCGCCTCCGCCTCCGCGCCTGCCACCAGCTCGGGCTCGGGTTCCATTGTGGCGCGTGTGCACGGCCATGTGCAGTGCCACGTGAACCCGCTGGGCCTCACCACCTACCGCGTCTCAGGGCCGCAGCCCGGCGCCGTGTGCGGCTGCTCGCTGCTGCGCTGGGCGGCCGAGGACGGCTGCCTGGTCATTGAGCTGGCGCCCAAGGAGCAGCAACGCCAGCAGGTGGGCGGGTTGGTGGATGGGCAGGGCTGGCAAGTTTGACATGGCCACATTGGAGGGGGGAAGGTGCAGCAGGGTCAGCGGGGCTCCAGGGGGCTCGTGGTTGATTGGCTATCCGGTTATCTGCGCCTCCGGCTCGTCGCGACTTGGATGCAGAGCGCTTACCGCCTCGCCCATCATTCTCCCCTGCAGGCTCCCGCGCCAGTCGCCGCTCGCCGCCTGTTCGGCGACTGCCTGCCATCGCCTGCCACGATTCGCAAGCAGCCCACCGCCCGCGCCCGCGCGGTCGCGGAGCAGCAGTACCAGCCCTCGCCCCTCAAGCCCCAGCCCCTGCAGCAGCAGCAGGCACTGGCGCCACCCGCTGCCGGCTACCAGCTGCCGGCACCGCTGCCCTTCTCGCTGGCGGAGCCCCTGGACGCCCCCAGCCAGACAATGATGCCGGCGGCAGCGCCCATGCCCGCCGCTGCCGCCGCTTCAACAGCCTTCGTGGTGCAGCAGACGGCCGCTGCGGCCATCTTGGCGCCGCAGCCGCAGCCCCCGGCCCGGCCAGCAGCTGAGGAGGTGCCGCTGCGCTCGCACGCCAGCGACCCCGGGCCGCGCGCTGCCTCCGCCGCCACCCGCACCCTCCGCAGCCGCACAGCCGCCAGCACCCAGACGCAGCAGCAGCAGCAGCCCGCCGCCATAGTGCGGTCTAAGCGCCTGGCTGACAAGGCTGCTGCCGCCGCCGTTGCCTCGGCAGCGGAGGCCGCACCGCAGGCTGGCGCCCCCAAGCGCCACCGCCGCACCGCTAGCGCTGACACGGGCGCCATCGTCACCTCGGCAGAGGCGGCGGGACCCGAATGCACGGATGCTGAGCTGTTGGCGCTGTCGTTGGACGAGCAGCACGTGGATGGGCTGTCGGGCATTGAGCTGCTGCTGGCTGCGCACGCGATGATCAGCCGCCGGGAGCAGCAGCAGCAGCAGGAGCCTGTTGGGGGTGCGGAGGCCGGGCGGCCCAAGCGCATGCGCCTGCAGAAGACGCTGTCGCTCTAAAGGTCTATACCGGCAACCTAGCCTAGAGGCAAAGTACATAGCAAGCACAGGATGTCTTACAGACGTGGCAGCTGCAATCAGTGGGAACCTCAAGGGCCAGGCGCCGCAAGGCGCTTTGTGCCTCCTGAGGGGGTGGGGCGGCTACATGTGTGATCTCAAGAGCGAGCGAGCGGGCCTCGAACGGAGGTGCCACGCGCCGCACGCCTGCCGCAACGGCAGCGCAAATGGCTTCTGTGGAGCGATGAGGGTCTTACAGATGTGTGCGTATGTGTGTGTTTGGTGGTGGTGTGGCTTATGCGTGTGGCGCGCTTGACGCGCAGCGTGTGGTGCCCAGTTCTTCACAATGACGGCGAGCTCCGGGCATGGTGGCAAATAGACGTGACTCCCTACAGTAATACAGACGGCGGCTTTATGGGCGTATGATGCGATCCCCGACGTGGACAGACTTGCAGGTAACGCAGACAGCAGCTGAGATGCTACCCGCACTGTGGCCGGCCCAAATTTTGACGGGAACACGAATGCTCTTCATTTTGTGGGTGGTTAAACCTTGCGCATTGAACGGCTGGTGATGCAATGATTGCCCCCCGGGCAACAAAGAATCTAATCTAGGAGCAAGGGCAGTTTCATGCAAACGTGCGTGGACCCCTATCCCTGTGCGTGTCCGTGTGGACTGGACGGGTCTATTGAAGGTAGTGCACGGCGCGACCTTTGTATCGCTTCGACTCCATGCCGCGTCGTAAAGACGAGACACATGCACAGCGGGCTGAAGCTTGAAAGTTGTAACCCTTGGTTGTGGCTCCTCAACACATCACACTCCGCACCCTATTACCCGTGTTGTGAAGGATGGTGCAGCCCAGAACCAATAACTGCTTATGGAGCCAGCCGAGTAGAACGCGGCAGCCGCGGCCCGCTGGCAACTGAATCCTCGGCGCTTGTGTCCGACATTCCGCGGACACGATGCAGTACCAGCACCGCGCCGCACCGCAGTACAGCGTGCATACGGGGTTGAGGAATGAGGGGCTGGTTGGAATACGCTAAGGCGTCGCCTGCATAAGCACAGCGAATGCGCATACAACGCATCGAGCGGCGTGGGCACGGACAGAAAGGACTGCGTCCGACGAGGACGCAGGGGTGGCGTTTGCAACCATGCAACCTGGCGTGGCCCTCTCGGGCTCCCCTGGCCGAGAGCCCGTAGCTAGGCGGATGCAAGCCTTTGGCCTGAAACCGCCACCGTAATCCCTCGCAGGGTGTAAATTCTATGCCATAAATAAATACATTATTGACACGGGGCGGGGGGGGGGGAGGCGCGGCGCGCGGCCCCAAAGCCGAAGGCCGCTGCGGGGGAGTCCGGGCCCGGGCCTGGGCGCGCGCAGCAGCGGTTCTGCGTGAAGCGTCCGACACACGGTGGCGCGTGGTGGTGCCCCCGGAAGTTCTGCCATCAATAAGCGATTATAAAATGGGGCTTTAGGTTAGGTTGGATTGCGGAAGCTGCTTCAGGCAGGCCCAAGCGCTGCCGCCATGTCCCATCATCCCGCCGAGGAACCGGAGAGGCTTCCGCAAATTTGTCTACGCCCCCGCATAACCTGCCCTGCTCACATACACATTTTTGCCGGTCTATCAAAGTTGCAACCATGGCCACCAAGGTGAAGCTTATGAGCTCTGACGCTCAAATGTTCGAGGTGGACGAGGAAGTGGCCTTCCAGTCCCAAACCGTGAAGAACCTGGTAGAAGACGCCGGCACGGAGGACGCTATCCCTCTGCCCAACGTGTCCGGGCGGATCTTGGCCAAAGTCATCGAGTATAGCAAGTACCACGTCGAGGCGGAGAAGAAGGGCGCTGATGACAAGCCCACCAAGACTGAGGACGATATCAAGCGCTGGGATGATGAGTTCGTGAAGGTGGACCAGGCAACGCTGTTCGACCTCATCCTGGTAAGCGCGCGAGAATTTCCACGCGCCTTTGTTCTCTCGCTCGCCCTCAGAGCCGCGCTCCCACTTGCTATGGCCATGTATTCGTCACGGACACGCCGAATGTGCATCGTGCATGTGGCTCTCGCGCAACGCAGGCAGCGAACTACCTGAACATCAAGGGTCTGCTGGACCTGACCTGCCAGACGGTGGCTCAGATGATTAAGGGGAAAACGCCAGAGGAGATCCGCAAGACGTTCAACATCAAGGTGGGCCTACGGTCTAGGCGTGAGGAGGGGCAGCCATTTGGGGAGGGGCGCGTGCGAGGGGAAAGGGCGCGGGTATTGACACGACAGGCAGACCCGGGTGAGGGCCGCTCGTGACTCAGGCCACGCGCACCACGCGCAGCTGGTGGGTGTCACGAGGCCGGAGTAGCTGGAATCGGCCTTTTCATTCCGTGCAATGCGCATGTTTCTGACCCCCTCTACTGTCGCCGCGCTGCACCTCAGAACGACTTCACGCCCGAGGAGGAGGAGGAGGTCCGCCGCGAGAACCAGTGGGCGTTCGACTAAACACCGGTCTGCATTGGCGTCAGCTATGCTTGGGTGCAACCATTTATTGCACCAGCAGAGCACGCCAGTTGCAGCAAGCGGGTTAGGACCGGTATATCTGTCTGTGTCAGCAGGAGGTTGCTAGCGCGTGTATGTGCCGCGTGTGCGCGTATGTTTCTAAATTGTTACGTCTTTGGGGACACACGGCTTGTTGGATCGCCGCTGTGCAGAGCACGTGTGGCGTACTCCGGCATGGCCCAAACGTGGTGGCAGTGAGTCCCCGCTGAAGTTGTTCCCGATTTGCAGCGCAATCGCTGGGCATGTTGCATGCAGCTGTATGGCCCAGGGGTGGTGCGACTGGTTTGATGGGGTACAGTGCTAGGCTAGGAGGCGGCTATATGACCATTGGCTGGACTTACGTGGCCGTGGCCGAATGGCCCGCAGACCGTCTACCTCAGGTTGAGCAGGGAGGTCACATGTACAGATGCTGCTGAGGCGGATATGGTAGGGTAGGCTTAATGTTTAAGATGGGGCGTGTTTGGCTGGCCAGCGTCATCGCGTATGGCCATGCTGCCTACGGCCCCGAGCTCGTGCCCAAGGCATGGGTGTTTGAATTTGGAGGAGTTGAGAGCAGAGCTAACAGCGATGCGTGGATAGGTAGTGCAGTCGAATGCGGTTGGGTGGAAAAGCGCGGGGCTTGAAAAATCATCAAGTTGAGCGACACTGGCCGGCACCACACAGGAGGGACGGGACGACGGCCGACATCGGGTGGCGTGTGAGGCAGATTGCGCAGTTGACACCAGCAAGCATTGCAGTGCCGTGCACGGGTGCGACATGCCCCCATGCTGAGCACCATGCAGCCGCGTTGGGCGCTGGGGGGCTAGACCCGCTTTCATCTTTGGTATCATCGAGACCTTGAAACCATTCCGCAGCGACGTGGCACACGCGAACGCATGAGAGCACTCGGTGGTGGTGGGGGCGTGCCGGCGTGGGGACCAAGCCACATCTCGAATTTCCGCCATGTACAGAGTCGCGAACCCAACCGGCAACCGACTGCTTTCTCGCGCATTGCAGTCTGCACCACCAAATCGATTACCCGTCGGCATCGGCAGCATGCGAGAGCCAAGCTTTCAGCTTTCAGCCGCGGATGCATGGGCGCCGGCTTGACAAATCCTTGACATCAAAGTCCTGCAAGCCGCCCCGCCTCCTTCAAGGACCAGGCCCTGGCTAACAGTCAATTAGAAAGTAAAGCACAGTCTCAACATACATTTAATTACCAGTGCGGCTGAAGGGCAGCCGCACGAGAGCGAGAGACTCCCCCCTCACTCCTTGACGGTCGCCACTCAGGCGAGCTGAGCGAAGTGCAGGCGGCGCGACTCCTAGCCGCTAAGTAGGTTCACAAGAAGCGGTATACGTCACGCCGCTCGCGAGCAAGCGGGCCAAAAAGCAGCGCGTGAGGCCGAGTCAGCAGCAGTGGGTTCGCGCGGATTCACCGAAACGGGTGAGCATTGCACAATGCAATTGGAACATTAAACTAGTACTCGTCACGGAGCGCTGGGTCACTGGCTTGGGGGAGACTGGCATTTTGGCCTGCACTTAACCCTGCCTTTGCCGACTGCAGTCGTGACGCGTGCTTGCACAACCACGGGCCGCGAAAATGCCTGTAGCGGCGGCGGACCCTACAAAGCGGGTGGGTGCCTGCTGAGCGACAGTGGCCGTGGTGTAGCCATGGCGGGTCCACCGAAGCCGGGGCCGCGGATCCATTGTCTGCGTGCTAGGACTTCGCGCCTTTTACAACCTCATTATCCACGGACTGGCGGCCCTCTAAATCTTGCCGAGTAGGGTTTGGGTGACATTTCGGCCCAAGCGCGCTCCAGACGTCGGACGTCGGGCTGGCGGAGGCTACCTCTCTAAATTTTCGTGGCCGTATAACCCTACCGGCGCTGGCCTTATCCTTTGCCGCCACCTGAGCGGCAAGCCTCGTCGCCGATATCAATACTATGTGCTGCCCCGCACCGCACCCGCGCAGGAAATCTCTGGGTTCTTCCTCTCCCAGGAGAAATTCCGCAGCCATTGCGACGCGCTAGCCAGCCCCGCTTGCGGCACCGTCTCCCTGCGGCTCTTCCACAATGAGCCACAGCACACGGCGGCGGTGCTGCAGGCGCTGCGCGACAACACCAGCGTGACCGCGCTGGACGTCTTTGAGCTGGACCCCGCCTCCGCCTCCACACTCGCTTCGCTCCTCTCCTCCAACCCGCGCCTCAGCTCGCTCACCATCCACCACTCGCACGGTGCCGAGGCCATCACGCGGCTCGCCGCCGGCCTTGCAGCCAACACCGGCCTCACGCAGCTCCACTTCTCGCAGCTCGACGCGCGCGGCGTGGCTGCACTCGCCGGCGCCATCGCTGCCTGGGCAACCGCCTCCAACGGCGCCGCCCGGCTGCAGCACCTGCGGCTCGACAAGAGCCTGCTGAACGCCGAGGCGGCGGCGGCGCTCTCGGCGGCGCTGGGGTCGCAGGCAGCGGCGCTGGCCCGGCTAGAGGTCGTCGAGTCGGACGTGGGCGGCGAGGCGGCGGCGGCGCTGCTGGGGTCACCGGGCTGGGCGGAGCTGACGGCGGCGCTAACGGATCTTGACTTGTCCAGCTGCCACCTGGGGCCGCAAGGTGCGTGGCTTGCGGCTCCAACCTCGCTTTGCCGACCCTTCGTCTGCGCGGTGCCCCCGCATCTGCCCCAAGCTGCAGATTCGTGTCCGTTGTCTTCTGCTGCTGACCACTGTCCCATAAAAAATTCATAAATATTCCTCCACAGCTGGCGAGCTGCTGGGCCGCTTCCTGGCCGCACCCGGCTGCCGTCTGGCGGCCCTGGCGCTCTCCAACAACCGGATGCTGGGGCCCGGCGGCGCCGCCGCGCTGGCGGCCGGGCTGACAGCCAACGCCAGCCTCCGCCGCCTGGACCTGGCGGGCTGCGGCGTCACCGCGCCCGGCGTGGCTGCGCTGGCGGCGGCGCTGCGGCCGCAGGCCCCGGGCGGCGACGCCGCGCCGCTGCAACAGCTGTGCCTGAACAACAACGCGGCGGGGGCGGAGGGCCTGCTGGCGCTGCTGTGCGCCATGTCGCCGTTCCCGCAGCCGCAGCCGCAGGCGGCGGACCAGCACGCCGGCCTGCTGCTGCCGTGCGGGCTGCGCACGCTGCAGCTGGACAGCAACCACATCCGCGGTGCCGACCTGGCGGAGGCCATGGGCGTGGCGGCGCCGCCAAAGATCCTGTCGCCCGCCGCCGCCGCCGTGCACCAGCAGGCAGCCGTCCTGGCGGCCGCCGCGCGCGAAGCGCGCGCCGCCGCACTGGCCGCCGCCAGCGCAGACGGCGGTGAGGCGGAGGCGGCGCCATCGGGGCGGCGGCTCGTGCACGTGACGGGACCGCTGGAACAGCTGTCGCTGGCCGGCAATGCCGTGTACGACGCGGGCACAGCTGCGCTGGCGGCTGCGCTGGGCGGCGCGCCGTCGCTGGAGAGTCTGGACCTCCGGGAGAACGGCATCAGCGACGCCGGCGTGGCGGCGCTGCTGCCGCTCGTGGGCGGCGGCGCCGGCGCCGACGGCCGCCGCATGCTGAGCGGCGCCAGCCGCCGCGGCAGCGCGGGTGGAGCCGGCGTCGGCTGTGCAGGCACCGCCGCCGGCGGGCTGCAGGGGCTGTTGCTGGATGGCAACCGCATCCACAATGCCGGCGGCCAGGCGCTGCTGGAGGCAGTGACGGCGGCGCCGGCTCTGTGGCGCTTCTCAGCCGAGGCCAACAAGCTGACGGGTGAGCACCTTGCCGGTAGCTGCCTGGAAGTACGAATTATCCTGATTTTGCAGAATTTTTCTAGCACCACCGCCGCCTTATTTGCGCTGGCAGTGCCTCACAACAGTTCCAACGCGCCCCTACTGACGCTTTTTGCACTCCTGCTGCCCGCGCCATTCCCACTTCACAGACCCGGCGCTGCGGCTGTCGCTGACGCAGCTGTCGCAGCTGCGCGCCGCCCGCCACTCGCAGCTGGTGGTGCTGGGCCGGCACTACTCGTCCTCCTCGTCCTCCTCCTCGGGCGAGGACCCGGACGGGCAGGGGCAGAACGGCCGCCGCGGCAGCGGCGGAGGCGGCGCCGACTCGGCCCGCCGCGGCAGCGGCGGCGGTGGTGGTGGCGGTGGCGGTGGTGGCTCGCACCGTCACAGCATGGAGGAGGAGCACCAGCCGCAGCAGCAGCAGAACGGCGGCGGCGGCGGCAACATGGCAGGCGCGGCCCACATGGACCTGGACGGCCCGCAGGGCGACAGCCGCTTCCACCCGCACCAGCACAAGCACAGGCTGGAGGAGGAGCGCGCCGGCGGCGGCAGCAGCAGCAGCGGAGACGAGCGCAGCGGCGACGAGTGGCGGCCGTCGGTGGGCGGCCGCAATGTCGCGGCGCGTGCCGGCCTGGAGGGCGGCCCGCACGACGTGCACGTCAGCGCCGGCTGCCAGGCGGCAGCGGCTGCAGCCATGCTGGCTGCTACCGCAGCTGTCGGGGACGGCGCGGCATGCCACCGTGCGGGCCCCACACCCATGGACGTGGCTGGCAGCGGCAACGGCCATGGCAGCGGCAACGGCTGCGACTCGACGCCGACGGGGGCGGTGCGCCGCCACCTGCACGCCATGGCGGTGGGCTCACCCCGCGTGCCTTGTGGCGGTGGCGGCGGCCTCGGCGGCGGCTGCGGCGGCGCGCACCCAATGGCCATCGACTCGCAGCCCTGTATGCCCTCGTCGGCCGGCTGCGGTGGCGGCGGCGGCGGCGGCCGCCCGCCCTCGGTCGGCGGCGCGTCCTCTCACGACAGCCTCTTTGGCAGCTACGACCCGCCCTCCCACATGGAGGCTCACGGCTTCCGCAGCGGCGGCATGGCCGCCGGCACGCCGCCGCGGGGCGCAGCCGCCGGCGCTGGCGGGCGCTTCGGCAGCAGCGGCGGCGCGGCCGGCATGATGGCCACATCGCCGCCGCCGGCCATGTGCTACGTGACGGCGATGACGGGCGTTGGCGGCGCGGGCAGCGTTGGTGTGTCGAAGCAAGCGGGCGGCGGCGGCGGCGGCGCCGCCAGCGGCCACGACTTCAAGTCGACGCCGCAGCAGATCCTACCGGCGTGCCGCCGGCCGCGGTACAAGCCTCTGACACCAGAGCAGCAGCGCATGTTTGAGGACTTTTGAGGGCCGCAAGGGCGAACCCGTAAGCGTGCTGGCGGCGGCTGAGTGCGTGAGCCCGCGTTGTGGCGTGGGGCTGTGTCCCGTACAGCCTGTACGGCATGCGCGCTTGCGTATGTTCACCCGGGGGGTACGCCTTTGGCCACCGGGGGCCGCCGGATCGCATGCCAGCTGGTGCGTCGTAAAGCACCACAACTATCTTGTCCATGCTCGTGAAATCGGCATAAGAAAGAACTGCACGCTCGCGCTCGGGACGGGATTGCATGTCGGCAGGCTGATTTACGTATCACGGTGATTCATTTTGTGGCGGCGCTGCTGCAAGCACTGCACGCAAGAGCACCACGCAAGAGTGTTTTGAAGGCAGCGCTATCGCTCCTTGTCTCGGCTTGGCCGCGAGGGTCGTGCCGGAAGCTTTTGGCGGGCTTTGATGCTAGCTATGCGACTGAGATGGCGATATGATGTGGCTGGGGCTGAGCAACAGCGTCCCGAGATGGGCGCTTGGTAAAAGGGGGGCAACACTGCCAGCAGCAAGTCCAAAATCCTACACCGTTTGCTGTTGGTAGTGTGCAAACTGCGGACCCTGGGATTCTTTTGGCAATGGCGCGCGGCAGTAGCGGCTGTGGCTGCGAGTAAGCGCGGTTGCCGTTTGGCCGTTTGGCCTTGATGATAAAGATGCCCCGCGGGGTGCGGGGGGGGGGGGGCTGCACGCCTGCCGCCTGATTGGGTCACTCGTTATAGTTTTTGGGGCTCTAATCGGACACGGCAGGACGATTTGCAAGGAATTGCAACCAGGTTGAATGGAAGCTGTATCAAAAAAATTAGTGTGAGGCACTGAAGCTGGTTGATGGTTCGAATGGGCCAGTGGCCGGCGGATGCGGGTGGCGGACTGTGCGGCACTGCCCGTGCGCGCAACTGCGGACCTCAGTGCCGGGTGGGAGTGTGCGCTGTGAGAGCCCGCGCTGCCCCGACGCCCCGGATAGCACACGCGCTCTTTTCCATTGTGCCGCATTCGGCATCGCGTGCGTGGCGCGTACGGAGTGCACCGGGCAGGTCTGTGTACGTGCAAGTTTCTGGTTGGGCGTTTCCTGTTGACTTGGGTCTCGGCGATGTTCTGTATAGGTACATTTTGTTGCCCTCGATGTCGGGTGTGCCTCCATGCGACTGGGATAAATATCCAACCCGGCGCGAGGGCGACGTTTTTGAGTTTGTATTATGGAGATTGTGTGCGCCGCCGAAGATAAACTTGCGGAGGTTCTCCAGCTGGCTGTCAGAACAGGAGGGCGTTGCGCAGGCAGGGGCCACGCGGTGTCCATCAGAGAAGGTGCAGAGCGCGCGCGACCCTGATCCCAGCATGCAACGATCCAACGAAAATCGTTCATGGCGTGATGCTGCGGGCCTAGAGCTGGGAGGTTTACGGCCGGTGGTGTACACCGGCGAAGGCGGCTCCGGCCGCAACGGTGGAGTCGGGATCCTTACTACCTTGCTAGTAGCAGTCGTACCATTGCTGATTGCGAACGGCGTGGGTGCGTTCCGCCAGCGCGGCACGCACCCCGCGGCTTGAGACGATAGTTGACATACACGCCCTCAGGTAGCGCGAGGGCCGTCGATACCCCTGTTGGGTGTAGGACAGGATGCGTTGAGCGTGTTGTTGTTGTTGGGCCGCCCGGTGATGGCGGGGCCTAGGAAGGCTGTGCTGTGGCCTCCGTGAGCGCGAAGAGTATCATCAACTTGAGTCGTCTGTGTGTGGGAAGCTCGCAAGCACTGATGAGTCGCACTCCCCAAGTACGTATGCTTTGATAGATAGCAACCGCGGCCTGACAGCGCACTCGGCGCTGCTCGGCGCCGCGCGGAAGCCCTTACTGCGTGAGAGTTTAGGCACCGGCACAACCGTGCGCTGTGTGAGGCGATTCCGGCAAAGGGGCACAGGGAGCGGGCAGGCTGCGAATTGCCATCAACATGTGTAACCTGACCCTTTCTTACGAAGCGGCCCGCTCCTGAATACCGCTCCTGGGCAGTGGGCACCCCCCGGTACCAGCGGCTGGAGCGCCCCGGGGCCAGAGGACGCCAGTACCCCGAGACCTCATTGCGACCGCCGCTACTTTGACCAAGAGACTGCTGTGTATCGCACGCGGCACACGGGTCCTACCACTGCATACCGGTAATGCAGCCTACCCCAGTACCTGCAGCTCAGCAGGTACTGGGGGACAGGTAGCGGGACTTCGCCACCTTTCCCAGTTCACTCGAAGCCGCCTCCCCTTGCTTCGCCCGCCCGACCCTCGCCCTTCGTGCCGGCGAGCATTTCAACTAGAACCTAGCCCATGTCCCCGAGACCATACCTCCTCCAGCTGAGCCACAACCGACCCGCCCGCGCGGTCACGCCAGCACCCCTCGCGCGCCTCCGCAGGCGCCTAACCCGAGGGCCCACCCAATCCCCAGCTCACCAACACACCCATCCGCACTTCCTCCGCACTGCGCTGCGCCTCCTAACTAGCTCCGACCCGTCGCTTCCGCGCACGCCTGCGCACGTCTGTGCAGCCTGTGCCCTCCCTGGTTCCATCCGCCGTGTTATGCCCTGGCACGGCCGCCTAGACCGCCAGATCCAGCACCGCCACGGTCTCCACGTGGTCCGTGTGCGGGAACATGTCCACCGGCGTCACGGACACCAGCCGGTACGGCGCATCGCTGCCGTTGCACAGCCGGTCCAGGTCACGTGCCTGTCGCGGGTGACGGCGGGGAGGGGAGGGGCCATCAATGCCAGCCGGACCTAATGGAGGTGGGGGGCTCAGGCCTGACAGGTGGGGTGCCAGGAGCGACGCGGTAGGTGCAAGGACGCTTTAGGGATGCACAAGGGACAGATGGGGACGCGGGCGCGCCTGCGGCCCCTCATTCTCCACGCATGCCCCTATCCCCACAATCTCTCCACGCACGGACCGCAGTGACGCCGCACCTGCGTCGCCACGTTGCACGACACATACACAATCCGCCGGGCGCCGCAGCGGGACAGCCACGACGTGGCCTCCGGGCTCAGCCCGCCGCGCGCGGGGTCCACCACGACCACATCCGGCTCCGCGGGCGCCCCCTCCGCCGCGGTCGCCGCCGGCGCGCGGCCCTCTGCCGCCGCCGCCTCGGCCTCCGCGGCCGCCGCCTCGCGCCACAGCTGCTTCACGCCATGGGCGTCCAGGTCCTCCACGCCGGCCGCCACGAACAGCGCGTTGGTGACGCCGTTACGGCTGGCGTTGAGGCGCGCGTCCGACACCGCCGCGGCTGCGGACATGGGAATTGGCGTTCGAGAGGGTCAGGTGGGGTCCATCTATGAATACCGGTAACTGTGAACGAGGCGATGTGAGGCGTGCGGCCGTGGTGCTGCAGCCTTGAGGCCCGGCCGCGTCGCAATTCGCAAATGTGGTCACAGCAAGGTGGTCCCGTGCCGAGGAACCGACAGGACCGCCTCCCGCAGCTCACCCACGGCCTCCACGCCCAGCACCGACTTGCACTCGGGCGCCAGGCTCAGGCCGATGGTGCCCGTGCCGCAGTCTGGGGTGTATGTGTGCGGGGGGGGGGGAGGGGGCGGGAGGACGGGGAGGAGGGGGAGGATCAGGAGCTCGCGGACGGTCAGGCCCAGGACCTGGCTACTCTCTGTTCAGTGTGCACACACCAGCAGGGCCCCTTGCATTTTCCACACACACGTCATCAAAGGTAATCCGCGACCGTCTCCTTTGCCGCACCGCATGCACAGTCTCCTGCTTGTCTGTCGTTTTCCCTTGTGCTCTCTAACACACGTCATACTCCTTTCCTTGTGCTCCCTAACACACGCATGCACACCCACACCCACGCACGCACGCACTCACACAAGTCCAGCAGATTGTCCTGCTGCCCCGGCCGCAGCCCCGCCGCCTTGCGCACGACTTCGTACAGCACCGCCGCCTGCGCCGTGTTGGTCTGGAAGAAGGAGGCGGGAGAGATCCGGAACGTCAGCCCGCCCAGCGTGTCCGTGATGTGCTGCGCGCCGTACAGCAGCCGCAGCTTGGCGGCGGCGGCGCCGCCGCCGCCCTCGGCGAAGCCGGTGACGGTGTCGGCGCCGTCGCCCTCCGTGCCGTCGGACTCGGCAGCAGCGGCGTCGCCATCCTGGACCTCCACCACCGGCGCCGCCTCGACCTCCGGCTCCGGCTTGTCGCCCCGACCGCGGCCGCCGCCGCGGCGGTCGCGGTCGCGGTCGCGGCGGACGCGCGGCTCCGGCGGCGCCGGCGGCGCGCGCGCGGGCGCGCGCGGCGGCGGCACGTACGCCGCCGCCACGCTGACCAGCGCGGGGAACTCGCGGCCCATCGCCTCCGCCAGCGGCTGCAGCGCCGCCGCCGCCTCCTCGCCGTTGGTGGTGGTGACGCCAAACACCAGCATGTACTCGGGCTTGGCGGCGGCGCCGCTGCCGCCGCTGCCGCGGCGGATGACCAGGTGCTTGAGGATACCCTGCAGGCGGCGCGCCACACAGTTCCATGCACATGAGCACATGGAGCGGCTCACACCAAAAATTGAAACCCTGCCGATGTACTGCATTGCATGGATTGTATACCGGTAGTAATTTGTTGCATTCACGCAATGCCCCCGCACTCGGCGCGGTGGGCAGCGCCCAGCCCGTAGGCAACCCCGCCGCCCGCGCCGCCACGCGCGACGCACACACCCGCACCTTGCCCGACTTGTCATTGTACGGCAGCACGCCCGCCGCCGCCAGCCACTGCTCCACGCGCTTCAGCATGGCGTTGGCAGCGGCGTCCTGTGGCGGTGGTGGTGGCCGGGTGGATGGGGATGGTCATCTGAGTCATGCGGCGGGGCCAAGGGCTAACTCGTCCCCTCAAACCACCCTGGCCCCATACAAGCACACACATACGCGCACGCATGCATGCACGCCCGCACGCACATGCACATGCTTGATTCCGTGTGTTTGTCCAACACACATGCACACACGCACGCGTCGTTTTCCCTTGTGCTCTCTAACACATGCACGCCCGCACCTGCAGCTGGCAGCCGTACTGCGTCACCGGCAGCACCACGTCGGCGTGGCCGGGCCGCAGCAGCCCCAGGGCCGGCCTGCGGGGCGTGCGTGTTAGTGAGTGGTCGTGTGGTCGTGTGGCAGGTGGAGCGCATGCCATGTGGCTGTGGCGGGGCTGTGTGGGTGTGTGTGCGGCCCCGTGCTGTTCACGCCACGCTAGCTGACGCTTGGCACTGCCACGCCCCGGCAGCCTCACGCCCCGGCAGCTTCACGCCCAACCCATAACACAGCCCACAGCCACAGCCACCGTCACCACCCTTGAGCCTGACTAGCTGGCTGGCTGGCTGGCTGGCTGGCTGGCTGGCTGGCTGCAGACGCAACGTGTAACATGTGCGACCAGCACCGGCACCGGCGCCTGCACCTGCACCCACCTTTCCACCACCTTGGCGGGCGGCATCCAGCAGCGGCTGCTGAAGTGGAACATGAGCTGTTGGGGGGCGGTGGGGCCGGTGGGGGGTGGTTGCAGTGTGGATGGCGAAGTGGTCGAGCGGAAAGGACGAGCAGCAGGGATCAGGGAGCGGCAATGGGAGATGACCCCGTGCATGGGTCGCACACGCCACATGGCAGCCCCCACGCATGTGCCCACGTGGGTGCATCGGGGCGCCGCCCGCGCAACAATCACCTTGTTGCGGTATGAGTACGTCTCGGCCGCCGCCACCGCCGGCAGCACGCCGCTGGTGTCGCCGTCGCCGCGCGCCGCGGAGATGCCGTCCAGCGCCGGCCCCAGCTTGCCCACGCGCCGCAGCGTCTGCTCAACCTGCAAACCGTAGACCAGAGGCATGGGTGGGATCGATGAGTGGGGATGGATGCCAGGACGTGAGGCCTGAGCCCGGGGAGCGGCACGAGATTACGTGATTGGCGACGGTGACTCCAACCGTGCGCGCGCAGATACACGCGGCCCTCACCCTCACCCTCACTCTCACTCTCACTCTCACCCTCACCCTCACCCTCACCCTCACCCTCACCCTCACCCTCACCCTCACCCTCACCCTCACCCGTCACAGAGGCCCCGCCCACCTGGTTCCGCTTCTCGACCAGCTGCCGGCTGTAGTCCAGGCTCTGCAGCGTGCAGCCGCCGCAGGGGCCGAAGTACTCGCAGCGGGCCTGCACCGCGTCCTTGTGCGGCGCCAGACTCTCGAGCTTGGTGGCCTCGGCATAGCCTGTGGCGTGTGCGTGTTTACATGTGAAGATGCGTGGAGATGGGTGAGGATGGGTGAGGATGGGTCTCATCGGGTAGGACTTGCGGCATGTGGGCGGACGGTGGAGCTGGCGGGGTGGGGTGTCCCTGCCCGAAGTTGCGAGCCCGGTTGACTGGGGTGCATACTACCGTAGCAGCGCAATGCCCCCAGCAGCAGCAGGCACACCCGGCCACACACCCCCACATCCCCCGGCGGCCCGGCGCACCCTTCCGGGCCATGGTGATCTTGGCCAGCACCCTCTCCCCCGGCAGCGTGCGCTCCACCAGCACCACGAAGTTGGTGGGCGGCAGCAGGCACACGCCCTGCGCGACCGCGACGGCGACAACGACCACAAGAGGGCAGAGTCAGGCGGCAGGCACGAGCACACCGCATGACCGGAGCTCGGAGCACGGCGCGGCCGGGGCCCGGCCCCACCGCAGCGCTGCACCCAGCACGCAGCGGCTCCTGCGCGGCTGGGGCTGCTTGCGTGAATGGATCTACCGTAACACTCACGCCCTTGTCTCGCAACACGCCGCTCACCTTGCCCTCGAGCGCCAGGCGCGCACACTCCAGCTCCACCGTGTCGCCCACCGCCACCGGGCCCTGCGCCGCGCTGCCGCCACCGCCATCCCGGGGCTGCCGCTCAGACGGCCGCTTCCTGTCCCGGTCAGACCTCCCCCGGCCGCCACTCGAGGAGCGGCCGCGTCCGCCACCGCGCCAGTCGCCGCGTCCACCGCCGCGCCCGCCGCCACGCCCACCGCCGCGCCCACCGCCGCCGCGTCCTCCCCCTGACCGGCCCCGCGCTGGTGAGCCGTCAGAACGGCTGCTGGAGCCCCTGCCGCTCTCTGATTGAGCAACCACCAGCGGCAGGGGCGCGGCCGAGGAGGAACTGCCCAGGAGCCGCCGCGAGCACAGGCGGCCCGTGCGGTGCGCGCTGCCGGTTGTTGAGGCGGGCCGGGTTGGCAGGTCTCGGCGGCCGCCTACGGCGGGCATGCCCGTTAGGGCATTCAAGGAGCCCAACATGCCAGCTCCCACTCGTGCCACGCGCGTGGGCCAAGCTGTGTGAATTAGGACTGCAGAAAACGAGGAACTCGGAATGTGGCCTTGGAGCAGCGTACGCCTTGCAATGTAGCCGTAATATCACGAAACTGCAAGTAAACAATGGTTTAGGTGGAGCAAAACGTATTTGCCTGAAGTCGTTTTCGTGGTCGTCGACGGCCGCCGAATCCGGAACTCGGAAGGCCGGCCGGCTCCGCGGCTGTGGGGTCAATTGCTCGGTGAATGCACCATTAGCACGTTACATGAAAAATATCCATGCATGCATAAAAGAAATTCAAGAAATTTGCGGTCGTGTGAAACCCACGAGACACGGCTGCCTCGCCGGCTCCGAAAGCCACGGCCGCGGGGGTCTAATGCCGACGAGCCCTTCCAACCAGACGCCACACTGAAATTCTACATTACCGACGAGATGGACAGTCCCCATGCATGCAAATAATCAAGCGCATCGAGTGCGTATCGCGCGGGCGCCACGCAGCGCGCACACGTGTACGCACCAACACGGGCAAGCTGTCGCTGGCGCCCCCCCCATCATACACCGCACACCGCTCCACTACCGAGTCACGCACACACACACTACTTGGCCCAGAAGGAGCCGATCAGCCCGCGCCAGCCGTCCACCACGTATCCCATGATCAGGCGCGCGGCGGCCATGGGGATGGGCTTCATGGCGGGCGGCTTGGGCACCGCCTCGCCGTCGATGGGCACCTGGCGCCGGGAGGGGCGGGGCGGATATAGGCGGTAGGTGGGTGAGTGGGTGGGTGGGTGGATGCGATGGTGCCGGGATGCCACGGGATGTTACCGTACGGGCTGATGCTGGTGAGACGTAGGACGCAGGGGCAGCAAGGGCAGCGAGTGAATCTCCGGAACGTGTGGCAGCTCTGTCACACACTCACACACCAAGCCCCGCCTGCCCGCCCGCCAACACCCGCCAATGCCCGCCAGCGCCCGCCCCCCGAATAAACTACCCCCCGCCCCCCCCCCCCGCCCCCCCCCCCCGCCCCTCACCCGGTACACGGCCTTCTGCACGCCGTCCACCAGGTAGGGGTTGCCCACCACGCCCAGGCCCGAGCCCACGTCCTTGATGGTCTGGTCGCCAGCGAAGGCGCCCCTGCGAGGCACGGCGGGGGTGGGGTGGGGTGGCGGGGTGCGTGTGTCAGCGAGCACATGGAAAGTGGGGAAAAACAGGACAGGACGCTCTCGGGATGGCGCTTATCCGTTCTCCCGATCTACAACATCTTTTGGAAATGATATTGCACGCTGCAACATCATTCACACCGTTTAAAATCAACGGTGCCCGTGGGGTCACCGGCGCGCCGGCGCTCACCACGTGACGGCGCCCGACACGAACGACACGGCGCTCCAGGCGTTGACCGACACCACGCCGAAGCGCAGATCATCCACTGCCTGCAGTGGAGTTGCAGCGACACACCGCACGTCAGCGGACGTGTGGACGTGGCCGTGGTGCGGTGCGGTGTGGTGTCACGGTGCCAGGCAAGGTGCTGAGGTGCAGCGACACACCACACGGACGGCGGGCGGGGCAAACGGGTGACAAGTGCCGCGCTTCCCAGGTCCGACAAGAAGCCGGCGGACAGGAGGTCCCCCGACGCCGCCTCCTGCCACGCCCGCACCTCGCACCCCACGCCCCGCGCCCCACCTTGCGGCACGCCTCCGGGTGCGCCGCCTCGGTCTCTGGGTGCAGCACGATCATGCAGCTGAGCGTGCCCCACAGGTCCTCGTTGGCGAAGCGCACCGACTCGGCCAGGAAGCCCTCCACGCCCTTGGTGGGCAGGCTCACCACCGTCAGCACCGGCGCAAACGGCTCCACCTGCGCAGGGTGTGTGTACGTATGCGTGCGTGTGTGAGTTCGGACAGCAGCGGCAGCAGCGGCAGCAGCGGCAGCAGAGGCAGCAGCACAAGGAAGAGCGGTGTGCGTCGTGACACCCTTGTGCCGGACGCCCCCAGGCCCCACGCCGCCGGACCCACATTGAAGGCGTACTCCTTGTGCGGCTCCGCGGGCAGCTTGTCCAGCTTGTTGATGAGGTAGGGCAGCGGCGGCCCCGACAGCGGCCGGGTGGGCGTGATGGCGGGCGCCTCCACCACCTCGCAGTTGGGGTACTGCTTCTTGAAGGCCTCATAGCTGCGGCGCGTGAGGCGGGGAGGCGGGGAGGCAGGCAGGGTGGGAGGCAGGGAGGCAGGCAGGGAGGGAGGGTGGGAGGCAGGGATGGCGAGAGCGGAAGTACGGAAGCGGCGTGGGAGCGTGTGACGTGGACCAACGGCGGCGGTGTCGGAGCCGAGGGGGCCGCTGCAACCGCAATAATCGTGCCCTTGTGCCCGCAACCCCGGCGGGCCCACCCTTTCCCCACCCCCGCATTCTCAACCACCCTTCTCCCTCCTGCGCCTCCTCCTCCTGCCCCGCCCCGGCCCACCGGCTGTGGATGCCGGCGTAGTAGGCGGGGTCCAGCGGCGTCCTCTTCAGCGCCGCCCGCAGGCAGTCCATGAACGCGTCCGCCTGGCTCCAGTCGGCGGGCAGCACCAGCACCTGCGCGGTTTTACATGGAGACGGTGTGGTGAGGTGGTGTGGCGTGTGGTGTAGGGGTGCATAGCGACTGTGTGCAGTGCCGCAGGAGGCGCAGTCCTTGCTCGGCGGAGGGCCGGAGGGGATGGCTCGTTCGAGGTGTGCGCGTGTGCAATGTGGTACGCACCCACCGCCCATCGCACCACCCCGCAGCAGGCGCCCACACACGCACGCACGCGCGCCCACACGGCGCACATGCACGCCGCGCACGCACCTTGGCGCTGTTGCAGTTGCAGCCGACGTTGTTGGTCATGGCGACCACCAGGTCCGCCGCCTGCGCCTCCAGCTGCTTGGGCGTGTAGCTCCTGCGCGCAGTGCGGCGGGCCGGGAGCGGCTTGAAGCGCGTGCGGGCGTGTGGCCGACCGACCGGCCGACCGACCGATCCAGGCACATGGCCACGTCACGCGAACACCCAACTAACGCTTCCTCCCTCGCTCCCGCGCCCGCTCTCCACTCCCCACGCCCGCCCGCTATCCACGCCCGCTCTCCACACACACACTCCTGGTACTTTCAAACGCACACACGCGCACACGCGGCCGCACCAGGGCGGGATGATGAAGGGGGTGATGCAGCCCAGCTCCGACGTGATGGGCACCTGCGCGCAGCCCGCAGCGGGGACGGATGTATCATCAGCCGCAGCGGCAGTGCCAGACGCACCCGCGTGTGCGTGTTCGTGTTCGTGTGAGCATCCCCTGCGCTAGCCACGGGGTCTGGGCATGGGGCATCACATGCCGCACGTTGCCCCATGCCCTCTTACACAGCACCCACGGCACCCACAGCGCACAACCGTGACTGCACGTGACGGGCCCCGGCGCCGCTTGTACTGTACTCCGCCAGCGCGCCCCCACCCCCGCCCCCACGCCCCGCGCCCACCTTGAGCACCGGGTCATCGGCGGCGCGGCGGCGGGCCTGCTCCTCGGGCGTGGAGCCCCACACGATGGCGTCGTGCGTGGCCGTGCCGCCTGTGTGCATGTGCGCGTGCGTGTGCGTGCGTGTGTGAGCATGTGTCCATTTGTCAAAACCGCCAACCAAACAGCCTGAGCTCCTCCGCCCCCTCCCCTCCCCTGCCCTCCCCTTCCTCCCTCCTCCCTCCTCCCTACGCCCCGGCCGCACCCGTCATGTGCACGCAGTCCACCAGCGGGTGGTACAGCAGCGACCGCGTGTCCTCCGCTGTGTCCAGGTACAGGTTGCGCAGGTAGCCCGCCTGAGAGGAGGGGGGGAGGGGGGAGGGGCGGGGTGAGGAAGTTGGAGGCAGCGTGCGAGTGGGTAGGGAAGAAGGCCGCGGAAGAAGACGGTAATGGCAAGGGCCCCCAGCCGCGTCCCCACGCCGGTACGTCTCTCTCCCCCTCACATGGGGTTTGGGTTGGCAATGGTTGCTTGGCGCATTGGAAAAAACCTCCCCTGCCTCCCACCCACCCACCCAGCCAGCCCCAGGCCTACATCGATGAGCGGCTGCAGCGCGTACTCGGCGGCGTGGTGCCACTCGCTCTGCGCGGGGTGCGGCTTGACGGCCGCCACCTCGCCGCGCTCGTACAGGCACACCAGCGCGTCCTTCAGCGCCAGGAAGCCCTGCGGGTGGGGAAGTGGAGGGGGGTGGGGTTGTTATCACCAGCCCAAGCTAAGCAAACCAATGTTTGTGCATCGAAGTGCATTTGTTCAAAAGCGAGGAGGAGACCGGGGCCTAATTGGGTGCCGGACAGCTGTAGCCGGGCGCAGGAGCTGCCGCCACCTCGACGCAGCCCCCCTCCTGCACACTGCAGCGCCGCGCCCTACGCCCACCCCTGCACATCCACCTCAGCTCGGGCTGCAAGCGGCAGCCCCCCTGCCCGCAAACGCTACCTCCTCCTCACCATGCATGGAACCCTTCCACCCCCAGCCCCCCGTCCGCCCCCCTCCTGCGCGCCACGCCTAACCGCGCCTGCTTCCTCGCATTGCTTTGCATGTGCGGCCGGTCCCTGCGTGGCGTCTGCGCGCCTGTGCGCGTAGGTGAGTCCTCCCGGGTTTAGGAAAGGCGTGCAGCCTCAAACGTTCGCGGCACAAGCACGAGACTTTCGGACACACTACAAACAACAAAGACTGCAACCTACGCGCACACGCGCTTCCTACTTGCTCACTACGCTTATACCAAGTAGATTTAGTTACACCCAACACCAAGAGGGACGCCGCGGCGGGCTCTGGCGCTGGACAAGCGGACGCACCGTCGGTCATCGGTACGAACGCCTCCACGCCTGCTGTCTACGCCACTACACTTCTATGTACCATCTTTGCAACCCTCCCCCCTTTCCCCTTTTGCCCGCCGCCCCCGCCCCCGCCCCCACCCGCACTCACGTGGTTACCGGCGCCCAGCACGGCGCACAGGCGGCCGTCGTGCTCCGCCACCTTGCCGTCCGGGCCGTACACCAGCCCCTGCCGCACCTCCTGCTGCTCGGGCCGCAGGTACAGCTCGGCGGTGGCGCCCGGCTGCAGCAGGCTGTTGCGGTCGGACCAGGTGAGCGGGTACACCTGCGGCGGCGGCGGCGGGATAGCGGCGGTGGGATAGCGGCGGCGCGGTGGGATAGCGATAGCGGCCCTCCGTCAGCACCCGGCATGATTCACGTTGCAGGCCCCTTGAGGGCCCATGCCGCACGGCCGCCACGGGAGAGCGCGCATGGGCCCCTGCGTGCCGCGTGTGCCCTCCCAGGATGCATTACCGCAGGCGCCTGGTCCCTGGGTCGCTGTCAAACACGCTCTGTCCCTCACCAAGGGTTTGGTCCTTGTAAGCCCGTTACCCCCGCTTCCTCTACACCCGCAAGAGCTTGGGCTGTCATCCACAACCCTACCCCACCCGCCCTGGCGCACACGCATTGGCTTGGTTTGGTTTGGTTTGGTTCGACCTGGCCTGGTAAAAGACCTCGCCACACCCACCCGGCCCCCGTGCGCCTCACCTGCACCACCTTCTGCCCCGACGGCGTGGTGCGGCCGGGCAGCGGCGCCACCTTGCCCGCCGCCGCCAGCTGCCGCAGGCTGCCCGCCAGGCGGTGGATGTAGGTGGCGGGCACGGCCACTGACGTCAGCATCTCGCCCACCACCAGGTTCTGGAGGGGGGGTGGGGGGTGGGGGTGGGAGGGGTGGGGGGTGGGAGGGGTGGGGGGCGGGGGGGGCGCGGCGCCGGAGCGATGGCCGAGTGAGGGGGCAGAGGGCGAGTTGGGCTGGCAGGTACAGGGGCTCGGGAGGTAAGGGTAGGCCAGGTCAGGCCCGGGTGAGTTGCAGCGGTGACTGAAGCGTGCCGCTGCCCGGCTGCCGTGCTGTCCGCTGCCGCGCACCTGGTCCGCATCGGAGCCCTTCATGCGGGCGCCGGCGCGGCCGAGGGTGAGCATGTGGTCGTCCAGGCGCAGGCGCACCGCCTGCACCACCGGCAGCGAGGGCGAGGCGTGGTCGGTGTTGTTGTGGTTGGTGGTGGTGTTGCTGGTGTTGGTAGATGCGTGCGATGGGGAGGGTGCGCGTGTGGGGCGAGGGCGCCCGCCGGGGTGCACGGAGCGAGGCAAACGCGCAGGGCAACGGGGAGCCGCCCGCGCGTTTTGCCGGTGTGTGGACCACCGACGCGCAACACCCAAGGGCCGTTGACACGCCTCAATTCAAGGATATCAGCGGTGTATGCTTATGGTGCACTGGTCGGGGCCACAGGCGCGACGTGCGGCAACGTTTGCGACCTGAAAGTCCTCCATTTCGTGACCACTCACGTCCAGCAGCTCAATCTTCTTCTCCAGCGGCAGCTGAGCCCATTCCTTCTTCTTGGAGGTGAGAACCTTCAGCGCGTCGTCGATTTTCGAGGCCACATCCTGGCTCACAGTCATTTTCGAACGCTCGGGAGCAGCAACACGGGTTGCAACGTATCGAGTCGCGGGTGACTTCCGAAGTACAGGAGAGAGAGATGTGCGGGGACAGGTGGTGGTGCGAAGCATCAATCAGCCGGGCGGGTGCCCACTCGTTTAGTGGTGTGGAGGGAATGTGGCGGATGCAAAGTGCGAAGTTACCGAACTGGCTGTGATCGGGTGCCTACAGCAGCAGGCGGAGTCCTCGGCGCATTAACGCGGAGGGCGACCGGGTGGTTAGCGGGCAAAATGCCCCGCGCGCTTCGCTCGGGGGCCGTTTCAACCTGCCCCCACGCAGCTGAGATAATGGGCATTTCATCATCAGAGTCGCACAGGCGCGCTCGTACCACAGCGGTTGGCCGCCTGCCCGCGTGGCCGAGCCCCGCCTCCACTGCGCCTTCGTGCCGTGGTAGGACCAGGATAAGGGATAAGAATTGGCATGCCCCAGTTGTGGCAGATGATAGCCCGTACCCAGCAAGCCTGTGCGCGAGAACAAAGACAGAAGCTGCGGCGGAAGCGACGCGAGTACTGTACCGAATTGAAGCGCGCTGTATCATTTGCTGACGCGCAGTCCTCACGCTCCGGGCGCCCGGCCAGGCGATAGCACCACACAGACAGAGCACGACGCCACAAAACGCGTGAAGCTTCCCACCTGCAAGCATGCGACCAGCGTCCACGGATGAGCGCCGTAGACGAGACCGGTCGTAATGCGAACAGTGTGCAACAAAGCAATGGCCGGGCGCAGAGTGACAAGCAGGGGCAACAACAAGGCAGATAAGGGAGCCCGCGAGTACGACAGTGATGGGCGAAGCGAATGCGGTGCAAACACGCCAACAACACCCCTACCGCTGCGCAGTACCCCGGCTTGCCCCTCCCCCCTCAGGTGGCCCGCCCGCGGTGTAAAAAGGGGGAGGGGCAGTTACAGCCGAAGCCAATCGGGTATCCAGGGGTATGTGTGTCTGTACAGCGATTTCCCAGACCGACCGACGCATTGAACCATCCATGAATTATCGCGCTGATTTCATCAGCACGGGGCGCTTATGATTGCGAGGTTACAAGAAGGGGACAGTGTAAACACCATCACGGCTACGAGGGAAGCCACCATTCCGAAGAACGCAGCAAACCGCAACCCCCGCTTGGCTGCCAACCCAACTCACAGCTGCGTAGGTGCGTCGAAGCTAAGCCGCAGCCCGCCAAAGCCACACCAAACAGCAGCATCACAAAGCACGCGGCTCATAAGGCACCGCAAATCTGAGCAACAGCCAAGCAGACAGACGACACGAAAACGCGGAATCTAGCGCCAGCAGACGCAAGCTAGGGCGGCGAAACAGGGGGGCACGCCCAAACACTCCCACAGACGCACAACACCAACCTCATGGAGACGGCGGCGGAGACGCATCATCCCACGGCGGAACCAACGCCACGCCACCACCCGACCCGCGCGCCAGGAAGGGGTGGCCAGAGGGGACCGCATCCCACCCACCAGGCCTGACACCCAAACTAGAGAAGGCCTGCAGGCGCCCCCAGAAATCCGTAATGACAGCAACACCAATAGCTAACACACGCGCGGACGGGAGGGTTGCGGACACAGGCAAACCGTGGCCAGCCATAACCACCCGTTGCCGCCCCAAGTCCATGGCCGACAACGCAGCAAGACACACAACATCCCACACCGGCTGACACAGCCCAACCGGCGGCTGGACCAGCCACAACTCCGACCGGGCAAGGGCATCCAAAGAGTCACAGGGTAACGCGCCCATAGCCATACCGATAGCTTCACGCAGCGCCCGTGCCACCACGCAATCCCAGAAGTAGTGCCGGCGATCCCCGTGCGCCATCCCCTCGCCACAAGCCTGACAAACATGCACTACGCCCGCAGCCCGCTCACTGGCACGTTTAGGGAACGCCCAACACGCATTGGCGGACAAACGCCACAAAGCCTCTTTATGCCGATTCTCCCACTTCAAGGCCCACAAGCGCGCCAGTGTGGCACGGAGCGCACCCGCGGCCAACAGCTGGTCCGCGTCAGGCACGCCAATGACACCGGCCTCACGAACATACTCTAAGTGCTTCGCGCCCAACCGCTCAAGCTGTGGCGCCAGCTGCATAAGCGTACCAATCTTGACCGTATACTCCAGTAACAGCACGGGCGGCCCCGCCACTGGAACCCAACCAAGCCCTCGCACGACATGCTGCACCGACGCATCTGGCGGTGGAGCCGCAGCAACGCCACCGGGATCCGAGCGGGCGGTACGCGCGGCGGCCTCCCACCCCCCGGGCAGTAGGGCCACGGCGGCGGCCACCCGCGCCGCTGCAAGATGGGCAGAGGCCGGGCCCGGGAGGGGGGCAGGCAGGGGCCGCCGCGGTGGCCACCCTAACACCCGACGCCACACCTCGTCAACGTACACCCGCGTACACTCACTAGCAACGTTCGGGCAGCCCCCGCCCGGGCAGGCGTACATGTCGCGCACACGGGTCAGGCCATCATGCACCGCCACCAGTACGCCCACACACAGCAACCCCGGCAGGGCAAACAAATCAGGAAAAGCGTCATAAAAAGTGCGCGCGCCGTCCCGAAGCGCCGGGTTGCCCCACAAGGGCACGTTGTATACCCAGGCGCCGGGCGCCGGCGGTGCTACCAAAGCAATTGGAGGCAATTCTGACACCGCCCCAAGCAGCCGGATAAGCGGCCGGGAGGCAGGGGCCACAGGCTTGTCCAGCACACGCGAGCCACCCCCAGGGCACAAGACACACAGCACCGTGGCCGCGGGATGGCGCCGGCGCAGCCACGCCGCCACCACCGTCACCCACGGCGGTACGTACGACAGGAGACCACACGCGCCCAGCACACAACGCACAGCCAACCCCGCATGCCGGGCGCGGATATGGGGCACCAGAGGCAGCAGCCCCAGGCCCCCACACACAGGCGGCAGCTGCATAATCTCTAGCGACACCCCGGTAGGCCGAGCGTGGGGCCGGTCCGCGTACTGCGCAGGCGACAGGCGCCGGTCCACCACCGCTGCTACCTTCGCGAGTAACTCATGGACCAAACGCACAGGGGTGGGGAAGCCCGCAAACTCCAAGTGGTACAGACATTTGCCCAATGCGTACGCGGAGGCCGCGGACGCCCGGCCAAACATGGACACAGGCATGCGTGCAATTTTGGCCAGGACCGTAACCACGCCCGCAAAATCAACCGGGGGGGTGTCAGCACGCCAGTCGCCAAAATGGACACCCAAGGATTTGGCTTGTTTCACCACGCGCCACCCAGGCGGCAGCGGCGGCCCACTGACCGCGGCCGCCACAACCCCGGTCCCAGCGGACGCACCCATCACCAGCAATTCTACTTTACTCATGTTCAAACGTTGGCCAGACGCATACCGAAAAACATCCATGTCCGCTAGAAACGCTGGCACCGCCTGCACCCCCGCTAACAGGGGCGTACAGTCGTCCGCATACTGCGATGCCAGTACGGACGCAATACCCGCCAGCACACCATGGCCCCGGCTGCGCAGCCACGCCAACAGAGCCTGTGCCACGGCGAGGTACAGCAAGGGCGCGAGCGGGCACCCCTGCCGCACGCCCGCCGCTAGGGGCACCCACCCCGAGACGTGGCCGTTAACCAAGGCCGCACCCCGCGTATCAGACAGCAGCCGGGACACCCACGCCACAAAGCCGGGCCCCACGCCAAGCTGCTCTAAACAGGCGAGAAGGAAAGACCGGTCCACCGTGTCATACGCTTTATAGAAATCCAAGAAGGCGGCCACACCCGGGGACTGCCCTGCCGCTTTCAGCAAACCAGGAGTCAGCTGCAGCAGCATGACGTTATCGGCAATGCGGCGCTCTGACAAAAAGGCAGTTTGTTCCGGGTCGATGATGCGTCCAAACACCGGTTGTAAACGCCGGCACAGGACACGTGCAAGAGTGCGGTAATCCGTGTCAGTCAAAGTGATCGGGCGGTAGTTGGAGGGCTCAGACGCATCCCCGCCTTTATAGAAAAACGTCCACACACCATCAAGAAAGCCACCGGGCACGCCCACACCTTGCCCGACCGCAGTAAACACATCGGCTAACACCGGCGCAAACTCAGATTCGTAATGTTGGTACAGTTCAACGGGTATACCATCCGGGCCGGGGGAGCGCCCCGGCGGCGCGGCAGCTAACGCCGCGCGCACCTCCGCCGCCGTGACTGCCAGCTGACCAAGCTGCTCTGCTTCTGCGTCGGTGCACCGCCGCCCGTGCTGCTGCATGGCGCCTAACACCTGCGCGCGTGCGGCAGGGGCCGGCGGCGGCACCGCACTCACGTCTCGCCAGTATTGTGCCATAACGGTACCCATGGCGATCGCGTCCGTGGTCACGCAGCCATCAGGGCGCTTCAAGCGCGCGATGGTGCAGGGGCCGCCCGCTGGCCGCAGCATGCGCGTGAGGAGCGGGCAGGGCTGTTCGCCACCCCGCAGCCACGCATGCCGTGTCTGACGTGCAGCCCCCGCAGCAGCGGCCACGGCGGCGGCAGCGGCGGCACAGCGCGCACGCACCGCCGCCGGCGCCGCCGCCTGGACAGCCCCGCCCGCCTCCACCAACGCCACCGCGGCGGCCTCGGCTGCGAGCGCGGCGGCTTCATGCTGGCTAGCCACCACGCGCCGCCGCACGGCTTCACGACTAAAGCGGTTGGCAGACGCAGCGGCCGCCCGCTTCAGCGCGGGCCACCACACCAGCAGGTCAGCAGCTGTGCTGGGGCGCGCAGCCAGAGCCGCACGCAGCCACTGGCAATACGCCGCATCCAAGTCCTTAAAGTCCCAAAAGCCTGTGCGGGCTTTGGGTAGACCACGTGCCGCGGGAAGGGCGCCAGGGCAGGCGCCCAAGGAGAGAGTAACAAGCTTATGGTCCGCCGGTGCGCCTGGCGCGACACCACACTCCACCACCTGTACTGCCAGGACGCTGCTGCACAAGATGCGGTCAAGGCGCGTGCCGCCGGTGTTATGCAGATAGGTACAAGCACGCCGCTCGGGGTGGCGACGGCGGAGAACATCGACAAGGTCCGGGCAGGCGGCCGCCAGCGCGGCCGCCGCGGTCCGGTCACCGCGGTCCACACCCCGCACTGTGTCCATTGCCACGTCCGCCACAAAGTTAAAGTCAGCGGCGAGGATGTGAGCTTGCCCGCCACGGGACACTTGCGGCGCCACCCAGTCCCGGATGAAGGCTTGTTGGGTGGAGGAGGTAAGCGGGAAGTACGCTGACGTGAGAACGAAATCATGGCCACCCCAGCGCAGTGGCAGACTGACGCCGCGGCCTGCCCAGGCGCCACTGGCCAAGGTCGGGGCGGCGGTGCCGCCAGGGAACGACACTGCGCCGTGCTGGATTAAGCTGGACCGCACCAAAATGGCAGTGCCACCAGTGACCCGGCGGCCCGCTGGTCTCTGCGCAGGCGACCAGTATGCTGTCCACTCCCGAATACGCAGCCGCTGGGCGGCCGCACGCAAGTCGGTTGAAGCGAGATCAAGTGCATCCTCGAGAACGTGGGTCTCCTGAAGGCAGACCACGTCCAGTTGCTGCCGTTCCCAGCACCGGAGCAGGGCATGCAGGCGCGGGGAGCCCAGGTCCTGGGCCTGTCCCCGCAGACCTCGCACGTTGTGTGTCCCCACACGAAGGGGCCGAGAGGCGGCAGCCGACTGCTTCGGCCGCCGCATTACGGCGCTTATGGGGGAGGTGGCGGGGGCTAGTGGGGGCACCAAGGGGACATGGGGGGGGGGGGGGGGGGGGGGGGGCACCCGGCGGGGGGCCTCGCGGGAATACTCGCTGGTCTGCTGCGGGCTGCGAGCGGAATATCAGTGAATATTGTGCATGAAAAGTGAAGAGCGCGTTCCTGGCCAGTGGCGCGCTGTATTTCGCGCGAGCATTTAATGTCGGAGTTTTGGGATCCTCCGACGCCTCCAATTCCTTCGCCTTTTGTCCTGTTGTGCCGGGCGCCTGTGTTATATAATCATCAATCGAATTGAAATTCATTCCGCTGGAGCTCTGGCGCTGAATCCGCGCTTGTGCGTTACCTCGACCTGACGTTTTGCTCGTGTTTTAGTACAAAATACAGTTTTTCCAAACGCCTTTCCATACACACGATATGGAATTCACGTGAGGACGAAGGGCCTTGCACTTTAGTGCACTTTCTAACCATCTGGTATAACCGTCAGGCCCCCCCCCCGAGCTCGATGCGACCGCAATGGCTTACGCCCCTCCCCCTTCGGGGGAAGGGGCAAGCCAACAACACAACCGGAGGCGAGGACGCGCGGCTGACGGGAGAGGAGGCCGGAGCTGAAGTTCGGAGGAAGACTGAACGCGCGCCCTAAAACGGAGGCGATGGTTGCGACATGTTTTCTGTGGAGGTTTGCTGCGGCTGCGAAAACGGTAGCAAGAAGTCATCGGCGCTGACGTCAAGTGGAGAAGGCGATACGAGTTCGACGCAGTCTGCAACTGACGTGGGAGTTGACCCCCGGCTGTGGACGCCAGACGCGGCGTAGCTGCCCATCCGTGTAGCTGCCGTGGGTACTTGTGGGGATGCATCTGAGGAACCCGGGCTCACAAGGAGCTCCCCGGAGGCACAAGGCACGATGGTTAAACCGAAGGCAGCGGCGCGACACGTCCCCACACGCCCCCACCCCCGGCCGAGAGGCCAGGCACCGAAGACCGCAGAGGCGGCAACCCTGATCCCTACTGCCGTCCCGCGAGCTGACATACCCGGACCGCCGCAGACCCTTGACAGTCTGGCCCATGTATGGCTGCGGCAGCTGCAAAGTGGTAAGCAATGAGGAAGGAGCGGCAGCAACGTACGTGAGGCATGCAGGCGCACGGCAATCTAATGGGCCCGACACGGCTAGCATGCATACGCATGTGAACACGCCCGAGGGATGAGCAGGGAGGGGTCCACTGCGCCTTCGTGCCGCCAGCAACCGCATCACTGGCGCCATTCCTGCTCCTACTCCCTATGCCATCCCGCTCCATCCTGAGGGTATATACGTTCGACGCTGCTGCGGCCCGAAGTGCAGCGTCAACCTGCTATCTCCTCCGTGCCAACATTGCCGTGCCTGTCTTGCAAGCTGCTACACGTGGCGCTCGCATGCCTCTACCCCCCTGTGCATCCTTGTGCCCAGCACACATAATTATCAATGTCCTGTATAAGTTGAGTTCGTCAGATTTGGTTTTTTTTGCGCCACCCCAAGGCACGCGAGGGATTGTCCCGGCGGCCGCCAACAAAACCACACAGCACGCGGGCGAGCGTGCCAGTGCCATACTCGCGCACACGCACACAGACGTGGAAACAGCATCCGCAACACGCGAGTTGTAGCACACCCGACCCACGAACCTAGCATCCCCCGGCTGGCCCGCACTTCGGGGTCGCAACTCCGACTCGGAGTGGACTCTGCCGCTTAGCCGTTGGGTCCTGAGGCTGCGCTACCGTCCGTCCGTTCGACACACCGCTGCAACACGCACACGCTCTCTCAAACGCACACGGCTGACACTAAAACACGGTTGTACTCTGGAGCCGATGGCGGAGAGGCCTGCGAGGCCGAGCACGTAATCGGCACACATACACACACGCACACCTTACGTCCACACATTCGACACAGCAGTGCGCTACGCTGCAGCGGCCCAGCGCGCCGCCTGCAGACTCTCCCGGCCAGAACACGCACATGGCAAACCACACTCCCTGCACTGAAACCCATGCCGCGCTCCTGTATGTAATCTGCGCAGTGCTGCCCATGCAGGGACTACTGAACCACACATCATCATCCTTCGACTCTTTGATAAAAGCACCCCAACACATCGATACCTAACAGCTCCATTGCATGCCGCCGCGGAGCCGCAGTGGCTGTGAAGGCGCCAGGCTGCCACTTGCGCTCACAGCTGCCCTAGCCGGCACCACCACGGCACCCTGCCGATGGACGCCCGGGCCCAGCCGGGCCCTCAACGCCGGCTGCAACCACCTGGGCACGGGGCCGCCAGCGACTGAGCCCACGACGCCGCGCCACCTGCCACCCATGTGGGTCACAGCAGCAGCGCTCGAGGCCATGTCCCCGCCGTGCGATGCCGCGGCTACGCCCGACCGCGCCGACACTCCAGCCGCCGCTGCGCCGCTGCCGACCATGGCGCCGGCTCCTGCGCCGCCGCCGCCGCTGCTGCGCAAGCGACTTCCCAGCGACCAGGCAGGCAGCGCCGCCAGAGTCGAGGCCCCAGTGGGCACGTGCGGCCGCCGCTGCCGCCGCTGCTGCCACAACCCCCAAGCGGCTGCAGCTTCAGGCAGCGCCTGGCACCGCAGCTGCGACGGCCGGCCTCCGCCCTCGCCCCGGCCTTCAGCCCCTTCCGGCCCTGGCGCTGGTGGAGCCGACAGGCTCCCCGCATCCCCTCCTAGGCACGGGTCCGCAGTACTACCGTCCCCTCTATCTGCAGCCTGACTGCGTGCCTCACGTGGGTCCCTGCTGCCGTCGCTGCCGCCGCGGCCTGCATCCAAACCACCGGCTCCATCACCCTGCGTTTGTTCGGCCCTGCAGCCCGCCATCAAGCTGTCATGTGAGAGCTCCCTACTACTCTTATTGCGGCCCGGCTGCTGCTGCTGCTGCTCCGTCCGACCATCGACCTGCAGCCGCGGTTGCTGCTCCGGCTGCTGGTCGATGCTCACCGCTGCCCCCCAATCATCCACGAAAAAAGGTCTTGCCGTTCGGCTGCGCCGCGGAGCCGGACACCAGCAGCGGCTCCCGCTCCGCCTTCGACTCTACGTCGTTGCTGGCGCGGGTCGCGCTGGCCTGCGCGGCGGCGGCCGCCGCCGCCTTGGAGCGGCGCTTGCTTTCCGAGTACAGGAAGACGCCCGCCACGGTGATGGCGTAGCCCAGGCAGCCCTGCACCGTGACCGTGTTGCGGAACACCGCCACCGACACGCCCGCAGCCACCACGCCCTTGGCGTTGCCCAGCACCTGGTGGGGCCGGGGGAAGGGGGGAAGGGGGAAGGGATGACACGATGTTGCGCTGTGTGGAGACAGGCGCCCGCAACGCGACCCCTGCAGTGGCGTCCATCCGAGATTGCACGCACGACCAATGGGCCGCACCTCCGCTGCACTGCCCCCACCGCGCAACCCCGACCCCTGAGTCACCCACCCCACCCCCATCCACCTCCATCCCACCCCACCGCCCCACACACACCCCGCACCTGCAGCGTGAGCGCGCTGGTGAACTTGGTGACCAGGAAGTTCGTGAGGTTGACAAAGTAGGCCAGGCAGCTGTTGCCTACCAGCCAGTACAGGAAGCTGGGCGAGGCGGCCACCAGCGCGCCCGCCTCGCGGAACGAGGTCGGCTCCAGCATGACCGCCATGGGCAGCAGGAACGCCACGCTGACGCCGCTCATGTACAGCAGCAGGCTCATGGGGTCCAGCTTCTCGGCGGGGTCGGTCATGAGCATGGACTGCACCACGGACTTGAGGGCGCGCAGCGCGGTGGCGGCCAGGCAGCAGGTGAAGCCGATGACGTTGAAGGCGGGCTCGCCGCCGCTGGCCACGATGACGCCCAGCATGATGGGGATGAGTGAGGCGTAGGTGAGCGGCACCTCGCGCTGGCCCTGCATGGCGAAGGCCAGGATGGCGGTGAAGAAGGGCGTGGTGGAGCCTGTGCGGGGCAGGGGTGGGGGAGAGGGGAGGGGTGGGGGTGGGCGGCGGAGCAGCAGAGACTGCCGCTGGGAGGCAGGGCGTGCGGGGGAGGCAGGGCGGCCGGGCAAGGGCACTTAATAAGCGGGTATAGGGGCCTCGCGAGCGACAGGCGTGGCCGGAGGCACCTGCCCTCGTCGCGGGGGTGGCAGCCGGAAGGTGGGCGTTTCCCGCCAAAGCGCGTCTCGCCTACCGCGCGCCCCGCCTCGCCTCCCCGGTCGACCCTGGGCCACTCAGGATCCCACCCTTGCATACGAATGCGCCACCCCATGCATCTCACCGATCGCCTGGTTGAACGAGACCGGAATGAACGCCAAAGAGACGTTTCCGAGCACGACCGTGAGGCAAAAGACGGCTGCGAGTACCACGATCTTAAGGAACTGCTGCCAGGACTTGACCAGCTTAAGCGGGGTCACGCCCAGGACCGAGGACAGAAGCCCGATGCTCGAGCAAGCCACCATGTGACACAGCGTGAGGAACACCGGATTGTCGAACCCCGTGCTGGAGAGCAGATATTTGTTCAGCAACAACACGCCGATGTTGCTGCAATACCAGCACAGTATAGCTACAGCGGTGACAATCCACGCTCGCGGGGTGGGTGCTGGCGCCATAGCTGGCTTGGGCGAGGCCGGAGCCTGCGGCTGCTCGAGCTCGTGAGCGAAGGCCCCCTGGGTGACGGCCTGAGGAGCGTGGCTGGCGACTCGCTTCAATGGCGCGTCTTTAGTGTCGTGTGTTGTGTGGACCATGAAAGGGTAGACTCCAGTATGATTAGTTATAAGTGTCACAGCGGGGACTTAATTACAGTTGGAATTTGCAGAAACCAGGCCTTGTCTGTGACGAACACCTCGCGAGCTTCAGCACCGAGGCAGCTCTCAGGTTCTTTTCCGGTGGCAGCTGGCAGCATACGCGTTAATATTGTTTTGTGTGGATGCACAAGTTGCAATGAGCGACACGGCACGCGCCTTCAAACGGAAAACGCTCAAAAACGCAATTGGCGGGATCAGACCTGACGCCGGAGTCACGGAGCTGCTGGAGCTCTGCAGCAGTGCAATAATAAACGTTGGCTTTTTACAGCAGCTTGTGAGGCTCGCCTGCCGACCCTCAAACTCAAAGGCCGCTTCACCTCCAGCCGCATGGCGCCTAACACATGCCTCCAGCCCCACCTCCCCCGTCCACACACGTATCCTGTCCTAGTACCAAACATTTCAGTCAACCCTGACACGCGCGCTGCGCAATCAGAACCGCCTATCCACTTGTTGCATCAGTGCACAAGGACCTGCCGCCAGGCCGCTGCAGCGGCAGCGCACACAACCTACACAGTGGCTCACGCACATGCCCTGAAGCTACCCCAAACCTGGCCTTGGACACCGTTGACGCCCACCGCCAACACGGCCGCGCAGCAGGCGTGGACCCTATTCATCCCCGGTACACCAGCCAGTATCCTAATCCCTTGCGACGCTTCCAAGGGCGCATCCATCCCAGCCTGCACTTCCGCCAGGTCCTGCGCCCGCCTTCAACAGGCACAGCCGCCCCCTCCTGTGTCCCGCAGCACACCTCGCTAAACACCCGGCCGCCAGCTGGCAGACCCGCCGGCAGCCGGAGCTTTCCTGGCAGCTGCTTTACCAGGCGTCGTCAATGCGGTCCTTCACGGACTTCTTGCCGTCGTCCGACTCGCCCATCGCCTCCGCCTGGCGCTGCTCCTGCATCTCCTTGTAGTCCTCCTTAGACACCTTCCGCGTCCGGAACCAGCGGGAGCCTGCAGCCAAAAACGCGGCAGGCAGGCGGGGGGGGGGCTCAGTTCTGGAGTGGGTTCAACGCTGTTTGGGCATCCGTGGTAGTCCTGCCGCAATGACGCAGGATAACTACAGTGGCAACAAACCATGCGTGCGGGTTCGGCGCTGGCGCCATAGCTGGCTGGTCATCGTTGTTTGACGTGTGGAACTATCAAGCGTAGGCTTCAAGACTGAACGCATGTTGAATTCAACCGGCAGCTTCCGCACTGTGCCCATCCCTTTTCCGCGCCAGCTGGCTCTGTCTGCCAGCTGACATGCAGACTTCCATCCTCCCGCCCTCAAGCTTCGCTCCCGGCCACGTCCCGCCAGCCTTCCATCCTTATCCTCCCGGTCCCCCACGCTTTCTTCCCGCCCCCTCCCCTGGCCTGCACCCCTGCTCCAAACCTCTCTCCCCCAAGCCCTTTCCCCTTCCGAACCCCCCCCCCCCGCGCCACACACGCCCCCGCCTGCACCCCTCACCTGGCGCCTGGCTGGGCATGTAGGGCTCCGTCTGCGGGCTCTTGAAGCGCCACGAGGGCGTCTCCGCCAGGAACGGGTCGCCGTCCATGATGTTGCGCTTCACCATGTCGTCCTTGTCCGTCACGAACTCGTCCTTGATCTGCGCGCGGCGGCGGCGTTGGGGAAGGCGCGTAGGGGAAGGCGCGCAGGGACGGGGGTCAGGCCACAGGGCAAGGAGTCAGAGAGCCGGCACCGGGCGCGCAGGTCACAGCTGTGTCGGATGCGCCGCACACCTTGCACAGCCGCATCATTCCCTAGCCCTGTCGAACCCGGCCGCCAGCCCTGGTTCAGCTGGAAGAGAACCCGCAAGCGCACGCCCCTCCCTCGCCCGCAGCCGCCCCCTCCCCCCAAACCAAAAGCACACACGCGCGCACGCCCCTCCCCCCCTGTCCCTCCCCCCCACAAGTCGCACCTTGGGGAACTTCTTGAGGCTGCCCTTGACGTTGAACACCGCCTCCTCGCCGCCGATGATGTGGTCGATCAGGCCGTACTCCTTGGCCTCCAGCGGGCTCATGTAGCGGTCGCGGTCCGTGTCCTCCTCGATCTTGGACAGCGGCTGCTGGCAGTAGTCGGCCATGATGCGGTTCAGGTTGGCCTTGTGGTACATAATCTCCTTGGCCTGTGGGCGGGTGGGTGTGGGGAGTGACATTCATCATTAGTTAGGGGGGGTAGCGGCGGGGATGATGGGGCCTGCCGGCGTGGCAAGGATGGTTGGACATGCCAGAAGCTGGGGATGCGGTGCGGACGAGGTGGGGATGAGGTCGCGGGCCCAAGCTGAGGCAACAACCCAGGGCGACCCGGGAGGCGAGTGTGAGGAGGCGGGTCCGGCGGCGGGCGCTTTCCCTGGACGACCCTTCCCCTGGAGGCGCCGGCGCTGCAACGGTACTGGCAGCAGCGGGCGAACCCGCAGCCGCGCCGCCGGTACGTGGCGCACCCGGGGTGGCTACCAGCGCTGTACGAGCACGACCGCGGGCTGGTCCTGCTGGTGCGGCTGGTGAGGCAGTCCTAGGCCCAACGCGCCCCTCCAGACCGCTGCACCTGACGCCAACCTGCTGCACGCCCACTGACGGCCCCGACCTCTCTCGGCCCCCTGCAGCCGGGTCTCGCGGCTGCAGCACAGCGGCCGGCGCGCACCGCCGCGTCAGAGCTCCCCGGCAGCCCAGCACCACAGCTGCCCGCCACTCGGGGTGCTGCGCTAAGCAACCCAAGCACACGCACGCCAGCGCGGTGTGGCCCTACTCCTGGTCTGCTGGTCGACTGGACATTGCTGCTGCGAGAGCAAGAGACCGGCGTGACCGGCTGAGGCGTCGCTGTGGCTGCTGTTCCGTATCACGCCACTGCCCTGACGCTCCTGCACGGTTCCGCCGTGTCTGGACTGCCGCCACCTGGAGGCGGAGGCGGTGCTGCTGCTGCTAATGCTGCTGCTGCCGACCTCGCAGCCGCAGCGGGTACAGTGGATGCAAAGCCGCCCGCGGCACATGCACGGTGTGTGGCTTCACACGCGGCAGCTGCTGCCTGCATCGCTGCTTATCCGCTGCGCGGTGGCACGTCAGCCGCCGCCCGCCGCGTCACAGCACAAGCTGCAGTAGCCAGCACGCCGTCGCTGCGGCAACCCTGCTCCTGAACTGCTGCATGGCTGGTTCGCGTGGCACCCTGGCCCCGCGGCTATCGCCGACATCAAAAGGTGCTGCACCGCTGCTCTCGCACGATGCGCCAGTCGTTGCCAGTCCCGGCGACGCCGGCAACCCTGGCCACATTGCAGCCACCCCCACCCCACCAGCCTCCGCACTGCGGCAGCGCCATCCAGATTTACCCCCTCCATTTCCTCTCCCCGGTCCCCGTTCCACCTCCTGTGGGCCCTCGTCCACGCACCTGAATCTCAATGTCCACGGCCTGGCCGCTGGCACCACCGAGGGGCTGGTGAATCATGATGCGGGAGTTGGGCATGCTGTGGCGCTTGCCGCGCTTGCCCGCGCCGAGCAGGAAGGCACCCATGGACGCCGCCAGGCCGAAGCAGTAGGTGGAGACGTCCGCGCGGCAGAGCATCATCGCGTCATAGATGCCCATACCCGCAGTGACGGAGCCACCTGTGGTAGGTGGTTGTACGTGAGTAATGTGATATGATCAACCCCCCACAGCTGCAGGATCGCGGAGCGGTGCGAACCCCACAAAGCCCTGACTGGCGCGCCGGAAGTGGGCACAGCTCGAGCAGCTCACCGGGCGAGTTAATAAAAATCTTGATGTCCTTGGTGGGATCCTGGGAGTCTAGGAGCAGCAGCTGGCTAATAATGGCGTCCGCACCGAAGTCCTCCACCTCGCCGCCCAGAAACACAATGCGCTGGCGCAGCAGCAGGCCAAAGGGGTCGCCCTGCATTTCCGCGGTCCTAGGAGCCACAATAGGCTGAGAGTTGGCCTGGATCCATGGCCGGTCCCAGCCCTTCGGGCGCTGGCTATCGTGGAGCTGCGCCTTGGGAACGCATGCCCGGCGAGCGCTCCGCTTGCCAGCAACCAGCGGGCAGGCGCCCTGCAGGCCGCCCAGAAGAGCGGCGGCAACCATTAGCAGTGATCTAGCGACCTAGAACGATGGAACGTGGGGATGTGGTCGAGGTCGAGGTTTCTAGGGCGGCGTCACTGCTTGCCAAGGAGCAATGCAACCAGCATAAATCTAGCCCGACACTAAATGCAAGCTCTGCACGGAGGGTTCGCGCGCATGCACGACTTGCGGTGGGCTCGATGCACACGCTGAACCCTCCAGCCCCAAGCGCTGGGGAAGCCCCCACCGCCACCATGGCCTTGGCATTCATCACCCCAACTTGCCATCGGTGGCATGAACATACACACTTGCATTTGAATTTGTTTCGTGCGTACATGGAAAGGCAGGCAGGCAGCCAACCGGCGAGGTCAGCGCCCGGCGATGCCGCGGCATTGAGCCCCCTGCGAGACCACGGCTGCGCATATATAGAATGGCGGCCAGCAAGTTAATTAAGCGCCACTTCTCCGCAAACTCCTACCCCCACATCAGGAATAGCTATTGGGAGCTGTTCGAGCAGCACTGCCTGTCGCGCTGCGGCAGGCGTGGCTGCGCGGGATGCCGCGCCTGCGAACGTCTTCCGCGCCCTTCGGCCCCATGTGGCCCCAGCTGGACCTAATGTACAGACGACACACAAGTGACAAGGTGGGTGGAGCTAGCCGCAGCCGGTGGCATCAACGAGGTCACACATGCTTGCTGCAGTGCTGAGCTGCAGGCTCAGGCTGCACACACGACCCCACGCTCAGCTCACGAGCTAGTTGCTCATAATAGGCATGACAGCCATTGCAAGTTAGCACAACTCATGCGGATGAGATAATGCGAGATAACAAGAGGGGGGCCCGCAGGGGCAAAGGCGCGTCCGGCCAATCCGCGCGCCGCGTGGCGTGCAATTGCCCAGTGCAAATCCCGCGGTCACAGTCCCTTTGGCGTGCCCGTGTGCTATCTCAGAAAACGCACAAATTTCATGGCATTTGAGAGGAAAGAATAACTGGAGGCGCGACGCTTTGGCGGAAAACTGCACGGCCTACGCGACGTCCGATATTTTGCTGAGCCCACTGCAACGGGACATTTCTAGCGAAAATACTCAAGGAAACCTCACAGCGGGCCGCGCCTTGCCCGGCGCCGGGGCCGGCATAGTTGGCGCGTAGTCTGCAGTTTTGCCGGCCGAGAGGGGCCTTCGGGCCCCGCAATGGCAACCAATGGCGTGGACTTTGCCGATGTTCGGGTAAGGCTGCCTTGCAACGCCAAGCGAGCGACGTTGTGTTGATTGGTCCATTGCAATGCGCAGCGGCGTATCAACGGGCTTCGGAAGCCGGACCTTATGGAGTGCCTGGAGCGCCTGGGCATGCGAAAGAGTGGAAACAAGGGCGAGCTCCAGCACCGCCTGCTTGAGCTGTTCGAGGATAGCTACCACCTGTGAGCATTCGTGGGAGCGTGCGACGGGGGGTTGGCTGGGCGGCGGGGCTGGTCGCGTGCTAGCGGGAGCGCCCGCGCGCGACACATGTGAAGTGGATGGGGCCAGGTTTCCCACGTGGAGGCATGGCAGGGGGGTGGGAGCTGGACAGCTGGGCATGCGCGTGCGTGGTGGGGCACGCTGCTACTGCGGAAGCCGTGGAAACGACCGATGTTCGGCGGTGGGAAGGCCGCGCGGGGCAGGGGTCGCGGGCCGTTGTTGGCTTCGGCGCTCGCTCCTCACGGGGCCATGGCGGCCGGGTCGGGCCAGGCAACAGCCAGCGGCTGTAGGCCGGCGCGCTGTCGGGCATGTGGGCGTCGCCGCTGTCGGGCTGGGGCCAGGGCGCAGCGCATCATGGAGCCCGGCCGGGCGCGAGGCCGCACGCCGCGCGGCAGGTGGGGTGAAAGAAATGCATGGGGGACAGCAGCGGCGGGAGGCGGCGGGGATCCGGGTGCACAGCCGGGCCCTGCCCACCCCCAAAGGCCGGTCGCATCGCTCGGGGAGTTTGCCACTGACCCCGCGCCGCCCGTTATAAACCGCGTGCCCTGCCCACCGCCCGCCCTCCCGCGCGCAGCGTCAGCAACGGCTCGGTGCCGCGGGATATGTGGCGGCTGGCGGCGGCGCAGCGCATCATCGAGGACGTGCACAACAAGCTGCACGGCGGCGGCGGCGGCGGCGCAGCAGCCTTAGCAGGAGCAGCAGGAGCAGGCGGCGGGGTGGGAGGGCAGGGGTACGGCGGGTACGGCGCGCGGCCGCCCGCGCACGGCGGCGCCGGCGCCGGCGCCGGCTTGGTCGGCGCCGGCGGCCGCCACGGCGCCTACGCCAACGGCGGCGCAGCGCCCGCCGCTGGCGGCGGGTACGGCGCCGTCCGGCCCGGCGCGCAGCAGCCGCACCCGGCCACGGTCGGCGGGCCGCTGGCGGGCGCGATGGCGGCGGCGCTGCGCGACCACGGCGGCACGCGCGCCGCCGCCGCCGGCAGCCGCGTCATACGCTGCCTGTGCGCGCAGCCCGCCGCCGACCGGCCGCCGCTGCTGCAGTGCCGCGCGCCCGGCTGCGGCGTGTGGCAGCACTCGGCGTGCGTGGGCGTGCCGCCCGGCCAGCGGCCCGCCGGGCCGCGCGGCGAGTTCTTCTGCGAGCGCTGCCGCGTTGCGCGCGCCGACCCCTTCTATGAGGTGGTGGACGCTGCGATCACGGCGCCCATCCTGCCGGCGCCCACCGGCAAGACGGCGGCGCCGCCGGGCGGCAGCGAGCCGCAGTACGTGCGGCTGGCGGAGCGGACCTTCGAGCTGAGCGCGGAGCAGCACGCCGCCTTCCGCAGCCGCCAGAGCGACCACAAGCTGCACGTGAGCGCGCGGCTGGGGGGGGGGGGCGGGGCGGAGGCAGGGGAGGGTAGCCGTCCATGTGACGGTTCCTTTGGGGGAGGGGTGCAGGGGAGGGGTACTCATTTGACTCGTTTCCAGTTCCCCAATCAACCATTGCCAACTCAAACCCATGTGTGGAGGAGAGGCATACCGTATACTCGTGTGTGTGGGGGGGGGGGGGGCGTTACATTTATGATTATATAAGATGTGGAGGCGTGGCCAGGAGCAACAGTACAGCAGTGCAGTGTACACTGTAGGGGGGAGGGAGCAGCGCGCGGAGGGCTGGGGCAGGGGCAAGGGTGTCAGACTGTCAGTGTTTGGGGGGTAGGCAGGTAGTCCATGCCGTCCCCGTGGGTTTGTGTGTGATTTTTTGGGTGCCGATGCGGGGAGTTTGGGGACCCAGCCCCCAACCCCACCCCAACCATCCTCCGCTGCCCGCCCCGCTCCCGGCCCCCTGCCGTTTCCGGCTACGCCTCCACTTCTCAACCAATCATGGTTCTAATTACCCGCACACACACGCACACACCTCCGCCCCCTCCCGCCCCTCCCGGCCGCAGCTGGCCTGCCTGCAGCTCAACGACGCGGTGCCCTGCCGCCACCACTGGCCGCTGGGCTGCACGCTGGAGGTGAACGCGGTGCAGTACCGGGTGTACGCGCGCGGCGGCGGCCAGAAGCTGGGCGCCAACGCGCGCGACGAGCCGGCGGACATCGGCGTGCTGTGCCCCACGGGTGAGGAGGGAAGGGGGGGAGGGAGGGAGTCAACTGGTCATTCAGAGCCAGAGGGGCAGGGTGAGGAGGGGGTTGAGAAGAGGCAGGAGGGGGGAGGCGTGTGCGGCAGGTGGGGATGCGGCGAAAAAGGGGGGGGTGGCGCACGGCGCACGGCGCACGGCGCACGGCGCGGGACGTGGCCCCTTACAGTCTTCCCGGATGTGCGCACACGCCCGCCGCCGCGCCGCTCCCACCCCCCACCCAACCCCCACCCCAGCAGGCCGCAGCCGGCTGACGCTGCAGTGCAGCGACAGCCGCGCCTATGTGCTGCTGGTGCTGCTGGTGCGCAAGCGGGCCGACCGCGAGGTGCGCGCGCTTATGAAGCCGGCGCTGTCGCCCGCGGACGCAGTGGCGCGCGTGCAGCAGCAGGTGGGCGGCGGGGGTGCGCGTGGGTGGGCGGGGGGGGGGCGGGGGGGGCGGGGGCGGGGGCGGGGGCGGCGGGGGGGTGCAAAGATGGTACAAAGAAGTGGGGATCGGGGTGCGCACTTGATTCCAAAGCCAAACTGGGAGGCTGGGAGGCTGGGAGGCGTGGGCGTGGGCGTGGGCGTGGGCGTGGGCGTGGGCGTGGGCGTGGGCGTGGGCGTGGGCGTGGGCGTGGGCGTGGGCGTGGGCGTGGGCGTGGACGCCGGGCCACTGTCAGCCTGTCCGTTAGCCTGTCCGGCTGGCAGGCTGGCACCGCGCCCACCACACCCCTCCCATCCCTCCCACCACCGCCAACACCCGTCTCACCCTTCCCACCAGAGCCCTCATGCATGGAACCCCCACCCCCACCCCCACCCCTCCCATCCCCTCTCCCACCTCCACCCCACCCCAGCTTCGCGGCGACGACGACGACGAGGTGCAGGTGGGCGCCACGGTGCTCAGCCTGCGCTGCCCGCTGCTGGGCACGCGCATCGCCACGCCCGGCCGCTTCGCCGAGGTGCGCGGCCTGGCCTGCTTCGACCTGGGCGCCTTCCTGGACAGCGCCCGCCGCACGCGCAAGTGGCAGTGCCCCATCAGCATGGCGCACACCACCGTGCACTCGCTCATGGTGCGTGACGCGGGGGGCGGGGGGGGTGCAAAGATGTGGGAAACCGGTACAGGAGGTACAGGGGGGGGGGTAAGGGGTAAGGGGTAAGGGGGGGGGGAGGTTGCATGATTGAGGGATAAAACAATTAAGAGATAGGACGAGACAAGGGCCGGGGCGTGGCCGTCCATCGACCTCATCCTGCACCGCTTTCCAACCACCTTTGCAACTCCGCGCTGCCTTGCTACACTCTCTTTTGTACCATCCTTGCAATCCCCAGACTCTCCATCCTCAATCCCCAAATCCTCTGCCCCCAACCTGTCAACATCACCTCATCCTGATTAATCATGCCTCACCACCACCACCACCCCATCCGGCAGGTGGACACCTACATGCAGCACATCGTCACCGCCCTGGCCGCGCACCCGGCCGTCACCGAGGTGGAGGTGGACGCCGACGGCGGCTGGCGGCCCGCCGGCTCCCGCGACCGCTTCTACTCCATACTCGCCGACCCCGACCCGCTGGCGGCGCCCGGCGCGGCGGCGGCGGCGGGGCTGAAGGCCGAGGGCGAGGGCGAGGGTGAGGGCGGCGGTGGCGGCGGCGCGGGAGGCGCTGGCGGCGGCGGCGGCGGTGGGGATGGGGATGACAGTGACCAGGAGACGGATGAGGAGGAGGAGCTGCGGCGGGCGGCGGCGGCGGTGGCGGGGCAGAAGCGCAAGCGCGCGCCGTCGCCGGACGTGATCGACCTGGCGGACTCGGATGAGGAGGAGGCGGCGGCGGCGGGGCGGCCGCCCGCGGCGCCGCCGGCAGCAGCGGCGCCCGCGGCCGCGAGGCCTGCGCAGCCGGCGGCGCAGCCGACGGCAGCGCAGTTGGCGCAGCTGGCGGCGGGCCGCGTGCCGCACACAATGGTGTCCAACGGCGGCGGCGCAGCTGCCGCCGCGGCAGCCGCGCAGCAACAGGCGCAGCCGGGGCAGGGGCAGCAGGGGCCGGGCCAAGGGCAGGCGCAGGGGCAGCAGCCGGGCGTCGGGTTGCGGATATCGCTGCAGCCCAACCGGTGGGTGGTGCAGGGGCGCGGCGCTCAGCCCGCAGCCGCAGCCGCAGCCGCCGGCACCGCCGCCGCGGCTGCGCCAGCCGCGCCGAAATTGGCAGCAACGCCCGCGCCTGCAGCCGCACCGGCGGCGGCGGCGGCACCGCCGCCGCAGGCCGCGCTGGCAGCCGCCACCGCCACCCTCAGCGGTATGGTTGCCGCGCAGCGGCAGCAGTATGAGCAGCTAGCACGGAACGCGGCGGCGGCTGCAGCAGCGGGGGCGGACAAAAGCGCAGCAGCGCACGCAGCGAGCGTCGCGGGCGCGGGCGGCGGCGGCGGTCCGGGCGCGGGCCTGCATCCCCACGGGCAGGCGGCCGCTCACCAGGCGCATCCACCCACGCGCCCGGGAGGGCTGGCGGCGGCGGCCGCGGGCGCGGGGGGTGCGGGCATGGGCGTGGGCGCGGGAGCAGGCGCCGCGGCGGCGGGCGCGGTGTCCGCGGCGACGGCGGGCGCGGGCGGGCTGTCCCACCGCTCGACCGTGAACGCGGCGGCCCGGAACCCCATCCGCATCAGCATGGCCGCGGGCGGTCCAGCGGGGCCGGGTGACGCGGCGCAGGGCGCGGCAGCGGCCAGGGCGGGGCCCACCTCCGCGGTGCCGTCAGCGGCGACGACTGCGGCGGCGGCGACTGCGGCCCACATGGACACGGTGGCGGCGTTGGCGGCCGCAATGAAGGCGGCGGCGGGGAGGCCAGGGACTGGCGGCGGTGGAGGCGGCGGCGGGGCGCAGCCGGCGGCAGCGCTACCAGCATGGCTGACAGCCGCCCAGGCAGGCAGCGGTAGTGCCTCTAGGCAGCAGCAGCAGCAGCAGCAGCAGCAGCAGCACAAGGCGCAAATACTCGGGATGCAGGGGGCAGTAGCAGTGCCGCCGCCGGCCGCGGCCGCGGCAGGCTTGCCGGCGGCCGCCGCGCAGCCGCAGCAGAAACAACAACAGCCAGCAGTGGCAGACTGGCTGCGGCAAGCCGCGGCGGCGCAGCAGCAGCAGAAGCAAAGCCAGCAGCAAAGCCAGCAGCAGAGCCAGCAGCAGCAAAGCCAGCAGCAGCAGGTGGCGACGGCGGCGGCGGCGGCTGTGGTTGCGGCCATGCAACACAACCCCTACTACGCACGCATTCAGGCGGCAACCGGGATACACCCCATGAATCAGCCGCAACAGCAGCCACAGCCGCAACAGCCGCAACAGCAACATCAGCCGGCCGGCACTGGGTTGCGGCAACCGACGCCGCCACCAGCAGCAGCTGCCGCCATCGCACCGCCGGCACCAGCACCTGCGCCAGCAGCTGCCGCCGCGCCAACGCCAGCGCCGCCGCCTGCAGCTGCAGCTGCGCCGCCGGATGTTATTGACTTAGCGACTGACAGTGGCGACGAGTCGTGAGCGCCAACAGCAAGCGCACCTGTGGCGACGAGGTCCGACTGCACGTGCAGGCGCTGGCTGTCTCGCGACGGGCTGACAATAGGACTGACATTAACTGACATTCAATTTGATTTCCTCCATTAATGACCGCCATTCGGAATTGCGTGGGGCCGTGCACACGCGGCGATCGGCCGGTGCTCGGGTGCGCGGGGTTGGCCTGTGTAGATACGCGGCCGCGTGTCTGTGGGTTGTGTGTGTGTGTGGGCCGCTTTGGTGAGAAGGGCGGGAGCAGCGCATGCTGAGGCCTCTGCATTGCGGGTGGCGGACTGGTGGTGGTAGTGGTGGGCTGGCGGAAGCAAGGTCTCTCGACGCGACTCTCACGATTGCATACCGTAGGTGCGGGAGGCTGCACGTGTGGCACGTGCGGCACTCGGCCAGGGTGCCTGCGCAAACGCAACACTTCGGCTCAAAGGTCTAGGCGGTTACGCCAATCGAGTAGACAGACAGGCAGATAGGCAGCCAGCCAGGCAGGCAATCAGGCAAGACAGCAGTGTAGAAGGCCGTGCGCTGGTTTATCGGACTTGGTGCAGGTGACCAGGATGGGAAGAGGTGTGGGGCGAATCGGGTGGGGTTGCCAGGGCGCTTGGCGTGGCAGCCTGCCACGCCTCTACCATCACGCATCCGCGGAGGGAATGGAGCACTCGCGCGGCCCTCAGGAAGCTGGCATCAACCCAGCCGTGGTGTCACGCGCTGCGCCGCTGCGCAGTCGGCGAGCTGGGCGGCGCGAGGGGCGGAGGCTGGCTGAGGTGGAGGAGGCTGGAGGCTGCACGTGGGCTTCGCGGTTGGCTCGCGGGAGCAGGATGCGTGTGCTAGAGGTCGCATGGTTTTTGTGTCTTAGTTGTGCGCCCGGGGGCGGGTGAGCTGTGATAAGGCTGCGCAGAGGAGCGGCGAGGGCAGTGGGGCGCGCAAGGCGCCACAGTTGTAGTGGCAGGCGTGCTACTCTGGTGCGCTGCGGGGAAGGGAGAGCCACTGCCGAGCCTGCTTGAGCCTGCTGCCTCCGTCCCTTGTGTAAGTCTGAAAGACTTTCTGCAGTTCCGACAGCAATTCGCACTGCTTCAGCAGGTGTTGTTTGGGGGGGACTGCAGCAGCATCGGGCGCGTCATCATCCGTTGCGGCTTACAGTGCCCTCCTCTGCGCTTCCGCCGCGCCCATAACACCTCTCCCTCGTCCGCATCGCGGTCGGTGTGTGTGCGTGCGTTCACATTTGTTGACAAATCCCCTCAAGGAATACGGGTATGCTTGCCTTGCTTCACAGCTCGGCAGCGACACCGCGTCATGGCATGCAATTTGCAATCAATACATCCTGCCCCAGGCCTTGTTTATTCATGGTGCCTCCGGCCACACGCGGGGCACCATGCTGTACGCACCTGTCCTTCACAGCACTGGCGGGGGCGCGTGCACCCAGGCGCATCAGCCGCAGCCTCATCGTGCCCCATTCGCTCAACTTTTATAACGGGGAGTGTGCCCCCATGCACAAGAACATATATGCCCATCCAACATGCATATCAGTAAGTAGCAGGCCTGAACGCCTGCGACGATATACTACACGCACAGCTCCGCAACAGGCAGCGCCGGCGGCTCCCGGTGTTGCCTGGTGCCATTGGGGTGCCGTGCATCTGGGTGCGTCAAACAGGACCCACTCGCGACGTACTGCCCCAGCCCGTGCGCCTACCTTTCGAGGACGTCAATAAAACCACTCAGTGACCTCCAGCACGCGCCAAGGGTTTTTCCAGTGTGCAAGCCCGGAGCCTGCCCGCCTGCCTGCTGACGCGCCGCGCCCGATCATCAACCACCCACGCACTCGTGCCTGCTGCAAGTGCATGGTCAGCTGTTTCCACAACAGCCCACACATCACCCTGTCGAACAACTCATTCAAAGCTTCACAACTCCTACTCGCACCGTGCCATCACCATAATATGCATATGTTGTTGCCCCTGCCCCCCGAGCCGCCTCCCCAAATGTCCTGAAATGGCACCGAGCCAGCGTGAACCGAGGCGTGAACCAGTTGAATACCGTACGGCTGCCGTATGGGTCCGAGCACAACGTATGCAACAGACTCCCAGCGGCATCCGCGTTCGACCGTGTCTCGGACAGGTAGCATGCATAAGTAAGCAGGGTTTGTCCACAGACCCAATCAGCAGTTACGAGGCAAGGACGCAATCATCCACGCATGTCTACAGCCGTCTGCTCTTCCTCTGGGGGGTTACTAACGCAAACGCACTTGTTCGTCTTCAGCCACCTCTGGTATGCACAGCAATGTAATTTGCTTTTACGCATGTGCCTGCAAACGGGACCGAGGATGCCGGCCCAAAACAATTTGGATCACTTTCAGCCGAACGCATACCCGATCACGCGGGTGCAACTTGCTCCTCCCTCCTCTCATGGTCTTTCTTCCGCCACCCAAACCTCTCAAAGCCGCAAATTGCAAAGCGCCCAGACACATATTGGACACTCCGGCGGGGCCAGGCGACGCACTCCACCTTTCAACCTCCAGTTTCCGCTTTCAATGACGCTGGCCACACACCACCGCGGCGGCCGACCCACAAAACAATGTCCAGGGGTATTTGCTGCGGCGTGGTTCCACACCAGCCGCCGGCTACGACCGACGCGCAACACCCAGGGCGTACCTCCGTCGCGCATGGTTGCTCCAGGCCGGCACCGGCACCAGGCAACGCCCCAACGTGAACCGCCGACCCCCACTTGTATCTCCAGTTCTTGTTCCTTGAGTCGTTACAATCATCAAATACACATTACTCTCCAACACGAATAACTCCTAACCAACTCGTGACCAATCCAAAAACCAGCCAAAACCACCAGGGAAGACCATGGACCTGCAATGAGGGAAACCTGCAAAATAAACCGTAAGCTTTTTCATGTTGCCATAGTGGCCGGTAGCACCTCTCTTCTCAGCCCTGGCCATAGTGGCCGGTAGCACCTCTGTTCTCAGCCCCGGCCATAGTGGCCGGTAGCACCTCTCTTCTCAGCCCCCGGCCATAGTGGCCGGTAGCACCTCGCTTCTCAGCCCCGGGCCATAGTGGCCGGTAGCACCTCTCGTCTCAGCCCCCGGCCATAGTGGCCGGTAGCACCTCTCTTCTCAGCCCCGGCCATAGGGGCCGGCAGCACCTCTCTGCTCAGCCTCGGCCATAGTGGCCGGCAGCGCCGCGTGCCGCAGCCCCGGCCGGAAGGGGCAGCAGCGCCTCCCGTCGGAGCCCCGGCTATAGCGGCCGGGAGCACCACTCAACTCTGCCCTAAGCGAGAGCGGCCGGGATGCAACTGAATGGCTAGGCTTCCCCGACGCCGCAGCCCACGGCCATGGGGCCCGTAGCGCCTAGCTTTGCAGCCCCATCCAGCTAGAGCGGCCAGGAGCACCTCTCGGCTGAGCTTCCCCGGCCTTGGGCCAGCAGCGCACCCCTTCTTCGGCACGGCAGCTGGCCATAAGGAGTGGGAGCTCTCATTCTGCAGCCTCGGCTAGTGGGGCCAAGCAGCCTGGGAGCCTGGGAGCACCGCGCATCAGCTGGCACGGCCGATAGAACGCAGTGCAGCTCTAGCCTGCACCCCAGAAGCAGGGGCTGGCGAAACCGTGCGCATCGGCGGCAGGCCTCAATGGGGGCTGGCGGCGCAGCGGGCGCCGGTATAGGACCATTGGCAGCACGCAGGGCTGGAGAGCAGCCGCAGCCGGACCGGCTGGCTCAGGGCACCTCGCTCGGCAGGGACCTGTGCAGCTGCCGTGGCCTCGCAGCAGGCGCGCATTTGGCCGCCGCGCGACAACCGGGCAGAGCCCAACCCGCGATCTAGCCGGGCGGGACCACGCCGGCGGGCAGCCGTAGCCAGCCGAGGAAAACGACCTGGGCTCGAGAGACAACCGAACACGGGGTCCGAAAACAAGATGTAAGAGCCAACCCGGGGTAGGTCCCGCAGGTGGCGGAGCGTGTGTATGTGTGGGTGTGGGTGTGGGTGGGGGGAAGTTCATTCCCAGCCCGAATCGACCCTTGCCTCGGGGGGGGGGGGGCTTCACGCGAAAAGGAAGACGTACATGGCCGCAAAGCGGGCGTGTGGCGGTTGTGGCCTGTTGGCGCACGGACGCAGAAGGTTGGCACCGGAGTGCCCGTGACCGGCGCCCAGGCCGGGCAGGTAATGGACTAGCCGACCGGCAGGCCCGACAGTCTGAGGCCGTTTGAGCAGTCGCAAGCCCGTGAGACCGAGTTGAAAAACGCGGTCCTCTGCAGGACACGCGTTGGGGCTGCCGACTAGGAACCGGGCAGATTCGAGTTGGGACTAGCGGCCTTTCGTCTAGGAAGCCCTCGGTTCTGTGCGCCACGGAGCCGCACTGTCGGAGGGAGCCGGTTGTGGAGCTGGGTGGCGCACCGCCTGACAGCATGTGCCAGGCCGGTGGAAGCCGGCTGGCCTGTAGATGACGAGGCCACAGTCACGATGCGGCTACAGGTGGTGGCGCTAGCTAGCCCATGGTGGCGGCAGCTGTCGACCCCGCAGCAGTGCCGCGTGCTGGCAAGATAGCGTGCGCGGGTCACTGCCCGCCTAGGGCCCATGCTGGGGCCACGGGGCCGCACGGTGGGGTTGCTTGGGCACCTGGCGGTGGCCCACTTTAACTGCGGGCGCCCGGCGCTGGCGCGGCAGCAGCTGCTTTGAATTGTGCCGTGGATACTGCCATATACAGTGGCAGCGACGGTGCGTTTCCAGTGGGCAGGCCGCAGGCTGCTGGCCGCCAGCAGGGGAACCTCTGGCCGCAAGCGAGCACGTGCACCAGCGTGCGGATCGCGGATCGCGCGCAATCCCTGGGTAGGGCGGGTGGGCCTCAATATAGAATTTTGATGTCGCATGGATATGCGTGCTGCGAAGCCTCAGCCTGGGCTGGGGCTACGCGAAACTTGCTGCCCTATTGGCAGCGTGGGTAGTTTGGTGCAGTATGGCTATGTGAATTGGTGATATCCAGGAGATACCGCATAGTGATAATGCTACAACGGCGGATGCTGGATACAGCAGACGCCGCTGCTTAAGGCACTTCGTGCCAAGTGTACGACTCATCGTCACAAGAACTAGCCTTCTCTGTCAGCCTGCGGCCTCCTAGAGAAGCCATCGCACGACGGCTCCCAGCGGCGTACAGCCTACGTTCACAAGCTGGCATTTTACTGATTTTACATCCATATAGCGACCCATTTTGCTATGACATGGACACACCCCGGCTCCCCCTGCTGACAACGCCCCTTACTCATCAGGGCCCATTGCAGCTCAAACCAGCCTTCCGCCCTCGAGCTGCACTGAGCTGCAGGCCCCCACAGGCTCCCCTTAATTACGACATGGCCAAGCGCGTGGATGCCGACCACTGTGGCAGTCGCAGTGTCCCAGAGTGTTACCCGTGTCGAGTCTAAACACATTCACAATCTACACGGGCGCGGCCGTCCCGACAGCCCGGTTTTACTTACGGTACCACCGCCAGTTGGATTCTGGGACCCGATTGAGCTAACAACCTCGTTAAGAAAGGAACACATCCGAGCGGGTCTCTTCAAGCGAGCATCACACTATGCCAATATTGCATTTCGCCAGTTCCGCATTGCACATTCCCAGTGAAACGCGCTGCGGGACCGAGCAGGCGCCAGCACAACACACGCACATACGCGCGCGCTCTCTCCGGAGGCCCCGCGCCCCACGGTCCACATCTCAGTCAGGACCCTGCCCGTGCCCCGTGCCCCTCTTTATACTATTACATGCACCAGTGCGAACGGCAAAAGTGTCAGTGTCAGCGGCTGCGCGCCACAGCATCAACAGTCAGTTCAGCGTGAGATCCAGGACGCCTCAGGCGCGGGATTCCAGATTAGGTTATCCACCAGCAGATCTAGGTCTGTGTCAGAGGTGACGCAGTCGGCGTGCTCAACCAGGAAGCGGCCGCCAACATCCATGGAGGTGCCGCGCCCGGGGCCGCCGGCGCAGCCGTTGCTGATGCTGCTGGGGTTCATGGTCGAGTGCGGGATGCTGGGCTCGCGTTGCAGCGCGCCCTCGAACAGGTTGGGCGTGGTGTGGAGGTCGGCTGCGGCAGACTGCTGCTGCTGCTGCTGCTGCAGCGGCTGCAGCAAAGGCTGCTGTAGAGGCTGCAGCGGCTGCAGCGGCTGCAGCAGGCGCGAGGGGCCGGCGTCCTCAAAATTCTGGAGGCTGTAGCAGCGCGGCACGCTGGAACCACGCAAGTGCTGCTGGTGGTGGTGGTTCTGGTACTGGTTGTGGTGGGGCTGGTGCTGGTGGTGATTGTGCGGCCCCTGCGCGAACGAGACGGTGGGCGCAGATGCCCACTCCATGTGGGAGCCGTGCATGGGCATGGGCTGCTGGCGCGGCGCCTCCGGCCCAAACAGCCCGCCGGCAGGCCCCGCGCCGCCGCCGCTGCCACGGAGGCCATCGTATCCGGCGCTGGAGCGCACAGCGCCGGCTGCCGAGAACGGCGAGTGGGGCCCGCCGGGCTGGGTGCCGCGCGGGTAGGGGCCAACGCGCGCGGAAGTCAGCCGCGAGCCAGGGCCAGGGCCGGCCGCGTGGTGCCGACTGCCGCTGCCACCGCTGCCGCCGCCGCCTGCAAGCTGCTGCTGACCGTAGGGCTGCTGCTGGCCGCCGTAGGGCTGCTGCTGCGAACGCAGCTGCATAGCGCTAAGCTCCATCGCGCTACCGTCAGCAGCGAAGCCGCCGCCGCCGCCCTCGGGCAGCAGCGTCGGCCAGCAGTCCCGGCCGTAGCTCGGCAGGGGCTGCGGCATGGAGTGCGCGCCGCTGAGGGCGTGCGCGTGCGCGTGGCGGTGCAGGGGGCAGTGAGGCTGGTGCAGGGGGCAGTGCGGCAGGTGGGCGTGGTGCGGGTGCGGGTGCTGGTGTGGGTGCTGCCGCAGGTGGTGGTGGTGGTGGTGGTGCGGGTGATGCGGGTGCGACGGCGGGTGGTGCGGGTGCTGTCCACCCCAAGCCGCGCTGCCGCCGCCGCCAGAAAGAGGCCCGACGGCGCCGCCGCCACTGCCGCGGCTGTCGAGCGGCGCCTGCTGGCTCCAGGGCCCCGCCGACGTCGCGAAGGGAGAGCCGTGCACGGGGCAGAAGTGGCGGTGGCCGCCGCCGGCGCTGGCGTCACCGGCCTGGCCGTTGAACGGCGGCGGCTGCGCTGCGTACCCATCAGCCGTCGATCGAGGCGTGAAGCCGTCGCCGCTACCGCCGGGCCAGTCCTGTGAGCCCGCGGCGCGCGGGCCCGCACCCGCCAGCGCTCCCTCAAAGGCCACACCGCGCAGGCCGCCGGCGGCCGGGCCGCACATGCCGTTGCCGCGGCCGTCCCGCTGGGGCGGCTGCAGCTGCAGCGACGGCTCCTGCTCCCGCCTCATGTCGCGCGCACCCCACACGGCGCTGTCGTGGCGGTGCATGATGCCCGGGTCCGTGCGCCGCGCCACGTGCACGTCTCCCTGATGCGGGTCGTCGTGCTGCGGCAGCTGCTGCTGCGATGGCGGTAGCCCCTGCAGCTTGCGCCGCGGCGACTTGCCGCCGACGCCGCCGCTGCCGCACAGCATCTCGTCTGGGGCATCTGACGCCTCGCGGACCAGCCATGGCAGTCCGGCGGCCGCATCCTGGGGCTGCTGCGAGTGCGAGTGTGATGGCTGCGGATGTGGGTGCGGCTGGTGCGGCTGCGGCCCGGAGAGGGGCAAGAGGTGCGGGTGGGCGCCGCTGTTGCTGTCGCTGCCGACGCTGCGCGGGTGCGGCAGCAGCTGCGGCAGCGACGACTGCGTCGGCTGCAGCGGCTGCAGCTGTTGGTGCTGGTGGTGGCGGTGGGGATGGGCGGGGCTCATGATGCCGAGGTCTCGCTCGAGGCTGTGCAGCAGCCCCTCCAGCGCCTCGTTGTCGCCGTCGCCGCCGGGCCGTGGCGAGCCGAGCAGGCACGGCGACGTGGCGGCTGCGGGCAGCGAGCCGGACGCGGCGGCCGTAGTCAGCGAGAGGCGCTTGCCGCCGGGGAGCTCAGGCAGCGAGCAGAGCAGCACACGGCCGCTGCCGCCGTCACCGGTGCTGTGTAGGGTCGAGAGAGTGCCGGACGTGTCGGCGTGACACATGCTACTGCCGGCGCTTGGCGGCTGCGGGTATGGCTGTAGCTGCATCTGTCGCACCGACTGCGCCTGCGGCAGCGGCTGCTGCCCCAGGTGCGAATGCGAGCCCGAGCCCGAGCCCAGGGCCGGCGGCGGCTCGCGCGGGTGCTGCTGCATCTGCAGAGGCTGCATCCGGGAGGGGCCGGCGCCCGACAGGCGCTGCTGCTGCTGCTGCTGTTGCAGGTGCAGGTGCTGGTGCTGCTGGTGCAGATGCAGGTGCAGGTGCAACTGCTTGTGCTGCTGGTGCTGCTGCTGGCGGCCGTAGCCGAACTCGCCAGCGCTGGCGTGGCCGTGGCAGCCGGCGACCGGCCCCTGGTGGGCGGCGGTGAAGAAATCTTCCAGCGGCTTGGCGGGGCGCTGCTGCTGGCGCTGGTCTCGGACCGTGTTGTACAGGGCGTCGCAGGAAGCGGCGGGCGTGAAGGGCGGCGGTGCCATGCCCGTTGAGGCGGCGGCGGTGGCGCTGCCGGACACGCTCGTGGGCATTGGCAGCGCGGCCCGGCCGTCGCACGAAAACGCGCGGCGGCCCTGCGCGAGGTACCAGTTGACACGGGGACGGCGGAGAGGGGCACGTCAGAAGGGCACACACCCCGCAGCGCAGTGCGGTTGCGTCATGACGGCTGCAGGCGACTGGCCCCAAGGCGGTACTCCCGGGGGGGTTCCCATGCATGATTGTTGCTGAGGGGGTTGTGAACACCAGCCCAATACTAAGTAACGGGGAGGGAACGGTGCACGGCGCAAAGGGCAACGCGGCGGCGCACGCACCATGTAGGTCGCTGGGGAGGGCGACTGCATGTGCTCCAGCGTGTGGGCGTCTGGGCCGGCGTGCGCGGCAGTCGAGGTGCTGCCGGTCGCACGCAGCACGTGCCCGTGGCCGTGGCCGTGCATGGCGCCATGGCCGCCGCTGCCGTCGAAGCTGCCGCCGGCGGCGTGGCCTTCGCCGTCAAAGCCGCCGGCGGCGTGGCCTTCGCCGAAGAAGCCACCGCTAGCCAGACCTGCAGGAGGCGAGGCACGACATGACACAACAAAGCCCACCAGTGAAGGGCATGACCACTGTGCTCTGAACTCTGAACCTGCAGCGCGCGCGTGCCCGTGAGCCGCAGACCGCAACACCTCTCGAAGGCGGGACTAGCGAGACCGTCACGAGCTGCGCTCCGCACTGCTCCACCCAATCCATCCATCCATCCATCCATCCATCCATCCATCCATCCATCCATCCATCCATCCATCCATCCATCCATCCATCCATCCATCCATCCATCCATCCATCCATCCATCCATCCATCCATCCATCCATCCATCCATCCATCCATCCATCCATCCATCCATCCATCCATCCATCCATTCATCCATCCATCCATCCATCCATCCATCCATCCATCCATCCATCCATCCATCCATCCATCCATCCATCCATCCATCCATCCATCCATCCATCCATCCATCCATCCATCCATCCATCCATCCATCCATCCATCCATCCATCCATCCATCCATCCATCCATCCATCCATCCATCCATCCATCCATCCATCCATTCACGCACGCTCGAACGCTCGCATGCACGCACTGCACGCACGCGCGCACCTGAGCCCTGCCGGCGGCCGGTGCTGTCCAGGCGCCCCATGCCGCCCGGCGCCGGCATGCTGCGCGCGCCGAAGCGTGGCGGCAGCGGCGAGGAGGTGCACGAATGCGGCTGCGGCTGCGGCGGGGGCACCTGCATGTGCAGCGGGTGCACCGCCACCGCCGACCCCAGCACTGCAGCCGCCGCCTCAGCAGCAGCGCGCGGCGTGTTGTCATCATCGTCGCCGTCCATTGGCTCGACCACGGCCACGGCTGCAGCAGCGCCGGCGTCGCCGCAATCAGCCGCCTCGGCCGCCCGCATCCTGCCGATGCTGCTCGGCGCAGCTTCAGCCTCAGCCTCAGCCGCCGCAGCGGCAGCGGCAGCGGCAGCGCCCGCCACCGCCGCTGTGTCGGGGATGGGCTCATCCGCCATCGCCATCGCCACGTCCTCATCCCTGGACGGCAGCTGCGGCTGCGGCTGCTGCCGCGGCTGTGGGGCGGCGTTACAATCGCGGCCAGCTCCCGTCTCTGCGACGCCGGGCGTGGTGAACGCGGCAGCAGCCGCCTCCACCGCAAGCTGATCGTTGGCGCTGGCATCCGTGTTGGTGCTGCTGCCGCTGGCGTTGTCGGATCCCTGCCGGCCCAGCTTGCGGCGGAGCGCGGCCCCGGCCGCCCCAACAGCCCCGGCCGCGGCACGCGCGGCGGTGGCGCCGTCCGCGGCTTTGCTGGGGCGCTCGCGCTGGCGCGAGCCCGCGAGCGCGCCCTTCCGTGGCCGCCGCCGGGCCACCAGAAAGTCCTCATCATCTTCATCGTCCTCAGTCTCCTCCGACTCTTCCTCCTCGGGCTCTGAAGCCTCTTCCTCCTCCGACTCACTGCCGCCGCTGCTGGTGGCGGTGCTGCTGTCATCGCGCTCGTCGTCGTCTTCCTCCTGCTCCTCGTCGCTCTCGCCGCTCTCAGATGATGTTGCGGTGGCGGCGGCGGAGCGCCGGGGCTTGCGCCGCACCCGCTTCTGCTGCGGCCGCCGCCGCGGCGGCTTGCAGACCCCAGCGGCCGCGTCGGCGTCTAGGGCGCCTTCGGCCGCGATGGCGGCCGCAGCGGTGTCGGGTGTGCCCAGGCGCTGGCAGACCTGCTCGTAAGCTGCCAGACGTGCGTCGTCGTCGTCGGGGTTGTCGCGGACCAGCTGCGTATGGCGCGTGGCGTGCGTGTGTGTGTGAGGAAAACGGAACAGCCAGAAAACGTGTGTGGTGTTGGGGCGGGGAGGGGGGGGCGCAGCGGGGCTGGCTGGAAAAAGGGTTGGGAGCAGCCGACCGAGCCGTGTGTGCTCACCAGGACGTACTCAAACAGGAATGTGCCGCGGTTCACCGGCCGGGAGCGGAGGCAAGCCTGTCGCAAGGAACACGCAGAAGTCACAAGGGCCGTGATGCCGCAGCATCACACGAGAACCGCTGGCAACCCACCTCCCCAGGCAGATCAGAATTCAGAACGCATGCATCATCCGCCCATGTTACGTGTCGACAAGCTAAACGCTCCAGCAAGGCAGCACCGCCAGGCACCGCTGAGTCCCGTATGCGCCCCGCTGCTCGTACACAACTCGTACACACCCGTGCTGTGTTGTAGTACAGGTTCTTGAGCGAGGTCACGCAGCAGCCTGTGCGCAAGCGTAAGTGCAAGTGCAGGTACGGCGGCGGTTAGCGGCTAGGCAGCTCATGCCTCTGGGGCAGCAATGCTGTCCATTCGCGAGGGGTGCCGGTGCGCAGGCGCGAGTTTGTGTGGAGCTGCGCGGGTGCCGCAGAGGCTTCGGGACGGGGCAGGATGGGCTTGGGCAGCTGGTACCGCTGCTCCTGCCACAAGCCTTCGGCAGCAGCGCGCGGCCCATTGATTGAATACCCCTGCATGCTGCCCCTATAGTGCCGCCGCCGGCTGGCGGCGGTTAGCTCCAGACGCGTCGATCGGTGTCGTGCGGCCTCACGGGGCTTAGGCTCGTAACCCATCGAACGTTACGACGGGGTTCGTGTACCACCCACACCCACCACCCACCAGGCATCTCGCTGGCGATCTTTGACCATTTGCTGCGCATGGAAAAGTCACAGGGCGGCGAGTCGTGACTGGGAGCGTTGGCCGGCTTGATGGTGGGGCAATGCCACGTGGTGGCTTGCCCGACTAACATCCCCTCAGCGATACGCTGGCAAGGCTTCGGGTACAGCGTGTAAGCGTTACACCGAGAACGCGTGGGCTGGCGAAATACCCCTGCCGCCGCGAGAACGATGCGCGACTTGCGGCTTGTTGAGCCGCGGTGACCTCCAGGCCCGCCCCTAAGCATGCTCGTTGAGCCAGAAAATCGGTTTTTCAGGCATCCTGGCCACAACCGTGCTCGCTGGACGACGGCGAGTCGTGCTTCGCGTTTCGATGCGCTGACGGTGGTTGACATTACCCTTGAGAAAGTCCGTAAAGAGACGCCAAAACCCGGCCTACTCCCCAACGGCTATGACACAGCTATGAGTACTCACTTCCCATGGCGAGAATGCCACAGCGCCAGCAGCTTTTCGTCAAGAGCCATCGACCTCGACGACCTCGCCTGTCACCGCAGCGCTGGCGGCGATGACTGCTACGAAGGATTTCAGTATCGATTAACCAAGTCCTTAGCAAGAACGATTGAGCAAACTCGTGCTGCACTCTTCTCGTTCCCGAGCGCCCTCAGCCGGTGGTGGCCGCTTCTTTAGGCCCGTATTGTCATTTGTAAGTGCTTGGCGTGCCTCGATGGTTCTTGCTGCGCGTCGCAGTGGGGCAAAATATTCCTGTTCACGAACAGGCCGGCGCTCCAGGCTTGTTGGCTGTGCCGAGAATGCCGCCTAAGCGATAACCTTGAGCAAGTCTAGGAAGTACATCGCAAAGGGCGTCGGGGTGGAGTCGGGCAGGCCTCGCGACGAGTGTCGCACTTCTTCATGCCAGGGCACTGGCCGGTTAGACTTTGTGCAAAGTGGTACAAAACGTTGGTGGTGATGTTTCCTTCAAGCTGTAGACGAATTGGGAAAGAACCTCGAGGCAAACGCTGGAGCTCGGCGCTGCTGCGCGCGGCTGGCCAACCGAACCCAGACGTGACCCGATAAAATCTTCGCAACTTGCTGTTGGTGGGGATCCTTGCATGCCAAGTAGTTCAGGAACCATTTCTGAATTCAATGTAGCACGCCAGCGCGGGGCTTGCATGCAAGAGCAGCCGCAACGCGGGCAAAAGCCCTAAAAAAACCTTCGTGTCCCCAAGGTTGATCACTTCGCTTCGCGATAGTAACCTGGACATGCTATATCTTGATTTTCACGCACACCGCGAACACAATGCCGTTTTGACAAGCGACCTCGTGCTCCGTTGCAATTCAATCGCGCTGTTGTCGCTGTTGTCGCGGAAAAATCATGGCAATTAACATGATGCAGACATCGGAGCACGCCTCGAGCACGCCCACTGGGCCGGCTCGCGGTCACGGAACCTCGCGGAACCTCCGTGTCAATCATGAGCTTGCGCTGCTGCCCGACTCGCCGGTTTCGCGCGTTTCCCAGAGGCTAGTCTTAAGACAGACGTCAACAAGGCTGTCTGCTGCGAAGTTGTCCGCGCGCGACAAAACCGCGCGGCGGACCTGTACTTGCTTAGGGGGCGTGTGCGATTGCGCGTCCCCGCCCCCCTCCCCCCCCCCCCCCACTGCCGCGGGGGCACTACCGCGGGGGCACTGTCATGGGGGTATTTCATTCCCAACACAAAGCCGAGAGTCCACTTCATTCGGATTCAGGGGTTGGCGATTTCGCGCATACAGGGTGTCTCGTCTCGAAGGTAACAAGTAACCGCTTTGCCGCTAACACTAACTTCTTTCGTGCTGTTTATTGCTAGCTTGGAGCTTAAGATGGCGTCTTGCATTCGCATTCACTAGCAAGCACTACGTGAACTTGGGCCAAGAGCCACGCTGAGGCTACTGACGGCTCTGGAGCGCAATCTTCTGAGGCTCCCCTAGTCCCCTGCTTCTGAGCGCTGCCGCTCGGCTCCCTGAAGCCCAGCCGCCCAGGTGTCCGGTGCCCGGTGTGTTAGTTTCACAAGTGCCCGGTGTGTGTGTGTGTTAAACAAACAAACAAGACGGACCAAACCCGCCAAAAACACGCGCACGCAGTTACATACAGATACCTACGCGGTTACCGAGCTCCGCGTTTGTCGACGTTGCCCCAGTGTGTGTGTGTGTGTGTGTGTGTGTGTGTGTGTGTGTGTGTGTGTGTGTGTGTGTGTGTGTGTGTGTGTGTTAAAAACAATCAAGCAGACGGACAAATAAGCCCGCCAAACACGCGCGCGCAATTGTATACAGATACCGACGCCGGTTACCGAGCTCCGCGTTGGCGATGTTGCCCTTGTTGTCTACCTTTGCATACTTACCCGCATATGACGCCTGGAACCCCCTACCCGGGCGTTTGGCATTCAGCCTCGTCTCCGAGGTGCACCTGTATGCGTCCATGCGCCGCGCCATTGACGCGCTAGAAACGCTTGCCCGGCACGCCTAATGCCCTGTTACCCGCCCGCTGTCCGTAGCCAGGCTCACCTATAGGCGAGCGCAAATTGAAAGCACAAGGCGGCAGCACAGCAGTGTCACGGGCAGGCAAAATGGCAAAGGCGAATCGGGGGCGGCGTGCAACAAGCAAGTTAGTGAGCTACCTAACACGCATCCCAAAGCCCGCCCATTAACTATTCTAATGCCCGTGGAAGGGAACGATTTTGGGGCGGCGCGGAAACAAATAGCACGAGGCTGCATGGAGGCGCGTGGCGGGCGGCGGTTGCAGAGACCCGGATCGGGGCTGACGAGGCAAGCTGAGAGGACGCCGCGCCTGTACCCCTGAGGCCGCCCATAAAGTTATCCCGCGTGTGTTAGTTTCACAATCCCGCGTGTGTGTGTGTGTGTGTGTGTGTGTGTGTGTGTGTGTGTGTGTGTGTGTGTGTGTGTGTGTGTGTGTGTGTGTGTGTGTGTGTGTGTGTGTGTGTGTTAGGGGGGGGAGGCTCGCCCCAGAGAGAAGCCAGGGAACGCCGTGCTCTCAGTGCCCGGCAGGGGGTGAGGCACGCCTGGGTTTGCGCCTGGGTTTGGGTTCGGGTTTGGTGCGTGCCCCCCACCATGTTAGCGAAGTGCTTGGTAGTGAATGCGAATGCAAGACGCCACCATGTCTACTGTCAGCGAAGCGAGCACAGCGATATGACATTCACGTATAGCAGCCATGGTCTTCGTTCAAGGTGCTGTCGGCCTGGCTTCCGCAGTTCCCAGTCTCCAGCCCTCAGGCCCCTCCATCATTCCCTGCCAACCTACAGCCCCCAGCCCCACACCCAGCTTCATGCAACAAGGGCAGCGCATTGTGTGCACATGTTAGGTGGTGGTATCAAGGCTGAGGGTTGCTGAGAGTGCCCGCCTCCAGTTCGGGCCAGGGCACCCCTGTGGCCGGGGCGCACAGCCAGTCGTCTAAGCAGCACCTCAACCCACCCTGCTACCGCGTTTGTTGGCCTAACGGAACAACCGGGGGCACCTGCAAGTCCGCCCACCGCTTTGCCGTGCTGCCAATCGCCAGCCCTCCTGTGCTCGAGGTGAGTACCGGGGAGCTTCTGGTAGCGATAGGAAATCACACCCGAGCTAACGAAGCCGTCGGGAGTTACAGCATTTCAATACTTCACTCCGCCATCGCCGTCTTGCGCCAGCACAACCTCGTGCCCGCTCAACGCCGCACATGACACACACGTGCACCACACACAGCAGCCGCCACGCCCTGCTCCGACGCCCTGCCCCTGGCTGTGGGCTCGTGGCCTTCTGCTCCTAACGCGCGTTACATCGCAGCGTCTACACTTCTGCACCTTCATGCGCCAGCTCAATGCCATGGCAACACAATATGACTCAAAACTCAGGTATGGTACAAATGGGGCACGCCTGCCGCCGCCGCCACACAGTCAGTGCATACTACCAGTGCCGTGCGCTGCTGCTCATGGAAAAGTTTTGGCCGGCGGCAGCATAGCGTCCAAACCAAACAAGAACAACCATTATCAGAGGCACCCATCCCCAGGCTGATACAAAACGCCATCCGAGGTCTGGCTCCTCAGCAGCTCCTTGGTGGGGCGAAACCAACTAATCGTCGTCCTGCCACTCGCGGCGGTCGGTCCACTTTGGTTTCCGGATCTTGGAAATCTCGTCCTGCATCGTCAGAGGCGTGGCGAGGGGGGCAGGAATCGCTGGCTGTCAGGCGCTGGGCGAGGACAGAACAGGTCGACAGCTGGCGGCCATGCCCGCACGGGCTATGTCAGCGTCGGCGCGGACACAGACACATCATGTGCCGCCACCAGCGTTACAGCGCGACTCAGCGGGTAGAGCAACAGGACGCGGGGTGGGGCAGAATACCAAGGAGCCCATAGAGGCCAGCGCATGCGGACCCTGCCATGTGGGAGGCCACTGGGTGGCCTGCAGACCCCAAGTTCCCAGTCCGCGAAGAAGCATAAATCGAAAGGTAGGCAAGAATGCAGACAGCAGATAACTTGCTGTAGTCCCCCTGTGACGACCCCCGCCCGACCACTCATCGCCGCGCATGGCCTGAGTGGCTATGGACGCCCTTTGCCTCCGCGCACCCAGCAGGCTTCACCGCTCACCTCGGACATGTACTCGCCAGTCTCCGCAAAAGTCGCGCGGTTCAGCGCGCGAATCTCCTCTAGGCGCTCCTCATCCTTCTCCGCGCGGTTGATATACCAAATAGGTGCACCAAGGCCGGCCACGAGGCCCAGCACCATGCCCGCAAGGCTGATCTGGGTGTCAGGGTCACTCAAATCAATCTCGATGGCGCGGCAGGGCTGAACGCGAGGGCGGGGCGCCTGCATGCGCACCCGCGCAGGCTGCGCGCGCTGCGCAGCGCAGCGACCTAATGTCGAACGATGTAGTGAAAGCGCCATTTTACAATGATTTACTTGGTGGGGCAGCGGTCCTTAAAATCGCTGGGGTGCCCAATCGCGGTGCCCCCATCGCAAAGCCGAGCCTGAGGCTGAGGAAACTCACGAGCGCCGGTGGCGCTGATGCTCCGCTGTCGACAAATTGCAATTACATACACATTCCCATAACGGAGAATGCCTGGAGGTCGCGATGGTTGCCTGGGTGCCACACACTTCAGCACACGGTCCGTATGGCGCCCACCTGCGCCCACCGCCCACGCCCCCGCCCAACCCACGGCCGGGGGATGTGTACTCTCCAGATGATTCAAACCCGTCGACTCGGGCAACCTCCCATAACATCAGAAACAGTATTGTAGCAACCAACGTCCATCCTTGCGGCCATAATCCTCAACCCACGATCTCCACATCACTGTCGCTGTAGTCGCTGTCACTGCTGATCTCCACCACCTGCGCCTGCGCCTTCTCCTCCGCCTTCTGCCTCTTCTCAATCGCCTTGCGTGCCGCCACGGCCAGCTCCGTCAGCTTGCCCTTGCGGACACATGTTGCACTTAATGGTGCCTGTGCCAGTATATCGCGTGGCGCCATGGTCACGTAGCTCCCGGCTGATACCGGGAGTCGGTGCAACGCTTGGGGCGCGCTGGGCGCTCACAACAGGTTTGGCCATGGTAGCGACTATTTATATACATACAACTATGTGCAACAAGGTGCAACAATTGGCAACAACTCAGCTCAGTCGACCGCAACAGCTCAGTCGACTGCATCGGGCATGTCACATCACCAATAACGTACACCCCCGCGCAAGCTCGCAACGCCCTGGGGCAGCCTGGGGCACCCGTGTTACCGGCGTTCTTGCTAGTTACCCCGCCACGGCGCCGCCTGGTCGGCCAGCCCGTCGCTCGGGCAGGCGGGCTTGAAGGCAGGCGTCCTCAAAGCGAGCCGGGCGGGTGGGGGTAGTCCATTCCAACCCCCTTTTAATCAACCATGGGCGACCGCGGACGTGTGTGTGTTCAGGGTCCAGCCATCCTTTTCCCCCTTGCATTCACCCCCATCATGCTCACCCACGCAGCCACGCCACCGCTACGGCATGCCCTGAATCCCCACCGCCCTGCGCTCCACCCGCAACTGCCGCCGCCCCTGCCACCCTACTCCTCCCCCAGCTCCGCGTACAGCTGCGCCAGCGCCGGCCCGAACCGCCGCGCCAACGCCGGCCGCCGCAGCTTGAGCGTGGGCGTGAGCAGGCCGCCCTCGGGGCTGAAGGGCTCGGCGGTGAGGTGCACCGCCGCCGGCAGCTCGAAGCCACGCAGGCCGGCGGCGCGCCCCGCCGCCTGGTGGCTCGCAGATGTGGGGGTGGGATGGGGAGGCGGGGGGCGGGGATAAGGGTTGGGCAAGGGTCGGGCAGGAGGTGGGCAAGGTTGGGCAACAGGGCCAAGGAAGTAGCAGCGGGGGACAGCAGGTCGGATGCGGCCGGCCGCCGGCCCCCGCTGCTTCCCATGCCTCGCCAGATTCACCACCACGCCACGCCCAACCACGCACCAGCGGCACACACCCCGCCACCACACACGCACGCACGCACGCACGCACGCACGCACGCACGCACGCACGCACGCACGCACCTGCAGCTGCTGCAGCACCGCCCGCCGCACCGCCGGGCAGCCGCAGAGGGTGGCGACCAGGGTGGGCGCCGAGTCGGGGTCGGCCAGCACCGCGCGCGGCGAGCCGGGCGGCGGCGGCGGCGGCGGCGGAGCGGAAGCGGCAGCAGGAGCCGCCGCCTCCGGCCCGGCCGGCGCAGCCGCCACCGGTTCGTGCTGCTGCTGCTGTTCCTTGGTCAGCGGCGGCGGCAGGTGTTGGTGGGAATCGTGGTGTTGGGGGTGGAGGGCACGGGGGTGTGCGGGCGGCAGGATGCGCACCTCTCCCGCCATCGCCAGCAGCTTGTGCTTGTGCGGCACCACCACCGCCAGCAGCTGGTGGCGGCAGCTGTCGCCCGTCACCCACACCTGCTCCACCACCGGCGCGGCGGCCAGCACACCCTCCACGCGCTCCGGGCTGATGTACTCGCCTGCGTGCGGTGGGTGCGTGGGTGGGTGGGGAGGGTAGGTTATTCCAGAAACCGAAGCGAGTCGACCAAGAGAACCCAAACCAGCCAGCCCAGCCCAGTGGGTGGGGAGGGGAGGGGATTGGACATTTGGACAGGACAGAGGGGAAAACGGGGACCGAGTCTGTTGGCACCCCCCACCCACCCCCTCACCCTGCGCCAGCTTGAACATGCTCTTGACGCGGTCGATGATCGCCACACTGCCGTCCGGCCGCAGCGCCGCCACGTCGCCCGTACAGAACCAGCGCCCGCCGCCACCGCCGCCGTCACTGCCGCCGTCGCCATCAGGCTCGGCGCCGGCGGCTGCGCCGGTGGGGTCGGCTATGAATGCCTCTGCCGTCAGGTCGGGGCGCCGGTAATAGCCTGGGGGGCCCGCGCGGGCGGCGGGCATGTGCGCACACACGAGCAAGTTCGGTGACATCCGACTTGCAATGGTTGACCTTTGGCTTTGGCATGAGCTACACCCACGCACGCACCCACCCATCCCACCCACCAGTGAACATCTGCGGCCCGCGCAGCAGCAGCTCTCCCGCCGGCAGCGCGCAGGCAGCGCCGCCGCCGGCCGCCAGGTAGCCCAGCTCAGGCAGCGAGCGCAGGCGCATCTCGGTGCCCAGCAGCGGCGGGCCGGTGCTGCCTGGGGTGCAGGCCGGGTGGGGCATGGGCATGGGGGTGGCGTTCGTGGTGTGTGTTGGATAACACGCGTGTGTGCGCGGCCGCTCCTGATTAGCGAGTGCGGATGGGGGTCGCGGCGAGGTGCGGCGACGTGAGGTGCGGCGCAAGCGTCATCCTCGCCTTCCTTCCAAAACGCTGGGCCGAGAGCCCCTACCCAGCAGGCCCACTCGCCGCGCCACTCGCCGCGCATCCCGCACTCGGCCCGGCCCGGCCCGCCCCGGTGCCTGCCCCTGCCGCCTTTGGCGATGGGACCCCTGGAGTTGTCCACCCTCAGCCCTCAGCCCTCAGCCGCCCTTGACCCTCTCCCGCCCCACCCCGCCACCCTACACCTGTTGCCGCCCTGTTGCCGCCCTGTTGCCGCCCCGCCCCCGCCCCGCCCCCCCCCCGCCCCCCCCCCAATGGTCGATTTGGGAATGGTCGATTTGGGAATTGGAGAAAACTACCCCCCCCCCGCCCCTGCGCACCGGCCTGCTCCGGGCTGTAGGGGTTCTGCATCAGCGACGCCGCGCAGCTCTCGGTCAGCCCATAGCCCTGCGCCACGGGGCAGCACAGCGCGGAGCGCAGGAAGGACTCGACGGCGGGCGACAGCGGCGCGCCGCCGCTCACCACCAGCCTGTGCGGGGCAGAGGGCGGAGGGCGGAGGCCGAGGGGTGCCGGGGGAGGGGGAGGGGTGGTGATGTGCGCGCAAGCCCACGACGAAGGCAACGAACAAAGCGCTTGTGCATTAAACAGGGAGCTGAGTGTGGTGTTTGTGTGGATGTGAAAAGGGGCACGTGACGGTCCTGGCAGGACACGACGCAACGCCGTCCCCCACCTGCCTAACCTTGGCCCCTGTACTCCACCCCGCAGCCCAGCCGCCCACCTCAGCCGCCCGCCCAGCGCGTTCTTGATCCGCCGGAACACCAGCCAGTCCAGCCAGCCCAGCTCCAGGCCCAGGCCGCCGCCGCCGCCGCCGCCACGAGGCGGCGCCGCCTCCGGCTCCTCCTCCTCTTCGTACCCCTCCTCCTGCTCCTGCGTCTTCTGCTCCAGCTCCTGCGCCTGCCTGGTCTGCTTCGACGCCAGCTCCTCCTCCCCCAGCACAAGGTCCTGCTCCCACTCCTGCTGCGCCTCGCCCTCGCCCTCGCCCTCGCCCGGGCTCGGCTGCCTCTCCGCCCCCGGCCCCGCCGCCAACCCCTGCCCGCCGCGCGCGGGCCGCCACAGCGCCGCCAGCGGCCAGGGCAGCGGCGGCGGCCACAGGCGCAGGCGGAAGGTTGGCTCGTCGGGCCGCAGGGCGCCGGCCGCCAGCGCGGCGGTGCGCGCGCGCAGCACGGCCGTGAACAGCCGCCGCCGCAGCCAGCCGGCCTTGCGCAGCCGGTGCTCCACCTGTGAGTGTGCGCGGACACACGAGGAAAATCTGTGTGTTTAGCCGGCGCACCGCATACGGTATACGCAGGCCTGTCAGCCATTCGGCCCGCATCCGCAACCCCCTCCCAAGCCAACGACCTCCGACCAAAGCCCAAGCCGCCAAGCCAGCTCCGCACCCAGCACAGCGCTCAGTCAGCCCCCATGCAGCACCCATTCAGCCCCCAGCCTCAGCCCAGCTCCCGCGCGGACACGGACGCACGGTGGCCTGGATGCGGTCGAACACTCGCGGCACGCCGATGAACACGGTGGGCCGCAGCGCCGCCGCGTCGTCCGCCAGGCGCTCCACGTCGCCGAACCAGTAGCCCACACTCGCGCCGTGGGCCAGCGCCGTGTCCTCGGACAGCCTGCGCAGGCGCGCGGCGGGGTGGGGAGGGTGCGCGTGTGCGCGTGTGTGCGTGTTTTGTTGCACAGGCAGGCGCCATGCCTACGCACGCCGCCGCGCCGCCGCCACGCCCCACACGCCGCCGCACCTGTCGAAAATGTGCGCCAGCGGCAGGTAGCTGAGCAGGCGGTCGCCGGGCCCCACCCGCTCGCCGAAGCGCTGGCAGCTGGCGTTCAGCGCCGCCACCGCCGCCACCAGCGCGCAGTGCGGCAGCATCACGCCTGGGCGCGGGGGAGGAGGGGGGGGGTTGTGAACACCAGCCCAATCTAAGCCAAGGGGAAGGGGCGGCGGGGGGCGGGCGCCGGGGGCGTGGGGCGGCGGTAGATCATAAACACGGTGGGGGCACCGGCACGATACACAGACACCCCCCCCCCACACACACACACACACACACGCTCGCGCGTGTTTGGCGGGTTTGGTCCGTCTTTGTTTTGTTGTTTAACACACGCTCGCGTGCAGGCACACAGCTGGAGGGAAAGGGCAGGTGTGAGGTGCCGGGCTTTCCGGCCGGGCATACTCCACACCACAGCACACCCAGCGACACACCCAGCGACACAGCACGCACAACACACACCCTGTCGTGTATTTATCTAACACCACACATCGCACAACGCACGCATGCACGCGCATGCACGTGCCCCTCACCCTTGGGCAGCCCGGTGGTGCCGCTGGTGTACATGAGCGTGGCCAGGTCGCTCGGCGCGGGAGGCACAGGCGGCAGCGGCGGCGGCGCCGCCGCCGCGCCCGCCGCCTGCGGCCCCGCCGCCTGCCCCACCGCCGCCGCCGCCGCCGCCGCCGCCTCGCCCGCCGCCAGCAGCTCGCCAAAGCTCATCAGCCGCATGCCGGCGCCCAGGGCCGGCCCATAGGCCCCGTCGGCGGCGCCGCCAAAGGACGCAAGGCCGTCGCGGGAACCGCCGCCGCCGCCACTGACCCGGACATGGTCGCTGGGTCCAGGACCGGCGCCGTCGGCTGCTGCTGCTGCTGTTGCTGCTGCTGCTGTTGCTGCTGCTGCTGTTGCTGCTGCGCCAAGTGGGGCAGAGGTCGTTGCCTTGCGCCCCACCTGCTGCCGCGGGCCGGACGCGGGCAGTGGCGCCGCCGCCGCATTGCTGGGCTCCGCCCCGGCCGAAACCGCTGTGGCTGCGTTTGCCGTTGCTGCTGCTGCTACAGCCGCCGCGTCTGGAAACAGGTGCTCCATGGGTCGCGGGCCCCAAAACACCACCAGCTGCAGCTGCAGCTCGTCCTCGCCCTCGCCTGCAGCCCCTGCCCCACCTCCCCCGGCTCCCTCGCGGCCACCGCCGTGCCTCTGCCCCGCCCCCTCCTCAGCCGCCGCCGCCGCCGCCGCGGCCGCGCCGTCGCGGCAGCCGGGCGGGCCCTCCACGCCGGCGGCGGCGGCGGCGGCGGGCGGCGCCGCCACGGCCGCCGCCGCCGCCGCCAGTTTATCACGCGCCACGAACAGCGCGCGCACGCCGGCGTGCCGCAGCACGTACCGTACGGCGTCGGGCCCAAGCGTGTCGTACACCGGCACGCACACGTAGCTCATGCGGTTACAGGCCTGTGGGCATGCGCGTGTGTGTTTGTGTGTGTGTTGGCGCGTGTGTGGGTAGGTGGGTGGGTGGGTGTGTGGGGGCTCGCGTGCACCCGCGCACGTGCGCCCCCACCCATGCATCGCACGGCCCCCTGCCCCCTGCCCCCCCTGCATCTCCCCCCCAAAACAAATCCCACCAGCTGCGCCATCATCCACTCGGGGCAGTTGACGCCGTACACGCCCACACGGTCACCCGCCGCCAGCCCCGCGGCCGCCAGCCCGGACGCCAGCGCCGCCACCTGCGCGGCATCAACACGCGGCGGAAGAATCCAGGTGCGCATGGATCAGCGCCGCGGGGCATACTTGCTGCAGATGCGGGCCCCCTACCTTCCCGCCTTGACAAGTTGACATTGTCACTCGCAAACCATCCGCATGGACTACCCCCACCACCGCACGCGGCTGCAATGCTACCGGAGGGCCCCAGCTTTCGCTCTTTTACTATCACCAGTGCAGCAGGATATCCTCCGGCCAGCCGCGGCGCCGCACCTGGCCATCCACCTGGCTGTAGCTGTGGAAGGTGTAGCGCCCCGCCCGCCCGTCGGCAGTAGCGGGCCGCCAGCCCAGGCAGGGCGCGGGCCCAAAGTCGCGCACCGCGTTGGCCCACAGATCCCAACAGGTGGCGGCGCCGCCGGGCGGCTGCGGGAAGCCGCGCCGCGACCAGACGTGGCGGTAGGCGGGGCCGAAGGCGGCGGGCGCGCCGGGCGCGGCGGGCGGCGGCGCGGGCGCGACCTGCAAAGGGGGGAGGACGAGCAGCAGTCGGGACAGGCGGGCGAGGCGTGGATCCAGCACACGCAGCTGTCAACTGGTCTTGCCACGTCATTCGCGAAGAAACCCCGGTTTTTGCAAGCGTCGCAGCCCACACACACACAGGGGAGCACTTGCAGCGCAAGTACCGTAGCAGCTCGAAACGCCTGGTCCCGAGGGTCAGCCCGTTGGCTCCGAGGGTTCGCCTGCCCGACGCTGGCCACTCGCAGCGACCTGCTGCCTGCGCGAGCGACCCCGCGACCCCGCAACCACATCACAACGGCCACCGACTGACCTCGTATATCCATTTGTAGCGCCGCCGCGGCGCGGGCGCGGCGGCAGCAGCGCTCGCGGCGCTGCGCTGCGGCCGTGTGGGCGAGCCGGGCCCGCCTCCGCCCGGCGTCGTCGCCGCGTCAGGTGCTCTCGACGATTCCATGTTTGCTGGTTTGCTTGCGCGCTTTTGTGCCGGCGCCGTCGTCGTTGGAAAGAGTCCGGCAAAAATGGATTGCTCAGGGGTTACCTTCGAACCGATTTGTGTTTGCTTGCCCTGCATGGCAGCCGCCGCACCTTGGGCCCCAACCTTGCTCGTCCGACCCGCCTGCACCTCCGACCCGCCTGCACCTTCGCTGCTCGAGCGCTCGCTTCAAGTTCGTTCGATTTGCGAGACCCTTCGCCGCTGCTCCCAACCGTCAACTGGTGGCTGCAAGCCCCGCCCCCCCCCCCCCAAACACACACGGTACCCCCACAAGCCCGGGCCGCCCCCTCTCTTTCTATCACAGCCCCAGAATGCTCGCCGCGTCCTCGATCTCTCGCCGCCGCGCCTGCCGGCCCGCCCACCGCGCCTCCAGCACCTGCGGGCAGGATGATGACAATAATCCCAACCGCACGCAGTGACCCACCCGGCTCAGCGAGCACCGTGTCGGACTCAGTGTCCAGCCACCCGCACCTCCCCCTCCGCGCACCTCCAACTCCGCCCCTCCCGCCGCCCGCCCTGCGCCCCGACCTGCGGCCCCCCTGCCGCCGCCCCTCCTGCAGCAGCCCCTCCTCCCAGCCGCGCACCTGCGGCTCTGTGACCAGGCGGTGGTGGCTGATGCGCTCGCCGCAGCCGGACACGGGGCAGCCGTCGCGGCCGAAGGGCGGCTCGGCCAGCAGCCCCTCAATGCACCTGCAGTGCAGGCGGTGGGGACGGGTGGGCGGGTGGGGCGGAGAGCCGCCAGGAGCCGTCAGTGGGTCCCGTTCACCTGAATGTGCACACACGCACACACACGCGCGCTCTGGGCTTGGTTCACCTTTTACAGTACACGCCCCCGCACCCCATACGCACTTGTGGTGGAAGAAGTGGCCGCACGTGACCAGGCGCAGCAGCCGCATGCCGGCCGGCACCTGCTCCAGCTGGGCGGGGTCGCGCGGCAGCAGCCACTTGCCGCAAGCCACGCAGCGCCCCTCGCACAGCAGCCCCACGCAGCGGCTGCCCATGTAGCACACCGCCGGCCACAGGCTGGGCCGCGGCTCGTGCGCCGCCGCCGCGGCGGCGCGCGCCGCCTCCCGCGCCGCCGCGCCCTCCTGCGCCGCCGCCGCCAGCGCCGCCGCCTTGGCCTCGCTGTGCAGCGTCTGCTGCCCGCCGCCACCGCCGCGCCGCCGCTGCGGCGTCGCCGACGCCGAAGACGCCGCGCTGCTGCTGCCGCTGCCGCCGCCCGTGCCCGCGCCCGCGCGCGCCACCTCCACCCGCACCAGCGCCGGCGGCGGCTCCGCCAGCCGCCGCACAAGGTCGGCGGCGCCCGCCAGCGATGACGTCAGCAGGTCGGCCGGCAGGTTGGTGGCGGCGGTGTGCAGCTCCACGCCTGCGTCGGGGTAGGCCTCGGGCAGCACGCAGCGCAGGTCGAGGAAGTAGGCGCCGGCCCGGAGCACCACCTCCACCACCCCCGACTTCTCCTTCACGGCCTTCAGCTCCAGGCTGCAGCCCAGCCCACTGGCACTGCTAGGACTGCTGCTGCTGTTGCTGTTATTGCTGCTGCTAGTGGTGCTGCTGCTGTTGCTGCTGTTGCTGCCGGTGGTGCTGGAGCTGGTGCTGGCGGCTGGGTCGGCGGCCGCCGCCGCCGCCGCGGACCGCAGCACTTGGATCTCGTCGTAAGCCGCCGCCAGGCGGTTGGCGTGCAGGCAGTCGGACAGCCAGTGAACGGCGTGCAGCACCTGCCGCCCGCCGGCGTGCTTCCGTGCCTGTTTATCGTAGTGCGGCAGAAAGGTGGAGAGCACGGGACACACTCATGTACGGCGCAAACTCGAGCGCCTGCGCTGCTTGGCATACTTAGCCGTGCCTTCCTTTCGCTCACCCCGCAATCACCCACCCATGGCAGCTCCACAACCACCAGCCACATTCCCCGCACAATGTTTAGCTTGGGCTGGTGTTCACGCCCCCTCCCTGACGCGCGGTCCCTACGTACCCGCTGTGCCTCCTCGACATCGGCCCTCCAAAGTTACCACACACCGTTCGCAATGGACGGCTACAGTACTCCTTCCCGTCTGATCCCCTCAACCCCCCCCCCAAACCGCGCTCCCTAGCTCTACCCCCTCCACACGCACACACACCTCCGCTTCCAGCGCCGCCTGCAGCTTCGCCACCAGCACGGGGCTCAGCCGCACGCTGCCGCTACTGCCGCTGCTACTGCCGGGCGGCGGCGCCGCCAGGGCCTCCAGCTCCAGCGCGAGGGGTGTTGCGGGGTAGCCGGCCGGGAAGAACGCCTTGAGCAGCACGCAGCGCACCCGGCTGGCGCTGATCACCACCTGCGCCATGAGCCCATGACACACAGTGTGTTACTGCGTTAGAGAGCTCAGTGTTGTGTGTTACGGTATAATGCGTCGTGTTTCCATGCCGCGCCGCGAGCCCCCGGCCCCGCGGAGGGGAGCACCAGCATCGCGCCGGCACAGCCCCGCCCGCCCGCCGGCCTTTCCTTGGCTTCGTATCCGCTTGCACATCCCTGCCCGCCCCGCCTCCGCCCCGCCCCCGCCTCCACACACATCCCCCCTCCGCACAGCACCGCATCGCACCGCACCTGCACGCTGTCCGGCGTGGCGCTGCGCAGCCGCTCGCGCTGCCCCTCGCGCGGCAGCTTGGCGCGCACCTCCGCCACCTCGGCCGCAATGAAGTGCGCGCCCAGCTCATCCCGCTCCAGCTCGGGAACACCACTGGCGCCAGCGCCGCCGCCGCCACCGCCGCCGCCGCTGCTGCTGCTGCTGCTGCCGCCGCCAGCGCCCCCGGCAGCGGCGGCACCGGGTGCTGGCGCTGTTGTCGTTGTCGTGCCGGTGCCGCTGCCGCCGGCGGCCGCCGCCGCGGCCTCCTGCTCCAGGCGCAGTGCGGCCAGGCGCGCCCTCTCGCGCACCTGGGCCGCCTCCACATCCTCCTGGTGCTTGGCTGCTCTGGGGGAAGGGGTTTGGGCCGAGGGAATGCAGCGGGGCCGTGCGGCACCGTTCCTTTAACCCACAGCAGTCGCCAGTGCCGGCCCGCAGTCTTCGGAGCTGACTGATGCCCAGGCTGCCTCGGTCGTGGCAAATACCTTGTCACCGCCTTCGTGTCCATTTTTGCGCGGCTGCTCGCGCCCGAGACGTGAAAAGCGACTCCTTCCGACTGCTTGGTCTCCCGTCTCGGAAGGTCGACCAAAGGGTTAAAGTAGCGTAATGCAAGTGACCATAAACGTATTCGTGACTGAATCAGTAATTATTTCAAGGGACCCAGGTCGCGGCAAAGCAAAGCGGGGCACTGCAAGTGCTTTTATGCTGAATTCATCAGTAAAATAGCCAGTTCTATAAAGCGCTTGTGCCCTTAATGTTTTATACAGTGCAGAAGCGCAGGCTGTGCGCGTGCTCCACTTGAATTGCATGCAAGCATGTGCATTCCAGACCTCTATCAACGGGCTCGCACCGATAAATATCATTGTAGTTACGTGTAGGAGCATTAGTGCCGCGGCGCCCGTGCGTCCGCTTGCAAGACTTGCGCGGGGCCCGCCAGAACCAGAGTCGAGCCAGAGGGCACAAGAATGGTGCTAGAGGCACCCATATTCACCCATAAGACAATCTAGGTCCAAGCCCCTCAGAGCGCTCGAGCGGGAGACCGCTGTCGGGTTGTGCATCTAAACTCCCGGCGCGCGCAAGTCGTGAGCTGCGCCCCTCATCTTCTGCGGGCCCCCTTACCACGTAACCGGATCAGTTTCAACAACCGCACAGCACAATGTCACGCGCGGCGACCTCAGCGACCGCAGCGGCGACCCTTCCCGAGGCGCCCGCGCTGGTGCGCGCCCCGAGCGCCTCCCGCGCCACCGGAGGCCGGCACCCGGCGCAGCGCCCCCCGGCGCCCTTCCGGACGTACGGCCCCGGCCGCGGCTTCAACGCCCCCTACCAGCAGCACCAGCAGCACCGCAGCGCGGCGCGCGGCGGCGCCCTGGCAGCGGCCGCCGCGCCGGGCGCGGCTTCCGCCACCGCCCGCCAGGCCCTGGCGCCCGCCAGCGCGCCCCGCCCCCAGCCTCCGCCCCACGCAGGCGGCTTCGGCCCACAGCCGTCCATGGCGCGCGTTGCTGCGCCTGCCGCTGCCGTGGGCTCGGGCCTGGCCGCTTCCGCGCGGCCCGCCACCGGCGCCGGCGCCGCAGCCTCGGCCCCGGTGCCGGTGCCGGTGCCCGCCCGCAGCGTCGTCGCATCAGCCGGCGCCGCCACCTCGCCGGGCCCCGTCCCCGGCTCCTCCCCCTCCAGCTACGGCACCCACGGCTTCCACAGCTACAGCCAGCACCAGCACCGCCGCACGCCGCCGCACGCCGGCCGCTGCTACAGCCACGGCCCGGGCCAGGGCTACGGCCACGGCCAGCACAGCTACAGCAGCAGCTACGGCAGCGCGTACGGCAGTAGCTACGGCGCCGCCAGCGGCAGCTACGGCGCCGGCTCGTCGTACCACGGCGGCGGCGGCGCCCAGCAGTCGCACCCGGGCTACACGCTAGTGGGGTCGCCGGCGGCGGCGGCGGCGGCGGCATCGGGCGGCGGCGGCAGCGCGGGGCCGCGCTCCTGGCTGCACGCGGCGCGGGCGCAGTGGTCCGCGGCGGCTCGGCTCAGGTGGGTCCACGGGCGCAGCTGGTCTTGGGGTCTTGTTGGGTTGGGTGGGTGGGGTCCAGCCTTCCAGGCGTGTGTGACGGCGGGTGGGGGCCGTGCGTTTGGGCCCGGTCAGGCAGGAGTGTGGCTGTGGGCGTGCGGGTGGCATTCACCTGCACCGGCCCAACCTGACGTGCCACGTGTGAATTGTGTGCTCGGGCTCGCAGGCTGCACGCTGTCAAGTCTTCGGGCGCCTCCAGCAGCAGCGCGGCGCCTGGCACACTGCAGGTGGGCGGGTGGGCGGGTGGCGTCGGCGTCGGCGGGGGTAAGTGGGAGACGGCTGCAGCGTCAACAGCTAGCGGGTTCGCTGCGGCCGGCAGCAGCCTTAGTTGTCGACACTGGTGGATGCAGCGTGGGGGGGCGGGAAGTGGGAGGCGGCAGGCAAACGTCTTCAATGTTTCCCATGGCCCACACACGCACCTGGCCTGCTGCCCCCGTTCGGTCGGTTGCTTTGGGTTCTGCTGAATGAACTGCTCCCCGCGGCCCCACCCCGCGCAGACCGGCTGCCTGGTGGAGTTTGAGAAGAACGACCGCGGCGTGTTGGGGCTGGTGACGGGGCCGGACGGCAAGAAGAACTGGTTCGTGGTGGACCAGGTGCGTGTGTGTGTGTACGGCACCTGTACCGAATGTATGCTTGTGTTAGAGAGCACAACGACTTGTGTGGTTGTTATGTATACAATAGGCGGGTGTGCCGTAGTTGACCACCTCTCGCCGCATCAGCTCTTAAACCTCAACGCCCTCCCGGCCCCCGCCCCGCCTGGGCCGCCCCCACGCCAACGCCCCCGCGCGCCGCAGTCCGGCCGGCGCTCCTCCATCCAGCCCAAGCAGGTGGTGCTGTTGCTGCCGCCCGAGTCCGGCCGCGGCTGGGCGGAGGCGGACCTGGCGGCCTTCGCGGCCGCGGCGGAGGGCGCGGACCGCAGTCTGCTGGAGATCGCGTGGGAGATTGCGCGTGAGTGCACAGGGTGGGGGCGCAGGGGGGGGGAGGGGGGGGGGGCGCGGGTTGGGTGGGAGCCGTCCATGTGGAGGGGTGGGAGTGGGGGGCGGGGGCGGGCGCCGGAGGCCGGGGCTGGGCCGGGGACGCGCAGGGCGCTATTGTTCATTGGGGGGTTTGGGGCAGAAGCAGTACGCAAAGGGCTGTGTCTTGGGCTGCGGCCGTGAGGCGGTGGACCGTGTCGCCGGCCCGCCCTGCCTGAGCCCGCCGCACGCGGCCGCAAAATCCAGTCCCCTTTCGCCCCCTTTCCCACCCGCGGCAGTGGACGGCGGCGCGGCGCTGGACCTGTCGGAGCTGGCCTCACTGCTGTTCGACGACACCTCGCCGCGCTCCCGCTACGTGACGCACCGGCTGCTGGCGGCGGACGGCCTGTTCTTCAAGCAGGTGCGCGCGCCCGCAGCCGGCGGCGGCGGCGGCGGTGTAGCGGCCCTGCCGCACTGCACACCGACCTTCATGGGGACTGATCTGCTGAGCTCAGCGAACACGGGGTGCATGCGGCGTGCGGGCGCTTCCGGGGACGCGCATGTTTCATGCACGGCGCGGCTTTCAAAGTTTCACCTTGCAGCATGGCGCATGTGGCTTCACGCATGAATGCGCGCATGATGGCTGTCGAGGCCCCGTGTGCATGTGCACGTGCCGAGTGCACACGTGTACGCGCATGTACCCGTCCGCGCCGCCTGCCCTCCGCCCCCCCCCCACCCCACCGCACCCCACCGCCCCGCCGCTGCCCCCCCCCCCAGGCGTCCAAGTCGCCGCCCAGCTACGTGGCGCGCAAGGCCGAGGACGTGGCGGCGCTGCGCAAGCAGCAGGAGGAGGCGGAGGCGGCGCGCAAGGAGGCGGAGGGCTGGAAGGGCGCGGTGGCGGCGGCCAAGGGCGCCAAGACGCGCGCCGCGCAGCCGACCGCGGAGGAGTGGCAGACCGGGCCCTACGCCGCGCGCATCGCGGCGATCAAGGTGCGCTGCGTGCGTTGCGCTACCAACAGCTGCCAACTGCTATGAAGTTGCAAATTCTGCCGCTCCTTCACGCTTGCATTTGCAAGCGCGTGTGTACGTGATGTATGGACCACTCGCCTCCCCACCCGCCCGCCCTCGCGCCCGCAGGCGGTGGCTCTCAGTGGCGTCGGCGGCCACAACGGCAGCGGCGGCGGCGGCAGCGGCGGCGGCGGCGGCGGCGAGGCGTCGTCCCTGGCGTTGGCGCTGTCCTCCATGCAGCTGGCGGGCGCCGGCAGCCGCGCGGAGCCCGAGGCGGCGGCGGCGCTGCTGATCGACATTGGCGTGTGGCGCCGCCACGAGCCGCTGCAGCTGCTGCGGCGCGGCCTCACGCCCGACTTCCCGGCCGACGTGGAGCGGGCGGCGCAGGTGCGTGTGTGTGGCGGGGGGGGGGGGTTGTGAATACCATCCCAAGCTAAACCAAGCTGAACTAGACAAGGGATAGGCAAGTGCAGGGGGGGCGTGCGTGGTTGGGTTCTGCACTTGGTGAGTTCACGTGAACGGTTCAGACGTGCTCTTCACCAGCTCTTCCCCACGTGCTTCCTCGCCCTCGCCCCTCCGAACCTCGCCCCGCCTCGCCCCGTCCACAGGCGCTGCTGGAATCGCCGCCGCCCGACCCCGACGCCGGCAGCCGCGAGGACCTCACGCACCTGCGCTGCTTCACCATCGACGACGCCTCCACCACCGAGGTTGACGACGGGCTGTCCGTGGAGCCGCTGGCGGGCGGCGGGCGCCGGATCTGGATCCACGTGGCGGACCCCACGCGCTGGATCGCGCCCGACACGCAGCTGGATCTGGCGGGCCGCCAGCGCAGCCGCACGCTGTACCTGCCCTGGGGCAACGTGCCCATGTTCCCGCGCGCGCTGGCGGAGGGGCCCTTCAGCCTGCGCGAGGGGCAGGTGGGGGCGGGCGGGGGCGGGGGGTGGGTGGGTGAGTGCGGGGGCGTATGCGGATGCGGCGGGGGCGGGTCGGGGCAGCAGGGCGCATATGTGGCGTGTGCGAGTGTTTGTGTGCGTGTTTGTGCGCGTGTGTTAAGAGCAACAAACAGACGAACAACAAGCCCGTGCGTGTATGCGAGAGGTGGTCGTCTTTCCCTTCGTCACTTGTAATACGCACGCACAGGTGTGTGACGCCATGAGTGTGGGCGTGGAGCTGCGGCCCGACGGCTCCGTGGCGGCGGCGCGCGTGGCGCCCAGCCGCGTGCGCGTCAGCCACAAGCTCACCTACGACGGCGCGGACGCGGCGCTGGAGGCGGCGGAGGCGGCGGGCAGCGGCGCGGGCGGCGGCGCGGGCGGCGGCGCGGGCGGCGGCGCGGGCGGCCTGGACGGCGAGGCGCTGGCGGACCTGACGGAGCTGCGGCAGGCGGCGACGCTGCGGTGAGTCGGGCGGGGTGGGGCGCGGCCTCTACATGGGGGTTTGCAAGGATGGGTGGAACAGCGGTACAGGATGCTGCGGAGGGAGTCGTTACCGCCCGCCCGCCCGCCCGCCCACCGCAGGCGCGGCTACCGCGAGGGCCGCGGCTGCATCGAGATCCCGCTGCCCGAGGCCCACATCGACGTGCCGGCCGAGCAGCTGGACCGCGCCCGCCCCGCCGTGACCATCTCCCGCATCAGCCAGTGGGAGAGCGCCAGCCGGCAGCTGGTGGCCGAGATGATGATCCTCACCGGCGAGGCCGTCGGCACCGTGGGTGAGCGCGGGGGGAGGGGGAGGGGCGGGGGTGGAGGCGGGGAGCGTGGGGCGTGGGGCGGCGGGCGTGGGGCGCAGGGCGTGCGTCCTCCCGCGTGCTGTGGCACGTGTGGGTGGTTTGGGGGTGGGGCGCGGGGGGCCGGAGTACAGTCCAATTCCAACAAGCAACCCGGGAGGCAACCACCATCCTGCGCCGCCCTTTCCAACCGTCCCTGCCACCCCCCAGGCGCGGAGGCGGAGCTGCCGCTGCCGTACCGCGCGCAGGAGGACCCCGAGCTGCCGCCCGCCGCCCGGCTGGCGGCGCTGCCGGAGGGCCCCTGCCGCGGCTTCGCGCTCAAGCGCTGCATGACGCGCAGCACAGTGGCGGCGGCGCCGCAGCGGCACGCGGCGCTGGCACTGGACGCCTACGTGCAGTTCACCAGGTGAGTGCGTGAGTGCGTGGGGCGTGCGGGTGTGAGGACACAATGAAAACAACCACAGCGTCCGTACTTTTGGGTGTGGGACCGTGTGGGACCGCGGTGGCGCACGGTGGTTGCGGGTGAGGGGTTCTGCCGTCCGTACTCCGTGGAGCCCGGCGTCGGTCGCCATGCCCTTCCTCGAATCGAATGCGCCATGATCCTTCCCGCGCCAGCAACTGCACGTGTGTGACCCGCATGCATCATATACGCCCCGTTATCAACCTTGTACTGACCTGCTCCCCTGCCCCGCCCGCCCGCCCCCCCCCCCCGCCCACCCGCCTCCCCCAGCCCCATCCGGCGCTACAGCGACCTTCTGGCGCACTTCAACCTCAAGGCCTGGCTGCGCGGCGAGCCGCTGCCCTTCAGCGGCCGCCGCATTGAGGCGGTCATGGAGGCAGCGGCGGAGGCGGGCCGCGAGCTGGGCGGCGCGGAGCGCGAGGCGGAGGGGTACTGGGTGGCAGGTGAGGCCGTTCGTGTGGGGTGGGACTTGGGCGGAGCGCATGCAGCTTTGGCAAAGGACTGACAAAGAACCGGACGCCCATGATTGGAGCCGCAAATGTTTTAGCGGACCTGGCTGATTCTGAGCCCCGACTACCCGTAATCCTGAACCTACGCCAGAACTAAGGCGCAACCCTGACCCTGTTGTGGCTGGTGGTTGCCCCGACTGATGCTTAGCCCTGACTGACTGCTGACGCCGTGCCACGCTGCCACTCCCCCGCTGCGCCGCGCGCCGCCGCTGTGGCTGCAGAGTACCTGCGGCTGCGCTGGGGCTCCGACTACCCGGCGCTGGCGCTGGGCTGGCAGCGCGAGGACATGGGCCTGGTGGCCTTCCTGCTGGAGGACCAGGGCCTGGAGGTGGGGGGGGGGGGGAGGGGAGAGGGGAAGAGGGGCTTGGGGGAAGAGGGTCGGCCGGCTGGCTGTGCGCGGGTTTTAGGCACGCGCCATGGCATTGAAGGTCACCTCTGGTCAACTTGCAACGCCCACCCGGGTAACCCGTGTTGCATCCACGTCACCACGCGCCTCACCACGCCTCACCAACGCGCCCCGCTGTCCGCGCACGCAGGTGGTGGCCAAGGTGCCGGCCGGCACGGCCTGGGCGCCCGGCGACCGCGCGGTGCTGATGCCCAGCGAGGCCAACCCGGCCACCGGCTACTACAGGTTCTATGTGGCGGGCTGGACGTCGGGGCACGCGGCGGGCGGCGATGAGGACGAGGACGAGGAGGAGGGCGAGGTGGTAGAGGTGCTGGAAGGCGGCGAGGAGGGCAGGGCGTAGGTGGTGGTGGTGGTGCTGGACGGCGGCGAGGAGGAGGGCAGGGCGTAGATGGTGGGGGCGTCGGGGGATGCGCACAGGAGGCGGGGAGCGTGGCATGAGCGGGGCGTGAGCGTGGGGGTGATCAGGGGAGGAGGGGAGGAGTGAGGAGCTTCGGGCGTGCACGCCATTGACGGTGGTGACTGCTGAGGCATGTGCTCGGGCTGTGTGATGCAGGTTGGCTCGTATGCAGGATGGCAGGGCGAGAAGGAGGAAGGGGCTTTAGGAACATGCAATTTAGACGTGCAGCAGCAGGGCACCCCTGTGCAGCAGCAGCGGCGTGCATGGTACGTGCCCCACGGTTGCGATCACCAGCTCCGCTGAGGCTGGAATTCCAGTGCAGACGTTTTGCAAAACACTGGGATCTGCTTTACCCCTTGCGTAGTTCGCTCTTCTCTTCAAACAACTCGTGCGATGGCCCCCAAAGTGGTCGCCAAGAAGGCCAAGGACCAAGGCAGCTTCCTGAGCACGCCTGGAGCGATGAAGGCGCTCCTAACAGTGGGGGTATTTTCTCTTCTGATGGTGAGGCGAGCCGCGAAGCGAATTTCCAGAAGCGCCCCTTTAACGAGCTCCCTTTCGCGGCGCGCAGGTCACGACGCCGTTTGTTCTCTACTTCGCATCGTATGAAGGATACCTAGATCGTGAGTATTTTTGTGTTTCGCTGGTGACATCGACCCTCCTCGACCTGAAGTCAACATTGTTTTCGACGCTGCGACGTTTCTTTGCAGAGCTGTACGCGCTCACCGTCGGCATTCCGGGCCCGGAGAACCGCGCTGTGGCCAGCGCCATCCTAGCAGTCCTCGGGGTGAACCTTGTGAGTGCAGGGATGGCGGGGGGTTGCGGCGGGCACACAGACCCACCCGGGCCACAGCCCCGCATGTGCCAAACCAGAGCCTCAACGGCCCCTCGTGGCGCCCCCTGGTCGCAGGTTGTGGGCGGGTTCCTGTACGTTGCTTTCCAGGAGGTGAGCACGGACGAGCCGGCCAAGGTGCAGGCCAAGAAGAACGATTAAGGCGGAGCTGCGCCAGCTGCGCCTGCCGCCACAGTATGCGGCTGCGGCTGCATCTTAGCCCATGGAGAAGAGGAACTTCAGCAATCTGTGCATCAAAACGGGGGCTCCTGCGGCGCAAGGGCGGTGCAGCTGCGTGTGCGGTTCAGGTTGCGACCCAGACTGCCAGCAGGCGCGCTGGAGCGGCGGCCTCGGTGACGCCTGAGGCAGGGCACCTCAGCAGAATGCTTGGAGGAGTGGAGAGATGCGCGCGGGAAGTTGCAGGGGGCTAGCTTGAGCTCCTCGTGAGGAGGACACGCATGCTCCGTCGAGGGGTTTAGCCGGGGACGTTGCAGGGCATTCGAAGGCGGAGGCGGTGTCGGACCCGTGTCTCGGGCGCTTACGGGCTGCATGCCTGTACGAGACACCCCAGACGCTGACGGGCATTCGCATTGCATCGGACAGGTAGATAACTTAACGCATGGCGTATCGCTGTGCATGGGGTCACAGGGGTGTGACTCGGCATTGTGAGTGGGTGGTGGGGACACTGTAGAGTGGAGCGTAACATGGGCACCCATGGGAGTGCTGTGTGCTGGGGGCTTTCGGACCAGCAGCGACTCAACGCCGGGGCACTCAGTCGCACCGTCAGGCCTGCCAGCGTCCTTCCGGATGCGTTGATGGAAAGGTGGTCCACATCCAGAAGTTGGCGTGCTGCTGCGGTCCTGAGGTTGCCGCCACGAGGCCACCGTAGTGGATACTGGTCGGGGCCAGAGGCAGGCTATGCTGAAGGCTTCAACGGTGCGGAGGCTGCAATGCGGGTGTTGTCGCTTCGGCTCCGTTGACGTTAGGCACGCATCGCGGCATGGGGGAGTGCACAGAGTGTGGATGCATTGCAGCGCTAAATCGATTCGTCAGGGCACGCATCAGGCCAGCTGTGGCCCTGGTGCTCACGCTCCCTCCCTCTTTACTCAGTACGCAAGGCCTCTAGTATACCGGTGTATTGGCCACATGACACTGCGAATAAATTATCTTGAGGTGCGTGAGTCTGAGAGAGACCGGGCTTCTGGCAGGTAACCGCATTGAGCCCAGCTCGTGAATGAGGGTGTGTGTAACCGCACAGTAGCACAAAATGTTTCGGCTGGGGACCGTCAAAGCCACACCGACATGCGGCATGCTCGGGCTGCGGCGACGGCACGCAGTAAGCGTTCCCCCCTGCCGTACTTCATGCTGGCAGCATGGGGCGTTGGGCCGGGCCAGGCCGGGCTGCCCCTGGGGCTGCCTACCGGTGGAACTTGGCGCGAGTCGGCTTTCCACGAGCAGTCGCAATATGGGAGTTCACTGTTCGGTGGGTGGGGTTTCAGGTAGGGTGCAGGCGAGACCAGGGGTGGAAGGAGGGGCCTGAACACCCGTTGGGCCCAAGCGCCCTGAGCGGGGCCCAGCGCGGCGCCTGCCTTCCTCGATCCAGGCCTGGACTGGATTCTGGGCCCACTTGGAATTGCTCCCTGCATACATAGCCCGCTGCTTTCCGTGGAAACGCATTCATAATACATCTTCCAGACAGGCTAACATCATTACCGACATCCGAAGCGCATCCGAAGCGCCAGAACAGAACAGCGAGTCGGCGTGAGTCGCCAGTCGCCAGTTAATCAACTGCGTTTCGCGTGACACCAGGACTCACCAAGGCGTATATTAACCGCTTTTCCAGCACACGCGATTCAACGCAAGAGGGCTTGAAGAGGACTCGGAAGCGGGAAGGCCCTCGTAGCTGGTCGTCCTCTTCGCTCAGCGGTATTTCCTGACGAAAGTTCCTGGCAGCCACAATGTCGATGACCCAGAACACGATGCTTGGGCAAATGGGAGCCGCGGGCGCGCCAGACCAGAACCTGGTAAGCGCAGCGACGTTGAGCGCTTAGCACATCTGAATTCACCCGAGATGCAAAGTGATGTTGATTTTCGCGGGTTCGAATTGGGGCAGCGGAACCCCGCGACGCCGTGACTTCCCAGAATTTCCCGTTGCCCTTCAGCGCGCTCGCTGCATATTCCCGCTGTTAATCCCCCCTCTCTCTCTCACACACACACACAGGACACCAGCAACAACTACGACACCCGCGTCATTACGGCCGCTGAGGCGGGCGACACCATCACCCAGCTCCCCACCCGCATCATGGCCGCGAACATGGCCAACTTCGCCAGCCTGCAGCCTGCCGGCGCCAGCCCTGCCAGTGCCGCCGACCCCAACGATCCTTACGGGGCGCATCTGTCGCCGCCGGCACCGCTACCTCTCTTTCTGAACCACCAACAGCAGCAGCAGGCGCCTCAGGCGCCGCAGGCCCCGCAGATGCAGGCCCAGCAGCCGGCCGGCGCCCAGGCGGGCGGCGGTGGCGGTGGCGGCGGCGTGGGCGGCTTCGTGCGACGCCTGATGGGCTCCCTGCGGCGCAGTGGCAGTAGCGACCGCGACCAGCAGCAGCAACAGCAGCAGCAGCAGCAGCAGAGCGCCACGCCGCAGCAGCAGGCCCCGCGGGCTGCGCCGACCCCCAGCATGCGCAACCGGCCCAACATGCTGCTGAGCCACGGCAGCCGCCGCACCGGCGGCGACGGGTCGGGACTGGGCCGCCAGACCTCGCGCCAGGCCATTGCGCGCGCCATCCTCGCGAAGGTAGGTGCTCGTCGTGCATGGGGTCTGGCTGCTTACCTGCCACGTACCGGTAGAGCCCCTCCCAGTGGGGCCTCCACTCTCCGCACTCCCGCTGCCGCCCGCTCCCCTTCCTCCTGCCCCCAATGACCAACCTCCAACACCACAACTGCCCATCCGCCCACCCTGCAGGCGTCCGAGCTGCCGCTGCCACGGCGCCACGAGCTGGTCACCGCCGCCGCCGCCGACCCCGCGCTGGCGCTGGTGTTCACCGCCGGCGCCGAGCAGCCCGTGCCGCCCGTCTCCGACCTGGACGGCCGGCTGGACAAGCTGCTGAAGAAGGTCGCCAAGAGCCCGCAGCCCGCCCAGCCCCAGGCCCCGCCGCAACCGCAGCAGCAGCAGGCGCAGGGCGAGGGGGTGAAGCCGCAGGTGGAGGAGGAGGCGCTGACGCTGCGGCTTGTGCCCGAGTACGAGTCGTACGGCCTGGGCGGCGAGGCGGTGCGGGCGGTGGTGAGCGTCAAGGCGGCGGCGGAGGTGAAGCAGCGAGCGCACGTGGCGCTGACGTGCGTGCTGGACCGCTCCGGCTCCATGGCCGGCTCCCGCATCGGGCTGGGTGAGCAGTGCTGGCGGCCGCGAAGATGCTGGGTGTCGCTGGGTGTCAGTGGGCGGCTGGTGGAGTTGTTGTCGTAAACAAGATGCTGGGCTGGATTGGGCTGCCTGAATAACCAGCTCACAATGCCTGTGTGAAGATTGCTGAGAGCGATATGGGGTCTGCCCGACCATGGCACTCCAAATTTGGGTTTGGTGGGCATGCTACTAGTACACACAACTCCCTCCGCCCCCTCCCCCCCCCCCGCCCTTTCCCCTCCCCCCCGACCCCGCAGTGCGCGAGACGTGCCACTTCCTGATCGACCAGCTCACGCCCGATGACATGCTGGGCCTCGTGTCGTACGCGGGCGACGTGCGGCAGGACGTGCCGCTGCTGCGCATGACGCCGGCGGCCCGCACCCTGGCGCACGCGCTGGTGGACGCGCTGGACGCCGACGGCAGCACGGCGCTGTACGACGGACTGGCGGCGGGCGTGGAGCAGCAGATGGAGGCGGAGGCGGGCATGAAGGCGCTGGCGGCGGCTGGCGGCGGCGGCGGCGGTAGCTGCTCGCGCCTGGTGCACAGCTGCTTCCTGTTCACGGACGGCGAGGCCACCGACGGTGAGTGGCCAGCTCCGGCCGAGGCGAGCGCCCTGCGCGTGTCCCCGCCTGTGCTCCCTGCGTTGGCAGCTAGCTTGCCGTCATGCCGTGTGGGTACGGGCCGGGGTCGGGGTAGGGTATAACTGAAGCCGCAACCGCGCCGCTGCCCGCCACCCCCCGCTGCCCGCAGGCCCGCGCGACCCCGCCTCCATTTTGGCGGGCCTGGCGGCGCTGCAGGCGCCCACCGACCAGCACGTGACGGTGCACACGTTCGGCTTCGGCGCCAGCCACAGTGTGGAGCTGCTGCAGGCGGTGGCGGACGCGCAGTCGGGCGTGTACTACTACATCTCGTGCGTCGACGATATCCCCAGCGGCTTCGGAGACGGTGAGCTGTTATTATACACAGGACAGCGTCTTAGAGCTTTTGATAAATACAGAGAGAGAAAATGAAGCCAGGGCAGCTGGGCAAGTGCATGGTAGGTTGTGCAGAAGCTTCCAATCCGCTCACCAGTCGCCGCTACCCCATGCCCCGTTCTTACAACGCAGCTCTGGGCGGCCTGCTGGCTGTGGTGGCCAAGGACGTGCGCGTGGGTGTCCGCGTCGCGCCAGGCGTTGACCTCACCGCGTTCCGCTCCGGCGGCCGCGTCGTGGGCGGCGGCGCCGGCAGCCTCGCCTCCGCTGCCGCCTCCGCCGGCGCGCAGGGCCGCGCGCGCAGCGCGGCGCAGCGCCGCCAGCAGCAGCAGCTGGCTGGCGCCGATGACGGCGCCGCTGGCGCCGGCGATGGGGCCGCCGCCGCCGCCGCGGCGGCCGCGGCGGCGGCGCCGCCGCCGGCCCCGGTGCCCACCGCGACGGCCTTCAACGACATGTTCGCGGAGGAGTCGCGCGAGTGCCTGCTGGCGCTGGCGCTGCCGCCGGCCGCCGCCGCCGGCCAGGAAGCCGCCGCCGGCACGGTGCTGTGCCACGTGGACCTGGAGTACACGGACGTGGCCAGCGGCCGCCGCCGCCAGGCCACCGCCGCGCTCACCGTGGCGCGCAGCGCCGCGCCGCGCGCCGCCGACGTGCTGCCCGCGGAGCTGGTGTTCGTCACGGCCGCGCGCTTCGAAACCCTGGACGCCATCGAGGCCGCGGAGGCGGCCGCCGCCGCCGCCCCCGGCTCCGACGTGAGCGCCGCGCAGGGGCTCCTGGACGCGCACGCCGCGCGGCTGCAGGCGGCGCCGCTCAAGGGCAACGCCACGCTCAGCGCGCTGACGTCGCAGACGCAGGCGGCGCGCGCGTCCATCCGCCCCCGGTTCGAGTTCAACCAGGAGGGCGTGGCGGCGGTGGCGGGCACCAAGCAGGCGCTCAAGCAGCAGCGCATCGGCACCAGCACCATGGCTTCGCCCTCGATGTACTCGGAGCTGGACCACAAGGCCAAGGCCAACTTCCGCTGCACCACCACCATGAGCGTGCAGCTGCAGTACAAGAGCCGCAACGCGCAGTCGTAGTCGTAGGGCATTTGGGAGGGGGTTGTGTGTTGAAAACAACAAAAGACGGTTGTGTGTGGGGGTGCTGGGAGCGCTGGCGCTGAGCACTGTGCGGGGGTCGGAGTCCGGGTCGTCTTGAACATACTGGTCGGAGCCAATTCATGTGGGGCGGCAATGTAGATGCAAGCCCAGTGCTATGAGGCTGTATGGAGTTTGTATCTTGTACTATAGTAGCTCAGGAACGCGCACTAGCAAGATGGTGTTTATTGAGGCCCGAGACCGGCTGATGGTTGGGTGCAGGCTGTGCAGAGGCAAGAACATATCACGCAGGCAGGATGTTGTGCGGTCACGCCGTTTGTGGGGTGCGGTCGGATAGCTGGTGTCCGGTGCTGGGTACCGTAGTGGAGCGGAGCAGGAACGACGAAACGTGTTATCTGCGCGCCTTGTCGACGCCTGTGTCGAAGGCGTTCACAGGGCTTCGCAGGTTAGTGGTGGCTTCCCGTGGGTGCATCCGTGTGTGGAACGTAGACGCGCCCGACGAGGAGTCTTGTGGTGTCGATCGGTAGCTAGATTGCGCCGTTCCGGGCGATGGGGCACGCGTGTCCCGCGAAGTGATGCGGGCACGCCAACGCATCGCCCCGAGTCAGGCTGCATGGGAGTCAGCGGTGCCCGGGATGGAAGTGCAGGAGGCACTTAACTGTAAGGCTGTTAGCGACTTAGCGTCGTGGGATTGTAACCCCATACTAGTCGAGTTCATGACCGCCCGCGTCGGCTGGGGCGAGGCGCGAGGGTGCTGGGGCGAGGGTGCTGCGCAGGCTGGCCCAGAGCCGTTACACACAACGCCACGAACCATGGGCAGCTCCCTGCAGAAGTAGCAGACCAGCGCCAGCCCCGTCCCCAGCGCCCGCTCCGTCACCGCTGCCGAGTTGATCGCCAAGTTAACTAAATCAACTGGCGTCAGCAGCTGGAAGTGTCCGCGCGCACCTTTGCGCAGACCTGGGACACCGATGACGGATGGGGGCGGTGGTGCTGTATGAGCAGATAGAGCAGATCCATGCCGTTTTACACCACTCACGTTAGCGCTCGCATAGGGCCCAAACGTCAGTCCGTCAAAACTCGCCATCATTGGCTTTACGGCTCTCCTCCAGCTCTGTCACACGCCAGCCGCGTGCGCGTGCTCTCGCTCGGCCGCCATCTGCAGCTGCTCGGGCGTCGTCCAGCTCGCTCGTGTCAATCGGGTCAAAGTACCGTCGTCAACTTTGTGTATATGCTCACCACACGTCAAGAACACGTCATATCCGGGGGCCGTGCCCGTACCGGCAAACCAGCGCACTCCATCAACAATCAGCTTAGGCAACATTGACACCAATACCCGCTCGTGACCTTAGTACTCCCTGACTTCCTATCTACAATGGGCAACCTGCAACTGACATCTATGAATGCGACATTACAAAGAAGGGACAGTCCGACCAAGCAAGGGTGCCCCGCACCCAGGTCAGGAGGGACCATCTCCGGCCCGAAGGGAAACCACCCTCCCCCCAGCTGGCTGCCGACCTTCCACCAACACGTGCATTAGGTCCATGTCTCAGCTGCTAACCTCGCAAGTCGAAGCCAAGCGTAAGCCCGCCAAAGCCCCACAAAGTGTAGCAAACCGTGTCTGCGCACAAAGCGCCGCCTACAGCACCAGACGCAAAACCAGGTACACCAGGCATATAGTCCGGCGACGCCCAATCTAACGCAGCACTGACATCTATGCTACTCCGCAACCGCTCGACTGGCCAGACCGTTCAGCGGGGGCCGCTGGCATTGCAGCCGCCCCTGCTTCAAGCTCCCAGCGCCCGGCTCCGACCAACGCTCGCTCTCCGCGCACCACTCCGCTGCCGCTCATTCCCACACGCGCTGCCACCCTGCGCAGCGCGTTTACTTCTTGTTGGCGGCGGCGGGCTTGCGGAACAGCAGCAGGTGCATGGGGGTGAAGATGCCGGACTCGCCGCCCTGGATGAGCGACTTGGCCACCTCCACCAGCATGTGGTGCACCTCCTTGAGGCCCTGCGGACACGAAGCACACGAATGAGGTACCGAGTTATGCCACGACCATATGACGACATGCTCAAAAGCCCAGGTCAGGCATACACGTGTCGAGTCGCGACAACGTGCGGGTGCCGGCCGCAGCTGCTGCCCAGCCTGGCACGGCCCCGCCCAGCCTGGCACGGCCCCTTACGCCGCCCGCCCCAGCGTGTGTCCCCCCCTCCCCAGCCCCGCCCTTCCCATTGCTGGAGACACACCTTGGGAGCCAGGCCCAGGGCGTCAACGGTCGAGACGATGCCGTGGTTGATGGCGTGCGTGTACTTGCCCATGCGCAGGCGCTCGTACCTGGACAGGCGGTGAACAGGCGGCAGGCAGGCAGGCAGGCGGGCAGGCTGGTCAGTTACACAGTCCGCAACAGCCGCTGTAGCGGCAATGCATGCACACGCACAGGCCGCAACCCACACGCACGGCACACGACAGACAAAACAGACGTCGAACAGCAACACGCACACAACAGGAACGACAACCGCACGCACACATGCGCCGTGCCACAGCATGGTAATGCACCCAGGATTGCAGCATGCCGATGCGCCCCACGATATGCCATGCGCCGGTATGCCATGCAAATGCTGGCAGTGTGCGCATGCAGGCTGGGATGCAAAGGGGGTTTGCGGGAGGCGCGCCGCGCACCAGGCTGTGGAGGGGCTCGATCCAGCACCAGCGCCGGTCGAGCTCTCGCCCTCCCTACGACATGTGTAATGCAGGGACGAATGCCCAGCGCGCTCGAGTGATGCCGTGGCCCCCGGCAAAGGGGGCGTTCCATGCGAAAAGGTAAATGCGGATGCAAACGGGCATGCAGCCGTGCTCTAGGCTCAGGTCTTCCCTCGCCGACCATCCTTGCCTGGCGAAAGCCGCGGCCCACGGAACCCACTGACCGGCCCTGACCCAAACACACATGTCTCCCGCCTGAACTCGATCTCAGCGCCGTGCTGCCGTGCGATGCAAGTTGGATGCACCCCACCCCCACCCCAACCCCCGGTCCCGCAAACTCTGCCAGCTGCTACTGCCGAGCCACGCACCAGGGGCCGGCGACGACGGAGGCGGTGGCCAGGTCCAGCGACATGACCAGCTCGAAGCCCACGCCCTTGCCGGCGTCCTCAGCCTCCTTCCAGGTGCGCATCTCCTGCGGGGCGCGGCAAGCACAGCCAGCAACCAAGCGAGGAGCAGGTCAACCACCGTCGCGCGCTGCGGGACAGTGTTATTGCAGGCAGCCCACTCGCGGACAGCGCCACCACCAGGGTTAGCCGCACTCAGCAGCTTCACTCCTGCACATGGTCCGCCACCGGCCCCCGCGCTGCAGGCCACCAGCCTGTTGCTGTTCTCACCGGCAGGCCGTTGCCGAAGTTGATCTCGTCCATGATCTTGACGTGCTCGGCGTTGTTGGCGTCGAAGTCCTTGGTCGACACCCACTCGTACGACACGAAGTAGCTGCCGGGCTTCAGCACGCGGTAGATCTCGCCGTACACCTGCTCCAGCTGTTGTGGGGGGTTGAGGCGTGGGGGGGGCATGGCAGGCGGCACGGCGGGAAAGGGCGCAGCAGGCGTAGGGTCAGGGAGCTGTGCATTGAAGTAAGGTTGGGAGTGCATGCCTTTGGATTGCTTAGGAGGGCTTATCAGCAGCTGCACAGTGCGTACAATGAACCGCATGCACAACGCCGTGTGCATCAGTGCGCGCTGCCGCAAGGGCGCGGGCTGGCGACGCGGCGGGGCGTGCAGCAGGTACAGGCATACCCGCAGCTGCCCCCCGCATCCGTCACCACACCGCCAACGCACAGCACTGCAATGACGCTGCACTCGCCGTGCGAACATGACTGCCTATGTGCAGCGAACTCGAAAGAGACCAAGCCAGCAGCGAAGGGCTCCAGCTGAAATGGCGCGCACCCTACGCCCAGATCGAATGCCGCGGTCCCCGACTGCGCTGCAACTCTTCAACAGCCTTTTCAATTTACCTTGGGGGCGTGGCAAGTCGCCTCAATGGCGTAAGCGCCGTCGAAGGTGTTCTCCTTGAACGGCATGTTAGTGAAGTCGCCGCGGACGACGTCCGTCAGCGGGGCCAGGCCTTGCTGCAGGTGCACAAAGCAGAAGGGTTGTCAGTACCGTTATGTAACAAGCGAGCGCGTCAAAGCCCTAAGACAGCGACCGGGCCGCGAGCGAGCGTTAGAGCGGGATTCCCACTCACCCGCGCGTTGTGCGTCTTGGCGCGGTCCACCTGGTACTGGTTGATGGTGATACCGGTGACGTGCGCGCCGCTGACAGCAGCGACGGTGCGCATCGGGCCACCCACACCGCAGCCGCAGTCCAGCGCCTTCTGGCCGGGCTGCAGGCGCAGCAGGGCAGCGATGCGCGCCTCGTGCGCGGCCTCGGAAGCCCGCAGGTCCTTGTTGGGCAGCTTGGGCGAGAAGTGGAACGACTGGCCCCAGCCCCACTCGTAGATGTCAGTGACCAGGCTGTAGAAGACGTCCACCAGGTGAACGGTCTTCGAGCGGTCGGTGATGCCCTCGCCCGCGTTCTTGCCATAGCTATCGGCATAGGCATCGAACTCAGTCTTGACCTTGGAGGCCTCAATGGAACCACCGCTGAGCTGCAGAGTGGTCGGCTTGTCGCGATCGCTGCCCTTCAGCACCTTGGCGAGCAGGTACAGCGAGGTGACGCCGCCCGCAATGCCGACGGCATACTTCTGGGTAGTGCTGAGCTTGTCAAACTCGCCAGCCAGGCGCTCGTAGGCGCCGGTGACGGCCTTAGGAAGCGCGACGGCCATGATTGGTAATTTGGCGCGAGTTGCCACACGGGTTGTTTCCGTGGGCTTTGTCGGGTCAAGTGAGGTCCCCTACGAGACACTGCAACTACGCGAGTTGTTATGAAGAGTGCAGAGCAGCGCGGCAAGCAGCGCGCCAAGACAACGAAAATGTACGACCAATGGCACTCCACGACCGGGCGATTAGCAGTCAATTCAGGGACTCAACATTTGCGCTCAACTCCAGCTGCATTGGGTTGAGGATAATAGCTGCTTTGCTGTGAATCAAAAGGGGGCTGCGCGAGCTGGGTCGCCAGTGCGCTCACAGTGCCCACCCGGCTCAACGGCATTACGCCCAGCTTCTTATCGCTACCTGTTCACATCAAAAATTGTATCGTGATCGCTCTTTAGCCAGCAGAAAACACAGCACGCACGCGCAAACCTGGGTGCCACGCACGCACGCTTGCCACTGCGCCCAAGCCTCCTCGACCCCGGATCCGGCCCGCCATTGTCACCCGCTGGATGCTGGCAGCCCTGCGGGAGGCCAGGGCTCCAGGAGTCAGCCGCAGTCTGCTGGCTGGGGGCCGCGCTAGCGCGTCACCGGCACTGGCACTGGCCTCCTCTCCTGCTCGGCACAGCACGAGCCCAGCAGCATTAGCCGCGCACGCGAGCGCGCTCGCCTCGACGCGCACGAGCCGCCGCTCTGCAGTCTGCGCCCGCGCCCGCGCTTGCAGCCTCGCCCTCATCCCCCCGGCTGCCTGCTGGCCCCGGGCTCCACAGGCGTGGCTTGCTCGGAAGCGCGTGACTGGCAGCGCCTGCGGCAGCAGCGCACTAGCCGGTGGCCCCGGCGGTAGCGGCAGTAGCAGCAGCAGCAGCAGCAGAGCTGCGGGCGTCACACCCCGTGCTCTCAGCAAAGCAACCATGCAGCAGCAGTCCGCATCAGCCCAGGACGCTGCGGCCGCAGGGGCGGCGCAGCCTGCCGCGGGCCTGGCCAGGGTGAGAGCGGGGGTGGGTGGAAAAGGTTGGCCGCTGCCATAGGGGTTGCACACCCGTCGCAGCGCGCACATGGTTGTTGGTGGTGCGGTTGTGTGACACGATCGGCACACGCGGGCGCAATTAGCTGCGACACGGGTAGCGGGGGGCCGGAGGAGGGCAACACACACATGCGGGCAGACAGCGGCATGCCGTACCGTGTCAACGTGCGGTGTGCCGTGGAGGCGGGCGGGCGGGCGGCGGCTGTGGTACGCGAGTCCGACGAAACAGCATGTGTGTTTGTGTGCTGGTCGTGTGCGCCGCCGCTGCAGGCGGTGGTGCGTGCGCCCGCCGGCGCCGACACGCTGGTGGTGACGGTGAGCCTGGGCGCCAAGACCTGCAACCTCAACAGGTGCGGCGCGGCCCGGTAGTGTGCGGCGCGGCGCGGTGGTGTGCGGTGGTGTGCGGCGCTGCTCGGTGGTGTGCGGCGCGGTGGTGTGCGGTGTGCGATGCGGTGCTGCTCGGGGGCCTGGCCGGCTGCGGGGCAGCATTGCAGGCGGGGCTTGGGAAGTCGGGCGGGTGCGGGCGGGAGGAAGGGGCTCAGGAACCGAGCTGGGCTTCAGGTTTGGGGGACACGGCGGCGCTGCAAGCGCCTTCAGGGGCACACCGCCAGCACATGGGGAGCGGGTGACGAGCAGGGCACGACCGCTGACCGCCGTCGGTGCGCTGCCTGCCGTGTGTCGCTGCCGGCCAGGCCCTGTGACGAGCTGCTGGAGAAGGCGCTGACGCGGCTGGCCAAGAACCTGATCAGCAAGCCCTCCAGTGAGTGCTGCGCTGCGTGTGAGGCCGTGGTGGCACAAAAGTGCTTTTCATGTTGGGGTGTAGGGGAAGTGTGTATGTGTGTGTATTAGTCCAACCCAAGCTCAAGAGGGTAGTGGCCCTTCCACGCGAACAAGTCGCAGTAGGTGTTTAGGGCCGGTGTCCATCTGGGCGTGGAGGGCGGGAGGCGGAGATGGAGGCGGTGGCGGTGGCGGGGCCGGCAGGGGACAGGACAAAGGTGGGGTGGGCGGCCCAGACATGGACACGGACTGCTGCTGCCCCGCCGCTGGCTGCGCAGAGAAGGAGAAGCGTAAGAAACCGGCTGGCGCCGCCGGCGGGCCCTCCGCGGGCCCCAGCAGCGCCGAGGCCTCGCAGGACGACGGCGGCGGCCCGGCGGCGGTGCTGTACGAGGACGCGGCGGGCACGCAGTGAGAGTGGGCCGGGGGGGGGGGGTTGTGAATACCATCCCAAGCTAAACCAAGCTGAACTAGACAAGGAGGGGGGCGGGGGGCGGGGGCGGGGGCGGGGGCGGGGGCGGGGGCGGGGGCGGGGGCGGGGGCGGGGGCGGGGGCGGGGGCGGGGGCGGGGGCGGGGGCGGGGGCGGGGGCGGGGGCGGGGGCGGGGGCGGGGGCGGCCAGTGGCGCGGTTGGGTAGGGACCCGGGGATGGGGCGGGCTGCTGAGGGGTCGGTAAGGCGCAGGAGCGGCGGGGTGTGATACGGTGGCTGGCTGGCTGGCGCACGAATGCCCCTTTTCCTTCTTTCCTCCCTGCCAGGCCGCTGCCGCTGTCGTTGACCAACGGCGAGGCGTGGCGGCGCGGGGCGCTGCTGGAGGTGGCGGGCGAGCGGTTCGCGGTGGAGCTCAACCCGCCCACCGTGGACAAGGTGGGCGCAGGGAGCGGTGCGAGGTTAGGAGGGACCGGCGCAGGCGGGCGGTTGCAACGTTCGATTCTTGTGTGTGTTGGTGGCGGGCTGCACGGTTGGCCAGTGCACTTTGGCCGCTTCGGACTTGCTCCACGCATGTGACACCGCGGCGCGGCTGCTTTCGCTGCCGTGCAGATCACCATCGACCGACTAGCCATGGTGGGCTACCCCACTGCCGCCGCCGTCACGGTGAGGCCGCAGCACCCGGGCCCGGGGGCCGCCACGTCACGGACTGTTCGGCCGACCGCCCCCTCAAGCACGGCAATCAGCGGCGTTTTTCCTGGGTTGACCTCACGCCCGCTTCCCAGCCCCTACCGCCAGCTAGGCAGCTACCGCTTATCCAACCATCCTTGCAAACCCCGCCCTCGCCCCTCACTCCCGCCGCAGCTGTCGTTCGCCGAGCTTGGCGCCTGCCGCTGGCGCTGGACCGCGCAGCGGCCGGGCGAGGCGGCGTGGCGCGACCTGGCGTGCGCCACGCAGCACTACACGCCGCAGCCGGCCGACGAGGGCTGCGTGCTGCGTGTGGAGTGCACGCCCGCAGCCGCGCGGCCGGCGGCGGCGGCCGGCGAGGGCGAGGGCGAGGCGTGGCTGGGCGAGACGGTGGCTGCGGTGACAGGTGCGGCAGGCCGCGGTGGGGGGAGGCTATCCTCCGTTGGGGACATTAGCGGGCTCCTCGACCCCACCCCGACCCCCGCCCGCGGCCTCACCCTGCCCCGCCACGACCCCAGTCACGAGTGCCGTATTGCATCGCCTCTTTCGTCCTCGCCCGGGCTCCCTTTAGTTGGACCTGGTCTTACACTGGGCCCCTGGTAGCCACACACGCACACACGCCGCCCTCTCGCCTCCGCGTCGTCCCGCACCCCGCACCTCATCTTAACTAATCGTGCATGGAGCCCCGCACCCGCCAGGCCCGGTGGCGCGCGGCCCCGAGCGCTGCTCCGCCTCGGTGCGCTGCGGCGCCACGCCCGCGCACGCGGCGGCGCCGTCCTTCCGGCTGCTGTCGTACAACATCCTGGCCGACCAGTACGCGGGGTCCGAGTACGCGCAGAACGTGCTGTTCAAGTACTGCCCCAAGGAGTGAGTGAACTGGATGCACACATGTGCGTTAGAGAGCACAAGGAAAAACGACAAGTAGTCGCGACGGAACGCATACGGATATTACCTCATTAAATTACCACCCGGAAATCGCGCAACCCCCGCCCCCCCCCCATGTACCATCGTTGCAAACCCCCCTTCCGCCGCCGGCTGCCAGGAACCTGGACCCCGCCTACCGGCGGTCGCTGGTGCTGCGCGAGCTGCTGGGCTACCGCGCCGACGTCATCTGCCTGCAGGAGGTGGACGCGCGCGCCTTCCACGACTTCCTGGCCCTGCACCTGGGCCTGCACGGTGCGGCCGGGTGGGCAGTGGGCTGGGCTGGGCTGGGTGGGAGGCCGGCGGGGTGGGCTGGGGGCGGCTGGGCTGGGCTGGGGGCGGCTGCACGGGGCGGCTGGGTGGGAGGCCGGCGGGGTGAGTGGCACGGGTGGGTGAGGTGAGAGGATGGGATGGTGGGAGGCAGGTCGTCGGTTGTATGCTTGGGCATTCGGTGCGGGCGAGGTTTTTGCGAACAAGCGCCTGAATGGTAGGTTGAGCCGGCTTAACGACTTGCGTGATACTGACCCGGGTGCTGCGCCCCTGCACTGCACCTGCCCGCTTTGCCACGTCACAGGCTATGCGGGCCACTACACAAACAAGCAGGGCAAGGTGCGGGCGGCTGGGTGGCGGCGGGGGCGGGGGCAGGAGCGGGTGGCGGTCGTGATGTTGGCGGGGCGCGGGGCGAGAGGGCAGCGGCGGCGGACGTGCCCACATCAGCTCGTCGTTGTTGAACATGGGTGTAAACCCCCGCGTGCAGGTGAAGGAGGGCAGCGCCACCTTCTGGCGCACCAGCCGCTTCCGCGCGCTGTCGCACCAGGACATCCGCCTGCGCGAGGCGTTCAAGCTGCCGCTGCCGCCGCTGCACAGCCAGTTCGGGCCGCTGCTGGAGGCCAGCCCGGAGCTGGCCACCGCGCTGCAGCAGGTGCGGGCGAGGGCGGGTGGGCCTGTGCGGACAGATTTGTTGTGGCGGTGGAGGAGGCTGGTGGTGTTTGCTGCGTGTGCCGTGGTCAGGGTCGTGGGTTGCCCTGCCCAAGCCGCGCCATCACGGCTCACCGAAGCGCGACGCACCCCACTTGGTCGTCTCGCTTCTGGTTTCTGGAATGAATTACCCACACCGCCGCCCCACACCGCCACCGCCCCCACACCTTTGCCGCCCCATCTCGCATACCGCACACCGCCGCCGCCGCCGGCCCCCCGCAGGTGACCACCATCGCGCAGGCCACGCTGCTGGCGCCCGTGTCGCCCTCCGCCGGCGAGGGCTGCCTGTGTGTGGTGAACACGCACTTGTTCTTCCACCCCTACGCGCCCCACATCCGCACCATGCACACCGCCGGCATACTGGAGGAGGCAGCCGCCTTCCTGGCGCGCTGCGCCGACGGCACCCAGCCGCCGGCCGCAGGTGCGACACAGCAGACACTGGGAGGGAGAGGCACATACACTTGCGGAGGAGGAAAGTTTTGGGATGCGTACTACCAATGTGAAAGTGCTAACTGGTGATGCCGACAACGTGTGGGAGTGGACGGCCGGGCCACGTCCTGCCTCAACTGCGCACGTCACCTCCCGCACACCACGGCTCGAGTTCACGGCTTGCACCCACCCGCGTGCGCCCCGCTGCAGGCGCCAGCGCCGACGATCTGCGTGCGGCGGCCAGCTTCGGCCCGGGTCCGGAGGCGCCCGGCGTGAGCGTGAGCGCCAGCATGAGCGGCGGCCTGCAGCGGCCCACGGTGCTCTTCTGCGGCGACCTCAACTCCGACCTAAACGATGGCATCCCGGGTGAGGCCTGAGGCCTTGGGACAGGCCAGGCGGGGCTGCCCTTGTGTTATCCGTATCTCCTTCAGGCCATCCGGGCCGGGCTCCCCGTATCTGCAGTATTTGTAAACACGAGTTTGAACACACATGACGATCTGTTGCACGACATGTGCGACGGCCCAGCACCCGCGAGCCCCACGCGACCCACACCCGCCCCCGCACGCCGCAACCATGCGGCTCATCCCGCTGCGCCCCATCCCGAACCCTCCCTCCCCATGCATGGAACTCCCCCGCCGCCACCGGCCTGCAGGTGTGGTGGAGCTGCTGCGCAAGGGCAAGCTGCCGCACGACTACTGGGACTGGGTGCAGGGCGCCGCCTTCAAGTGGGGCATGGTGAGCGCACGGCAAGCGCGGCGGGGGGTCGCCGCCCGTGTGCGCGGCGAAAAGGGAGGGAGGGAGCACGGGCAGGAGGGCGCACGGGCAGGGGAGCCAGGCTGGTGGGGAGACGGGGAGGTGGAGCCGGGGACCAGGGCGCGCGGCTGGCTCACGGGTCGTGGGTTTGGGCCTGCCTTGCCTGACACGGTGCCGCTGCGTGCCTCAGCTCACCCTGGACGCACCGTCAAGTCCACCCGCCCTGTGCCCACCCACCGCACTGGGACTCGTTCTGCACGCCCTGATGCCGCGACTTGCGAATGAGCTCAACCCCAACATGTCGGGCATGGGAATGAAGTTCACCCCCACTTGTCGCCACCCGCACCCCGCGCCCCCAGGGCGAGGAGGACGCGGAGGCCATGGCGCAAGGCACCGCCCAGCTCCAGGAGGCCGCGGCCGCCGCCACCGCCGCCGCGGCGGCCACCGCCGCCAGCTCGCCGCCGCCCTCCGCCGTCGGCGCGACGCGCTCCGCCTCCATGACCTCGGTGGACCCGGCGGCGGCGGCCGCCGCCACCAGCTCGCTGTTCGCGGCGGACGGGCACGCATTCGAGTCCGCCCTGCCCACGCCCGCCGCGCCCATCGCGGTGACGGGTGTGGACATCGCGCTGCCGTACGTGTTCCGCGCCGCGGACGACCTGGCAACGCCCTACACCAACTACACCAGCGGCTACAAGGCGCTGCTGGACTACGTGTGGTGGGTGCGGCAAGGGGGATTGGGGGAGGGTGGAGGGGGAGGCGGCTGTTGCGGCTGTTGCGGCTGTTGCGGCGGGGCTCGCACGTTGCCCCGCCGGTGCGCGTGCACCTGCAAGGGGCCCTTAAGGCACCTCCAGTCGCCCCCGTTCGTACCCACGCTCTCCTCGCGTCTCCTGTTACCCGCACCCGTACCCTCACACCCGCACACACTCCAAAATCGTACGCACATACACTCACACTCACACACACTCACACCCGCACACTCTCACACACACATACACGCAGGTACGAGGAGGCGGTGCTCAAGGTGCTGGGCGCGGCGCCGGTGCCCACGGAGCAGCAGCTGGGTGGCTTCATCCCCTCGCCCGCCTTCCCCTCGGACCACCTGGCGGTGAGGCGGCGGGGGCACGCGGGGGCATGCGGGGGGCATACACGCAGGGGCACGCAGGGACACGCAGGGGCACGCAGGGGCACGCACGGACACGCAGGGGCATGCAGGGACATGCAGGGGCATGCAGGGGCATGGGATTGGTGCGTCCAGCCGCACGCAGACACTTACGGTTCGCACTGCTTCTGTCGCGCCACTTGGTCCTCTCTTGGTGCCCGCCCCGCCCCTCACACCTCACACACAGCCGCCCCCTGCCCCTGCGTCACCACCATCCCCTGGTTGCCTCAGGTGGTGTACGACATGATGTGGCGGCGGCCGGGCGATGGATCGGACTGAGGGATATAGCCGGATAGCCACGTGCCTGGGGAGTGCTCGGAGGAAATGGAGGGGGTGAGCTGCTAGATGGCGCGTTGAAATACTGCTGTGGGGCGAGGCAGGCTGTAGGAGGCGGGGGCGTGTGTTCTGCTCACCCGGACAGATGAAGTGGACAATCGAGAGCGAGAGCAAGAGCGCCGCGCGAAGTTAACCGTGCATCGAAGCTAAATGCTCTACGTGCGCACGCAGCATAATTGCGTGGGTCGGTTAAGGCGGGGCCAGGGGAGGGGCGGAGTTTTGTGGGGTGCCGCACGTGCGCAGCCCACACCAGGGGTGGCCCACACAGGCCACGCTCACTCGGGACACTGTAGAAACTTGCATCCTGTGCTATGATACTCCATGGATGCCGAGCCGAATCACCCTCACGGGGGTGGGGGCGGAGGTCGGGGAGAACGTCGGGCGTTACTGGGCCGGGGGCTGTCGTGGGGATGCTCAGCGCCCGTCCCGCATCGGGTGACCCGCTGTATCAATACACAGCTCTTATACGTCCACGCATATACATCTGTGAAGCGCTTAAAAGCGGAATTTACCTCGGAAAGGACCGGCTGTTGCGGGTAAACCTCGACTTGCCAGCGGAGCTCGCGTAGAGTGGCTCCCGATCGACGAGCTATGCCATTTCCATAGCTGCAAATCGGTGCCCAAATAATTTGTAGCAGCGGACGCGCAGAACGAGGACGAAATGGATTGGCTTCGCCAGGTTGAGCAGCTGCGCTCCGCGGTGCAGGAGGGAGTCAAGGAGTTCTCAAACGTTGCGTTGAACGAAGTCCGCACTGGTGTGCAAGCTGTACAGGTGAGAGAACGGGACTTCGGCTTACTTTTACCGTCGTTCGCCGGTATCGTGATTTGCTAATGCCTCACTTATTTCCATCATGCAACTGCACTGCAGCAACAATCGGCCCAACAGCAGTATGCTGACGGGTGAGCGACAGTTTGTGTCGCACACGGGCCTGCTCGGCGCCCTCCGAGGGCGAGTTGCTCTTAGCGCTTATCATCGGAGCATCTTGCTGCGTGCAGGTGGCACGGACCTGAGGGCGGGAGCCACGACCATGCTGCACACGCATTCGAGGGTGCCGAGGGAGCGGATACTCACGGCGCCGGGGCGGGAAGCGCAACACTATCGAAGTATGACTCTCTTGGCTCGGGTCAAGCCCCCGGCACAGAGGGGGCTGCCGCTGCGCCACACGAGGCGGAGGGTTCCAGCGGCACCAGAGCGCGCACCGCTTCCTCCCCGCTGACCTCGCGCTCCTCCGTGGGCAAGTCGCTCAAGACCACGGGGCCGGCCTCTGTCCTAGCATCTGCGACGACTGGTGGGTTCCTCGACCAGTCGCCTGCTTGCAGGAGTTGGTGAGGGTCAGGGGCTCTTACCGCGACCGCCCGCGCTACCCCTCTGGGCTAACACGGACATTGTTGACACCCGGCACTGCACCCTGCAGACCCGGGCTCACCGGCAGCGTCCGCAAACGGCTCGCAAGCGCGGAAGAGAGACAAGGTACTGATCTGTCATAATAGCGTTAGAAGCGACCTTGGTTACGCCCAGGTGCTGCGTAGTTTCATGGGCACGCCAGTCGTGAATGACGGGGCGCGACGTTGCACACCACGCAACAACGGTCGCGACAGCTTGAACCCAGTTTCTTTGTCTGGTGGTGCAGGCCGGGGCCCCGGCGGCGGAGGGCGCTGCTGCAGGCAGTGCAGCGGCGGCTGGCGGCTCTGGCATGGCGTCCATGGGGTCGGGGCCGGTGGGCGACGCGCCCTCCTACGCCTTCAACACGCGCTCCCGCACCGCGCGCACGGCGGAGTCGCTGGGCATGTCGGACGCGGCGCCGGCAGGGAGCGGCGGCGCCGGGTCGGCGGCGCCGGCTGCCGCGGCGGGCTCAGGCGGCAGCGGTGCCGCGGGAGCGCCAGGCGGCTCGGCGCCGACGCCGACGCGGCACACGCGCACCACCAGCCAGGCCGCCGAGGCGCTGGACGCGTCGGGCGCTGCGGCGGCGGCCAGCCAGTCCGAGGCGGCCAGCAGCAGCAGCACCGCGGACGTGGTGGGCGGCGCCGCTGCGTACCGCTCAGCGGCGGGTGGCGGCAGCGGCAGCGCGGCGTACCCGGCCGTGGCGGCCGGCACGGGTCGTGGCAGTGGTGGAGGAGGAGGAGGCGGCGGCGGCGGCAGTGCACCAGGGGCGGGCGTGACGGCGAGCGCTGGGAACGAGGGCGATGCCGACTTGCGGAAGGGGTACGCCGATATGAAGAAGGTGCGTCGTGGTAGGGGGCGGCGCACCAGCGGGCAGCGGGGCAGGCGCGGCCTGTGCCCTATGAGGCACGCGCCGTGTGCTCGCCGCCGGCTCGGCACGCCGCGCAACGGGCAGCTCCCCCATCATCAGTGCTTCATCCGCACCTGCGGGCTGCCAAGTGCACATGTCCGTCCCCCTGCGGCTGCTGCGGCGGCTGCTGCTGTTGCTGCTCAGGCGTACGAGGACATGAAGGCGCTGCTGAAGAAGAGCATGGACGAGTGTGTGCGGCTGTCGGAGGAGGTGGTCAGGTGGGCGCGGCGGGGGGGGGGGGCGGCGGGCTTGCGAGCTGGTCCGGACTGGGGGAGCGTGGGGCGTAGGCGTCCATGCGAACAATGTTGGATGTTTTTGGAGTGCCGGAAGTGGCAAACGCGCTTCGCACGTCGTGCCTCGGGGCTGGCATGGACTGCGCCACGGCTGGAACTCCTTTGGGCGGGCTGGCGCCGAGCGTGGACCTGCATGATGCAGCGTAGCAATGCCGCAGCACCAGCCACACAAACGCGCGCGTGCGCATGGCGCGGTGTCCGGCTCCTTAACCCGCCGGCCCTCAACCCCCACCCGCAGGGTTGAGGCGACGTCGCGCCAGGCGCAGTCCCAGGCGGCGGAGCAGGCGGCCGCGGCGCGGTCCGCCAAGAAGGACGCGGCCGACGCGGGCGTGGCGCTGGCGGCTGCCAAGAAGGAGGCGGCGGCGGCGGAGCGGGAGGCGGTGCGGCTGCGGGGCCTGCTGGAGGCCAAGGAGGCGGTGGAGGACAACAAGGTGCGGCGGGGGGGGGTCTGCGTTGTCACTAGGGGGCGGGGTGGCTGCGAGGATGGAGGGGAGGAGGGCCAAAGCGGGGGACCATGGGCGTGTGGCAGCGGTGTGCTGCTGCCTGCCCTGGAGACCCCCGCGGAAGGCTTTTTCAGCCGGCCTCTTTCCAGGCCTAGGCATCAGTGCATCACCAGTATGTGCCGTGCGTGCGCCCCGCACCCTGTGTCCGCCGGGAAACCGAACCCCGCCGGAACCCGCATGTGTCCTGGCGCTCCCCCAGGTGGCCGAGACCGCCGAGCTGGAGGCGGTGCGCACCGAGCTGGCGTCCACGGTGCGCAAGGCCATGGCGGCGGTGGCGGCCAAGGAGGCGGCGGAGGCGCGCGCGGCGGCGTCCGAGGCGGCGCGGCAGGAGGCGGAGGCGGCGCGCAACGAGGCGGACCGCCAGCGCCGGGAGGCCGAGGTGAGCGTCGCGCGCGCGGCGGCGCACGCGTATCGCGCAGAGTGACCGCGGCTTGGGCGGCCGCCGATGCTGCCTCCCCCGACTGAGCTGTTGAACCCACCCGTGTTGCGACTGTTGCGTCCTTGGCTTCTAGGCCTGCGGTTACGGCGATGCAATGCGGTAACGCACTGATGCAATGCGGTAATGCCGCAATGCCATGGAACGCAGGCCGAGGCGCAGGCGGCGCTGGCCGCGGCTGAGGCGGAGCGCAACAGCCGCGCCGAGGCGCAGGGCACCAGCGAGGCGCTGCGGCTGGAGAGCGAGCGGCGCGCGCGCGTGTTCAACAACGCCGTCAAGGCGGCGGTGGGCAAGGTGCAGCGCGAGCTGGAGGCGGAGCGGGACGAGCTGCAGGTGCGAGTCACTGCTGCCGCCGGGGAGCCGGATGCATAGGGAGTCGCAGTAGCAGCCAGGCGGCGTGCAGCCGTAGCCTGGAGTTGAAGCAGCCTAGAGAGTCAGCACCGGTGGTGGCTGGGCGCGGAGGCGCTGCTGCAACAGGTGAACACACAACGCGGTGATGCACTGAGCCTCGCACGCGCGTCCCGTAACGCCGTCTGCCGCCACAGGCTCAGCTGCGCGCGGCGCACCGCACCCTGGCGGAGGCGCGAGAGGAGATGCGACTGGCGCTGGCGTCGGCGGACGAGGCCGCGGCGGAGGCGGAGGCGCGCACGCGAGACGCCGCCAACGCCGGGCACCTGGCGGTGGAGGCGGAGGCGCGCGCGGAGCGGGCGGTGGCGCGCGAGGCGGAGGCGGTGGCGGGCGCGCAGGCGGCGGAGGCGGCGCGGCAGCAGCTGCAGGCGGAGCTGGAGCAAGTCAAGTTCGACAAGCAGGAGGTGAGGGAGCGGCTGGCTGGCGGGCGGTGGGGAAGCTTTTTTGGATTCCGGGTTCAGGCGAATTTTGATAGCTACTGAGTATCTAGGTATGGGACTACGGGGCTGACAGCAGAACAAGCCGCCGAAGCGCGGCGTGCCGTTGCCTTTTCCACCTGCGGCCAGAACATAACCAATGCATGCGCGCACGTGCACTCGTCTGTTCGCAGTCGGACGCCCGTGTGCGCGCGCTGGACGCCAGCCTGGCCTCGCTGCGCGCCGACGTGGAGCGTGAGCGGGCGGCGGCGGCGGCCGCCACCGGCGACCTGGAGCGGGAGGTGCGGCGGCAGGCGGAGCGGGCGGAGGCGGCCTCGTCGGCGCTGGCGGGCGCGGAGAAGCAGCTGGAGGGGGTCACCGCGGCGCGTGAGTGCGCCAGACAGAGTGCCCGGCACAATGCGTCAGTGCTGCGAGCTTTAATTGCGACGCGTCTTGTGACGCCTGGCGCTTGCTAGGCTTTGCTGTCCTGCAGCCGGCACCCGCCTGCGGGACGCCCGCACCCATCACCAAGCACCCGCACCAAGCACCCGGCGCGTGCCTCGTTGTATCCCCGCAGAGCGCGAGACCGCGGAGAAGGCGGCCGCCGACGTGTCCTCCGCCATGAAGCGCGTGGAGGAGCTGGAGGCGGAGCTGGGCCAGCTGCGCACCAGCCTGGGCGCGGGCGGCGGCAAGGGCGGCCTGGCGGGGCTGTCCCTGTTCCAGCTGCCCACAAAGGAGGACGTGCTGGCGGGTGAGCGGGTGTGTGAGTGTGTGCGGGAGGCAGGTGGTTGTATGTGTGTGCCGGGACCGGGTGGATGGGTGGGGCAGGCGGGAGGGCGCGGGAGGAGGGCATGCGCCGGGCAGCGGCGCGGCCAAGCGCACACAGCTGTCCTAGTATCGCGCCCGTCGCATGCGCCCTCGTTCGTTGCCCACCCGGTTGCGCCGCCCACCCGCCCTCGTCCTCGCCCGCGCCCTCACCGCAGGCCTGGGCCTGGAGATGTGGAAGGACGACCGGCTGCGCTGGAAGAGCGAGGACGTGGAGACGCCCACGCCCACCGCGCCGCGGCCGCGCCCGCGCACCGCCACCGCCGACAAGGCCGGCGGCGGCGCCAAGGGCAACGTGGCGGGCCACATCTCGCTGCGCGTGTGGCTCATCATAGGTGGGGTGGGCACCCCGGGTGGGCACCTGGGGTGGGCACCCCGACCTGCTGCCTGCCTGCCTGCCTTGGGCGGCTCGCCGCGCGAAGCGACCCCGCCTCCTGCCTTTCCCGTGATCGCCTCCGAAGCGCGCTGGGCGGCTTTGCATTGACGCGCACTTTTCAGACGCGAAGTGGTGTGTCTGCGTGCATGTGTTGTCTCCTGGCGTGTATCCTGACCCCTTCTCCCGCCTCCCTCCCTCCGGCCCCCCCTCTCATCAGCCTACCTGCTGGTGCTGCACATTGCGGTGATGGTGTCCTTCACGCGCGACGCGCCCGACGTGGCGGCGCTGTGCGGCACCACCGCTGCCGAGCTCAAGGCGGTGGCGGAGCACAAGGTGCTGCCGTCGCTGTGAGGCGGCGAGGAGAGGCAGCGTTGAGGCGAGACGGCCGAGGCGAGGCGGCCGAGGGTCGGGGCTCGCGCGCCAGGCGCTAGGGCTGGTGGGGCGCAGCCTGCGTGCAGTGGGTTGCTAGGGTGTGGGCAGGTGGTTGGGTGGGCAAAGCAGAGGCCACGTCGCAGCGTCGGGGTGCGGCAGCGCAGGTGGAGTGACTGCACATACGGGAGCGCAGCGGCGCACGTGACAGGGGGGCAAGTGATCCCTTGGGCTCAGTGATATAGGGCGGCACGAGGTGTGTGGATAGCGGGCACGGATGGCGGCCTGGCCGCGCACACGGCGACCGGCAAACGGCGGGTGGGGGTTTGCTCGCGAGCTACCGTATGTGGGGGAGGGGCGGCTGCCACTCATGAGCTGAATGATGCTGTCGAGGAATGTTCAGTGGCTATTCTTGTTAGGAATGGCGCGCCGGAGGGGCGGAGGAACCTCACGTACACGCAAGGCTAGGTCAGCGTTGCACATGCATGGCGACCGCGGGATGTGTAGCAGAGGTACACGAGACAAATTCTGTAACGCTGTCGGCGCAGGACGTCGAGCCGTGTTCCGTGTTGGTGTATGCACTGAGATGCTGCTGGAGTGTGCTGGGCCAATCGGCCTGCGGCACTGCGCCCTAGTGGCGGCGGTGGCGGCGGTGGCCCCCAGCCCGGTGGCGGTGGTGGCCCTGGGCCCGGCAGGCGCGTGCCGCGCGTGTCACCCCGTTGACATGACCCCCGTCACGGTGGGTCCGAGCGTGCCGGGCATACCCGGGGCAGCCCGGCACTCCGTGAAGCAGGGGCTGTCAGCGGAGGCCTTCCAAATTGGTGAAATGGCGGAAGACAGCGATCGCGGAGGTTCCTGCCGCAACGCACGCGCCGCACGAGGCAATCGCGATTCAACCGCGATGACCAGTGCGTACCCGCATTCCTGGTGTACTGATTGACTGCGCTCAATATGTTTTAGCTTCAAGTTGCTGAGATAACGACCAGGCGCTCGAACCCGAAACCCGTTTGCTCAAACCGCCTCAATCTGGGCTCGTGTTGACGACAGGCAGCTACAGCAACTGTTTAGATGGAGGGACGCACGCGGGCAGCAGCTCACCGCTGTGAAGCCCAGCAAACGGCGCCCCTCTGGGACGTGCTCGAACTGCTTTGGCGCCAGCTGCCCTCGGCGGACAAAGCAGCGCTGCGTCAGAGCTGCAAGGCGGGGCTGTGCCTCGCGGACCGTCAGATCAGCCGTCTGGAGCTGGACTCGGGCTGGCCTGGACGGCACCTCGGCCCCAGCGTCAACTTCGAGGACCGCGCGAGCCCCTGGGACGCCCAACGCGAGCGTTCTCCTATGCCTCGCGCGGCGCAGGCTCGCTACGTGGCGGGGGTCGTGTCCCGGGGCGCACGACCACATGAGCTGCTGCTTCGTCCGCGGCCGGAAGAGGAGAGCGCGGATCTGGGAAACTACGCGTGAGTCTTGGACCCCGGCTTCTCACCGGCCCCGCCTTGTGCCTTCCCCGCCCCCCGCCATGACTTGCCTCCTCCCACCCTGATACCGTGTTATCTTAACCTGCTGCTGTGTCCTTACTGCAGCGTGCGCCTCTTCACTGCGCTGCGCCGCGGCGGCCCCTCTGCTCCAGCCGCCGCGCCGCCCCTGACCCGCCTCAACCTGGAGGCCGTGCCGCTGAACGCCGCTATGCTGGCCGCACTGGCCGCCTGCACGCCGCAGCTCAGCAGCCTGCAGCTGCGAGGCTACGACCTGCGCCGGGAGAACGGAGTGAGCGGCCGCTACGTTTGGCCAACGGCTGGCGGCGACGAGGCCGGCAGTAGCAGCGGCAGTGGCAGCAGCATCAACAGCAGCAGTGCCCGCGCTGGAGTCGGCGTGCCCGCGCTCCTGCGCCACGCCGCGCCTTCCCTCCACCACCTGCAGCTAACGGACTATGATTCATGCCAGCTGTCGGCGCCGCTGGCGCAGTGCACGCGCCTGGAGAGCTTCAGCCTGGACTGGCAGGCCCCGTTCGGCGTTGCCGCCGACAGAGCTCGTCCCAGCCGGCCGCTGCTTGTTGACCTCATGTCCGTGCTTACCGCCCTTGGCGCACTGAATTCGCTGGAGCTGCAGTTTCCACGATGCCATCATCCCAACCAGCCTACGGAGCTTGCTTCGGCGGCTGATGCGGCTGAGGGCCGGTACGTGATCCCAGCCGGGGGCCTGCAGCGCCTCCGCCGGCTGCGGCTGGTGGATGCGGATCCGCCCAAAAGCGTGCTTGGCGCGGCCCTCTCCCGCTGGCTGGGGCCGCGCCCCGCGCTGACGGTGCTGCATCTGCTGTCGTCCAAGCCCGGCCCTGCGGACCTGCGCGCGGTGCGTGGGTGCGCGAGGGGGTAGTGCGGTTTGACCGCTTGCTTGGGAAGGGTCGCTCATCCGGTGTGGCCCATGACATGATGGTGTGTTGCGCATGCGCTGCTGCGACGGTGCCCAAGAAAGGTTCCAGCCTGACAACGCTGACGGGGTCCGTGCCTTGCCTTTCCTCCGCCAGATCTCGGAGATTCCCGGGCTGAAGGACCTAATGGTCTACAGCATTGTGGATTGGGACGTGGCAGAGGCCGGCTGCGATCGTGGCGACGCCGCTTCGACCTTGACTGTGGCACGAGCATCGCTGCAGCCGGGCAGCCTGCCCCTGCCGCCCAACCTGCAGCGGCTGGGGTTGTGGCGGATCGGCGCGGCGGTGCTAAGCGCACTGGCGCTGCCGCGCAGCCTGACGCAGCTGCACTTGCATAAGCTGCTAGCAAAGGACTACTCGCCGCAGCTCGTTGATGGCGAGGCGCAGGAGGACAACAAGGTGCGGGGCTTGGGCGCAATCTGGTGCAGACAGTGCAGGGGACCTGTGGCATGCGCAGCGCATGCGCGGCGCACTTCGCGGAGCCTTCTTGCATGCGTGCCCATTTGACGGCTGCGCCAATGCGCCGTACCTTCATTGCAGATTTGCATATGCCGGCTGCTAGGCGCGCTGGAGGTCCTGGCCCGGTGCGGCTGCTACGCGGGGTCGCCGACAGATCGGGAGATGGCCATCCGTGACCTCGACTGGCGCCGGCCGCTCCAGCTCGAGTTTGGCTGGTTCGAGCCGGCCAGAAGTGACAAGGCGGGCCAGGAGGACTGGTCGTGGCGGCGCGTGTTCCAGGCGCTTGGGCGGCTGCGGGTACAGAGCGCGCCGCCGCCACCGGCTGGGGAGGGCGGGGAACCGGCGGCGGCGGGCAAACCAGAGGCGGCGGCGGCCACGCCCCTGCAGCGGCTCCACCTCAACCTGACAGGCCTGAGTGAATGTGACGCCAAGGCCCTGGTGGAGGAGCTCCCGCAGCTGCAGGTAGACGGGCATGGTGGGCTTGTCGCAGTGCACCGCAGGTCTGCAGACTCCCCTGTGCCCCTTTGAACGCCGCGCACGACGGCCGCAATGACGTACGTGCCGTGCCGCCCCTTCGCTCGCGGCCCACCCCGCCCTCCTGCTGCATGCAGTACCTGGAGCTGGAATGCGAGCTGGCGTCAACGCTGCCACACATAGTTCTGCACCCGCTGGATGGGCTAGCCGAGTTGCGCACGCTGGTGCTGCATCCCGGCATGGGCCGCAACTGGGAAGACTGGGTAACGGTGGACGATGGTTTTGACGAATGGTACAATTGTGTGGAGTGGGCTCTGCAGTGGCTGCTGAAGGATTGTCCACGTCTCACGCGGGTGCAGCTGTTGCTGATGGACGTGTACGTGGATGAGGAGGACGACGACCCGGAATATTCTGAGGAGGACGTCCGGTGGGCAACGGAATTGGAGGACTTGTGCTCGGATGCGCTGAGCGACCTGCGTGCTTTCACCATTCCGGCGCTGCGGCTCCAGGAGGGGCCCCGCCAGGGCGCAGAGATTGTGGTGGGCGTGCGGGTCAAGGACTTTGGCTGGATGGAATCGGAGGGTCTCAGAGCGTTCGGACTTTGAGATGTTGGCTGCTGGCGCGTGGGGGAGATTGCGTTCGGGTCTGCCAAGGGAAGAGCGTTTCTTGGGGGTGCAGTTGCCGCACTGGATGTGCTGTTGTCGCAATGTCCATGACTCTGGTTGTATGTCCATGTTGTAGCGGACTTGAGGATCGTTGAGGATTGCAAGGATGGAAGTCACAAGTCAGGCTGGGGCTGGGGCTGGGGCTGGGGCTGGGGCTGGGGCTGGGGCTGGGGCTGGGGCTGGGGCTGGGGCTGGGGTACACGGAGCTATGGAGAACGGATTGCGGCTGGGTCACGCCACGTTTCCTGTCTGAGGCCCGAGGGTATCGGAACTATTACCTGATACTCAGCTTTCACCTGTACAACTGTACCCTATTTCCCGCAGTTCCTCGGTGCATCTGATACCTGTACGTTCCTCGCCGTCACATGTCAGCTGTGCCTGCCCTAGTCAGCTTTCACCTACCGGTACAAGCGCTGCCGGACACCTGGACACATCTGCCCCGGATACGGTATACGGGGCCCCCGGGAGCTGAGGTGGTGGCAGGACCAGGGCAAGCGACGTGAGTTGGTGTGGCATGCCTCAAATGAAACCCCTGACCCCAAGCCCTGGCGCGACAACAAATATAAGTTGTGGCTGCGTGACGCGGTCACTGCACCGATGCGTGCTGGCTGGCTGCCGCAGTTTGCTGACACGCAGTCCTCACGCTCCGGGCGCCCGGCCATCTGCGGAAGTAGTTTTGAAACCTTCATTCGGAGGTGGTTCAGCCCATCTTTCCCTGGAGGGGAAGCCACCTTTCTTGTCTGTTTTGGTATGTCCTCCGCACACTGGCAAACACTGCTCGCACTCGGCCTGCGGGGCCCCGCTCCATCTGGCCCTCTTCTTTCCTCCCAGCCAGCAAAAATTCAAGCGCATGGATCCATGCCCCACCATTTTGGCATCAAGCAACCACAACCCCTTCCTCTGAACCGCCGCCGCGCCGGACCGCACGGCCGCATCCACAGCAGTCGCCGTTTGTGTGCGTCTGCGGGTCACCCTCTGGAACACACCGCTCAGCACACACCTCGACATCGACGCCACACCCGCACGCACCCGGCCACGTGGGCCCCCTCCCGCCCCACCGCTACACGCCAGCCGGCGCCGCAGCCGCCGGTACAGTGCCCATGTGCATCTCCCCCTCCCCCTCCGGCACCCCGCCGTTCTGCAGCCCGCCGCAGCCGCCGTGCTGCTGCGGGTGCTGGTGCGGCGGCGGCGCCACCGGCACCGACGCCACCTCTGCACTGTTGCTGCTGCCGCCGCCGCCGCTTCCGCCGCTGCTCCGCTCATGACCCGCCTCGCCGCTCCCAGCCGCCTGGCCGCAGCCTTGCGCTGGCGTGGCGGTGTCAGGGCCTGCCACCGCGTCCAGCGCCGCCGCCGCAGCAGCCGCGGCCGCCGCCGCCGCCGCGGCGGACGAAGCAGCGGCCGCACTCAGCGTTCCCGCCACATACTCCGGACTCGTCACGCCCGCATCCACACCGGCTGCTGCGCCCGGCCCCGCCACGGCCCCCGGAACCGGGCTCACGCACCCAGGCCCGCAAGCGGCCACCGGCCCAGACGGCCCTGCCGGCGCCGCTCCCGATCCCGCCGCCGCCGCGGCCGTATCCAGCCCTCCGGACGCTTCCGCCACCGCCGCCTCCGCCTCCTCCCCCACCGCCGCCGGCGGCCCCTCGGCCTCGTCTCCCTCCACGTCCACGTCCATGCCGTCCGCGTCGCTGAGGTGGCTGAGGCTGCCGGCCGCCTCGCTGCCCACCTCGCTGCCGGCGTCGCCCTCGGGCGCCTCCGCGTCGCTGTCGCAGAACACCGCGAAGTCGTAGTACGCGTCCGCCTGTGCGTGTTGCGTGTTGTGTTGTGTTGTGTTGTGTGTTACGCATTGTTTGGTGTGCCGGCATGCGGTATTGATGCCTTGGTGTGCTGTTGGCACGCAAGCATGGCTGTTGCAACTTCCGTACGTGGACAGCACGACCCAGCCATGCCCGGCTCGCCCTTCATTCGCCGGGGCAGGGTGTCGCACCGGCCGCCCTCCTCCCACACGCTTCCGCCCGCTCACCGGGGGCCGCGGCCGCACCGCCTCGAAGGTGCGCATCTCCGGTTGCGCCCAGTCCGGCGCGCTCAGCACCGCCACCGCCGCCAGGTTGTTGTAGCGCCCATTGCCCGCCACGCCCGCAACCGCGCCGCCGTCAGCCGCGCCCGAGGGCCCCGCCGCCCCAGGCTCAGCCGCAGCTGCTGCCGCTGCAGCGTCAGCTGTCGCCGGCGCAGCATCTTCTGCTGCTGCTGCCGCCGCTGGAGCTGCCGTTGCCGCTGCCGCTGCCACCTGCGACTTGACCGCTGCTTTCCGCGCGGCCGCCGCCTCCTTCCCCTCCTCACCCTCTCCTCCCCCCGCCTCCTCCTCCTCCTCGTCGCCCTCCGCCTGGAACTGCGGGTAGTCGGGCGCCGAGAACACCGTCACCAGCCGCCCAGCTGCGGGGCGGGGGGCGGGGCGAGGGTATTTCTATTCATGATTAGTTGTGACGAGATGATGGGGATTACTGGGGGTGGCGTTGGCGTTGGCGTTGGCGGCAGCATCACCGAGGCGCGAAAGGCAGGTGTTGGGCGCCACCCACAGGTCTTTGGGCACACACGGTACCGTACCGCACCCGCCCATCCGCATCATCCCCCGCACCCCTGCACACCTTCGCACCCGCCCCCCCTGCGCACCCGCCCACCCCCTGCGCACCCGCCCCACCCTGCCCCGCCCTTGCCCCGCCCCGCACCTGGCGTGTTGTGGTCGTAGCTGTAGCCCTGCAGCACCTGCGGCAGGTCGTCGCGCTTGTCGCGCGCGTCCGGGCCCTCGTGCGAGCGGATGATCAGCTTGAGGCCGTTGGCGGTCAGGAAGGCCTGCGCGCACACACATGCACACACACGCCGCATTGTCTGCGTGTTGTCCCTCTCGTGTTTCTAACACACGCCGCACATACGGGTACGCGACCACTTGTTGCTGACTGCCCAGCCCAGCCCAGCCCAGCCCAGCCCAGCCCAGCCCAGCCCAGCCCAGCCCAGCCCAGCCCAGCCCAGCCCAGCCCAGCCCAGCCCAGCTCGCCCATACGCCTGCACCTACCCGACCCCCCCCCCCAGCCCACCCCCCGCACGCACGCACCTCGGTGACGTCCGGCCCGAAGATGAGCCCCACGCCGCGCGCGTCGTTCTCGCGCAGCCCCGGCTCCGCCACCGGGTCGCTCCACAGCACGTCCGTGGCCAGCAGCGAGGAGCCGCAGCCTGCGGGTGTGTGCAGGGCAGGGCAGGGCAGGGCAGGGCAGGGCGTTGGTGGTGGTGGTGCGGGTGCGACCGGGGGCGTGTAATTGTGCCGTATGTGGGTGTGCCGTACGACCGAGAGCTTGAGTGCGTGCAGGCTGGGCCCAGGGCAAACACGGCCCCGCATCGTGCCTCTGAGACACTCGCAGCACCTCACCGCCCCCACCCCCAGCCCCCAGTCCCCCGCGCCCCCACCGTCTGGGTCCATGCCGCCCTTGCCCGCCCGTCGCAGGTCGTCCAGGCAGCCCAGCGGCGGGCCGCCGCCCGGCATCGTCAGGCCGGCGCGGGTCGGGTGGTTGCCCTTGCGCCGCTTGGCGCCGCGCTTGGGCTCGGGCGGCCGCCGGAACAGGCCTGGCCACGGGACAGGGGGGGTTCCAATGGTCCATGCATGATTGAATATGACGAGATGTTGTTGACAGGGTGTGTGGGGAACATCGGGTACAGCGGGGGTTTGCATGTGAACAATACTTGACTCTTTGGGTGAAGGGCCGCCCGTGGCATCGCGCGATGGACGATGCAGGGGTGCGAGGCTTGGGTTGCGAGAATGAGGACCGCCCCCCGCATGCCCAGGCCGCACCCCAGGCCTGCCAGATCCCCCAAGGCCTGCAGTCGGCTCCCCAAACGCCCCCCCCCCGCACCCTCCTGCCCCCCACCCCTGCCGGCGGCCCGCCCCACCTCCGTGCATGACCAGTGTGTTGGCCGCGATGAGCGCCGCCAGCGGCAGCACACTGAACACCTTCTTGCTGGCCGCGTACACCTCCTGGCGGGGGGAGAGGAAGAGGGCACGAGGAGGGAGTCCCATGCATGGTTGAGGAGGAGGGTAAGCAGGACGGGGAGGAAGGATGGTCGGAAAAGCGGTACAGGAGGGGTCGGAGCAGGGGCAAAGGGGCATGTGGGGGTTGCGTGGCGGCGGTGGCGCACACATGGCTGTGTTGGGCGTCACGCAGGCGCGGTCCGCGGTCCAGGCGCGGACACAGCTGCCCTCCCCTTTCCATCCAGCGGTCCACCTGCGCCCCCCCCCCTCGCTTCTCACTTCTCACCAACGCCATGCCTCGGCACCAAGTCCACCAACCCAACCTCCACAGCCCCTCCTCCCCTCTCGACGGCGCTCACCCGCGCCTGCTTGCCGTACTTGGCCTTGACCTCCGCGCTGTAGCCGTAGTACTTGGTGCACGTGCTGCTCTCGTGGTTGCCGCGCAGCAGGTACACGTGGCGCGGCGCCGCCAGCTTCAGGCCCACCTGCACGGTGGCCGCCGCAGCGCAGCGCAGCGCGGTGCAGTGCGTGCAGCCCTGGTGAAACGCCGCCCGGGCCCAGTCGCACCAACGCCGCCTTCCTAGCCTGCCTGCCTGCCTGCTCCCGTCTTCCTTCTCAAAATACGGTACCCCAGCTTGTGAGCAACCTCCCAGGTAGCCCCCGCGCCCAGGCATTAGGCACTAGGGCACTAGGCACCAGGCTCAGCTCAGCCCAGCGCCCCTCCTCCTCCGCCGCCGCCGGCCCCCCATCCCCCCGCCGCCGCCGCCGCTCACCAGCAGCGCCAGCAGCTCCACGCCCCAGCTGCCGCGGTCCACGAAGTCGCCGTTGAACACAAACACGCGGGCGGGGCCCGGCAGACCCAGCTGGTCCACACTGCGTTGGGGAGAGGCGGAGGGAAGAGGAGAGGGTGCAGGAGGAGGTGGTGGATGTAGCCACGCCACATCGGGAGCCCCGCCCGGACTGCCCACCGTGTCAAGAGAAAGGCCTCGGCCCAGGCACCTCCCACCCCCGGCCGTGAACTACCTACCGGTATGCTGGGTTCGCAAGTCGGGACCCTCCCCCCCACACACACTTGCCAGCGAAGGGCGGTAGCACGCTTTTGGGAGATGGCTGTTCAACCCCCGAGAGAAAGGAATGTACCCGCCACATTGTCGCGCTTTGTCTCACATGTACGCCACGTCGGGGAAGTGGCCATGCGTGTCGCCGAACACCATGACCTGCGTCGACTCCTCCAGCTGCTCCAGCTCAATCAGCGTTGGCTCTTGGCGACAAATCGCCTCGCACGAGCGAAGCATGCCCACGAACGTGTCCGCTGGCAGCGCATTTTTCGTCGCTTCTGCGCCCACTTGAACTGCTTCAAGCATCGATTTTTGCAATGCCGCCACTTCCTCTAATGTCGGCGGTGTTGATATCATTTCTGGGGGCAGCGATATCGCGTTTAATTAAAAACCAGAAACTAGAAAGCCCTGTTACCGCGCATTGAGGGTTGATACAGTGTAATACGTAGCGGAGTTGATACAAAATCGTATATCTTTGCTTGTTTGGGCGCTGGTCGCGAGGTTTTGATGTTCCCGCGCAATGTGTCCGCCCAGCTCTGGCTGCTCCGGCTCCGACATGCTAAATTGCATTTACATTTATAAGCCCGTCCTATTCGCGCCCAGCTCTGCCGGCTCCAGGCGCCCAGGGGGAGTCCTCCCGGCGTGGGTTCGTTGCGGTGGCGCTTCCAACCACCCAGCCCCACACACTCCACGCAAGTGCCCGCAATTCTTCGCCCATATGGACCGGCCTGACAGCAGCGCGGGATCCCTTCTCACAAACCGACAGGGCCGTGGCGCCCAGCAAGTCCCTAGGCCCCTCTGCCCAACATCCATCAGCCTGCCACCGGACCAACCAGGACCAACAACACACCATTCCCACGCGCCAGTTCATCACCCCACACTCGAATGTTGTCCGCTCTTGCTCCAAGCGCCCTGGCCGTGTGATGGCCAGGCTTGCACCACACGATATTTGCACGCGCACACACGTGACCATGAAAACGACACGCTTTGCATCCTGCCCCACTGCTTGCAGCCACCCGGTGCCACCGCTAAAAGGGTATGGCCACGTTCATGCTGCCCGGCTTCAACCCCAGGTGCCTGGAGACCTCCGGGTCTTTCACCTGCGCGTGGGGACGTTAGCCTGGGGTCAGCTGAAAACAAGGACACAATGGTGGTCAGGCATCCTCCCTTGCGCTCTGTAACACACTGTGGCCACTGGGCAGGCCGCCGCAGTGGGTGGGGCCTGCTCGCCGCCCGTTCCCACGCCGACCAAGTCCTGGTACCCGGCAGCAGCAATACTTGCTTCGCTGACCAGGCCGCATGGATTTGTGTTGGTTTGTGCCGGTCCCGCCGCCCCACTCCCTCCTTCCCTCCTCCACTCCTCTCCTCTCCCCTCCCTGCCCGCCCCGCCCTCGGCCACCCCCGCCCCGCACCGGGCTCTTGCCGCGGAACATGTACCGCCACGGCTCCTTGTACGCGCCCAGCTCCAGCTGCAGCTGCTGCACCTCCAGCTGGGCGGCGGCGCGCTGCAGGGGTGGAGTGGGGGGGGGAGGAGGGATGGGGGTGCGCTTGGGACGGAGGCGGCGTGACGCATAGTCGCATCCGCATCCTGAGCTCCCTCCGCGCACAATTTTCGCGCCCGTGCATGAGCACCTGACCCTGCAGCCACGGTCATCTCGCCTGCATAACACCACACCACACAGGCACACGCACCTCCCACGGCGGTCCACACCAGCACCACCCGCCCCTCACCTGCAGCGTGTTGGCTGCGGCCATGGACGACGTGAGCTGCGCCGCCAGGGTGTTGCGGTCCTGCTCCGCCCGCTGAGCCGCCAGGGTCAGCACCGCCGCCACCTGCAGGACCAGGCAGCGCGGCATTGCAGGCAGGCAGGCGAATGCACCCAGCCTGAGTGCGTGCGCGTGTATGTGTGCTTGGGCGCACACACGCTGCCGGGCCGCACCCCGCTAACCTGCTTTAGCCGGCAACCCGCTTCAGCTTGCACCGCCTCCACCGCCGCCGGCTGCCTACCTCCACTCGGTGTTTCCGGCTGTGCTCCGCCGCCTGCCGCACGCGGCACCGCGACGCCACCAGCGCGTCCCGCATCACGTGCGCCCGGTTGGCGAGCTGCTTGCGCGCCGCGGCGTCGTGCTCCGCCAGCACCGCGACCGCCTGCGGCCGCGGCATGCAGGTGAGGTGACGAGGGGAACGGACGGACCCAGACAGATTGCGCGCCCGAGCGCCAGGCGCGTGCACTTTAGGAGGCCGTGCAAAACGCCGCCGTAGCCGTGTGGGCTCCCCCGTTCCCTCCACTCCAGCCCAAGCCAGCCAGCCAGGCGTGGCCGCTCCAGCCCTTCCCCGCCCCAACCCCGGCCCCTCCCACACCCTGTGTGCAGACCGCCCACCGCACCTGCTGCAGCTGCAGGCACTCCTCCGCCGCCGCCCGCGCCGCCTCCTCCGCCTCGTTCAGCACCACCTCGCTGGCGGCCACACGGTTCTGCAAGGCAGCGCAATGGAGGGGCCATTGTGCCGGGCACGAACACCTGTTAGGAGGCCCTGATGCGGCTACCGTGTCGCACCCACGCCTCCCGCTGTCTTGCACTCAGTACCCAAGCGCCCATGGGTTCAACATCCATGCTCCCTGCGTGCTCCCTCCCTCACACGCCTCCCAGCCACGCCTCCCAGCCCTGGCTCCACCCACCTGCATGTCCAGCACCGCGCCCTGCTGCGCCCGCAGCTGCCGCTCCAGGTCATCCACCCGCTGCCGCAGCTGGGCGTTCTGCGGACCGGGACACGCGGGTCCACACAGGGAGGGGGGCAGGTGCGTGCAAATGCGCATGATGCCATCCCCACCACTCCGCACACCCGTGGCCGATCTTCACGCGGCCTGCTGCAGCGATCACGGCCCGACGGAGTGGGCGCCGCGGTACGGCGCGCCGGGGCCCCGCGCATAACCGCGGCTTGCTCTGCCCTGCCCTGCCCCCCACCTGCAGCTGCACGCTGTGCGCGGCGGTGGCCTGCAGCCCGTTGGTGCGCTCCAGCTGCTGGTGCAGCGTCGCCTGTCCAGCGGGCAGCGGGTTGCGGGTGAGCGGGCGAGGCGCAGTTACCGACACGCTCCGGTGACCCCCCGACCCCTTGATACGTGCTGCGCAGCGCCCACACCCTCGCGTGCACCACCGCGACCTGACCACAGCTGGCGCCCAGCCGATCGGGGCCTGCTAGAGGTGAGTGTCATGCCTTAGCACGTGCTCTCCGCCACCCCCAACCCCCACTTTCGCTTGGGTTTAGATTGGGCTGGTGTTTACAACCCCCACTGCCGCCTGCCACTCACAATCTCCGCCGCCTGCTCCATGATGTACTCCCGGTAGTCCTTGTCGATGTGGCACACGATGTCGATGAGCCACTTGGTGCGCTGGGCCTCGCGCTGGCGGTTTATGCGGCCGTGTGGGCAAGGGGTTCGCGAGTGGCGGGCATGATCGTATGGGTTGTGATGGCGGAAAGGCGGGGGAAAGGCGGGGGAAAACGCGAGCGGTGGAGTTTGGCACGCGTCATGTGCGGGTGTTGCGGCGTTGTGGGTCAAATGGGGGGACGGCAGCGGGAGGCTAGCCGGTGGAGCTCACCCATCTGCTGCCGGCGTATTTCTGGATGAGGGTGCTGGCTCGGTGCTTGAGTCGGATGTTTTGGGAGGAGGTGGTTGGATTGAGCTCCGTGACGGGCGGGTCACCCAGCGGTCGCTGCGGGCACACGTGAAGCCGGTGGCATCGTGGGGTGACGTTGGTGCGGTGGGCGCTTACGGTGCGTGTGCAGGGCTCCCATCGCAGGCAGCTGGAGCAAAGGCTGCTTTGCCCCCACACCCTGTACGTGAAGGCCAGACACTGCAGGCTCACTTTTGGCTGCGGGAAGTCCTTTGGGGCGAAGGTCGTCGTTGTGTGCTGCGGAGCCGGTTGCAGTGGTCGCTCGGGCCCCTGCCTGCCGCTAGTGCTGGCTACGGGAGCTCCGCTTGTTGACACGTTTTCCTGGCCGGCTGCGCCTGTTGGTCGCCTGGAAGCGATGTCCGCCGCTGCCCATGCTACCCTCGCGCCTCCGTTGCTGGGCGCTGGCGGTTGCATATCCGAGCGCAGTTGTCGTAATTTCTAGCGATACCTTTATCTGGCTTGTGAGCTTGGGTAAAAAGCTTGAGCCTCGCTCAGCGACCCAACGAAAACAGTAGTCAACGAGTTGACTGTCCGGGCAAGCTACAGTAGTGCTTGAAGCGTTTCTATCAAAAACATAGAGCACTCAAGAAGATATTGATTGATAGTTTGTGGGTCGCGGAGCCTGCAGTAGGGCGAAGTTGCCCAGCTCTTGTGCCTCGCCGACAGAGCTGCGTATCCTAAGTAAACGAGCTATAAATTTTCTCAGCATGATAATTTTTATTGGCAGATCCGTATCGGACGCATGCCCATCCCCCGACAACTTGAACACACACGCAAACACGCAACCCCACGCGCGCAAGATGTCTACCTTCCTCCGGCTCTCTGTAGCCAGGAGCGGGTTTCGGGCGATGTATGTGTCCATGCCAGGAACAAAGGTTATGCAGGGTCAATGCATGTTGACCAAGTCCCGAAAGCGCACGAGGTGTACCACGGCCACATCCCATCAACCACCAGCACGTCACCTCCGGGGTCTTCGTCCCCTGGCGCCATGTCCTCGGATGCCGTAACCCGACTACCTAACGATCAAAACCAATCTCAGCAGTCTCATTTGTGAGTGACTCGGTACCACAGCCGCTCCATGCCACCCGCAGCCCAGCGCTCGCCAGAACCGGCATGCCTGCGCGACAGCATTTCGGCAGCAGGTTCACCGGCAGCCAGTTCCAGGGGAGGCTCCTCTGAGTGGCTTGTTCTCAAGGCTGAAGGGCGGCCTGGGCGGCGGCAGCGGCCCCGCTGTCACTGAGAGTCTGAGGCGCGCGGTGGCTGCGGCTACGGACCCTTGCGGCGGCGGCACCCGCTGTCTTTGACTGAAATCGTGCATGAGCCTTTGAACAGGCTGTAGCAGGGGCTGCAGCAGGCGCTGCAGCAGGGACACGCCTCGACGGACACACCCGGGCTTCAGTGTGGCGCTGTCTGTGCTGTGCCGTCAGCCCGTGCCACTGCTTTGCACCTGGCCGTACTGCGGACGCCAGTCAGCAACAAGGTCAGCAAGCGCCGCCCCGCTACGTTAACTTCCAGTCTTCCAGTTGCCGCCCAGGCCGAGGTTGCACTCTTCTCTCCTGTCTGAAGACCGTAACAGTGCATCCCCGTACATCCCCGTACACCCCGTACACCCCCACCTTTGTTGTGCGCCCTCTGTGGCGTGTCGGCCTGGCCTGAACCACGTACGGTATGCACCAAACTGGATGAACGCTGCATGAGCCCGTTCACACGCACGCAAGAAGGCATGCGCCATGTGTGTGTTGGGGGGGGGGGGGGAGGGCATTGAAAGCAGGGGCTCAGCGCGGCGCCGCAGAACCAGGGGAGGCGCGCGGGCACGCCCACGGGGGGCCAACGTGCGCGCGCCAAAACGTACGGTCCCGCGGCGATGGGCGGTGTTGCGGTCATCCGACGACTCCCACCTACTCTTTTCCCGGGGCTGACAACACAAACTGTAAGGGTGTCAAAAGAGAGATGGGCCGGTAATATGCCCGGTAATATGCTACGAACTGCCCCTCTCGCGCCCAGCTTCCTTTCTTAGTCTTTGTTTCAAAAACATCGCTACAATCGCTGTGCGTATGCAATGCGCGCATAATCTCATCAAACCACGCGCCCGTCAAACCCGCAATCCTAATAATCGGCTAGGGCTGCTCAACAGAAATGGCGCTGCGCGCGCTTCTAATTCTAACGCTCCTTGCGCTTCTTCAGCTTGGAGCATACGCTGCCGCCCGTCGGGCGCTGGTGGACGGACCGTTGCAGGACTCCGATGCCGAGGCGCGCCTGCAGAGCGCTTCGGACTGCGAGCCCCTAGAGGTCCACCTGGCGCTGGGCGATCGTGACGGCGATCTCCGTGTCCAATGGCGGACGAAGGGCCTCGGGTGAGAGCGGCCGCGCCCGTTCGTTCGCAACCACTTTGGCGCCACCCACGTGCCCCTCCGCCAGACGACTGACCGGCCGCCTCCTGCGCAAACAGGTGTTCCTCCTCCGTCACCTGGGGCCGCTCTGACCTGGCCCAGCAGCAGCAGGGCAGCCTCCGGCGGCTGCAGGCTGACGCGCCGCTGCTGCGCGCCGAGGGCAGCAGCTACGTCATCTCGGTGAGCGCCTGCGCCGGGCTGTGGGCTGCGGCGGCGGCGCACAGTTCTGTCAGCTCATGCACGGCGCTGATGTATGAGTCGCACGTGTCAGCCGGCGAACGCCAGTGCCCGGGCTTGTGCTCGACGTGTATCTGCCGGCGAGGGGACCAGCCCGGCCAATGCCTGCACGGGCGTGGGGATGCATTGCTCCTGAGCCGGGATGCCTGGCTTGACTTGTCCTGCCCCGGCCGCTGCGGCGCTGCAGGAGGAGCTGATGTGCGACTCGCCCGCCAAGAAGAAGCGGTTCAGTGTGGTCATGCACACGGCGATCATGACGGACCTGGTGCGTGTGCAATGTACGGGTGTGCCGTGCGGGTGTGCGGTTGGGGCGGATACGCGGGGTAACGCCGCCATCACAGCACCGTGAGGTGGTGTGTGCGCTACATAGTGGGGTGGGGTGGATGAAGGACGGTTCGCACTGCGTCAGGGGGGAATGCGGGCGCCGGTTGGGGGCAGCTCCCCTCCGGCTCCCCGGCCCACCGCACCGCCCTTCATGCTCCTCGCCCTCCCCACCCCACCCCACCTCACCCCGCCCTCTCACCCCACCCTCTCACCCCACCCTCCCACCGCCCCCACCCTCACGGCCCCGCAGCTGCCCGACGCCGGCTACTGGTACCAGCTGTCCGACAGCGACCGCACCACCGACTTCACGGCGCCCAAGTCGCGCGGCTCCGACTCGCGCTTCTCCTTCATCGCGTTCGGCGACATGGGCGAGAGCCACGTCAAGACCAAGAAGGCGCCCATGTGGGTCGGGCGGGGCGCGATGTGGGGTGCCGGTGGCGGCTGTCTGATGCGCAGATGTTGGGGGCGAGGCGTACACGCGCGGCGAGGGGAGGGCAGGGGCAGGGGCACTGGGCGCGCCATTGGAAGGTGCCGGGTAGCTAGCTGGGAGAGCAGGGAGGCTGCACGCACGCGGCGATGTGGTGCTGTGCCGCTACTGCCCCGCTCGTGTGCTGACATGCGTGTGTGCGCTTCTACCTCCCACCGCCAGGGCGGCGCGGACTGTGGACGCCATCGGACAGGAGCTGTTCCGCCGCCCCGCAGACCTCATCCTGCACATAGGTGCGCGCGCGGTCGCGTGCATGCGTGCTTGCGGACGCGTGGCAACACACATAACATAAACACGCCCACACCCAACGCACCCCCACAACCGCCTTCCGCACGCGCCTCCTGCGCCCACCACACCACACCACGCCACGCCGCGCCACGCCCCGCACCACACCACACGACACGACACACCGCATCACGCCACACCGCGCCGCGCCCCGCCACAGGCGACCTGGCCTACGCGGACGGCAAGTACAAGGTGTGGGACTCGTTCATGGCCGCGATCGAGCCGCTCGCCGCCGCGCGCCCCTACATGGTGGGCATCGGCAACCACGAGGCGGGCCCCTGCCGCGACACCAACGGTGTGGACCCCTCCGGCGAGGCGCCCTACCAGCCGGACTGGTGAGCAGGGGGGCCAGGGGGGGTTATGACTTGTGAATATCAGATCCAGCTAAGCCAAGACTTGCTTGGGGCGATTGAGCGAGGCAAGGCGAGACCGCTAGCATGGTGCGCATCTGCCCCAGGCCGGGGGCTTTCGCCGGCAGGGCTTCAGGCCTTCAGGGAAGGAGAAAGAAAGCGTGGCCGCGAAGCCGCCCCAGACGCGAGGCTAAGGCATTCGCTGCTTGGCTGCTGCTCTTTGCGTACCGCAGGGGTAACTACGGTCCCGAGTCGGGCGGCGAGTGCGGCTCCATGACCGCCCACCGCTTCATCATGCCCGGCGTGGAGCTGGACCAGCGGCCCGGCGCCTTCAGCGGCACGCTGCGCACCGCGGCGCAGGCGCGCGAGCTGCGCCTGGCGGCCGCCGCCGCCGACCCGCTGTCGCGCCGGCGGCGCAACGAGCACAACCCGCCGTTCTGGTACTCGTTCGACTACGCGTCGGTGCACTTCGTGATGCTGTCGTCGGAGCACGACCTGGGCGGCGGCAGCAGCCAGGCGGCCTGGCTGGCGGACGACCTGGCGGCGGTGGACCGCTGCGCCACGCCCTGGGTGGTGGTGGGCATCCACCGGCCCATGTGAGCGGCGAGAGGGGCGGCGAGAGGGGCGGCGCAAGGGGCGGAAGGGGGCCAAGGGGCCGAGGGGCGGCGGCTTGGATGCAACTGGAGGCGAAGCTGTTCTGGGTCCCGCCTTCGCTCCTGAAATAATTATGGATACAACCCCCGTACTGTAGGTACGTGGTGTACCCGCACAAGGACAACCGCATCGTGGGCGAGCACATCCGCGCCGCCATCGAGGACCTGCTGCTGCAGTGAGTGCGGGGGCGGCGGCCGGGGCTGCTGCAGGGGCCGCTGCAGGGGCTGTCGGCGCCTATACAAGGCTGTGGGACATGACGCCGCGATGCGGACTGAGTTGCACGTGGTCTAGTAGCCTGTTGGGCGACCCGTCTGTTACCGTCGGCAGCATGCGCATGGACAGGAACTTCCCGCCAATATCACACGTGGGGCTTCATTCACGGGCGTTATTCCATATTTCTAAACACGCCGCTGCTGCTGCACCGCGCGCCAGGTACCGCGTGGACCTGGTGCTATCGGGCCACGTGCACGCCTACTACCGCAGCTGCAGCGCCGCCGACAACAAGTGCGTGGAGGAGGACCTGGCGGCGGCGAGCGGCGGCCTGGGCCGCGGCGGCGACGCGGTGGAGGGCATCCGGCACATCGTGCTGGGCACGGCCGGCCACGTGCTGTCCAACGTGGAGGACGACCAGAAGGTGCGCCCCTGGGATACAGGACTTTTAGACATAAGTTTATGAGACACATATGTACAGTGACAAGACATTCTTGACGGCGGTTGAAGGCCCTGCTGCCTAGGTGGCTGCGTGTGTGTGCGTGCGCCTGGCCCCGACACCTCCTGTCCCCGACCCTGCCGCGCCGCTCCGCAATCAACGCCTGCTGCCGCCTGCCCGCCCGCCGCGCACGCTCGCACGCACACAGGACTGGTGCGAGGAGGTGATGAACGAGTTCGGGTTCGGCCGCTTCGACGTGGACGGCGACATCATGAACTTCAACTTCATCCGCACCGAGGTGAGGGCAGCGCCCTGGCGCGCCTGCCGTTGGTGCTTTTTCGGGTGGTGCGCGCGGCGGGTTTCCGCACGTTCGGTACAGCACGGGACGGTGCGGGCTCGAGCCAGTGCTTGGGACGTACCCGAGAATTCTGTTGCCGCTGGCTCCACGCCAGGTGGGATAGTAGCACGCGGTGGCTCGATCTAGTGCCGCCGCCTAGCCAACCAACCGTGCGCCGTTGCGTCTGCCCCCTCACAGGACGGCTCGGTGGGCGACCGCTTCACGCTGCGCTCCAAGATCGCGCCCGGCGACGCCTGCGCCAGCCGCGCGGCCTGGACCCTGGGTGCGGGGCAGGTGCACCAGCAGCGAGAGGGGGCGCAGGCGGAGGAGCAGAAGGAGGACGAGGATGAGGATGAGGATGTGGACGATGAGGATGAGGAGGACCAGGAGGAGGACGAGGAGGACCAGGAGGAGGACGACGACGACGAGGACACGGACGACGAGGAGCAGGGCGAGCAGAAGGGTGAGGCCAAGCTGCAGCTACAGTCGGCCGGCGCCGCCTCGGCCTCGCTTGCGTAAGGAGCGTGCGTTGTTGCTGAAGAGTTAGCACGAGGCGCAGGGTGCACGTTTTACTAGTGAAGATGTCAGATGGCGATTTGGAGAGCATAGTAGGACGTGAAGAACTAGATTTCAGCACCCCTTCAGGCGCTGGTACCTGAGGAGGCGCGACACAGCGTGCGCCTTGCGAGTGCCGCTGTTCGATCCATTGCGGATGCACCGCATGGTGTCATTATTATTTCGCGTCTGGAAGTATGGTGTTACGGCATACTCCGTTTCCCTGATGTCTCAGTGTATACCTTGTGGGGTGCGGCCTTCCTGGCTGACCCCGATGAGTGCCCGCATGCAACAGAGTGAACGACTGTGGGGCAGAGCTGAAGCGTGTGCGTATGCAACAAGGTTACACAGGCCGGGTGGAGGTCCAAGCATTTGAGTTAGAGAGCAGTCTGAGGCGCCCTGCGTGTTAGTGTCAGGATACTGCCGTGTCTTCATGATTGCAGTGCTAGCTGATCTAGCAGAGAGGGAGTGGTTGTGTGTTGTCCAAAAAGCGGCAAGGGCAAGGAGGCCCTATAAACGCACCCATGAAAGCAGTGGACGAATGGGGATGCGGCAAACGTCCACACATGCTGTTTTGGTACAGAAAGTAATGTGTGCGACATCGGTGGGCTAGGTGTGCTAGTTCTGAGTGGCTGAGTTGTTCTGAGTCGCTGATTCCTGGGCGGCGGGGGGGACTGGGTGATGTCAGTGACATCGGCACAACGCCTGAGCGCGTCGATGCACCGCCGTGCTGGCGTCGCCCCAATTGCTAGATAGAGACGCGTCACGCAGTCACTGGTAGGACTAGCCATGTCGTAGTCGTGCTTGCAGTAGACTCGTGTGCGACTGTGTGCGCAGGATGGGCTTGCATAGGTTGCATGGACATACCGCAGCTGCGGGACCGAGTGAACTAGTGAAGTGAGTAGATTTGGCTGTGGCGTTTCGTCGCGATAAATGATGTTCAGGCATACGGCCAACCTAATGGCTGTAGAGCCGCTGACGGACGCCGCTGGCGAGGACAGTGTTACGGGCTACGGATTGATCCCTGGGTCGTGGACCTGAAGTTGTGAGGACCTAAGGGGGCGCGCGCAGGCCTCCTAGGGACATGCTCACGGAAGGGCACGCCTGCGCGCGAGTGGCTGGAGCGACGCACAGGCCTGCCCCTGTTTATCACCGTTAAACAGTTGGAATGCATTGGCTACCCCAACAACCTTCTCTTCTCTCTCTGCTCTCACCATGCGTGTGATATGGACGTGCGCGGCGCGAGCCACCGCCACCACACCTATGTTTACCGGTAGTCGTGGGGCTCGTGGCGCGTGCGTTTGCAGGAAGAACATGGCTATGGCGGCGTGGCCGTGGCCCCGGGGTGAGCTGCCTGCGCCCGCTGCTGAGCGTTTCACGCGTGCTGAAATGTGGCCGCTTAGGGGCTGGTGCTGTCGGTGTGGGATGTGCCGTGCCTTGCTGCCACGTCTGCCCTGGACCGCCTGCACATGGATGGGCCGGCAGCAGGTGGTCGCGGCTGGGGTATGCGCGAGGCAGGCTCTGCCGTCTTGGCAGGTGATGCGCATGAGTGTGGTGGTGAGTACCTAAGACTTGTGGGGTCGAAGCAGTCTTCTGTTGGCCCTGGGAAGCAGCCCACGCAGGCCCCTGTCGGCTCCGTTCCCGTAATTATGCTTGGCTTAGCTGGGCTGAGGAGCGGGGACTGCCCGCATTCGAGGCCACGGAGCACGGGGGCGGGCGGGCGACCCTGCCCGTCCCTGCTGATGAACGCACAACGCACGGTATGGGTCATGGGCCCCCGAACCTCACGCGCCCTTTACGCTCAGTCGACCGCCTCCGTTTCTTGGCGACCAGCCAGGCCAGCGCAGTGAGTCTATCTGGCTGCAGACCTCTACAGCAACCAAGGCACATTGAACACACTCAATTGAAGGAAGCGCTTTAACGGGACGCGGGGCGGGATCCAGTCGTACCAATGCTGATGGCAGAATGGGCGGGGCCTTCAGGCTCGTTCCGTCGTGCCGGGCTGAGTGCGTACTTGAGCCTCTAACTAGGCGTCAATAAGAACGAAATGGCAATGTCCACTCTCCGAGCTGCGCTGGGCCATGTGCGCGCCCAGGAGGGGGCATCGCTGCTCGGTACCCTGTGCAGGAGCATGGCGAGTGCTGCCCAACCGTAAGTACCAGCGCCGTGGTTGAAGAGGGTCCTGGGCAAGTCTTGAAAGCGGGCCTCGGCAAGCCGGAAAGCGTTTCAGGCATGAGCAGCGGTTGAAGCCTCGTCGGCGACCAGACTTCTTTTGCTGGTCCTGCGCAGGGCTGTTGATCATTCGCACCATGAGAAGGCCAAGTCCGCCTTGTCCCATGCGCAGCGCCTGCCCAACCAGGTGCGCGAGACTGACGACACTCTGCGTGGACGTGTTGCGCATCTTCGCGCCGCTCTTGCAATAGCGCACCAGGACACTAGGAAACTCTTAGCATGCTAGAATGCTAGATCTCTGGTCGAGCATCGGGGCAGCTGCTGGAGTCGCTGCTGGCGTGGCAATGCAGACTTCGGCGGACTAGCGTCGGGGCCCCTGTGAATTTTGAACGCACCATATGTGCGAGCATGGCTCCTGTTACTAAAATCTTGGCTGGCGGCACTCGCGCCGACAGCGCGAGCAACAGCCCTGACTGGCTCAGCCCCTGCACGCGGCCGCAAAGCTCGCACCCGCACCTCCTTCAATTCCAACCAGCGAGTGCCCCCAGGCGCTCCGAGCGCTTTGGCGACTTCCAACCCCCGCCCGCCCCCAACTCCTGATCGCTTCTCCTCAACTCCTTTCCCCCGCCGTATCTTCGCCTCCCCCCCCTCCGCCCCTCCTCCCCCCGCCTTTCTTCCCCTCCCACCCCCAGCTCTTCATCGACGGCAAGTGGGTGGACGCCCTGTCGCGCAAGACCATGCCCGTGGTGGACCCGCGCACCGAGGAGGTGGTGGTGGAGGTGGCGGAGGGCGACGCCGCGGACGTGGACCGCGCGGTGGAGGCGGCGCGGCGCGCGTTCGACTCGGGGCCCTGGCCGCGCATGACCGCCAAGGCGAGTTGCTTGCACGGGGCGGTGTGGGTACCTGCTTGCGCCGCGGTGCGTGTGGGGGCGCGGTGCCTGGTTCCCCCCCCCTCCAAACTCCCACGACCCGCCTCGACCCGCGCCCGCACCCTTCAAACGCGTGCACCGCCCCCCGCTGCCCCCACACCGCCACGCCCCCCCACCGCCACGCACAGGAGCGCGGGCGGCTGCTGTACCGGCTTGCTGACGCCATGGAGGCGCACGTGGACGAGCTGGCGCAGCTGGAGACGCTGGACAACGGCAAGGTGCGGCAGCGGCATGGGCGGCGTGGGCGGGGGTTCCTGTGAACCAATCCCGTGGGTGGGGTAGCGGCAGCGTTGTTTATAGTAATCACACATGGTGCGTGCGTATGGGGGCCTCGTTCCTCTCGTTTCTTGGATGCGTTGCGTGGAGTTGGGGTTGGGGCGGCCGGAGGTGGTGCTCGTGCCACCGAAGCGGCAGTGGCGATCTGCACTCCCCGCCCGCTCCAACCCGCTCCCCCCGCCCGCTCCCCCCCGCCCCTGCAGCCGCTGTTCTACAGCCGCTACGTGGACGTGCCCTTCGCCGTCGACCACCTGCGGTGAGGCCGGCGAGAGGGGAGGGGGGCGTGTGACGGGCGGGGGAGCGGCGCGGCCAGGGCGCCGCAAGGGGGGCCAACTGCGGGCCAAGGTGCCGGGTGGCGTGGGTGGCTGCTCCAGCCCGCGCTGGCGGGCACCCGAATGGCTGCGCCAGCCCTGCGGGCGCGCCCCCTCCTCCCCCTGACCCACCTGCACGGCCCCCTCCCCCGCCGCCTCCGACCTGTCCCAAAGCAACTGTCGATGGAAGGCTATCTCCCCTGCCCCCACCCGGCAACGCCCTGTCTAAACATTGCCGCACGCGACCCGCCATGCCTGCAACCCCTTCCTTCCCGCCTTCCCCTGCACCGCTACACCTGCCCCACCTGCCCCCCCGCCGCAGCTACTACGCGGGCTGGGCGGACAAGATCCACGGCAAGACCATCCCGGTGGACGGCCCCTACATGGCCTACACCTTCCACGAGCCGCTGGGCGTGGTGGGCCAGGTGTGTGGGGAAAGGGGGGAGAAGGGGGGAGGGCGTGGGGAGGGGGGCGCACTGTCCGCTCCTCTGGTTCCGAGAGTGGGCGCCGCCGCGGCCAGGGGGTACCCAGTGGTGCTCCCCCATGCCCCGCGCCTGTACGGCCCTGACCCGTTCGTTGCATCCTCTGTCGTCGCCGTGCTCCACCCCACCTGCCCCCCCCCCTCCATACACACATAGACACACATAGACACACACACACACACATGGCTGAATGCCAAACGCCCGGGTAGGGGGTTGCAGGCATCATATGCGGGTAAGTATGCAAAGATAGACAACGAGGGCAACATCGCCAACGCGGAGCTCGGTAACCGGCGTAGGTATCTGTATACAATTGCGCGCGCGTGTTTGGCGGGCTTTGTTGTCCGTCTGTTTTTTGTTTTTAACAAACACATACACACACGCACACACAAGCGTTCCGTCGCGATTTGCTGCACCGCACGCAAGGTCTCTTGTTGTCGTTTCTCCTTGTGCTCTCTAACACACACACGCACTCGCGGGTTTGGTTTCCGTGTGTTGTCCAACACACACTCGCACACACACACACGCCCGCCCGCAGATTATCCCCTGGAACTTCCCCATCCTCATGGCCGCCTGGAAGCTGGGCCCCGCGCTGGCCGCCGGCAACACGGTGGTGCTCAAGCCCGCGGAGCAGACGCCCATGACCGCACTCAAGGTGGCGCAGCTGGCCAAGGAGGTGAGGGGCAGCGGCAGTAGCAGTGGCAGGCTTGCAGAAGCAGTGGCAGTAGCAGGCTGCGGGGGACTGTGGACACCGAGCAGCGCAGCGCCATGCAGCGGCTTGCAATGCAGTGGAGTACAGAAGGTGGCGGCTGGTGCAGCTGGCTCCCAGCAGGGACAGGGGCAGCGGGTGTGCACTGCCGGTGGTGGTCCAGTCGCCGCACCCGCACCCAACGCCCGCCACCCACACGCCCCTCGCACACACGCCACTTGCACACGCGCCCCTCACACACACGCCCCTCACACACACGCGTCCCTTACTCACACGCCCCTCACACACACACACACACACACACACGCGGGCTTTGTTGTCCGTCATGCTGTTGCTGTCATTAACACACACGCGTCCCTTACTCACACGCGCCCGCCTCTCACGTACGGCCCGCGGCAGGTGGGGCTGCCCGACGGCGTGCTCAACGTGGTGACGGGCTACGGCCCCACCGCCGGCAACCGCGTGGCCTCCCACCCCGGCATTGACAAGGTGAGTGAGGCCCCGGGGCCGCGATGGGGGCCGCCGGGAGGAGGCTGCGGGGCCGCGCATGCGCGTATGCATGTGCGTGTGTAGCAATCCGACATCTGAACTCACCCGAGACGTGGATCTCCAGCTGATGGCTATGCGCCGCAGCCGTGATGCCTCCTCTGCACCTCTGGACCCCATGTCGGCTGCTCCTGACCCGGTGACACCCACAACACCAATCACCACCCACCCGCCCACCCACCACCCATCGACACCACCTCACCCAGACCGCCTTCACCGGCAGCACCGAGGTGGGCCGCCTGGTGGCCAAGGCCGCGGCGGAGCAGCTCAAGCCCTGCACCCTGGAGCTGGGAGGCAAGAGGTGGGGGGCGGCGGCGCGGGGGCGGGCGGGGGCGTGCGGTTGGGTGGGGGGTGTTTGTGCCACACCGACTGAGCAGCAGCAGCCGCAGCAGTCCACCTCCTACGTGTCCTGACCTGCCATCCCGCCCTACACCTTCGCCCAATCGCCCTCCCGCACCGGCCCCAACCCCACTGCTGTATCGCGTTTCCAACCTTGACTGACTCCAACACTGACACCCGTCAGCTCATCACGAATGTAAACCCCCCTTCCCCTTCCCCACGCCCACGGCCCCCCCTGCCAGCCCCATCATCGTGTGCGCGGACGTGGACGTGGACAAGGCGGTGGCTGATGCCCACATGGCGCTTTTCTTCAACCACGGCCAGGTGGGGGCGCGGCGCACACGCATGGGGGCACACACCCACACACACACACACATGGGCACACCCTCACACCCTCAAGGCAGCCGGATGCGGATGCGGATGCGGATGCCTGCTGCGAACATGCTCCCCAACCACTTTCACTCTCACTCACTACCGCACGCCGCTGCCCCGCCGCCACGCTGCACCACCCACACGCCGCCGCCCCGCCGCTCACTCGCACGCCCCGCAGTGCTGCGCCGCCGGCTCGCGCGTGTACGTTCACGAGGCTGTGTACGATGAGTTTGTGCGCAAGAGCACCGAGGCCGCCGCCACCCGGTGAGGGGCTGGTGGGGTAGTCTTTTCCAATTCCCAAATCAACCATTGCAAACCCAAAACCCATACCGTATGCGGAGGAGAGGGGTATAGTGGGGGGCGGCGGCTTGAGGCTGCAGACCTGGGGCTGCGGGGCCGGTGCAGCCCGCTGGCCGCGTGTCCGTGTGTCGGTGTGTCATGCCACGGCGCCCTCGGTGTTCCTGTCGTGCCGCGCTTGCGCTTGCCCTGCGCTGCAACGCCGCACGCACTGTTGCGCCGGCCGCCCCCTGTGTTGTCGTACCGGTCACCCCCCACCCCAACAACAACATCAACCTCATCCTTTCTTGCTTAATCATGCATGGCACGCCCCCCCTCCCTGTGCCGCCCCCTTCCGCCGCTCCCTCCCGCCCCCGCAGCAAGGTGGGCGACCCGTTCAGCTCCGTGGAGCAGGGGCCGCAGGTGGACGACGACCAGTTCAAGAAGATCCTGTCCTACATCGACAGGTGGGGGCGGGGGGGAGGGGTTTCCAATTCCCAAATCAACCATTGCAAACCCAAAACGGGGGGGGTTTAGGTGGGGCGGGGGCAGGGGTGCCTACTGCGGAGCAGGGGTCGGGGACGTGGAGTGCACGGCTGGTTTCCGACCAGAGGGCCCGCCTGACCCGCTCCTTCCCCTCCGTCTTATCTTGATTAATCATGCACGGAACCCTCTCCCCACCTTTGCCGTCCCGCCAGCGGCAAGCGCCAGGGCGCCAGGCTGATGACGGGCGGCGGGCGGCGCGGCGACCGCGGCTTCTACGTGGAGCCCACCGTGTTCGCGGACGTCAAGGACGACATGAAGGTGCGCGCGCGCGTGTGCGGGGGGGGGGTAGTTTTTTCCAATTCCCAAATCAACCATTGCCAACCCAAAACCCATGTGCGGAGGAGAGCGGTATACTCGTGTTCTTGTTGGCGGTCTTCAGTCTTGTTCATCTAGTCGTCGCCGGCATCTTGGGTCGTCGACTCCAGTAGCAAGTAACGCCGTTCGGCGTTTTCGCGTCACCCAGGCTCGCCGCGCGCTCACACCCAGCCCGACCCAGCCTATTGCGCTAATCACACACTATACCCACCTGTAGCCACACGCGGAAGGGCCGGGCAGCGTCCACGATAAGCCCGGCAGGAGCATCCAAAGCATCATCGACATGCGGGGAGGGTAGAGGCGAGCAGGGCTTGGGGAGGGGGGCGGTGGTGGGGATAGCCGTCCATGTGACGAGGAGGGGGGGAGGGGCGGTGGGCCGGGCAGGCGTGGGGCAGGACGCTGGCAGGTGGAGGCGTGGACATGGATGGATGGATGTGGGTGGGCCAGCCGGGCATCAACAGCCAACAGCGCCGCGCGCCTGGCTACAGTCCCCTGACGCCCCACTGCTGCCCCGCTGCCTTGTTTGGTGCCGGCGGCCGCAGATTGCGCGCGAGGAGATCTTCGGCCCGGTGCAGTCCATCATGAAGTGGAAGAACCTGGACGACGTGAGCCGACCCGGCAGCGCCAGTGCTGGGGGGTGGGGTGGGGAGCTGCTGGCCGGCTGCTTGTGTGGGCCGTGTTAATGTGGCTGTCGGGCTGACGGGATGTGTGTGTCCAGGGAAAGAAAGACAGATGCAATGTTTCTTTCTTATGTAGATGCTGCCATTGCACGAGGAGGTAACAAGGCTCGTAACCCTCGCCGCCGGCACCCATGCCTCCCTCCTCCTGCTCCTCGACTGCTGCCCCCCGGCCCACACCCCGCCCACACCACCCCCTCGCCGCCGCCGCCGCCGCCGCCGCCGCCGCCGCCAGGTGATTGCCCGCGCCAACAACTCGAACTACGGCCTGGCCGCCGGCGTGTTCTCAAACAACGTCAACACCGTCAACACGCTGACGCGCGCGCTCAAGAGCGGCACCGTCTGGGTCAACTGCTACAACCTGGTGCGTGTGTGTGCACGTGCTGGGGGGGGGCGGGCTGCAGCTGGGCGGGCGGGGTATTGGCAGTGGAGCTGAGAACTGGGTGGTGGTGGTGGTGGTGGTGGTGGTGGTGGTGGTGGTGGTGGTGGTGGTGGTGGTGGTGGTGGTGGTGGTGGTGGTGGTGGTGGTGGTGGTGGTGGTGGTGGTGGTGGTGGTGGTGGTGGTGGTGGTGGTGGTGGTGGTGGTGGTGGTGGTGGTGGCGGGCGCATGCGGGGCCATATGGGGGAGAGCAGGGCCCTTGCAATGGTGGCAGCGGTGGTGCTGACTGGGACGGCGGCGGCAGCAGCGACCACCTGCAGTAGCACTAGCACCAGCACGCCCCGGGCGTGGGACGTGGGACATCCCAGCCGCGCTCACCCCGCTCCATCTCATTCCACCCCCCCCCCCTCACCCCCACTCCGCTCCACCCCCCTCGCCCCCCGCAGTACGACAACGCGGTGCCGTTCGGCGGCTACAAGGAGAGCGGCATCGGGCGCGAGAAGGGCGAATACGCGCTGTCCAACTACACGCAGGTCAAGGCCGTGTACCAGCCGCTGGCCGACGCCGCCTGGCGCTGAGCGGCGGGCTGGGAGCGGTGAGGGAGAGAGAGAGAGCCGCTGGTGGGGGTGGGGGAGGTGGCGGCGCCGGCACCCATACGTGTGTGGCGCATGGCGGAACGAGCTTATCTACTAACCTGGTCCGAGATTGATGGTAGTACAGACAGAGCTGATGTTGGCACTGGTGCGGGAGGAAGCCCCGGTGCGCCCGACGCGGGGCAGGAGCAAACTGAAATAGTTTTGCGAGTTTTGGGCTGGCGATACGTTGATATTGTTTGCGACATTGTTTTGATAGGCTTCAGGACTGGGGGCAGGAGGTTGCGCGGCAGCCCCGTAGCGAAGTGTGCCGCGCCCTGGACTGGCTGAGGCTCGAGACGCGGGTGTGTCCAGTAGGCTGGGGCTTGCATGGATTCGATTGTCGCGGGATCGTGGGACAGAAGTACTGTTGCAGTGGGAGGCAGCGCTCCGTGCACATATGTAACACCATGTGCCAGCAGGCTCGCATCCCCACAGTTCCCATTTCTCCTGCATTCGTCATTCACCAGCCCTCATCCTTGAGGTTGATGCTACGTAGATTACTCAGATATGAGCTGGGTTCAACCTTGTGTCCGCCCTTCACGCAGTCCACGGGTGGGCCGGAGAGCACTAGGTAGCAGCGTGCTGCACCCGCCGCGGCCCAACGCACGCGCCCAAGCCACATGGACAGTACCATCCAATACAACTCATGGGTTTTGCACTTTTGCGCGTTACGCCAGCAACATCCCCCCCTCCCTGCTGCAACCACGTGCTGCAAGCCTGAGGCAAACAGAGACACGCCAACAGAGTACAATCCAACGCTCAACTTATGGTTCACGCGCTTTTGACGCGCCGCCCAGATCACAAAGCGGTCCACAGCAGATCACAAAGCACGCCGCCCACGCAAGCATGTCAGCACAACCGGCAACAGCCTATAGCCCAGCAAAGGCACGCCACAGCCCTAAACGGCCCGACCCGCACCACGCCCGCCGCTGCCTTCAGCAGAACACCAGCTCCGCGGCCGAGAACTTGGCGCCGCAGAAGCGCGGCATGGGCGACACGATGAGCGAGTTAGGCGCGCGGCGGCCGCGCAGCATCACCACCGCCCGCCTGAAGCCGCGCGGGCAGGCCGGCACCACGTACTCGAAGCGCTGCCAGCTGTCGCTAGTGCACATGGCCCGGCCCTGGGGGTGGGGGTAGGAGGGGCGTGTGGGAAGCAATCGGTGGAAAACGAGTGAAGGCACGCATCGGCGCGTGTCGGTGTGGCGGCTGACGGCAACATATAGGACAGCAACAGCACAGCAAAGCGGGCCCCAAGCATGTCAGCTGCCCACCTGACCGCTCGGCACCACACCCTGTCCACACGACGCCCCACCCGCCTCCTCCCCACCACGACTCACCAGCCAGAAGTGGTGGCGGGTGGGCCGCATCACGAACGACTGCAGCGAGGGCAGCACGTCGTCGCCCTCCGCCACACAGCCGTCGCCGCCGTAGCCGTTGGCGTTGCCGGCGCTGCCCTCGTCTAGCACCAGTCCCACACTGTACTGCCCCACGCAGTCCCACCTGCGGCCGGCGGCGGGTGGGTGGGTGGGTGGGCGGGGCGACAGCGCGGGCGGCGGCGGCAAGGCGTTGCCCGGAGCCAGGCGCGGAGCAGGGGCCGCGTGATGTGCACCCAGCTGGGCGGGCCACGCGGGTGGAGCTCTGCGATTCATCCGCTCCAAGCGGGCCCAACACCCCGCCCCGCCCCACCCCGACGTGACATGGGCCGCGTGTTGTGGGCCTAGTGCGTTGCCCTCGATTTGCAGTGTCCACCTCCGGCCCGGCCCCAGGCACACACGCACGCACACGCACGCACGCACGCACGCACCTGCTCCCCACGTGCACCGCCAGCCTCAGCCCCAGCCCCGCGTCCAGCAGGTGGGCCGCCTGCGCCGCACTCAGGCCGCGCCGCTGCAGCTCCCACTGCAGGTCCACCACCTGCACCACCTCGCACCAGTCGTTGCCGGTGGCCAGGCAGCCCTGCTGCTGCCCGCCGCCGTCCTCGCCGCCGCAGCCCCGGCCCGCCGGCCCGAAGCCGCCGCTGCCGTTCCCGAACAGCCCCATCAGCCGGGCCGCCGCCACCAGCCGCACCGAGCCGCCGCCGCCGCCGCCGCCTCCTGCCGCGCCGTTGCCGTTACCGTTGCCAGGGTACGGCGGCGGCGCTGGCGGCGCGCCATGCGGGTGTGCGGCAGTGCCGTACGCCCGTATGCCGGAGGGCGGCAGCTCCCACGCCACGCCGTCGCCCATGGCCGCGGTGGTGACCCACGCGCTGCGCTGCCACTTGCTGCGGGCGGTGGCGGCCGTGCGGCCCAGCGGTAGCTGCGAGTTGGCGTCCTTGCGGAACGTCTGTGTCCATAGGGCGCAAGGCAGCATCAAACATGTGCGTTGAGTTTTCGGCCGGGTGTAGGAGTACTGAGAAGGGCAGGACACGCAAGAGAGCGTGCATGCGCAGGACCCTTAGTCGTGAGGCATTCAGGGCTGCGCCGCTCGACCGTGTAAGCACAACTTCCGGCTGAATCCCGCGCCTCACCCGCCGCCAAGCAGCGCCGCGCGGCGCCCCCGCCCCCCTCCTCACCGGGTTGCGCAGCAGGTTGCGGCCCTGCAGGATGAGGTGCAGCCGGCCCGGGCTCACCGCCGGGCCAAGACCCGACAGCGGCTCCAGCTCCGCCTGCGTGGGCCGTGGAGGACATGTGGCGCGGATGGGGTGGATGGGGTGGGAGGCGGGGCCGGGAGTGCGGGTCCGCAAGTTGGGTGGGCAGGGGGGGGGGCGGCTGGGCGCCGCGCCTGTTGCCACATCGGCCGTGCGTTGCTCCAGGCCTGTTGATTGCCCGCAGCCAGGCTCTGCCTTCCCCCAATATTCCCCGCGACGCCTCCTGCACCCCCCCCTGGCGCTTGGTTCAGCTTGGGGCTGGTAACCACCAACAAACTCCCCGCCTCCACTCCCAACGCGCCGCCGTCATGACGCGCCTGTAGCCGTGCCGCCAGCCGCTCCCTCCACACCGCCACCGCGCCAGCCGCCTCCCGCCAGGCGCGGCACACGGCCGGCACCGTGCCCACCAGCGTGTCCGAGTCGCAGCGCCGCAGCACCTGCTCCAACGCATCGCGCGGCAGCTCTCGCGGCGGCTGAGGGCCCGCGCCCCCAGCGGCTGTGTGCGTGTGCGTGCATGCGGGCGAGGCGGGCGAAGGTGACGCGCAGGCCCCGCCTGCCCCGGAGCGGGCGCCGCCCGAGCCCGAGGGGTCATTTCCGGGGGCAAGTGGCGGGGAGTTGGGTGGCGGGGAGGTTGTGGTGGCGGAGTGCAGGTAGAAGCAGCCTCCAGAGCTCGGCTTGGGGCCGAGGACAGGGGCTGCCCGTGGCGCGCCCGGGATGAGCAGCGCGTCCAGGAGCTGGGCTAGTGCCATCGCCGGCACGCTTGCTGCTGTTTATTTCAGTACAGATGTGTCGGGCTGGCACGACAGGAGGCGAAGGCTTCAAAGCGAGGCGTCAAGCGGGAATGGGACCTTTCGGGTGGGAAGAAAACGGCTTTCCCGAAGTTCTGCGCGGTGTTGTGGGCTAGTGGTGGCTTGGCGCTACAACCTGAGAGTATGGTAGTGCTCCCAAATGCGGTTTAGCTTTGCGACACCGCTGCCGGGCCCGAAAAAGGGAGCGCAATCGCCGGGGGGACACCATGCACGGGCGGTTGAACAATGAACAAGCGCGAAGCTGCACACGACGTGTCCATTGCACAGCACACTTAGCCGATGCATTCTATAGCGCAAATATGCCATCGTTTCAACTACTGGCGCTGCTTTCAATCGCGCTGCTGTCAGTTTTTGCTGCAGACGTCGCATCGCAAGCGTCGGGGAGCACGTCTGATGATAAATTACAACACAAATACTATTTCCTTAACGAGGTGCGCCGAAGGATGTCAAGCAGCTGGTGCAGCTCCAAACGCGAGAGGAGGACATATGCATGATTGGCAACAGCATATGTAATGCGTAGAGTCCGTACTCCTTGACTCGCCGATGATGCGTCTGGCGCCCGACCGGGCGCCCGACCAGCGTGCCGGTCCTGTCTGCCGGTGGCCCTTCCCCGACAACCGTGTGCGGCGCGCCCTGCAGGTGACTGGCGCTACCCAGCTGACGGACCCCGGGAACACACCCTACGAGGACGAGCAGACGGGCGAGCTCTACTGGCTGGCGGAGGACGGCGTGACGCGGCTGGCGCAGGACCCGCACCGAGGGCGCTTCGCGTGGATTGAGGTGCGGCGTTGGGCGGGCTCCTGGGCTGCGATTGAGGCATGCAGGGCGGCGCTGCTGCGCCAGGGCAGGGATCATGGGCGTTGCGCGATGCCTCGTGGGTTGCGAATGTGGTGCGCAGCACAGCACGTGCGATGGCAGGTTGGGGCGCAGGTGGGCCAGAGCTCCCGCGGCTCCGGGCACTTGCGGTTCTGTCCCACCGGGCGTTGCGCACATGTTGCTGCTGCCTCCCCGTCTACCGACCCTTATTAGTTACGTCATATTTCATTTGGCGCTGCACCCGCAGAACTACTCACCGGATGCAAAACGCTCCTTCTACTTCAACCAGGTGCGTGCGCTTGGGGCCGTTGGGCGTGCTGCAGGAATGTGTGCTGGTAGTGTGGGGTCGGGCCGTGTGCGGGCGGTGGCGGGGCTGCGGGCGCTGAGGCGGAGGCGAGGGGAAAGCGGAGGACACGTCACGGCTGATGCGTGCAGTAGGGTGCGCCGGGCGGGGCCGCTCATGCTGTACCCTGACGCTGCTGCGGGCGCGGGTCTGTCGGCGATTCGTGCCGCTGGCCTGCGTTGCGGCGATGCCGCAGGAGGATGAATGCCGTGGAGCGTAGTGTGGTGCTGGATTGCCGGTTATTGATTTGCCTCTGGGATCTAGGTCCTGGTCCCAGGGATATGAGCATGTATTCCACGACACCAACCGCTGCCCCGCTTCACGGGCCGGTGACCCCACAGGTGACTCGAGAGTCGACATGGGAGCGGCCAGCGGACCTCGCCTGGCGGCGACTGAGGGTGGAGGACTGAGTGGCGCCTGATGGAGTGAGAGTGATTTGAGTGAGGGCCTGAACGAGGGAGACAGGAGCAGCAGGATGGGTAATTGCACGGGCACAAGCCAGGCCCGATTTTTCGTTCGGTAACTTTGTCCTTTTGGGGTCACGGAGGTGGCACAGCGCGCGGTGATGAGACACTGTGCCTGTATGCTCTATGATTTCGGGGATCATATGACCTTACCTAGGCCTTTACGCTTGTGTGTGGGGTTCGGCTTTGGAGAGCACGGCGAGGGCCCAGGGCCCGGCACGCCACGCTGCACTCACCGGTCTGACGGGCAGCACGCTTGTACTATCCGCGCTGTGTACGGATGCCTGACACATCATGGTGATGCGCAAAGTGCGGTGGATGGATAGCTGTAAGCTCCACCTCTCGCCGGGCTCCGGCTCGGCAGTGGTACTACACTCCTCCACAAATGTCCTTCGCGTTGTCGTTTCAAACACTGCTTACACATATCTTTGACCACCCCACGAAACAAGGCCATTTCCAGAACACTCAAGTTGCTGCGGCCTTCAATTGAGTTTGCTACCGAGCGCGCTTGCGTCTTACAAGCCAACGCTGTGCCACTGCAACGCGAATGGTCCTGTAAAATGACTGGCGCATTGCGCACAACTATGCGGAGACAACGCGCTTGTTAAAAGGTCCTGAAGCCCGGGCGAAGCAGCGGGCAGTGATATGGAGGAGCCTAGCTATGACGCTTTTGTGGCCAGGGTAAGCAACCGGGGTGGATTAGAATGGCAAGCTGAAAACGGGGCGAAGAACCTGCATGTGGGCCTTCAAAGGTGTGCGCAGCGGTGACGCTCGTTGTGCGTGGCGCTAGCGAATTCCACAGCAAAACGTCAGTCCTCCTGTGGTTGGGGTGCTGCGTCAAGCCAAGAGGTTTGCGCGCACTGTGCGAGGGTTTGCCTCTCCAGCCCCTCCTGACCTGCGCCCTTCCCACCCGCCTCGGCCGCGCAGCTAAACCAGGCCAAGGCTATCGCCGACGAGAAGGTGCAGACCACCAGCTATGATGACGTCTTCTCCGGCGCCGTGTTCTCCATCGCGGTCAAGAAAAACACGCTGTTCCTGGGCAACCAGCATGACCGGGTCAGCGAGGCGCGCCTGGTGGGGGCGAGCTGGCAGGACGCATGCTTCAACCAGAAGGGTGAGGAGGGAGCAGGGGAAAGGAAGAGGAGAGGAAGGAACATGCGGAATGGGGCAAAGGACAGGGCAAGGCAAAGATGCTGTGATTGGGGCCCCCGGACTTGGCCCCGGGTGGGCTGACTCGCGCTGGCGGTGCGACTCCCCCCGCCACGTCGCCTGAGCCGGACTGCTCCACGCCACGCCCCCACCACCACCCCTCTACACACACACACACCCCGCCAGGCTCCGGCCTTGACATCCTGGACTGGGAGAGCCCCCGCCTGGCGCCGCCCTCCGACTCGCCCGCCTCGACATCCCGCGCCGCGTCCAGTGGCAGCATCGCTCCCAACCACAGCACCGCCGGCGGCCGCGCCGCCCAGCAGCGCGGCGCGGCGCAGGCGCGGCTAGACTCACCCAGCCGGCGGGCCTCCGCCAATGCATACAGCACCGCCGCTGCCGCCGGCAGGAATGGGACGGGCTCGGGGCGCATCTCGGCGGTGCTCGGCTCGTCGTCGTCTATTGGAGGGCGCGGCGGGGCCGGCGGCGGCGGCGGCGGCTCCGGCAGTAGCAGCCGCGCCAGCGGTGCGGGCCTGGAGGCGGCGGCTGCAGCTGCTACTGCCGCCTCTGCTGCTGCAGTGGGTGGCATGAGCGATGAGGATGACGACCTGCTGCCGACGCGCCGCGGCGACAGCATGGCGGGCCCACCGGGCCCACGGCCGGGCGGCGCGGGCAGCAGTGGCGGCGGCGGGCCGCTGCGGTCTGCGCCGCCGTCGCGGCTTGTGGTGGAGCTGCCGGCGGGAGACGAGCCGGCGGTGGCGCAGGACTCGGGCAGTCCGGGCATGGCGTCACGAGCGGGTGAGGGTGAGGGTGGGGGTAAGGGTGCCAGCAGCCACTGTGGTGTGTGGTGTGTGGGGTAGCCGTCCGTATGAACGGTTGGGGTGGGGTGGAGAGCAACACCGCGAGCCGTGGGCAGAGCTGTGACCGGGCATTCCCGGCCCTGCATCCGCCCTCACGTCTGCCCCTGGCCGCCGTGTCTCCCCTGCCCGCCACCGCACGCACACGCACACACACGCGCGCACACACACCTACAGACCTTGCTTGTCGTTTTGCCTTGTGCTCTCTAACACACTCACACCCACAGACGAGGCCATCCGCGCCTTCGCCCGCACCGCCTACGAGCCGGGCGAGGTGCGCCACAGCCTGTTCCTGCACCCGGGCGGAGCCGACCCGCAGCCGCGGCAGCACCACGACACCGGCCGCGCCAGCCCCGGGCCGGGCGACGGCGCGGGCGCGGGCTCGCCGCTGGCGCCGGTGCCTCGCGCCGTGCCGCGGCACGTGGCCGCGGCGGCGGCGGCGCTGTCGCCCACTGGGAGGCAGCGGCCGGCGTCGCCGGGGTTTGGCGTGGGCCCGGGCGGGAGCGAGGTGAGGTTGGGGCGTGGACACGTGGGGGGGGGGCGGGGAAGGTACGGCTTGCGCCGAGTGCGAGTGGGCTGAAGCCGTGAGTGCAAAGGAAGCGTGGGGGCCGGTGCGGCACCGGTAGGTGTGGCTGGGTGGGTGGGCGCGGTGGGTTGTGAGAATGATAAGCGACTGCGTGGCAGCGGGTGCTTTGGACTTGTCCACACAGCAAGCCCACGCCATCGCGGCTCGGTCTGTGCGCATCCCCCGCCCTCGCAGGCGTCAGCAGCGATGCTTCGGTCGTCGTGGCAGGGCCCGCTCCCATCCGCGTTGCCGTCGCCCGGCGGTGGCGGCGGCGGCGCGTACCCGCTGCCGCCACCGGGCCATGGCGACGACGGCGCCGCCGGCCACCTGCCGCCGGGCGGCCCTCGGCGCCCCGCGTCGCGCGGCCGCCTGCTCACGCGCAGCACCAGCGGCCTGGGCATCGTTGCTACAGCCGCGTCCCCCGGCGCCGGTGCTACAGCCGGCGCGGCGGGCGGCGGCTGGCCCGCCTCGCCGGGTCTGCACGGCGAGGGCGGCGGGCGGCCGCTGATGACGCCGCCGCCGACTTTGTCGCCCGGGGGCCCCCGCAGGAGCCTGCCGCCACCACACCTGACGGTCAAGGTGGGCGGCGGCGCGGGCGGCGCGGGGCACGAGGCGCGGAGCCCGGACGCGCACGCGCCGCCGCCCAGCCTCTTCTCGCCGTCCAGCCCAAGCGCGGCCGGCGGCGGCGGCGGCAGCGCGAGCAACAGCTACACGGCGCCCCACCCGCCGTCGCTGCTGCAACAGCAGCACGGCTCGCCGCACCCGCACCCCCACCATCGAGCCCCAGGCGCCCGCGCGCTGGCCGCGCTGCCGCACCCGCACCCGCAACAGCCGGGCGCCGCCGCCGGCTCACACCTGTTGGGTGCCGCCGGCGGCGAGGTGGCGGCCATGCATCAGCACCGCGTCAGCGGCGCCGGCAACGCGACCTCGCTGCCCTCGCCGGGCGGCGTGGCCTCGCTGCCGTCGCCTGGCGCGCGCAACGCGCGCGGCGGCGCGATGAACGGCCCGTCAGGCGGCGGCGGCGGCGGCGGAGGCGGAGGCAGCACGCGCGTGAGTGCCAGCGGCGAGGGCAGCATGGGCGGCGGCTTGATCCGCGGCTACGCCCAGGGCAGCGGCGGCGGCGCGCTGGACTACCGCATGCTGGACGCCGTGCCGCGCATTGGGCTGGAGGGCCCCCGCGTCCGCGGCGGCGGCGGCGGCAAGGACATGTCGACGTCCGTCAGCGTGGCCGCGGCGGCGAATGCCGCTGCCGCCGCACGTGCCTCCGCCACGGGCATGGGCGGGGCCCCGGCGCCGGCGGCGGCCGACTCGCATGCGGACATACGGCGGACGCTGCTGGCGGCGCCGCCGGGCCTGGCAGCGCAGCGGGCGGGCTTTGGCGGCTCGCGGCCGGGGACGCCGTCTCTGGTGGCGCCGTCGGGCGCCGCGGAGGCTGGCGCCGCGAACGCCTCGCCGGGGCGCTTCGAGCGGGCGAAGCGCGCGAGCGTCAACGGCGGCGTGGGCGGCATGATCGTGACTCGTGAGCAGGTTGACAAATACATGACGGGCGCGGCACCGCCTAGCGGCGTGTTCACTGGTGGGGGTGGCGGCGGTGGCGGCGGTGGCGTGGGCAGCGTGTCGTCACCGGTGGGGGGCAGCGGCGGGGGCGTCAAGTCGCTGGTGTTGGGCATGCGCGGCTGTCTGACAGAGGACCCCGCCAGCGTGGGGAGTCCCAAGCCCAGGCAGTCGTTGGCTGGGAATGTTGGGGTTGTTGGGGGAGGAGGAGGCGGCGGCCCCGCGCAGGACTCGCCGCGGCGGGCGAGGCCCGAGGCTGGCGGCTGGTGAGGCGCAGTTGAGGTTTGGATCGCGGGGGCGGCACAGGTGTGAGTGGGGGTTGGCTGGGGGCGGGATGCGCACGTGTGGGTTGCACAGTTGTTTGCATGCTGGCGGTGCAGCGGGTTGCGTGTACATAGCTGGGATGCCGTCAGTGTTGCTGCAAGTGCAACAGGAGGGACCAAGTTGGAGAGGGTGGTGACATCCTGGTGATATGCAGAGGCCGTGTACAGGACCGTTTGTGTTGGGTGCACACGTGACAACTGACAAGGCCTGCTTCTCCAGACTGGTGGGCTGCTGGCGCTGCAACACGCGCCGCCGGCCACACAGCGCAACAGCCGCGAAACCTAGATGTAAGTACCGGTATGTGACCGCGCTGCAAATTTGCGCATTGGCGCCCCCGCCTGTCACGCACGGTACGCAATCACACAAGTGGCGACCCGCTGGAACAGGCCCACTGTGCTGGGCCTGCAGGCTGAGATCGTACGAGACTGTAGTCACACTCCGAATAAAACTCGAACTCACCAGTTAAGTACAATTGTACAAACACGCGCCGACGTACCAGCTGCATGCCTGCATCCGCACACGACGCACCGACCGCAACCAGCCGCAACACTGACGCCGCACACACGGCCCCACGCGGCAGCCTGACAGCAACACGCGCCTCCCGCTTCACCCCCTCGCTCAAACCGCGCCACAGCCTGGAGCCTTGATCTGTCACCCACGCACCCTGTGTATCATCACGTCACGCACGCGACTGGCTCTGCCGACGCCGCCACGTGCAGCTCCATCGCCTGTGCGGCGCAGTGGGTCAGGGGTTCGGTGGGCAGCACGCGGGTCCCGGCAGGCCACACACGGCGACCACGTGAGGGCAAGGGTGCTGCCCATCATGTGTGGCCACCCTACAGCCTTCTCCGCACGTTGATTTATCCCCACCGCCCCCGCCGCGCCCTGCCGCCCACCTCCAGGTGCTCGCGCAGGTGGCGCAGCACGCCCGCGCCCACCGTGTTGGTCCACCGGGTGGCCTGTGGCACGACAGCGCGCGCGTTAGAGGCGGGGTGGAGAATGGGGGTAGGGGTGGTGGTTCATTTCAGGGGTGAGGGGTGAGTCGCGGGGCCAGCCGAACGGGGCACGCCAGGCGGGCGCCGCAATTCACTGCACGGAGGCAACTTGTGTGCTGGGCCTTTTGGTGCCGTGCACCTCATGCCAGGGGGCCCAGGGCCCACCGCGAGGGCCCACTCGGTGCGCCGGTGTGTGTTCATGGCATACAAGGTGCGTGCAGCCGCACCTGTATGTTGTTGTGTGCGGTGCCCATGCGCGCGCCGGCAAAGCTGACGTCCACTCGCCGCCAGGGCATCTGTTGCAGCCGACCCAGCGCGAAGGACACCACCTGCGGCGCCCCCACATTGCGCAGCGGTGCAGCGGAATCGGCCCGTCAGCAGCCCACAGCGGCAGTTCGACAGTCCATCGGCGCATGGCCGCATAAGCCCAATGCTTGCGTACTTGGAGGCAAGCAGGCAGCAATCACCGGCACCTAAACTCGGCTGTCCCGCCCAGTGCCCACCTGTCCTGGTGACTCAGGTGCCGCCGTCAGCGCCTCCTCCAGCGCCACGTCCTCCGCGTCCGCAGCAGCCTGCGCCGTGCCCGAGGTCGTAGCCGCGGCTGCCGCTTGCCCTGCTGCCGCCTTCGCTCCTGCTTCAGCTGTTGGCATGGCTACACGTGTCCTAGAAGCAACTGACCCCGCCGGTACTGCCGCAACCCCGTCCGCCTCGCCGCCTCCTTCCAATTGCTTCTGCTCCGACTCGGCTTTTGCAGCCGTAGCCGCAGCCGCAGCCGCAGCCCCGGTCGCCTGCTCCGGCACCGCGTGTGCTCTCCCGCTCCCCGCCTCTGCCGCTGTCCGGCTCGACCCTCCCGTGGCGCCGGCTTCACCCTGATTGCCGTCGCCTCCGCCGCCGCTGCCTCCGGCACTGCCGGTCTCACCACCGCACCCCAGCGCCGTCCCACCGCCGCTGCCGCCGCTGCCGGCGCTGCTGCTCCAGGCCGCCTCCGGGGGGTCGTCGTGCACCACGCCGCGCCCGCGCCGAACCAGCAGCGGGTCCAGGCGCGGCAGCTGCGGCGTGTCGCGCACTGTGGCGTTAGGCCAGCTCACCCTGCCCGGTTGGGGGGCGGGGGGTTAGTCATTTCCAATTCCCGAATGGGGGGGGGGCAGGGAGGCCGCGGGCTCAGGCGCCGGGTCGGCTGCGGGCGCGTGACCAAAACGGCGCGCTGGGCACTGGGCACTGGGAATGACAGGTCGGGGACCCCGCGGCTCCCTGCCCACCCGCTCACGCGCCAGAGGCCAGCTGAAGCCCGGCAGGCAGATCCCCACCCAGCACGCCCCTAGTTGCTGTTTGGTTTAGATTGGGCTGGTATCCACAACCCACCCACCCAACCACCCACCCACCCCAACCCAGCACCCCAACCCACGCACACACCAGTGGTCGCGGCCCACGTTGCCGTAGCAGGCGCGGCTGCGGAACGCCCGCAGCGCCGAGAAGAAGTAGCACCCCCTGGGGGCCGCGACCGCATGCGAGCGTGCCGCGTTGGTGAGGCTTGGACAGGGGAGCACCGGCCGCTCGACGCCAGGGGCCGCACAAGCAGTGCATCGGCAGTTCCGCAACAGGCCGCCGACCGCCTGCCGCTGGAGCCCTTCCTGCTACACGTCTCCTGCCACCCTTGCATCCCCCCCGGCCGCGTTTCTGCCACGCGCCCACCAACCCACTTGTCGGGCTCGTCCAGCGCCATGCGCATGAGCAGCGGCAGCTCGCCCGGCCCGCCGTCCAGCGCCAGGAAGTGACGGCCGGTGCCGCTGAACAGGCGGGCCGCCACGGTGTGGCCGATGGCCTGGCGGCGGGGAGGCGGCAAGGGGTGGGACGGGGCGGTGAAGGGTGGCCGTGGTCAGGGAGCGTACGGCAGGGAAGGGTGCGGCCGGCACGGCGAAGGACTGCAGGGGTGCGTGTGTGTGGGACCGGGCATGTGAGGTTGAGGTGAGGGAAGCAATACGCCAATACCACACAGCAGCTGCTGCTCCCACTGCCTGCGCCGTATGGGCTGCCCACTTGATCCCGCTGCCTGCACTGTACCCCGCGACAGTGCATGCACACGTGGCGCCGCCGCACACACACACACACACACACACGCACACACACGCACACAAACACACACACACACACACACACACAAACACACACACACACACACACACGCACACAAACACACACACACACACATGTCAGTCCGCGTAGCCACGGCTATGCAGCTGGACAGCATCTCAACACGGCGCGCCGGCCTCCACGAGGACTATGAGCGCGCAGCGCAGGGCCTGCCGCTCCGCACCGAGGTGCGGCGCGAGGACCTGCCAGAGGCGGCCGTGAATTCGCTCGGCAACATCAGGGGCACCTTGGAGCGCGTGTGGCAGAAGGTACGCTGGGAGCGGCGCCACTTCGAGACTCTGTGGCGGCTGGCCATCGACGCCGTGCCACTGCCAGGCAACTCACACATGCTACGGCCCGGCGCGAGCGCTGCGGGTGTGGACAGTGTGGCCTCGGCGGCGCCGCCGCGGCGGGCCCCGCCGTGGCCACCCCCCAGCCACCGCCACGACAGCATCATTTCTGGGACTGTGCGGTGGCGAAGGCCGTGGTGGCGCAGATCAATGCCAACAGCCCGGAGGCATCGCCAGTCAGCCAGGCCCAGCTCTGGCTGGTGCAGGCACCGCCGGGCTACCAACAATGCGTGTGGGACGTGGTCGCCCTGGCTGCGCTGTCTGCCATCGAGCACGGCCGGGTGCGGCTGCGTGGGATGACACGCGCTGCAGCGGCCGAAGGAGGCGCGGCGGCGGCAACAGCAGCAGTGAACGTGGAGGCGGTGGCGGCGGCGGCGGAAGCTGTAGGGGTGGATCCCGACCCTGATGAGGTCCCACCCACACAGCTGACGCCACCGCCGCCGGGAGTCACCCCTGTCCAGCTTGTGTGTGCTCGCGCGGTCGCGGACTTCTGGTCGCGGCTGATGCAGTTCGCACAGCTGGGCGTGCCCCGCAAGGGCTGGGATGACGTGGACGCCACCCACCCCATGCTAGCGGTGGTGGGTGGTGAACTGCTGTGCGCACTGCCGCAAGCTGTGGAGCTTGAGTTCGAGATGGAGGCTTGAGAGGGAACAGCCCTAACTAGAAGCGCAAGAGCCCTTGGTAGAGCCGCCAATGAGTTGGCGTGTGAGAACTGAGAAGGCCCAGCGGGCAGGGTTCGGGAAAGTAGGCAGGCACGGGTACTGGGGCCAGGGTGAGAGGGGCTGTGGGGGCTGAGGGTGTTAGCGGGTTGGGTGCTGGAGCACCTCGGGCCTCTCGGCCTGGACCGGCCTAGTGGCCAAGACGCGTTTGTGGCTGCCCGTAGGCATAGTCTGCCCTGGCGTCGAGTGCTGGTTAGGTTGAGGTCTTGGTCGTGTTAGGCTGCGAGGGTCGCAGGACTCAGCCCCGCAGCCTATGGGTGTCTTGTTGAGCGTGCGTGTGCGTGCGTGTGCGTGTGTGCGCGTGTGCGTGCGGTGGTGGGTGTTAGATGGTGTGCTGTGGTGTGCCTTGCCGTTGCCTAGAGGTGGTTAGCCCGCTGGGCCCTGCGGCGTTTTGGTCAGGAGTAACCCAGCTGAGGTTACTGGTGTGGCCCGGGGTTGGTGCGTTCTCTCCGGTGGACTCCAGAGCAGGATGCGCTCTGGGCAGGAGAGGCGCGTGGTAGCAGCAACGAGAGCCTGGAGTGCCCGTTGTTTGCTGGTTGTCCCGAGTACTCGATCACGAGACTCGATCAGTCAACCGTGGAAACCGTAGTTACACACACACAGTCAACCGTGGAAACCGTAGTTACACACACACACACACACACACACACACACACACACACACAGTCAACCGTGGAAACCGTAGTTACACACACACACACACACACACAGTCAACCGTGGAAACCGTAGTTACACACACACACACACACACACACACACGCACACAAACGCACACGCACACGCTCCTACCTGCAGGCCCCGCTGCAGCGCTCCCCCCAGCAGCGGCAGCCCGCCCGCCCACGCCACGAACGGCACCTGCGCCGGCCCCGCGTCCACCGTGAGGCCCAGGTGCGGACTGGCCAGGCTGATGAAGTGGCGCGGCGCCAGGCCGGCGATCGTGCCGTCGGCGGGCCGGTACAGCAGCCCGGCGGCGTAGCGGGCGATCATGCCGCCCATGGAGTGTCTGCGGGGCAGGGACCGGATAGCGGCTGGTGCTTGACGGCGGGCCAAACTCTCTCTCTCTGTGTGTGTGTGTGTGTGTGTGTGTGTGTGTGTGTGTGTGTGTGTGTGTGTGTGTGTATACCAGCCCAACCTAAACCCAAATCCAACTCAAGCCCAAAGCGCATTCATATGCATGAGTGCGATACTAACGAGGAGGAAGGGGGGGAAATCGCTGGAAGGACAGGAAGCGGGCGGCGGATGTTTTCAGGAGCAGCCAGCGGGCGGGCCGCCAGCTGCTGCGCGCCCTCCCCTTCCCCCACCACACACACACGAATCTGACCGGCACGGACGCACCCGATCATGCTGATGTAGCGCAGCCCGGGCTGCGTCGCCAGCAGGCCCCGGATCTCGTCCGCCAGGCGGGAGCCGCACACGTCCACGCCGTGGTGCGTGCGCCAGCGCGCGTTCACCGCCGACTGCAGGAACACGTACCTGCGCAGCGCAGCACGTTAAGAGCACACATCGGCGCGTGTGTTTAGAGAGCCCAATAGTCGGCGTGACCGCCAGAAAGGAACGAGTCTGTGCGTCACCGGGGGGGCCGCGACCGTGTGAAGACCAAGGTTGGGCCGAGCGCGGGGCCGACGCCCGAGGCGACGCCCCCGCCGACCCGCCACCCTGAAACGCCCCCCGCCCCGTCGACATGCAAACGCCGCACCTCCCCGCGTTCGGCATGTTGCGTAGCTCCACCACGCATCGATCCCATGCACTCTTGGTGTCCGCCAGGCCATGCACCAGCACCAGCAGGTGGTCGGGAGGCAAGGCCGACGCGGCCGCTGTGACTGTTGCAGACATCAGCGTCGCGTCCTTTCGTTCGCTTCTGCCTGCGACGCTGGTTACTGCATTTTATTCTTGCTAAGAGCACATTATTGAGTTTGCAAAAGAATTGTAAGCATTTCACGGGCGAGCGATGCGAATGCAGGTCCAATTCGCTCAAGGGCCACGCGCATTTCCGGTCCAACTATACATGCATGACTTATTTTAGCTATAAAATCTAACGCAGTAGCTCGGAGCACCAATACGTGCCAACCAGGCGACTTCTGCCGAGCTGACGGGACCTGAGCACTCCTTGCAACGTGCTTCCGCTGGCTTCAGCTCCGTAAATACTTTTAGTGCACTCTAGACCTCGTTGCAATGGTGCTCGTTCTGTGCATTGGCGACTTGCACATACCGCACCGAGCCCCGGACCTGCCCGCGAAGTTCAAGGAGCTGCTCAAGCCGGGCAAGATCCACAGCACCATTTGCGTGGGGAACGTCTGCAGTAAAGTGAGCATGATGGCGTCAGCGAAGGGTTGGACAGCTTTGTGCGCAGTGTGGGGTTGGAGCGTCACCGGGTGGGGCCCGGTGTTCGCTGGGGCCGGTCACCTCTCGGTCTCGTCGTGCCTTCACAGTCCCCGGCCCCGTCTGTGTGCGCGGGGGTTTGGGTGGGTGGGTGGGTTAGGCGTGTCTGTTGATGTAGAGAGGTCTGCAGGCTGGCGCTCCGGGCGTTCCTGCCGCCCGTGGGCCCACGACCGCTGGCTCTTAGCGCCGACCCCCCGTCCATCAGTCCAACACATGCCTGCCAACTGGGTGCCCATGGCGCATCGCTGTGCCCCAAGCACCCACGCCTAACCAAGCCCCCATCAGGCTGCATGCTCGCCGCGCTGCTTGCTCACCACCTGCTACTGCTGCTGCCACTGCTACTGCCGCGCCGCCAGGTGTTCCTGGACTACCTGCGCACCATCAGCGGCGAGCTGCATGTGGTGTCGGGCGACTTCGACGAGTTCGCGGCGCCGGAGCAGCTGGTGCGCGGGCGCGGGGGTGGGCGGTGGTGGGTGGGGTTGGGGATGGGTGATGCGGTGCTGGCACCTCCCTGGTTTGGGTGTTGGTGTTGGCGGTGTCGTGCTCGTGTTACGCAGAGGTGCAGCCAGGCAGGCAGTGGCGCGAGGGGATGGTTGCTCAGCCGGGGGGGGAGGGCTCTGGCCGGCAGGCTGGCAGGGCGGCTGGGTGGCTGGCTGCGGGGCGCCCGGCAGCACCGGAGACTGACACGCAACGTGCGCACATGCACATGCACATGCCGCTGTGTGTGTGTGTGTGTGTGTGTACGTTTTGCGCCATGCAGGTGTTGGACATCGCGGGGTTCCGGGTGGGGGTATGCCACGGCCACCAGGTGAGGTCGTAGGGGAGGCGGACAGCCATGCGCCGCACTCAACATGCGACATGGGCTGCGGCTGCTGATGCTGATGCGGCTGCGCTCCGCCCGTGCAGCACCTCCGGGCTTGGCATGGGGCCGCCAGCACATGGGCGTGGCTTCCGCCTGTTTACTCGGCTCAGTGGCTCGGCTCGGCGCCCTTGCGTACGGTAGTACACACACGCGGGGACTCCCACACATACCGGTCTATCGTACACACATACACACACGCACACACGCGGCGGCTCTCGCCCTGCCCGCCGGTTGTGCCGCAGATCGTGCCCTGGGGTGACGCGGAGGCCATCTCGCTGCTGCAGCGGCAGATGGGGGCCGACATCCTGGTCACCGGCAACACACACAAGTTCGAGGTGGGTGGGGTGGGCGGGCGGGGGGTTGCGGGGGGGGGGGGGGGGATGCGGGCCCGCACGCGCATTGGTGGGTGGGTGGGTGGGTGGGAAGGTGGGATGGCGGGATGCTGCGCGGCAGATGGTCGTGGACGCGACGGCCCGCACGGCGCAGCTGTGGCGGTGGGCCGCCGGGGCAGCGCCGGGCCACCTCGCTGTCACGTGGGCACCGGTGACCTGCAGCGCCAGTGCAAACGCAAGCACGCCAATCCACACCTGTCTGCCCACCCCGAAACACGCTCCACGCTCCGCGCCCCGCGCTGCCCCCCCCCCCCCGCTGCATCCTGTACCGCTTTTCCATATCCTTGCAACCCCCCCCCCCCCCCACACACACACACAGGCGCGCAAGGCCGGCTCCTGCCTGGCGCTCAACCCCGGCTCCGCAACCGGCGCCTTCAGTGTGGCGGCGGCCGGCACGCAGCAGCCCGTGCCCACGCCCAGCTTCGTGCTGATGGACCTGGACGGACAGAAGGTGCGGGCGCGCCGCGGCGCTCGGCGGCTGCAGCCCTCTGCATGCGTATGCTTCTTTGCTTGCGTGTGGGGTGTGGGGGTTGCAAAGATGGTACATCGAAATTGTAGTGGCGTACTGCAGGAGAGCAACTTCATTCTAACCCCCATGTTGCTGCCGCCGCTGCCGCCGCTGCCGCAGGTGACGGTGTATGTGTACCAGTTGGTGGACGGGGAGGTGCGGGTGGAGAAGATCGACTATAACAAGGCCGCGTGAGTCTGAGGTCGTCACCTGGCTGCAGTGCCGGTGGCAGTGGCGCAGCTGTTGTGGTGGTGGGGTGTGGGTGGGATGGGGTGGGGTGGGAGGTGGGTGACAGCAGGCCCTGCGGCAAGCGCCTCGCTGGCAGCCAGTGGGGCAGGCGCCTGCAGGCTGGCAGCCACAATGTCGGAGTGGGGTCGGGGGCGCCCACTCTGAGCACGGGTGCGGAGCAGGACGGACACGAATTCGGGCAAGGCAGTGGCGGACTGTTACCAAATGAGGGGGGCGGTGGTGCGGCGTGGGGCGGAGATGGTACAGTTGGATGTCGAAGTGATGGCGGAGGCTGACGGGCGGGTGTTGGGGTGCATGCCGCGGTCCATGGACGAAACGGCTTTCGAAGCTATGGAAGTATGACGGTGGTGGGCCCAACATCTGGAGCTGGATGCGAGGGAAGTGACTGCGTCTCAGCCGAGTTGACATGTCACTCCTCCTGCTCCTGCTCCTCCTCCTCACTGCCAGTGGTGCATGGTGCAAGCCCGGGAAGGCAGGGACGCTAGAGAAGAGCAAAACCCGCATCAATGTGCGAGTCCTGTGGAAGCGGACTGTACATTCCTGGGCAGACTCGTTGTGCAAGCAACTTGGGCATTTGCTACTGGTACGCGCCTGACTCATCACCGCTTAGGTGGACAGGACAGAGCCTGGGCCGGACAGGGCAGAGCCTGGGGTGGACAGGACAGAGCCTGGGCCGGACAGGACAGAGCCTGGGCCGGACAGGACAGAGCCTGGGCCGGACAGGACAGAGCCTGGGCCGGACAGGACAGAGCCTGAGCCGGACAAACACTTTTACAACCACGGCAACTCCGGCGGGGCGCAAGCACCCACCCGTGCAGCCAAACCCTAGCAGTGGAGGTCTCTGCGTCAACAGCCATGCCTCGCCCCTAAGGGCGCAGTCTGTGCTGGTTCCTCCAAACTCCACACCTGCATGGCCTCTAACCCACCTTCGGCTTCTCGGGATCCCCTGCCTCCCACCACCAGCACCATGCAGACAAGCGCCCGCAGCGCCCAGCAGCGACGGCACGGGACCAGGCTCCCCGATCCATCACGATCTTCCAGGGGCGGGACGGCGACGGACACACGATCAGCACCGACAGTGTTCGCGGCCCGCTTGCCCCGAGAACACATTGTCAATGCTGATGGTATGGCCCTCGCCGTCACGCCCGTGGAAGACGGTGCGTCCCTCTGCAGCGCCACGGCTGCCCGCTGCCTCTGCCGTCATGCCCACCAGCTGCGCGCCAGTGCTGAACAGCGCCTCTCCGTCGGCGGCCACCGCCTTGAACATCATGGGCCGGCCGCCCGACAGCAACGTCAAGCGAGTAGAGCTCGGTGGGCAGCCCGCGCAGGGTGCTAGACGCCTGTGGGCGAGCAGCGGAGTGGGCGGGGGGAGGGGTAGGTTTTTCCAAACCCCGGGGGGGGGGCAGGAGGAGTGGGCGAACAGGCGAATGGGCGGAGGGTGCTGAACAGCGGTTGAAATGCGCGCGCGCATCACCGAGGGACACGCGTGATTCTAGCAGTACCCCGGGGGCGGGGCAAAACCCCAAACCCAAACTGGAGAGGCAAAAGCACTACTTTACGGGTTTGGGGTTTTGCCCCGCCCGAGGGGTACTACTAGAATCACGCGTGTCCCATCGTCGGTGCAAGCGCGTGCCTTTCACCGGCAACCACTGCGGAGTAAATTTTTGCCAAAGTTGCAAGCTACAAGGGTTAGGCGCCAGGTCCTTGATAAGGGTTGAGCATTGACGCGGGAGTCGCCGTGGGCAAAGCAGGGGAGTGGGCGGGCGAGCGGGGTGCGCAAACGACACGACACCAGCTCCCGTGGGTGCACACAACGCCCATGTAACGCTCACCCGGCCGAAGGCCTGCTTGCCGGTCATGTTGTCCTGATGCATGAAGCTATTGTTGTTGCGGCTGGACCCCAGCGGTGGCTCCACCTCGGTGGCGCGGAAGCAAAGCGGCAAACTGGTTGGGTGGCACTCGAGGCGCTGCTTTGCCATGCTCCTTTGTTGCGCAGCTGATCGAGCCCAACGGTGGTGGTGCTTGGGGCCATTCTTGCTGGGCCGCCGCGGTTGTAGCAGCCTTGGCAGCAGTTCAGCAAGGGGCGCGGCCTCGCTCCACCCGGTTAAAAGCCGCGGCGCCGCCGCGGTCGGTGAGGACTGAGGAATTGAGGAAAAGATCGCCACGGCGTTGCAGCGCGGCTGCTTGCGGTGGAAGAGGCGCTGGACGACCGTGTGGGGGCCGCCGCGGCGGTGGTGGCCTGGGTGGCCTTGTTGGCAGGGGCGGTTGTACGGTTGATTAATAGCGCTTCTAGAAAAGCAGTTCTGCCGCACCACACAAGCAGCTGGGTCACTCAACGCATGTCAGCACGGTTCTGCGCACAATTTGGCCCCGCCCTTTGCACCACCGCGCACCACCGCCGCGTCCTGCCATGTGCTGTACTATTAGAGCTACCACGCGCACAGCGCGCCACTTCGCAGTGTCTTCTTGAGCAAAGACATCACTTTGATCTCCCTTTCACCCCAGCACCTCGACCGCCACCCGCAACGCCTCCGATCTTCCTCCAGTACCAGTACCGCCCTCATACGCAGTTCCATGTCCATGCCAGTTATCGCTTTCCTGCCCCTTCTCTCCCAGCCACGCACATGAAGATCATTCCCCCGGCTGAAGCTATCGAATGCCACGCGCGACGCCACGCACGCAGACTCTGGACACACGGTACGGTAATCCACGTGTGTCCAGAGTCGCATTCCTATTCACTGCGCCTATCCTGAAGCCCCACGCCTAGTACAACCGTGTCCAAAAGCCCAAGGTTGCACTAAACCGTCAAGCCCCACGCCAGCCTGACACGTCCGCATGCACACCGACTGTTACTGCTCGCAGCTCCTACCGTATCAACCAGCAAGCGCTGCGGATGCCTACGAAGGGAGGCTCGGCCAACCTGACTCATAACCCCGCCAACTACTCCACAATCTCCACAACACGTTATAGGGTATCACATTATGACGCACACTGCCGCGCTTGACACGCGTTTGCTGACATGCCTTGAAGCTGCGCCAGCCCACCTGCTGCAATGGGCAGCACCTCGGCTGGGCCACCTATTCTATACAAGCCTCTCAAATGCGTGAACCGGCCGCGCACGTGTTGCAACGGCGCTGATGCCATGCGTGCGCAGCTCAAGAGCTGTAAAGACACACATATGCAGCATTCAGCGAGTTCCAACCGCACGCACGCCACCATCTATTGTTTAGCACCAACGATATGCAACACAGGGTTCCGGGCCGCTGCGCTGCCGCTGCGCACCACGTCGCCATCATGCTGCGCGCGGCCTGGCCGGCCCGGGTCCTGGCTGCCTCCCATCCACACGCATCCACGCCCACAAGTCTCAGCGCCCCGTGCCCCCACACACCTGCCTACCACTTGGGCAGCGTGGAGTTGAGCCCTCTCCCTGTGAGCTGGATGCTGAAGCCCGTGATGCCCAAGTCCATGCCCCCAGCCCCCCCGGCGCCCGCGCCCGCGCCCGGCGGCGCCCCGCTGCCCGAGGGCTGCCGCGCTTGCGCCGCGGGCGGCGGCGCCGCCCCCATCCCGGCCCCCGCCAGCGCAGCCGGCGGCGGCTGCGGCGGCGGGTGGTGTGTCGCCATGTAGTTGTTGACCTGGTCGGCGACGTGCGTGATGCTGGGCCGCGAGCTGGGCTGCGGCTGCAGCATGGACGTGACCAGCGTGCGCAGCTCGTCGGGCACGGAGGGCGGCAGCGGCTCGTAGGCGCAGTTCTGGATGTTCTTGCCCAGCACGTACAGGCTCTGGTTCTCCTGTGAGCGGGCGTGCGGGGGCAACAAGGATGGGAGGGGCGCCAGCGGGCGAGAGAGGAAGCGGCGGAAGGGGGCAGCCAAGTGTCGGCGTACTGGCACTGCGCTTCACACGACCCGTGTCGCCAGTCAGCCGCCCGGACGCATGGCTGCCGCCGTGTCAGCCGCGCCCGCTCCCAGCACCCACCCAGCGCGCACACGCACACACACGCACACACACGCACACCGCGCACGCGCACACCTTGTAGAAGGGGTTCCGCAGCGCTATCAGCTCGTACAGCAGGCAGCCCAGGCTCCAGATGTCGGAGCTGAAGTCGTACGGCTGGCCGCGCACCACCTCCTGCGGGGCGGCATTGGGGAAGGTGGAGGCTCAGAGGCGAGGAGGGGAAGGAAGCGGGGGCCGAGGTGGCCGGGTGGCGCTGGCAAGGCAGGGCACGCAGCGGCCTTGGGGGGCGCCGAAGGCCACGTGTTGGTGACATGGATGGCATGGCCAATAGCGTGCTGCCCGTTCGCTGCCGTGCCGCGGCCCCGCACCCCACACGCACCGGGCTCATGTAATACGGCGTCCCTACGGTGGTGTTTGCCTGTGCGTTCGTAGGGGGGTCAGCAGTCTCAGGACGGGCGGCAGCGCAGCATTGCGCCCCCACCTGTGCTGTCGCCGAGCGAATGGCCAACCCGGGAAGCCGCCTCAAGCTCCTCGAAGGGCACCGGATTGGAAGCAAGAGCCCCCCTTTGTGCTGCTCCCCCCTTCTCCTTCCCCTGCCCCTGCCCCCCGCCGCACCTGCAGCGTCCGTGAGCTGAAGTAGCGACTGAGCCCCAGGTCGCCCAGCTTGAGGTCGCCCGAGGCGGTCACAAAGATGTTGGAGGGCTTCAGGTCGCGGTGCATCATGCGCCGCTCGTGCATGTGCCGCAGCGCGTTGCACACCTGCGGCCATCGGAGCGCACACGGGCAGGGCAGGGCAGGGGGGCAGCAGGGGCCGGCAGTGACGACCTCCTCCACCAGGTCCGCAGCATCACGGTAGATAGACACACGCGACCCGGTGCAACGTGTGCCACCTGTCGCCCTTATTTGGACGCATCTCCCGCCACCAAACACGCCTTCCTGCCTTCCTGCCTCTCCCGGTCCCCGGATCCACCCCAGCCACATTCCTCCCCCCTCCCCACCACTGCGCCCCTCCCCCACGCCCCGGCCTCACCTGCTGGAACTGCGTCCACACCTGCTCCTCGCTGAAGGGCTGGCCCGCCTCCGCGCGCTGCTTGATGAGCTGGCCCAGGTCGCCCGCCTCCGCCCACTCCAGCACGATGACCAGCTCGTTGTCGGCCTCGGACAGGAAGGAGCGGAAGCACTTGACGATGTTGGGGTGCTGCGGCCGGGCGGGTGGGTGGGAGGGTGGGTGGGTGGAGCAGGGCACGCGGCCTCAGCGGCTGGTAATTGGAGGTGAGGTGAGTGCACCGACTGTGGGCTGTGGTGGTGTCTCAGCCCCAGCACGTGCCGGAATAGCTGCAGCCCCCGCTCAAGCCACCCGCCTGACCAAGCGCTGCCCGCACACGCACGCCCCCCCTCCCTCTCTGTCTTTCTCCCTCCCTCCCTCTCACGCACGCACGCACGCCCGCGCGCCCGGCGCGCTCACCTCCACGTTCTGCAGGATCTTGACCTCCTTGACACACGCCTGGCGACTGACGGGGTCCATCATGTCGAAGATCTCCACCTGCGCACACACACGTGCGTGTGCATGGGCGCGTGTGCGGGCGTGGGCGTCACGGCGGCGGTGTCCCTGGTGTTACCGGTGTGCCCAGTCGGCACGGCTCGGCACGCCCGGGCCCGTGGTGGTGGATCCGCCGCCCCCCGACTGCAGTACTACTACTACTACGCGCGCACGCGCTTGGCTGTGCTGGCATCACGGTCCCACCCAGCGGTGTGCCTGCGCACGGCCCCCTGTGTGATGCCACCAGAGCCACCGGCAGCCTGGGCTCCACGCCGCCGCGGCCCCAGGCGCCCGCTCGCCCCACGCCCCGCTGCTTGGCGCTGGATGGCGGGCTACCCCCCGTGCTGCAGCTGGCACCCGGCCGCAGGTCTGAAACCCGTGTTTCTACACGGAACCCCTTCCTCCCTCCCTTCCTCCCTCGCTTCCTCCCTCGCTTCCTCCCTCGCTTCCTCCCTTCCTGCCTCCCTTCCTCCCTCCCTCCCTCCCTCCCTCCTTCCCTCCCTCCCTCCCTCTGCGTGCCTGAGCCAAGGTCTTAAGCGCCCCTCGGCGCCCCTGTCGGTCCCTCAGTACCCAGCTCCCTCACCCGCTTGATGGCGACCATCTGCCCCGTGCGTGTCTCACGCGCCAGGTACACCTGACTGTACTTGCCCCGGCCCAGCAGCCGGTCCAGCTGGAGGGGCGGGGGCGGTCAAGAGCATGTGGCAGGCAGGCAGGCAGGCAGGCAGGCAGGCAGGCAGGCAGGCAGGCAGAGGTTACAGGCGCCGAACGCGGTAGCGTGGGGCATGGGGTTGCAGTTGCATAGGGTGGTCAGGAGGGGGAGAGGGGCGGGCGCCGTGCAGATGGGCGCGGCGTGCGGACACTGCTGGCAGCTGGCGAGTACCGTACGTGCTGAGGCGTGTGCTGTGAGGCGGCACCATGTACCGTATACGGTACTCGTGCGGTAGGGAACAGCCAGCCTGGCAGTCTGCCCGCGTGCTGGACCCACCTGGTAGTCAGCAAGCGTCCCGTGGTTCAGGCTGCTGGTGGAGGTGATGTCGCTAGTCATGTCACTGCCTACGTCCATGTCTGCAACCAGGAGCAGGCGGCGCTTTTGCGAGGCTGTGCAGGGCCCAGGAGAAAGGCGGGGACTCTCGCCTGCGGCGAGTCAACCAACCTGCGCACACGCTGCCTCGCCCCGTCGCCCCCGCTGTCGTCACCGGCCGCGTAGAGTCCAGCAGCATCGATGTCGTCGTTGTTGAGTCCATCGTTGCTGTGCTGGCTTGCCAAAGAGTCGCTACGGGAGTCCCGCAGACTAAATGTGCAAGGGGTTGTTGGCGCACGAGCCCCTGACGCCGGATGCGGCACCTCAAGCTTTCGCCCGTTTGATGAGTGTCACCCAGGCATCTGTTTGTTGCTAATGGCGTGCCCAGAGGAGAGAAATGTGGTTACCCTGCACGTCAAGAAGGCATACTGCATATCTTGCCACGCATTCTATAGCAGCACGTTGTCATGTAAGCAACTGCGGAGCGGAACGGTGACTTTGCAAAGAGTGCCGCGACGAATGAACCAATCGGGCAAAACACGCCGGGGCCATCACGGTGCAGCAGAGGAGTCGGCAGCAGGCCGCTAATTGTATACAGACTAGGTGATATCAGTAAGGAGTAAAGCTCATTTGGAAGCCTCTGCCGCGCTCGCCACTCTCGGAGGCGATTGCACCTCGCTGCACTGCTTAAAGATGTCCTACTCCGCCTACTTTAGCCGCGCGAACTTCAGCTTCCCAACGGGCTTTGCTGGCCTCGTTGGGGCCTTCGTTTACTTGAACACCTTCACCGGGCGCCCTGCGACCGGCACCAAGGAGGTCACTATGGGCGAGTTCAACGCCACGCCTCTGGTATACCTGCAGTCTCCCGATAGGCACCCGACGCGCTGCCCCAAGGTAAATGCACATGAGATTGCCTGATGTCGAGACGTGCTCGCAGTTCTGACCTTCTGGATCACTCGTAGGTCCCGGGCATGAGCGATGTGCCCCATGCCTACGACGAGCTGATGCACAAGGTGCATGCTAAGGGCCACGGCCACCACTGAGCGGTCTGCCGGCCATCGTGCCATGGGCCCTGAGGACAACCGCTTGGAGCCCGGCGAGGCAGCAGGAGGACACTCAGGGGGAGCGGAGGGAAGAGCTTAGGCTCCGGCTTATCATGATGTGCAGCGGACTGGACAGCTGGGTCGCCGCCCGGAGGTTTGGGGCGTTTGGCCCGGTTCCGAGAGACGGGTTCGTGTGACGTGAGGTGGGACCACAGCGAGAGCAGAGGTGTGCCGGTCGGGCGTAGGTGCAGATGACTGCGCCTGTAGCGTAGGTGGTGTAGTTGCTTTGGGGCTGGCGTAGTCGGCAAGAGTCAGTGTAACAGGAACATGCACATGCAACGGTCTCCCACCCGCCGTTGCGGTTGCCAGTTGGCGCCTTTGTGCGGGCGCCAGGCAGCCGGCAGCACACATCAGGCACTCGCTGTCAGGTGGTATTGTAGCAGCAGCGAAGATCCCGTTCTGCCGTTCAGCTAACATCCGCTGATCTACAGCACTACAGCAGGCACCTACGTCACTCTGCCTTCCGATTCCCGAGTGCCTGTGCCCACACCTCAAAGCTTTCATGCCAGCCAACACGCACCACCACAGCACCAATCGCTTTCCATTCTGTGTTGCCCCCACTGCAATCTGCAACTCGCGCCGCGTTAATGCCTGGGGCAAACTGGCATGGACCGTGTCAGGTCTTGACTGTCGAGCGATTGATGTCTCGAACCGCCCCGACACGACTCACATGACAACGGATATGAATGCGACATTACAAGAAGGGGAGTCCGGCAAGAGTGCCCAGAACCCAGGTCATGGGCCCAGCGAAGTCCGCCCCCACCTCCTGGCTGTCTGCTGACCTTTGCAACCCAGTGCCCGTATCATGTAGATGGCATTAGGCCCGGTATCATGCATGATGTCTGCGCACGAAGCGTGGCTCGAGCACCACGCCACCAGTCGAAGCCTCAGCCCATGATCACGCAACTGTCTGATGGCCCGCCAGCCGCTAGCCTCAACGCGTTCGAAAGCCTGGTTGCATCCATACACTACCCAACCGACCTATCCATACACTACCTAACCGACCTAAGTGCGAACGGCACATGCCAAAGCGCGCATCTCAACAGCCTATCACTGGTTGTCCCCACTCGCGCCCGAAGCGGGTACTGCAGTTGCACCCCCCGGTCCCGCTGGCGCAGCCGCCGCCGGTGCCCCGGGCCTCACCCACACGTTTGATCGGTTGCCAAACTGCGGTCGCGGCCCCGGCCCACGACCACCCGGGCCGGCCCAGGGCGGCCGCGCCGGGGCGGCACCTGGTGGACCGACCTGCACTGGCGCCGTAGCGGCGGCAGATCCCGCCCCGGCACCTGCAGCCGCCACCGCCGCACCCGGCCCCGCGCCTGCAGCCGACCCCGGCCCGGCGCTGACACCACCAGGCCCAGCTGCGGCCGGCACAAATGGTGCCGCCGCCACGTTCAGGCGACCAGAGCCCGCGCCCTGCGCGCTCGGCCCTGCTGTGCTGGACGGCCCCGCTCCGGCCGCGCCCGCTGCCGCCGGCCGGCCGCCGGGCGCTTGCCCGCCCGGCTGCATCCGCACCGGCGCGCCGCCCTTCGGCCCCGACAGGGGCCCCATCGGCCCGCCACCCATGCCCATGCCCATGCCCATGCCACCGGGCGGCCGCCCGCCCATGGGGCCGCCGCCGCCCATCTGCCGCTGCCCCATGGGGCCGCCGCCGCCCATGGGCCCCGGTGCGCCCAGCGCGCCGATGCCCTGCAGCAGCAGCGCCGCCTTGAGCGTGATGGCGATGGGCAGGCCCATCAGCGGCGAGCCGGTCAGCCCCGCCGCCGCCTGCGTGGCGGCCTCGGTCGCCATCTCCACCACCGCCACGCCCGTGGGCCGCCCCGCGCCGTCGCGCACGATGGTCACGTTCTTGACCGGGCCCGCCACACTGCGGGATCGGACGGACACACACGTGGAAGGGCCAGCGGGGCGAGTGTCAGCATCCGACCTAGCGGCCGCAAGTGGCAGTCAATGCAATGCTGCCGGGCGGCCGCATCTGTGTTGCAGCAACTCCAATGGTTGCATGCGCACACAGACACAGCCGGCACCAGTCCGGGGTTGTGAGCAACAATTTCGAATGCCCCTGAGGTCTCATCCCGCCACCTGGCCGCCGTCCAGCAGCGCCCGGGCCCCGTACCTGAAGTGCGCCGCAATGACGTCGGGGCTGGCCAGGAAGTGCACGTTCTCCACCACCACACTGCGCATCTCGGCATCCAGCTGCGCCGCCGCCGCCAGCTGCTGCTGCCGCTGCTGCTGCTGCGCCAGGCCGCCGCCACCGCCGCCGCCCGGCCCGCTCGTCCGCGGCGGCGAGCCAGAGCCGCCCTCAATGAACACGTCCGACATGTCCACGCCCGGCATCATGCCACCCAGCGCGCCGCGCCCGCCGCCCACGCCGCCTGCTCCGGCGCCTGGCGACGGCCCCAGTCGGCCCGCCAGCGGCCCCCGCCCGCTGCTGCCAGCCGCTCCCGCTCCCGCTCCCGCTCCCGCTCCCGCTGCTGCTGCCGGCGCCGCGCCGCCGCCGCCGCCCTGCCCGCCTGCCATGCGTTTTATCATCTCCTGCATCGCCGCCATCTGCTGCCGGAGCGCCTCAATCTCCGCCGCCTTCTCATCGGCGTCAGCCGGCTCCTCGCTGGCACTGGCGGCCCGGCCCCGGCCTGCGCCCGCCGAGCCACCGCGGCCGCCCCCACCGCCGGCAGCCAGACCCGCTGCCGCCGGGCTAGGGGAGCGTTGACGCCGGGCGCCCACCGCATTCTGCTGCACGCCAGCCAGCGCCGCAGCGGCTAGAGAGCCTGGCCCGGCCGCCTTGCCGCCAGCTGCACCGCGGGCGGCCTTGGGCGGCGAGCCCAGGATGCCGGCATTGGGGTCGCCGCCGCCGTCCAGCCCGCGCTTGCGGCCGCCCGACCCAGCCTCCGGGCTCTGGCCCTTGGCACCTGCGGGTGCAATATGAAGGCGAGCGTGTTAAGTACAAGGAGATGCGTAAGCTGTAAGCGGGTGTTCGCGTGTTTGCACAATCGATGGGCGTTAAGGCGATTCCATGGACAGCATAGCTTCCTGCCAACAACACTGAACACACGGTTGGTACGAGTCCACGATACACGCAACTCACCTCCCAGGCGTTCCAGCACCGAAACACGCCCCCGCGGCTCATCCGCCGCTGCACCGCCGCCGCTGGCGCCCAGGCGCGCAAACACGCTGGACCGCGCATTCGCGTCGGCCGTGGACGGCCCTGCGCCGCCGCCACCCCGCTGCGCGCCCGCAGCAGCCGCGCCAGGCCCAGCGCCCGCCGCCGCGCCCGCGCTCGGCGCCTCCACGCCACGGAGCGCCGTCTTCAACAGGTTTGCAGGTGCCATGGGTGCGCCCGCGCCGCGCGCCCCGCGCCGCCCTGCCGGCGACCGGGAGCGCGACCTCGAGCGCCCGCGGCTGCGATCCCATTCCCGCCCGCGGCCGCCGCCACGGTCGCCGCCCCGGTCCGCGCCACGGTCGCCGCCACGGTCGCCGCCGCGGTCGTCGCCGCGGTCGCCACCACGGTCGGCTCCCCGGTCGCCGCGCTCCCGGTCCCTTTCCCGGTCTTGTTCGCGGTCCCCAGGTCCCGCCGAGCCCCGGCCCGCCTCTCGCTGCCGGTCCCGCTCCTTGCCACCCGTCCCACGCTCGCGTTCCCGCTCGCGGTCTGCTCCACGGTCGCCGCCCTCCCGACCCTGTCGCGCAATATCCGACAGAGAGCGGCCCAGCAGCAGGGCCCGCTTGTCGCCAGCGTCTGCCGCCCCCTCGGGCGCCTTCTGGTCTGCGGGCTGCGTCTTCTGCCACGACGCGAAGTCCAGGACAACTGACGACTTGAGCCGCCGCTTCTCGCCGGTTGGCGCAGCTGCCGCCGCCGGCTGCTGCTGTACAGGCGGCTGCGAGGCGGCGGCAGCAGGCCTGGTGCCGATCGTGCCGTCAGCGGTTGGGCTACGAGCCGCCGCATCGCCGCCGGAGGTCCCCGCGCGCGGTGCCGGAGCTGCGAAGCTGGGCACCGGGATGGGCTCCCGATGCCGCCGACCCGAAGGCACAGCCTCCGACGCTGGCTCCGGCGCGGCGCGTGCGGCCTGAGAGCCGTTGCCGCTGCCAGGCCCCTTCGCCGGGTGAGGGTCCTTCACTGGCTGGTCCTGCTGCGGCGGCTTGTCCGCCTCGCGTGGCTGCGACTGCTGCTGCTGCTGAGACGGCGCCGCCTGCTGTGTATTGGCGGCACCTTTTGAGTGCGCGGGTACGGGTGCCGGCGCGGCGTCAAAGTCGGCGTCGTCGTCGTCCAGGTCAGACCCCTCCAGCTGCTGCGCCTCGAGGTCCTCAAGACGCAGCTCATCCTGCACGCAAGTCGAAATCGGAACTCTCTGTGACGCCTTCGGTAACACGTATCAAATGTCAGCAGCGGTAGAACGCTGGGGAACAGGCTGGGCATGACGACACGAGCGTGTGTGGCGTGTGGCAGTGGCGACACCCTGACACCCGCTCCCCGACGGCGCCCACTTACCACCTGAGGAGCTGTGCTCTTTGTCGCGGAGGGCGCGGGCTTTGCTGCTGGCTTCGAGCTGCGAAGAAGACACCGTTTGTAAGCGCGACGTTCTCCCAAGGACGGAGCCAGCAGATCCACGATTTTACCTGGCAGGGGCCTCCTTGCTCTGGTACTCATTTCCGTGCAATCTTAGGTGATGAAACAGCCTGATGATTGTTGTGCAGGGTCGGATTAGGGCAAAGAACCTCTGGTGCAGCACGCCTTTACGGCCAAGCGCGCAGCACTCACCAGTCAAGAACTTGTGTGCTGATATCCTCTTGTAAGATGGCCTTCAGCTGCGAATGAATCTTCTTACGTTCATAGCCTGCGTAGCGAACGCAAACCAAGATTTTCGACGCTGAATCGCTAACAAAACAAAGGTCTTCCACCATATAAGCATCTCAATCGTTCTATATGCACTAGAAGACAAGCTGGCGCCCCGAATGCTGCTTCTGCGTTGCCAAACCCACCTTTCCCGAGCATCGCCACAAGGTAGCGGGCCACGGTCGCGTCCGCCAAGGGATCCCATAGCTCCTTGAGCTGCACATGAAGCCGGCTCTCTAGCTTGTCGGCTTCGGGAGTGTTCGGGACGATGACAAGCTTGGGGGCCATCGTGCCCAGTCTTGCACTGTCCGTTAACCGATAATCTGAGTAAGGAACCACTGCATGGCCAGGAATCCAAAGTTGAGCTTTCCAGGGGGAACTGTGTGTGGGAACCCCTGGCAAAATGGGCCCATGCACCACCGCCAGCTTCCCCTCCCCGCCCGCCCCCCGGCGCGCCGAGGCCGGGAACATGGGCGTAGAGGTTCACTCTACACCAACACCTCCAGCCGTCGACATCCCAGCATCGCTCGACTTCCGCCTCGAGACAGGCGCCTGTGACAGTCCCCGACAAACCCCGACCGCTCGCGCGCATTTTTGGCAGTGGGTGCTCGGTCGGTAGGTCCCTGGGGGTCTGTAGGGGTTTCGGGGGATGGGGTCTGGCACATTCTTTCTTAAACTCCGCCTGGTGCCATCCATGGTTTCATCTGAGTCGAAGGCGTTGACAGGGCTCTGCACCGGAGCAATGATGGGGACAGCGCGTGAGAGCCACGCCCGGGCGGAGCCAAACCCGCAGTCCACTGCCGGCCTGGGCTGTAGGCTTGGCCGCGCGCTGCCGCGCCCTGTCACGCGATAGCGCGTGACCGAACACGGCGCGTGACGGGACACGCGCGGGTGCCGAATCCAGGGTTTGTGCCAGTGCCCCCCCCCCTCCGTGCCGCCCTGCCGCCACCGCCCCACTCACATGTGAGTCAAGTGCTCCAGTGCCGCCGCCTCCTTCGCCTTTTTGTCTGCGCGATATTGCTGCTGCTGCCGCCGCACCAGGACGCCGCGCACCAGGACCGGGCCCTCCCTCCCCCGCACGCCGCCGGACGGGAACATGGGCTTTAAACCCATCGGTGCGCCTGCTTCATGCCTGCCCCAACAGGAGGGGAGCAACATACTCATGTGACCCCATGCCACAAACCTCCCGGATCCCCCGACCGACCGACCGACCGACCGACCCAGGGCACCCCTGACCCAGGTCGACAAGCCTGCAGTCCACGCGGGCACACTGCATGGTTTGTTGGTGACATTGGGCAGGATCAATGCCTATTGCGTAGCTGCAATCTCAGTACGCCGTGCATTGGCTTACAGGGGCGTCCGCGCTAGCCTGACAATACCTGGCAACCGTGCAACATTTCTCTGAACCGTGCAACATTTCTCTGAACCGTGACAAAACCCCTGCCGCCCCCACCCCCGGCCTGGGAACATGGGCGCAGAGGTCCACTCTACACCAACACCCCCAGCCGTCGACATCCCAGCATTGACTTCCGCCTCGAGACATGAGACTGTGACAGTCCCCGACAAACACCGACCGACCGCGCGCATGACCGCGCCCGGGTGCGGGTTTTGGCAGTGGGTGCACGGTCGGTAGGTCACTGGGAGTCTGGAGGGGTTTCGGGATGGGGCCTGGTGCCATCCATGGTTTATCTGACTCGAAGGCGTTGACATGGCGTTGCATCGGAGCGATGCAGGGGGCAGCGCATGAGAGCCACGCCCGGGCGGAGCCAAACCCGCAGTCCACTCCACAGAAATGTTGCTAGTGTGAATGCAAATGCAAGACGAGTCGACTGCCGGCCTGGGCTGTAGGCTTTGCAGCGCGCTGCCGCACGGGCGCCCTGTCACGCAATAGCGCGTGACCGAACACGGCACGGGACGGGACACGCGCGGGTGTCAAGTCAAGAGTTTGTGCCAGTGCCGCTGTCAAAGCTTGAGCCACTTTTCATGCAAGGTTTGCGTTCTGTGTGGCTCGATGTGTCATTTTGCGTGTTGTTGCGACACTGTACGCGGGATAGCGTGACAGCCCGCCGCACCACGCAAGGAGCCGGTGGTGAAGCGGACCAGCTTGTTGCGGCTGTAGTCCAGCTGGAGTTAATCAAGTCCTCAATGTACTCGCCTGCCGGCAGGACCACGGGACCACGGCGGCAATGGCAGTATCACTGCAGCACACGGCGTCAGCCGGTCAGCAGTTGCCCTTTGCCAGTGCTCGATGCAGTGCTCGTGAAAGCAGCGCACTGGTGGGAGGCCTGCCCGCTCAGCAGGGCCTAGCCACGCCGCCGTATTAATATATGTACAGGTGCGGCGGCACACCCCTAAAAGCTCAGTGCTCGTATCTTCCATCTACGCTGTAGAAATTTGCCCAAAATCCGCCGTTGTAGCAGGAGTGCTATCCGTAGCCCAGACGGCACATACCTTGCTGGCGGAAGTGTGGGAGGGCTGGCGCTTGAAGGAGGCGAAGAGTGAGCCAAGTAGGCCCAGCAGCATAGAAGGTGGTGAGAGAGAGTAAAGAAGGCTCTGCCCAGTCTCGAACTGGGGAAGTCAAGAAGCGTATTGACTACTGGCCGGAGCACAGAGCGCAAGACTTATTTACACCGCGAGATCGTACGACACAGATCGGGCCCATGCAAGGCCCGTGGCCCGGGGGCCACCCAGGGTTTCGTGCCGAGGGCGTGCCACCGCCCACAAGCGTAGACGGTTTGGGCGGGTTTGGCGGTCTTTTAGACAGGGAGCGTAGATGGTTTGGGGGATTTGGGGGCGTGCCCCTAGGAAACATTTTCCGGGCGTAGATGGCGCGGGAGGGGTCATCTACGCTGTCTAGACGCCGGGGGTCAAAAGCCATCTACATGATACGGGCACTGCAAAAGCTGCTTGAGCCGGTTTCCCGGCACACCGGCACACCGTGTTATATCGCCAGGCGCGGTATAAAAGTCAGAATCAGATAGTTGACAGATCACGCGACAGAGTGATTGATGTGTAGCGGTTCAGTAGAAGCCCGCTATACAACACACCGGCACGTCAGCCATGCAAGCATCTGCCTTGGCGAGGGAATATCTCAAGGTGACGTGAGCCATGCAGCCACTGCGCTGTCTTAAAGAGTTAAAGTTTCCGCGGCCACCGGTTTGCAGTACTTGCCTTGCCACACTCCTTTAAGCCTCACCGTTTTCATCCTAGCCTTCCTTTCCGCCTTGGTAGTTCCGTTCCAGCCCGCGCCAGCCCCAACCGCAGCGACAGCCGCCCGCCCAGCCCGCCGTTACTTGGGCGCTGCTTTGTTCCGTGCTGTCGGGCCCGCTTCTTTCTTTCGTTTTCTTACGCCTCCATTCACTCCCTCCCTGCTGGGCGACGGTGGCGCTGGCGCTTCCAGGTTGGTTTCGGATGCCGCGCGCCCCAATGATCCGCTCCCCGCCAGCCCCAGCCGTCCGATAGCCCAGCCATCACAACCTGGATATATCAGTGATGGGTCAGCGGCGCTAAGAAGGTGACGTGACGTGAATCGGCACACACGGCAGATTCGGGGTCCCAGGCGCATCCCCCCGCGCCGCACACGTTCTCGGGTCCCTAGTCTCTGGTGTCGGCGATATGTACGACCCCAGCAGGTTCTCAACATCCAGTAAAGGCATGTTCACGCCGCTGCTGCCGCTCAACCATGCACCGCGTGCATGCACCGCCCCCCCCAATGGGCCTGCCAACCCATGCTTTCATCGAGATACCCGACCACTGGCTCTTGTCCCACGAGCACCTGAACCCCGAATGACTGAATCACAGTAAGCGTGAGCTCCTGAATGGCCATAGAAAGCAAGGAAGAAATTATTCTTGCACAATTGAAGCGTTTGAACGACGAGGTTGACGAGGCCAAGAAGGAACTAAAGGAAGCCGAGGGCAAACCCGCGGACGACAACCAGCGAGAGACGGTGCGCTGGTACCGCTCGGTCATTGACGGCCTCAACGACCGCCGGAAGGTGCTGGAAGAGGCGCTGTGCCGCGGTGGGTCCAGACGATGAATAGCTGAACCCCGCTCCGACCTCCACTGTGCGCTGCTTAGGGTTCTTGTGCTGCTTTTTGGTTTCGTTGCCGACGTGGCGCGCGTGAATTGTGTCTGACTAGCCTGCCACTCGTCTGCCTAGCCTGCCACTCGTCTGTAGCCACGCTGAAACGGGGGTGCGGTGTGTCAAGAGTAGGGGGTGGGGGAATCGTGTGGTGGTACATGTCGGTTTAAGCGTGTGACAGGTTGGAAGTGACCCACTCTGTGGATCCACTCTGTCTCGCTAACATAGCCCAATTTCGGATGTATCCACCGCTCCAGGTTCGGCTGGCGCGAGCAGTGCTGGTACGAGCGGCGCTGGTGTGCCCAAGAGCGGTGCGTGGCAGTGGGTGGGTGGGTGGGTGGGTGGGTGGGTGGGTGGGTGGGTGGGTGGGTGGGCGGGTGGGTGGGTGGGTGGGTGGGTGGGTCAGAATTTCGTGGCCATCAACAAGCGCAGTGAGGCTGCCAGCATGCAAACGGGGATCGTGCACCAACAAGCGTAAATAGGAGGCGTTGAATCTGCGACCGCGGTACTCGCGGTACTCCATATAATGCTGTGTGCTGTGTTGTGCATGCATTGCAGTTGCCATCAGCAGGGTTACCTCTCACATCTGGGCGAACATCAACAAGAATCTGCACGGAGATAGCAGCGCCCAACCTGTCTTTGTTGTGCAGCCGCCGCTGTGTGTGCCGCCGGCACCGGACACGGCTGCTTTTGTCTGGACCGACGCGGTCGAGGGTGCCGCGGAGCACTCCACTGCTGCAAATGAATGGCTGAACAAAAACATCAGCGCACCACCCCAGCATGGTAGGCAACTAGTGGAAGGCGACTGGTGTTACCTGTTGGGACTGGAGATTGAGGAGTCATGGGCTGCGCGTCACAGACTAACTAAGGACCTGCTGTTCCTGTCTGCCTCTGCGCAGAGTGGGTCGACTGCACCAAGTCGAAGTCCTTCCTGGACTGCAGACTGCCGGGGGCAGGCGTTGCGCTCAAGGGCTCCACCGACCTAGCCCTGTGTACGTCTGCGGCGACCAAGGGCAACAGTGCCCAGTCCGGACTGCGCATTGTAGTGGAGCTAAAGAAGGAGCCCGCTGAGAGGTGGGCACATGACCAGCTCGAGCCGTGCACGCAGACCACCACGTGAACAGGTCACAGCGGACATGGCCTGGCCTGTTTCCCACTTTGTTGACTGCACACTCGGTAGCCTCGGCAGGATTCATATGTACTGTATGTAGCCCAATCATTTCGTTTGCATGCACACATCCCACATGGGATGCGTACGCCGCAGGACCCCGTGGCAGTTGATCACCGAGCTGCTGGCAGCCAACATCCGCAGCCCCCTGTTCAAGCCCATCGCCGTCATGACAGACCTGGTGAGATCGGCGTGTCGGGACGCGACACGTGTAACATAACATGACAAAATATGCTGCCCCCAAGTTCGGGCTGGGCTGTTGTCTGCCGGCCGCTACACGATGCCGGCAGCTGTTGGGTCTCCGTACTTTTAAAACTACAAGGCGGTCGCGGAAAAGTTCAAAGGGCGCGCCTGGTGCGCAGCGGCGGCCAGGGGTTGCGGGTTGCTAGCGAAGTGCTTCCGAAACGTGAACGCGAATGTGCTCGACACCATGAGACGTTGTAGTCGCTAGCACGCATAGAAGGCCGGTTAGCAAGACGCAGTCACAGCAGACAAGTTACCTCACCCAAACGGTAAATGCCACGGGCGAAACGCCACGGGCGAGGTAAGCTGCCACGCAGCAGCAGTGTGGTAGCCAGGGGTCGGGCAAGTAGGCGCCAGGTTTGGTGCGGAATCCCACGGCCTGCGACGGCCTTGAAAAACAATTTGGCGAAAACAGAATGGGAAATCACGATGCTGGTTTCCGTGCGTGTCCGGCAAGGGCTGCCACAGAAGTGTGCGTCATGCTAGATCATGTGCCTTACTTACTTGGAGCTGCTCGCGCTGCTGTCAACAGGGCGACAACTGGCGGCTGGCATGGATTGACCAAAAGCAGGTCAAGGTGTACATATGCACCGGCCGCCCTGAGGCCGTCGGCATACTACGGGCCTTTCTGGAGAAGGTGTGTGTGTTTTGGGCGGGGGGGGGGGGGTTCCCACCGTCCATGCAGGTACCGAGGGAGCGCGTCATCGCGTTGGCTCCAGCATGTAGACCCGCCGGAGCTGCTAGCTTACCAGTTTGACGTCTAGATGGCTTCGCGTCCGTGTGATAAAGAAAGGCGAGTAGTATTAGTGTGCAAAACGCGGGCGTCGTGAGAAAGCTGGGTGTGAATAGTTCATTCCAATTCGAATATCAACCATTGGGGGGGCTGCTCATTGGTTCACGGCTCCAGTCGCAAACAAATGCGTGCATCGGACTCGGTTTGACCCGGTTGCACTGTTACTTGGCTGGCATGCGGACTGCCTGCAGGAGCGTCTCACACCAGACTGTGCCGGCATCGCGCAGCTGGCGGAAGAGGCAGGCATTGACGCGGCGGAGCTGGACCCCGGTGGCCTGCTGAAGCGCCGGCGGCTGCAGCTTGGGACGGCGCCCCGCGACGTGGCCAACCTGGATGACCTGCTGGACCTCGCCGATGACCTCGGGGAGCACGACATGCACCAGATCACCTGCCAGGCGCTCCTGCAGAATATGCTGGAGCAGCAGCAGCCTGGGTCTGCTGCGCCCGCCGTGGTAGGGGACGTGCCGGCTTTGCCGCCGGCCACAATGTTCCCATGAGGCCTGGCGTAGGGCTGCGCGCCCCCAGGTCCCCCTGTCGGTGCTCCTGAGGTATGTTTGGGGTTGGGCGGGGCTGCATGGGCGGGGCCATGCATGGACGAGGAACGAGGAACTGCACTTGCTGCTGCATGCTGCTTTCGGACAAGCGCTTGCATCTTCTGAGCTCACGCCGTGCTCGGCCTCCTCCAACCCCCAGCAGGCGCCACATCATCAACACTGGCTGCGGCCGGTTGCAGCGGCATGCCAACTTGGGGGATGCGGCTGCTGGACCATCAGCGTGGTTGCGAGCAGTCGCGTGGCGTGGCGTGAGGGGGGCGGACGTAGCAAAATGAGGGGTGCTTAGCGTGTTACCGACGATGTATGTTTGGCATCTGTCCGTATTTTTGCGAGTTTTGGCGTATGCAGTAGTATGCGTCCTTGTATTGGGTATTGTCGGTGACGCGCAGTCCTTGGTATTATGGCTTGGAGGTTTGGGCTGGTGGGCATACATGTCACACGGCAATACATGCGAACCGATAGCATATCAGATGGTTTGTCTGCTCTTCCCGAATGAAGCTGTATCGGGTGGCGAGGAGGCATGGGCCCATCTTGCGCACCTGTACAGAACCTCATTAGGGCCTCACGTGCGCACCAGCCTTCGGTTTTGCGTGGCGCTGAGTGGCACTGTGCGGACCGCGCTGGGAGTGAAAAGACCATGGGTCAATGACGCGCCCAAAGTTGGCCCATGCACCACCGCCCCGTCCCACCCCATGACGGGAACATGCGCGTAGAGGTCCACTCTACACCGACAGATCCCGCCGTCGACACCGCAGCATCGCTCGACTTCCGCCTCGAGACAGGAGCCTGTGACAGTCCCATTCCACAGTCCAGTGAGCACGCTGTGTGGCGTCGTGTGCGGTGCGAGCATGTGCAGTCAGAAGGTTCGTGCGCAGGCCACGTGAGCCGGTGATTGGAGACGTAATAGCGAACGCGAATGCATGACGTATCGGGTGGCGCCGCACGTGATCTCCCGTTTCGTTAAACAGCGCCCCTGCAGCGCACCTAGCGTGAGGTCGCCACGCGGTGGCTCTCAGCTTTGCCCACTTCCACGACTTGATCCACACCCAGCTCGTCTCGGCAGCCACCATACCGCTCCCGAAATGATTCCCATGTCATATCAGGCCCTGCTCATCAGGCTAGTTGCGCCCACGGCTCTCTGCAATGCTTCTTGCGGACGCCATCCGGCGCCCTAAATTACCGTACGCTTCGTGCATCTTCGCTTGCGGCACCACTCTTCGCTGCACAGCTCCGCTCTCACCACTCAGAGACTCTGCCACGTCACTAAAGAAGACGCTCAATTCCTCTGCTATGGTATTGCTATTTGGCTGCGAGCAGAAACCCACCTACAACTGTTTCTAGTACACATCCACGCTAACGCTGACAGCCCCTTCCCGTCCTCACCATCCGCATACTCAACACCGCTACTAGCTGGCAGCTTGACGGGGCCTTGCGCAACAGACATAAGCCCTCGTGGTCGCATGCAGCTCATACACCACCACCCGACCCACAAAGCACTTCAAAACAACAACAAGGAAGTAATACCTCGGCCGCCCGATCCCGTTTGCACCCGCTCTAGGGATGAATCAGGTCCCCTTTGGCAAAGGGCTAGTGGGCAATGTAGAGAGTCAAAAGCGTAGCAACACCGAAACCCTCCTGCATTGCAGCTAACCAGAACCGAGCACATTGCAAACCCTGACGAGCAGCGCATCCATGATGTGGGAGGGACCCAGCCAGCAGCGCACGGCGCTTTGCGGAGACGCTGCTGGCCCGGCCAAGGAAGATTCTGTCAACACTCTGCGAACTCTCTGCGAACCCGACTAATGTCCTACAAATGCACACACTGTCCAGCCGGGAGACAGGGGCACCACCACCAATAATAATCATGCGCACCAGACAATGCCCATCCAAACCGCTGTCACGCGCACGTGCACCGCAGGTAACATCGCAAACATGGCGTCACGTGGCCCCAGGTCATCCCCACCCCGACCTCGTCACAGGCATTATTGGCACGCCATAGCATCACGGTGCAAGACACATCCAAACAGGGGAACAACAGGCCGAAATGAACGGGTCACGACAGCGGTCCTCCGTCAAACACGCGCATGCATACCAGCTGCGGTTGCCTCACAGCAGACGCGCCGCCAGGCGCCCTGCCGCCGCTGCCTGCCGCAGCCCCGCCGCCACCACCGGGCCCGACATGCCTGCTGCTGCGGTTGTGTACGCCCGCTCGCGGACCGCCCGCGCCACCATCGCCGGCACGCCGTGTCCGTGCTGCTCTACCAGGCCGCCGCCGCCGCCGCTCAGCAGCCCCGGCGCAGCGCCCGGCCCGTCGTCGTCATCGTCCGTCTCGGTCGCGGACGCGCCGCGGCGCTTCGCTGGCGCCTGGCCCTTCGCCGCCTTCCACCCTGAGTGCGCTGCCCCCTTGGCGCCGCCCCTGCTGCTGCTGCTGCTGCTCCCTGCCACGTCGGTCGCCAGCACGTCCACCGTAGCGACCGCTCCGCGCGCCGCCGCCTCCGCCGCCTCGCTGGCGCGCAGCATCTCTGCGGCGCGCTCCACCTCGCCCTCCCAGTCTAGCCGCATGACCACCGCCCACTGCACCACCGCCTGCAGCGCCGAGGCGGTGGCGAAGCCGCCCCACAGTCCCGCCACGCCCAGGTCGGTGTTCAGGGCCAGGTAGTAGGCCAGCGGCACGCCCACGCCCCACCAGCCCACCAGGTTGCAGCCGGCGCCGAGCCACTGCCGCCCGGCGCCGCGCAGCACCGCCGAGAGCACCGCGTTCTGGCCGTCGACTGCAGCGGCAAGGCGAGTCAAGCAAGAATTCAGGCAAATGGGCCGAGCGGCAGTGATTTCAGGTTTGGGATGGCCTACATTCCCGCTCCCCCTGCCCCCTGCCCCCGCGGTGCCGCAATCGCCACCGCCCCACTCACATATGAAGCAGACGGCCAGCACCGGCAGCACGGCGGACGCCAGCGTCAGCACGTCTTCGCTGGTGGTCATCAGCCGCACCAGCGGCTCCCGGTAGCTGAACGCCGCCAGCCCGATCGCCGTCTGCGTCACCGCCGCCATGCCCAGCGACGTGTACGTCAGCCGCCTCGCGCCCGCGGCGTCGCCGCGGCCCAGCGCGTTGGCGATGCGCGTGGCGGTGGCGCTGCTGATGCTGGCGGCCGACAGCCACACCAGCGTGCTGAACTGCAGGCACAGGCCCGTCACGCCCACCGCCACGTCCGCGTTGTCCAGCTTGCCGCTGAGGAAGATGAGAACCTCCACCGCCCAGCCCTCCATGCACGCCATCAGCGTGGCCGGCACCGCCAGCGCCAGGTAGGGCGCCCAGTTAGACAGCGCGGCGGCGGTGGGCGCCAGCGGCACCGCGTCCGGCGAGCCGGCGGTGCTGCGCGCGCGCCAGGCCAGGTAGCCCAGGCTGAGCGTGGTGCTGGTCAGCTGGCTGCACACGTACGCGTACGCCGCGCCGTCCAGGCCCAGGTTCAGGCTGCGGGGACAAGGGGTTGGGTGTTGGGCGTCAGGCGGCGGCGTGTGCAGGCGCGCGGTGCGGCGAGCGGCCCAAGCAGCGCAGGCCAGCCCAGCGCTGTCGCCCTTCAACCTCCCCCCCGGTGTGACCCCGCAGTGGCAGGTGCGGCGGCACTCACTGGTTGACGAAGTACCAGCAGTAGAGCGGCGTGAGCGCGGTGGCGGCGGCGGTGATGGCCACGCCCGGCGTCACCACGCCCTGCGCCAGCGGCGGGTGAGCGTTACTGCTGGAGCTGGAGCTCTAGTGCATCGCAGTATAGGGCTGCCAGCTACCCTCTAGACTCTGGACCCTCAAACAGCCAGGGCAGGACCCAGCAGTGCTGCGCGAGTGCGCGTGTTGCAACGCAGCAGTGAGGAAGTCGGGATGCAGGGCGCAAAGTCCCTCGTTTGTAATATATCGCGACATTTACTATTACATACTATCGCACCTGCGCCAGCAGGTGCTTGTCCACGCAGTCAAACACCATGTAGCTGTACAGCGCCGGCAGCGTCAGCAGCAGGTAGCGCGCCGCGCCCGCCGCGATCTCCGGGCTCTGGCCCAGCGCCGTGAGCATGGGCTCCGCGTTCATCCACAGCGCCGTGATGGGCACCGCGGCGGCGGTGCACACCGCCAGCGAGCGCTGCAGCGTGGCCGCCAGCGCGGTGGGGTTCTTGGCGCCGGCGGCCTGCGGCAGTGGTGGAAGTGGTGGTGGTGGGGTGGAGAGGGTTGGGCGAGGGCGCAGTGTGGGGATGGGAGGCCGCGGGATGTGGGTGCTGGCGTGGAGGGTGCAGACGTGGCAGGGCCTGTGGCGGGGTTCAGGCCGGCCGGGCGGGCAGGCGAGCGCACCCCACAGCTGCGGCTGCGCCTCCCCCGGTAACACGCCCAGGGCGGCGCTCACCTGGCCAGAGAGGGTCTCCGACGCAGACGCCAGGCCGCACATGACGTGGTACCCGGTGGCCATGGCCAGGGACCCTCCCAACACCATGGCCGACAGCAAAACCGGGTCCTCCAGGTGGCCCACAAAGCTCGTGTCGATCTGCGTTAGATATGTGCACATCAGTGCGTAAGCAAGCTGTGAGGCGGGCAAGGGGCAAGCGCGCGCCGGTTTCTTCAAGACATCGCTTCAACCTGGGGAGCGCGCCAAGTCCACCCGCCCAAGCGAAACCCGCTAGCTCACCATATGGCTGCTGTGTGCAATGACGTATTGCGCCAGGATAGGGCCCGCCAGCAGTGAGATCCTGCGCGCAGCGAGAATTTGCGGGTTTGTTTACTCGGTGGTTCAGAATTGATTGTTTCCGCCTCGCCCGTTTTTCCGAGCCTGACAGGTACTCACTTGCGCACGTCCTTCCACAGACGCTCCAGCTTCCCCGCGGGACCGCCAGCTCCGTGTGGCGAACTAAAGAATGCTCGCTGCGTGGGAGCCGCGAGCGCCGAGGACATCGCCTTGAGCCTTGCCTGGAGCCTAGACTGATGCTGCTTTAAATTGAGTAACCCAAACTGGTGCTGGTGCACCTCGCGCTCGGGGCTGTGGGGCGCGCTGAATTGATGCCGCTCTGAGCGCTCAGTAGCGCCATTTTGGCCGCCAGAGCCAGAACCGAGGCCCTTACGGAGGACGGCCCGGCCTCGGCAGAAAGGAGAGCAGCGAGCTGCGCCGGCCGGCCCATTCAAGGACTGGCTTAGGCATGCCCGCCCCAGGCGCTGCATCATGCCCGCCCAGTGTACTTGACAAGCTAATTGCCGTTTTCAATTGCCCCTGGGGGTAAGCTGGCAGGTGAGCTTGAGGTTTCCTTAGCGAGGGCGGCCTAACGAAGGCGGTGTGGATGCAGCTAGAAATAACAATGCCAATAAGGAGAGGCTACTTCTGAAGGAATGTGGCCAGTGAGCTAGGCAGATTGTGGTGTTTTTTGTTGCGGGTGTTGCAGCTTTGAGCTGAAGCAGCGAAATTGATCAGGTGATGGTACTGAGCAGTGTCAAGGCACACCGAGTATGTCAGCGGCCGGATATAGGCTTACTTCTGTGGCGCTAAGGACTAGACTCGTTCAACTACGATTGGGCCTCATCTTGCCCCCACTGAGTCACTAGACGCACCGCGCAGAGCCCCCCAGTCGTTTCCACGCACGGTGCATTCCATAAGAAGAACAGGCTCGCGGCAGTGGATCCAAGTTTTCCCGCTCGAACCCGAATCCCCGCGTCGATTCTGCCGATACCAAGTAGGCTTCCCACATCTTTGCGTCACAAAAATCATTTGTGAAAGACGGAGGCAAAGCATTCGCCACCACAAACGCGGGGCGTGCGGGCACGTCGCGAGCGGCCTACTAGGTACCACCACTACCGGCTGCGCCCTCCCGGCCGCTGCGGCCCTTCCTCCGCATCTGACCCCAGCGCCCACCTGTCCGGCGCCTCCTGCCCAGAGCCCTTCGGTGCCCGGGCTAGGTCGCAGCCCTCGCCACAGCCCAGCCTGACGCCCGCGCCCGCGCCCACAGCCGCACACGCGCAGCCCCCGCCCGCCACCCCGACCCCACCCCCCGGCCCCATGGGCGGCACCGGCCTGAACCTGAACCTGCGGGAGCAGCTGGCCTTCTACGGCGCCTACCACAACCACCCCATCAACCAGCTCATCCACTTTGTGTTCGTGCCGGTGAGGCGGTGGGGTTGGGGTTGGGGTTGGGGTTGGGGTTGGGGGGTCTGGTGTGGGCGGCGCGGGAGTGCTGCTGGAGCCGGCGGCTCGAGCTTGGCCTTGGCTGCTGCGCCTTGCCTGCGGCTCAGGCCAGGCCTGGCGTTGCTGGCCTCAAGCGCAGGGCACTAAGCGCAGGGGCAGGGAAAGGCAGGAGGCGCTGGGTTCGAGCGAGGTCCTCAGAGCAAGCGCTACAGCGGGAGCGATTCTCGTGTGGTTGTGCACACGCTTCCTGCCATCCTGAGCCCCCGCGGCCGATGCTGGGAAGCGAGTTGTAGCGGCGGCGGCGGCGGCGGATGCTTGGAATGGCTTGGGCAATACGTTAGTAAGGGCATTGGCGCAGGCCAGCGACGGGGCACCAGATAAGACGCCTCCGGTGCAATTAGCGCCCGCATACAGCCAGTCAGCGCGAACACACCAGACGTGCACTGCACGGAGTGTTGAGGCCTTGCCGCTTCCGCCCTATCGCTACTATCGCTACCTTACTATTTCATGTGTAATAAACAGCTCGCTGTCACGCTGTGCCCTGCAGGCCATCCTGTGGTCCATCCTGGTGTGGCTGTCCTACATCGGGCCGCTGGGGGCGCTGCTGGGCGCAGCCGGCGGCGAGCCGCTGGCGCGGCTGGGCCTGGGCGGCCTGGCGGCGCGGCTGCCCGCCGCCGCTGCCGCCGCGCTGCAGCCCACCAGCCCGGCCTTCCTGGTGGCGGCGCTGTACGGCGGCTTCTACATCGCGCTGGACGTGGTGGCGGGCGCCAGCTGGTGGGAGGGGGGCGGGAGAGGCCGGCAGGGGGCAGGAGGGGGAGGGCGTTCGTGGGCGGAAGGGGTGGGTTGCAAAGATATGAGAAAGCGGTACAGGATGCACTGAAGACTGCGTCTCGAATTCGTTACCGAAGTTAGCGGCCGTCCTGGGAGGGTGGGTGGGAGGGGAGCGGGTTGGAGGAAGCGGCAGCGGGTACAGGTGTGTACGTTTTGGATGTGCTAGCAGCCCCAAACATCATGTGCGAGGCATTTGTGTTTCAGGGGGTTGCGCTGTGTGTTTGGTGACAGGTTCCTGTGCGTGGGCCTGCCGCTGGCCTGGAGCGCCGTGTGGTTCGCCGGCGCCGTGCCCAACGCCTGGCAGTGGGCTTTGGGCGTGCATGTGTTCAGCTGGTACATGCAGGTAGGCGTGCCGGGGGCGTGTGCGTGCCGCGGCTTGTGGCCACATGACCGCGGCGGGGTATCATCCATCCATGGGCATCAAGCCGGGCGGCACGGCCGTCTGCGTGAGGGGCGTGTCCGCCCACGCTTCGCCCTCCATACCTGCTCGCTCCGGTTCACCATCCGGTTTACGCGTGGTGCCGCACAGATCCACCCAGGCCATGCGGTGTGCGAGAAGCGCAAGCCCGCGCTGCTGGACAGCCTGGTGCAGGTACGGAGCTGTGCGGGGGCGGGGGGTAGTTCATTCCAGAAACCAGAAGCGAGACGACCAAGATAACCGGGGGGAGTGGCTTGCCGGGGTAGCATTGCGTGTGTAGTGGGTGCACCGTGGATGCAGCGCCGCGCAGGGGGGGCGATGCTTTGGGTTGCGAACATCCCCGCAGCGCAGGTGTGTCCCTGCGCGCCACGGCCCCGCGCCGCCTCACTCCCCGCCGCGCCTGCGCCGCCCGGGGTGCTGCCCCGCAGGCGTTCGCGCTGGCGCCGCTGTTCGTGTGGTACGAGCTGCTGTTCCTGCTGGGCTACCGGCCCGCGCTGCGCCGCGAGCTGCAGGCGCGGGTGGAGGAGCTCATCACCGCGCACCGCGCCAAGAAGCAGCCGCTCATCAACAGCGCGCAGCAGCAGTAGTTTGGGGTGGCAGTAGCAGGGCTGTCACCCGGGTGACTCGTATTGTCACCACCGCATGCTAAGTCGGCACCAACAATGTCACGTAACGTTCACACGACGAGCATTGTAGCCGCGTGTACATATGGGCTGCGGTGATGGGACCGACGCTGGCAGTTTCTCTGGCGGTGGTTGTGGCAGGCGCACGAGTACTCAATGGGGATGAGCGAGGGCTGGTGAACCAGACATTGGGCCGGCGTGTGGATAAGCGGCCTTACGGCAGTAGTAGCGTTTTTTTGCCATGAAGGTTATGTACAAGTGTGGCAGAGCTCTGAGCCAAGTGTCAGATGCATCGGTGACGCTTCACAAGATTGGGGAGTATCAGGGGCAAACTGATGTCCCCTCGCGTCAGCCTCGCCCGTAACCCTCGTCTCGAACCTCCACCAGTCACATAGGTGTACATGGCCTCAGCTCATCTTACTCAAGCTGGACAGCAGTGACAGCACTCGGCACAACACGCAACCGTGTGTGGCATCGTCCAGGCTCTAAATCCATCGCCCTATGCACCGCAGCTCACAGCAGCCGCTGCAGCGCCGCCACCAATCGCTCCACCTCATCCGGCGTGTTGTAGTGCAGCAGCGACACACGCACCACACCCTCGTCCACCGCCCGCCGCACGTCAAAGACCCCGGCGCCACCGGCACCTCCACCTCCACCGCCAGCTGCCGCCCCGCTCCCCTCCGGTGCACCGCTGCTGCTCGCAGCCGCCGCTCCCTCCTTCTGTCGCTCCGCCGCCTCCGCCGCCAGCAGCCCGCCGCGGCCTGCGTCCGCCAGCACCGCCACCAGCCGCCGCGAATACATGTGCCCGCAGCGCACCGCGAAGCCCTCCTCCTGCGACCACGACAGCACGGCATCCTCGGTCAATCCAAGCTGTCCAGCGGCTCAAGAATCCGTGCTTGGAAGGCGTGCGGCGGCCCATGGGCTGCACGCCTTGGCTTGGCCCGCCTGACTCAGAATCAGACCTGCCCTGCCCGCAGCCTCACCTGCAGCTGCTTTGCCAGCAGCGCGGAGCTCCTGCGCCGGTGCACGAAGCTGACCGTGGGCACCCGCACGCCCGGCCGCGTGTCGGGTGAGCCCACCAGCCGTACGGTCGGATGCGCCGCCAGGTACGACACCAGCCGCTCCGTTAGCGGTTGCTCCAGGGAGGCCATCAGCTCAAACGCCGCCTCCACCTGCTGCCGCGTCATGCGCACGCCGCCGAGCAGCTGCGACGAGGCCGGGCCAGCCGGGCCGGCGGCGCCACCGGAGGCCGGGGCCGTGTGAGGGACTGCTGCTGGTGGCTGGGGCTGCTGCTGCAGCAGGTGTAGCAGGTAGTCTTGCAGCGCCAGGAGGCCTACATGGATGGGGGTGAAGGGGCGAGCGAGGCGATGGGGGCTTGCGGGGCGAGCAAGCAACGAACACGCGCCCTAGCGCCTACCCGCGCAGCCCTCGTGGCTGGTCCCGCCCAGCTCCAGCTTGTAGGTCAGCTCGGATCGATCGATGAAGTAGTGGTTGGGGCCGCAATCTCGGTCGCCGCCGGCAGCCACCAGCGCAGCGTATGCGGATTTCCTGATGATGGAATAGATGGAAGGAGAGACGCGGGCAGGGTGGGCGGCTGGAAGGCAGCAGGGTGGGTGGCATAGTTGCAGCCCGGTCGGCTTGTTGCAGCACGGAGATGGGCTCGTCAACCGTGTTCTCAGCATTAAGCTGTGGCCCCTGGATGTACACTCACTTGCCGTACATGACGCCCAGATGGGGCCCGTACACCTTGTACGGCGAGTACAGGTACCAGTCCACGTCCCATCCACTCACGTCGATGGCGCTGCGGGCATGGCGACAGCAAGGCACCGCCGCCGGTGTGTGGTGCGAGTCAGAGGCAGGCGCACGCAGCACAAGCCCACCAGTGCACTGCAGCCCGACATGGCCGGCTGCGAGGCGCGCGGCTCACCGGTGCGGTGCGTACGCGACGCCGTCCACCACCACCTGCGCGGCCGGCGCCAGTTGCCGCACCCGCCGCACCACCGCCGGCAGGTCAAGAATCTCACCTGCACAAGCCCCCGTTGGTTCGGGTTCACTCGGGCGGTTGCTTTGGGTTCTGGAATGAACTACCCCCCCCCACACACACACATTGCGGAGCATAGCAGCGCATGCGGGTGCACCCCGGTACGCGGCTGGATGCCAAACGCCCGGGTAGGGGGTTCCAGGCAAAATTGCGGGTAAGTATAACAAGGTAGACAACTGGGGCAACATCGACGACCGCGGAGCTCGGTAACCGCGTAGGTATCGGTATGTAACTGCGCGCGCGTGTTTGGCGGGTTTGGTCCGTCTTTGATTTTTTGTCTAACACACACATTGCCTTGTGCTCTCTAACACACATTGCTGGGCGGGTTTGGTTTCCGTGTGTTGTCCAACACACACCCACACACAAGTGACTACGCACTGCTGATTGAAGATCTGCCCGGTACACAGGCTATGCTGCCAACGGCTCACAGGTCCCCTCCAACGGCATCAGCCTCCCGCACCCAGCCCTGCACGACCAAAAAAACGTCAGCCCCCTGTAGTGCACGCCTTTACGCATGTACCGTACGCGCCCACGCACCGAGCAGGTTGGACACGTGCGTCAGCACCACCAGCCGTGTGCGGGCGTCCAGCAGCCCCTCCAGCTGCCGAGCGCAGGAGGCGCCGGAAGCCGGGTCTGCGCCCCACCACCGCACCTCACAGCTGCCTCCGCCGCCATTCCCACCACCACCAGCGCCGCTGCCGCTGCCGCCGCTGCTGCCGCCGCCGTCGCCGCCTGCCGGCGGCTGCACCCGCGCCGCCAGCCGAACCCAAGGCCCAATGATGGACTCGTGGGAGGCCTGCTGCAGCACCACGTTGTCGCCGGGGCCGATGGCGCCCGCCTCGGAGAACAGGTAGGCCAGGTTGAGGGTCAGCTGGGAGGTGGAGGGCCCGATCACCACCTGCAGGGAGTGCGGTGTTAGGGAAAGCCGTGCCGCCCGGTGAGGGTTTGCCGGAGCTATCAAACCGGAGTTCTACTACACATAGGTAGGCGTTGGTTGTGAGTCCTAGACCAGCGAGAGGGTGCTGCATGATGGACGCCGCTGGCGGCGCGCTGCGCTGACCCGCTACCTGTGATCCGTGACTGACCCCCGTGCCTCACCTGCCCCTGGCCTTGCGCGTTCATGAAGAGCTCCAGCCACTCATGCGCATCATGCACCACCTGTGACGACCGGTTTGACCGGCCGTAGCCGGCGCCCAGCTGGGCGCAGTGCCGGGTCATGTGCTCGCTCACCGCCTCGACAACGCAGCGCGGAACCTGGTGTGGGCAGTCAGCGGACAATGGCGATTGCCCGCGAACCATAGGACTTAACAAATGCATAGTTTAAATTTATAGATGCGCATGTTGCGCGGCGCAAATGCTGCGCCCTGGGCCAGCCTGGGCGCGAACGAACCTGCGACCCGCCCGCGTTCTCCATAAACGCATAGCTAGAATTGATACCACTAAGCCTCTAGGGCTCAACCCCTAGCCCGCGAGCCTTGGCTCGTGTGGGGGCGCACAACATTTTCGTTGTCGACCTTGGCTTTCGTTACCAACTTTTTGTAGCCGTTTACGGGCTCTTTGAATGCGGCATTGGTTCAGACGGGGTGGGAATCAGACAGGCGCTCTGCGCCCAGACTTGGCATCGAAGTTTCGGGGCGGCCGGTCGCGCGGGGCGGCTGGTTCGCGGGTTGTTACGGCTCCGTGATTTTCGTTTTCCGCGTCGGTCCTGGGTGGTCCTCGTGGCTGCCCGGGGCTCGGCGCCCGCAGGCGCCAGTTCCCCGCGCCTCCATGGCGCGCTGCTGGCCTCGCAATTCTGGGCCTCCGCCTTCTCAAGAGCCGGCATCGTACAGGAGCACAGGGCCTCAGCCAGATTGAGGACGCTCCGCTGGTGCTGGCTCCTGCGTTGTCGGTGTGCTAGCTGGCCGCATGTCGGTCTGCGTCGGCCTCCTTCTCGGCCGCCTGCATCGCTTAGGAGCACAGGGCCTCAGCCAGATTGAGGACGCTCCGTTGGTGTGGGTGGTGAAGGGATGTCTGTTGGCCGCGTGTCGGTTTGCGTTGGTTGCCGGTGTTGCCTGCTTGTTCGGGGCGCTTCCCTGTGTTGTGTTATCAGACCGCGGTTTGGGGCGATGCCCCGTGTTGAGCCTTCGGGCTAGGACCAGACCGTGCCCCAGGCACACAGACCTGTAGTTTGGGGCGCTGCCCTGCGTTGAGCCTTCGGGCTAGGACCAGATCGTGCCACCGGCACACCAGTTTGCTTGCTGTTTGGGGCGCTGCCCTGTGTTGCGCCTTCGGGCTTGGTGGAAGACAGTGCTTCGGCACCAGATATCGAGAGAAAGCAGTGCTGCGTTAGGTTGGGCGTCGCCGGACTATATGCCTGGTGTACCTGGTTTTGCGTCTGGTGCTGTAGGCGGCGCTTTGTGCGCAGACACGGTTTGCTACACTTTGTGGGGCTTTGGCGGGCTTACGCTTGGCTTCGACTTGCGAGGTTAGCAGCTGAGACATGGACCTAATGCACGTGTTGGTGGAAGGTCGGCAGCCAGCTGGGGGGAGGGTGGTTTCCCTTCGGGCCGGAGATGGTCCCTCCTGACCTGGGTGCGGGGCACCCTTGCTTGGTCGGACTGTCCCTTCTTTGTAATGTCGCATTCATAAACGCCACTCGCGGCTCATCCTTGAAGTAATCGAATGCGGACCTAGCGATATCGTAGGTCGACATGATTGCGGACACGGAGAGTCGGGGGAGCTGTCGCGGCTGGGCTCGCGACACGCCACGACGGTTCAGTTGTGTCCCTGGCGGAGCCCAGCCCCTGTACATAGTCCCGTAATGTGAATAAGGGCCAGAACGTCAAGGACATTCGCGTTTCGAAAGCACTTCGCTAAAAGGACGTTCTCTATACGGTGCTCCGCAAGCTGAAATATTGGCGCAGGAGGCCGGGAGCGCATCAAACAATTACATCCCATGCAGTTGCGGGGATTGCAGCACCGCGCAGGGTACGGCTGCAAACCTTTGAGTAACTTCACTTAGCCGCTGCGCATCCGTGCACACGGCCGGTCCTGTACGTCATGCCCCAAAACAGTGGGGTGTAAGCCTCAATAATTGCCTTCGAGCAACTTCCGTGGGCCGCGCAAAGCAACGGGGAAATCAATGACACGCCTGCACTCCACAACTTCCTTGTCATCGCGCCCACAGTCATGCCTATCATCCCATGCCCCAGCAACGCAGATCCGACCCACCCAACCGTGCTGTTCAGCATTTGAAATCGTGGACCGGACCCCGCAATCGCAACTTGATATCGTTCAGACACCCTACCCCACACGTAGCCCACATGACCACACATCGACACGCAGCCGGGCCGGCCTCGGTGTCCCAAGAATACTCACGCCTGCTAGAGAGTCCCTACCTACCCTTCACGAGTCGCCCCCAGCACCCCACCTACATATCACTGCGAAACTGTAAGAATGCAAGCCCCCCCTGCACTGCATGGTGCTCCACTTGGCTGCCACCCCCCCTCAGTCGTTGTAATCCAGGCTGCCCTCGTCGTACCTACAGCCGTTAAGAGGAGCATGCAAGACAGCACACAGGGTCACGGTGCAGCACAGGGAGAGCAATGTGCGCCGAATGCAGCATCCCTTCCCGGCCACCGTCACCGCGACCGCCTTCGCCCCTCCACCCCCACAGCAAGGCCGCGGCCGCGCCTCGAGCCCACAGGCCCACCCACGCGGACTCACATGTTGTCCATGGCGTCATCGATGTACTCGTCCGTCTCCACCGGGTTCACGTAGCCGGGCGCGCCCACGCCCACGTGCCGCGCCTCCTCTATCAACCGCTTGATCTCCTCCACGCTCTGCACACACCAGGCAGCGGGGCACGCACAACATGTCAAGTTTCGGCGCAATCAAATAAGGCATGTTAGAGGCGGCGCAATCCTGCACGGCACATGCCGATAGCCTCCCAAGCAGTTGTAATGCGCCCGACGGTCCCGGCCTTGGCAGCCCGGCCGGCGCGCACCTGCAGGCCCTCCGGCGGCGGCTGCACGCGGTCGTTCATCTCGCGCACGCCCGGCGGCAGCCCCTTGAGGTACCACTTGTGGTTGTAGATGCCGTCCACGGTGATGCGCTTGTGCGGGTCCGCCACCAGGATCTTGGCCAGCAGGTCCTTGCAGTCCTCGCTGGCGCGCACGTGCGGCGGGATGTGGTAGTCCACGTGCAGGATGCGCTGCGGGTGCGTGCGTGCGGAGAGGTTGCGGGGCCGGCAGCGTGGCGGAGCCAACAAGCGACGTCAGGCTTGCAGCAGCGGTGCGCTAATACCGGCACGAGCAGGACGAGCTACTCACCCCTGCCACGGCTTGAGCAGCAGCAGTCAGAGCCACCGACAATATAACGGCCTGCTCGCACACCGCACGTCGCCGCCCGGCTGCGCACGCACCTGGATCATCTTCTGCAGCTTCTGGTTGTCGTGCTTGTCCTCTGGCCGCTCGAAGGGGTAGGCGCCCACCAGCATCACGTACAGCATGACGCCGCAGCTCCAGATGTCCGCGATCTGCAGCACCACCCGGCAGCAGCGGCGGCTGCCGTCAGCACGACGTCCACGGGTGCCGAGCGCTGCGGAGCTGCTGGCTGCGACCCCGCCCGCTGCACAAGCAAGCACTCATGCAGAGGCAAGCACGCAACCTAGCCTAACTACTTGCGCTCCCCCATCGGGCCCCGCCGCAGTGCTGCAGCCGCTCGCATGCCGTGCCCTATATCGCGACGCGCCCATGTACGCACACGCCTCTCCTCACACACGCTTCACACATTTTGCAGCAGCGAACGAGCACGCTGGCCATCCACTTCATCACCCTCCACACCACTCCTTTTACAACCGGCCTGCCGGCCGCCTGCCGCGAGCAACCATGCTGCGGGCAAACCCCCGCGCTCGCCCCGATGCGGCTCCGGCCTCCGACCTATGACGACCGACACTCGACGGAATTCCACGGTAGCATGTGACCCGCGGCAGGCTGCGAACCTCCCCCGAGGTGGGAAGGCCGCGCGCCTGCCGAACGGGCGGTGCGACCGGTGCCCCCCAGCGTTTGGAGTGCGCGGCTTGCACCGGCCGCTGGGACAGGACCTAGGCGTCACACCCAGCCGGGCGCGGCTGTGGGCGCGGCGGACATGATTGCGCGGGAGATCGAGGGCCATGCGCCCGGCGGCGCAGTGCTCGCCGGGGCCCTTTGCAACCAGGCGTGTGCCTGAGTTGCCGCGTGGTGGGGGTGGATGCTGCAGGAGGCCGTGAGGGCACGTGCATCATCGGGCGCGCCTGTGCCGTGGCGCGCCCTAGCAGCCCTCACATGCGCTCCTCCCCACACGCACGTCTCCACGCTCCGTCCGCGCAACAACCCGAACAACACTTTGGACGCCCACGGCTGCACGCGACGCGGTCGTGTGGCCTCCTCTCCGGTTCCGCCCGCAAGCGGGAAGCCCCAGATCCGCCGCACGCTGCCTCATCAAGTCACTCTGCGCGCGCTCGCGGCCGCCCCTGCCTCAGTACGCATCGCGTAAGGCAGCACACCGGCATTCGCCGCATAAATGTGTGTGCACCTGGCGGGGCGGCGCGCTCCTCATCACGCGCCAACGTGCGCCACGCGCTACGTGCTGTGCCCCGCGTCCAGCGCGCGCGTGCTAGTCGCGCGCGCCTCGTCGTGTCCGCAGCCCCCATGATCGCGGGAGCTGCGAGCGTGCATCCAATCTACCTTGCCGTCATAGGTCTTGCCCTTGGTGGTCAGAATGACCTCGGGGGCCAGGTAGGCCGGCGTGCCGACGCGCGACCCCGGTGCCGACTGGAACTTTTCGTGCTGGGGGCCGGGGCGGGGGGAGCGGGGGCAGCAGCGGCGGCGGGGCCCGACGGGCAGGCGGCGGTACAGCACACAGACAGGCACAGGGGGGCGTCAGTAGGGTCGGGCGGCGGGCACGGTCCTGGTTACCTTGCCGTCATATTCGTGTTCGCTGAGGAACACCTCAGGCGCGGTGTAAAACGCGGTGCCGACTTTGGAGATGGGCGCGGAGTGCAGGGACTCATGCTGCGGGTAGCGGGGCGGGGGTGGTCAAAAGCGACGCGCCGGCAGCGGCGCTCACACAGGCATTACCATGACATTGCGTTGCGACAGGCAGGCTGGGCACCGGGGCCAGCAGGTCATACAACACGCGGCATACGGTACGTGCACAGCACACGCACAAGCCCGCGCCAAGCCCAACCTGCCCACTCCCGCCACGGCGGAGGCCGACCCCCCGTCATGGCTGCAAACCTGCGCCCACCCGCTGACCCCCCCCCCCCACCCCTCCCTGGCGCCCGCCCCCGCGCCTCCCCAGGCAGACCTTGGAGTACCCGAAGTCGCAGATCTTCACCAGCGGCCGCGGGCTGGAGTCCAGCAGCGTGTTCTCCAGCTTGATGTCGCGGTTCACCACGCCCTGTGTTGTGTTGTCACGGGTGCAGCGGCGCGCGCGTGTGGGCGGCACGTCGGCGCGTGAACCCTGCCATGTCCACCCCCACCCGCCCGCGCAGCGCTGGCAGCCCCGCCGCTCCCTGACGGAGCTCCCCGTCCCATGCCTGCGCCCATCCCTCTCTAGTCTCTATTAGACTTGGACTTCGCCCCCTCCGCGCGCACCGCCGCCGCTGCCCCCTTGCTCCCGCGCGGCTCACCATGCGGTGGCAGTAATCCAGCCCCACGATGAGCTGCTGGAAGAACCAGCGCGCCTCGTCCTCTCTCAACCCGTTCTTGCGCACCACGTACTCGAACATGTCGCCGCCGGGCGCGAACTCCATCACGATGCACAGGTGGGTGGGCGTGAGAAACACCTGCGGGGGTGGCGGGCGTGCGTTGAGTGAGAGGCGGATGTGGGGGGGCTCCCCGAGAGGGCAGGCGCATTCCAAGCCGCAGGTTGCCGCATTCTGCCCCAACATTGCTCCGTGCCCTTGGCGGCTTGCTCGCACCCCCGAGCGTTACGTGGGTGGCGAGGGCGTGCGCAGCACGCGAGCCGTCGTGTGCTCCCCGACTAAGCGGTTCACTACCTGACCCGCCGCTTTCCCCCGGACGCCCAAGCTCACCTCCCGGAACTGCGCTCCATCCAAGACAAAGAGCGCAGTCCAGCAAGATGCAAGGAAGGCGCGTGCACAGAGGGGGGGTCGGTCAGCGGTCAAGTGGGCCCCGTGCTGACCGGCGGTGGCTGCGTGCACCTCTGCTGCTCCACCGTGCTCCGGCCTCTGCATCTGCCAATCCCCACGAGCCCCCACGCACCTGCACGATGTGCGGGTGCACTAGACACCGATGGTTGATAATCTCGCGCTCGACGTACTTCGTAATCTGCACGAAGCCATGACCCGGTCAGCACGCCCCCCGGCACCACTTGCCAGGGCTTTCGGGACCCCCAAACAGCGTTCACCTTGTCCCCGCGCTCAATAAACTTCACGGCCCATGTTTCCCCCGTCAGCTTGTCGCGTGCAAGCTGCACAAAGCCGAAGGTGCCGCTGTTCAGGTCCTTGATCTGCACAGGGGCGCAGAATGCCAGATTTAGTTGCTGCACAGTGTACAAACAATCAAAACGCATAGCCCAAGCAAGCGAACGCGTCCTGCATGACGCTCGTGTGCGAAGCCGAGGCCGCCCCACGCAGCGGCATCGCGCTGGGCCTGGCGCCCGGCAGGGCGGGAATGGTGACCCTGAGCGCCCTCAGAATAAACCAACCTTCTCATAACGAGGGTGTCCCAGCAGGGGCTCCGGTCGGCCTGCCGCGCCCGGCTTTTGGCTCGCTGCCATGGAGGAGCTTTCTGGGGTCTGGCAGCCACACCCCGCCCTAGAGCGAACTCAAACTAATGAGACTGTTCCTGCTGTCGTTCAGTTGGGCTCAGGAAGAACCTGTGGACTGTTCACGGTGGGCTCGCGTCACTCGGTCACTGCCTTCTTACGACAGTCTTCGTTGATTATGTATTTTACGCGTTGTTTAGAGCGTTGTGATAGATGCGAGCGTGCAGAGTGCATGCCCCGTGCATAAGGCAGGGCATTCGTTGCACGCCGAATGGGTCCTTGACTGTGTTTACCCGGTGGCCAGGGCGTGCGGTGGCAATGTTGCTGGGTTTCTTGAAGCGCTTTTCTCTCTTTGAAGCCATGTAGGCCTCTGCTGCTGGAAACTTGGAACCCGCTAGAATACCCTGTGCATTTCCGCAAGCCAGTGTGCCGTTTGCACTCTCCTAAATTGAATCATGTTGGTTAACCCACGAGATCCTCATTACCCTAACCGGGAGGAGTGGCTGACGCGGTTGGCGCGGCGGCAGGTACGTGTGGGGGGCACGCCACGCCCTCGCTTGCAACTCCACCGCCACTGCCGAGGGCCGCGGTGAGCCGCTGCCGCCGGTATCCTGTGCGTAGGTGGATGATGCCACGCTGCAGAAGGAGCTCGCCGCCCGCGGTGGCGGTGGCGAGCTCAACTATTGGTCCGGCCGGAAGCTGGGGCCGTCGGTGCCGCAGGCCGGCCGCGGCGCCGGGCGGCAGGTTGAGCGGGTGCGGGAGGCCTCCAAGTACCGCTGCCTGCCGGAGGCGGACGTGGGCCGCACGCGCGGCAGCGACGCCAAGCAGCACGTGTTCTGCCTCTACTTCTCAAAGTGAGGCTGGCTGCCGCCGCTGCGTCGTGGGCCTCTTAGGCTGCACGGCAACCACGTTTTGGTGTGGGCTGGGCGCCGCGTAGTTGAGCACTGCCCGGCGAGCTGCTCAAAACAGCGCAGTGCACGGCTGACGTACCGGTGGCTTGGCGCTCAAACAGGCCCCGTGCACCAAACCCTGACGCCTTGCCTGCGTCGCTGCCGCTCCCACGCGCTCGACACAGGGGCTGCTGCAGCCAGGGCTCGGCCTGCCCCTACCTGCACCGCCTGCCCACGGCCGCCGATGAGCAGTACGCGGTGCGCGACCTGTCGGCGGACATATTCGGTCGGGAGAAGCGCGGCGAGAACGAGGGCTACCGCAGCGGGGCAGGTGCGGGCTTCGGCGGCGGGCGGGTACCGTAAGGAGCACAGGCCGATGCGCGTTGCGCGCCCGCAGCGGGAGTGACGGCTGTGTTAGACGCGCCCCACGGCAGCGCCGCGTCACGACTGCTGCCCAAGAGGGGCCTGCTACCTCGTGGGGCTGCCCGCACTTCGCCACAGCTGAGACGGGTCTCACAGCTGCCTGCCCTGCGCGGCCCTCGCCGCGGCCCCTGCGTCAACCCCGGTCTTCCGCAGGCACGTTGGACCGCGACAACCGCACGCTGTACATCAACTACGAGGGCGCCGGCAGCTACGAGCTGCCCAAGATCCGTCAGCTGGTGGAAGCCAACTTCAAGCTGTGGGGCCCCATCAACAACGTCTACATCGTGCACCCCAAGAACATCGCGTTCGTCAGGTGCGGCTGGGCGGTGTGGGGGCGATGGCGGCGTCAGGGCGTGTGTAGCCTGCCCTGGGCATGCCTCGTACACATGGATTCGTGTGGCTTCTTTGGCTGCTTGCTGCCGTCATTGCAGTAGTGCCAAACGTGCCCTGCTGCCGCTGCTTCCGTGCGTGCAGGTACGACTGGCGCAGCAGCGCGGAGTTCGCCAAGGAGGCCATGCACAAGCAGCCGCTGCTGGGCAGCAGCCTGGGCGAGGTGGTGACGGCGCGCTGGGCCAACGAGGACCCCAACCCCGTGGCCGTGGCGGCGCAGAAGCGGGCGGCGGAGGTGCGACCAGGGCGTGGGGCTGGGCTGGGAGGGCAGGGGGCAGAAGCGGACTGGTTGCGGCGGCAACCGGCAAGCTGGGCATTGGCGGCATGCAGTGGCTGCGCCAGCAGCCGTCTTCTCTCGTTCCGCCTTCGGCTGGCCTGTTTGTGAGCTCTGCTAACCCGCGCCACTCCGCGCTGACCCCCACAGGAGGCGTTCAGTCAGGTGTATGTGCAGTCGTTTGAGTCGCTGCCGCCGGAGCAGAAGCGGGCGCGCATCCAGGAGCTGGAGCTCAAGGCGGCGCTGAAGAAGGGGACTTCCGTGGGATCCTACCCCAGGTGTGTGGGATGGTGGTGGGCGGCGGCGGTGGCGGAGTGCGCAGCGGCGTGGGAGGGGCGAGTGGGTAATCCTCCTGGTCCTTAGCCCCACATGCGCGAATGTAGTTGTGTGCGCGGTGTGCGCTCGGTCAAAACTTGCTTTCTTTGGCCCCGCCTTCTGGGCATCGTAATACCGTGCTCGTTTTGGGTAACGGCTATACCGTGGTGCACTCAAACCTACTCTCACTGCCCTCGCCCGCGGCCCGAACCGCTCGCCCGCCCCCAGCACGGACGCGCAGTTTGAGGCGCGCGAGCGGCAGGAGCGGGAGATGGAGCTGCTCCGGCAGCAGCAGGCGGCGGCGGCGGCGGCCGAGGACGACGACATCCCCTTCATCCCGCCCGACATCTACGAGGAGACGCAGCGCATCGTGGCCGCCAAGCAGGCCGAGCTGTCGAAGGCGCAGCAGCAGGGGGGCGCGAGCACAGGCGGTGCAGGAGCAGGCGCGGGAGCGGGCGGCGGCACGGGCTACGGGAAGGGCGTGGCGGCGGACGTGGCGGCCAGCGCGGCGGTGGCGGTGGCGGCGGCGTCCGGCGGCCCCACCAGCTTCGGCAGCACCAAGGGGCAGAAAGGCAGTGGCGGCGGCAGTGGCGAGGGGGGCTCAGGGCCAGCTGGGGCTGCGGGCGGCGCCGCAGGCGCCGCCGCGGGCGGCGAGGGCGAGCCTGCGATGCCGCTGTGGGAGCGGGCGTGGCACGACCCGGAGCTGCAGGGCCGCATGCGGGCCGACCCCGACTTCCGGGAGCGCATGCGCAAGGAGCGGGCGGAGCACGTGTACAAGGCGGCCTACCAGGCGCACTACCACGCCTACGTGCACAGCTACGGCAAGGAGGAGTACCAGCCGCCCGTGGCCGCGGCGGCGGCGGCGGCGCCGGCCGCTGGCGCCGGGGCGGGGGCGGAAGGGGCGGGGGCGGAGGCGACGGAGCAGCAGCAGGCCGAGTACGCGGCGTGGTACGCGCAGTTCGGGGAGCAGTACGCGCAGCAGTACGGGTACGGGTACGACTGGAGTGCGTACCAGCAGCAGCAGGCCGCGGCGGGGGTGGAGCAGGGCGGTGCGGCGGCGGGGGCAGCGGCGGGGGCAGAGGGGGCGGAGGGAGGTGAGCAGGGAGGGGGCGGGGCGAAGACGACAGACGGCCTGTCCTTGTTGGGCTCCGCATACGGCAGCGACGACGAGGATGAGGATGGTGCTTAGACAGGTGGGCTTGGTGGATCGAGAGCGCGGGCGGACGAGTGGCGTATTTGGGACATGGCCGATACTCGCGCACGAGTTGCGCAGGGAGCCCGTGTGGGCTGCGTCTGAACTGGTGCTGCTACATGCAGCAGGTGCGTAGGCGTCGAGGAGGCCTGGGCCATAGTGCACGGAGCGACCGAGATGCAGGGATGAGAAAGCGACCCCTCGGGGATGAGAAAGCGGGCAGGGATGAGAAAGGGCTAGTGGGCGGGGGCCACGCGGAATGGCCGCTGCAAGAAGGGTTTTGGTGCCGCCTGTTTCCCCAGAGCTAGCACACGTCACCCATTGACTCGCTGCAGAACATAAGATAGCCCATCAATAAGACGACAGAGCGAGACCGGGAATGGCGACACCAGGCATCGACTTGGTGGTTCGCAGCGTTAACAAAACATTTGTGCTAAACGGCGTAGATCCAAATGCTAGTATCGACGAACTCAAGGGCCTGCTGCAGAAGCGAGGCGCGGAGGAGAACTTGTCTCTCCCAGCGCAGAAGCAGCGACTGGTGCGTTGGATGAGCTGGTCATGTTGCCCCAATACACCTGCAGCTAGAGGCTAGGCGCGAGGCTTCGAGCCATTCCGCTGGCCTCAGTGTCAGCACCATGCTAATTGCTGCTCCTTCTGTCCGTTATTCCGTGACTGGCCACAGGTTCACCGCGGCAGCGTGCTAAGTGGTGGCGGCCTGCAGCAGGCTGGCGTGCGGTCCGGCGACCACCTGGTGCTGCTGGTGAACCGAGGAGGTGTGGCCGCGCCCAGCGCTCCCGACGACACAACGCCCGTGCCCACGGCGGCCACCATCCGCACCGCAATCCTGGCGGAGGCGCGGCGCCGCGGCGTGGAAAGCAGCATCATGGAGGAGCAGCCCCGGCCAGGTGGGCGGCTTGGATGCAGCTGGGACGGCGGGGCAACAAGGGAGACTGTCCACCGGCGTTGCCTGGCCGTGTGCGTGCTGCCTCCCCCGCCCCCCGCTTCACCCCCGCAAGCCTCCCCAACCCACGTCAGCACCCATCACATACGCCACTGACCACCGCGCTTGCAACCCTCCCTCTGCAGCCCGGCAAATGTACGGCGGCCCCGGCGGCATGCCAATGCCCATGGACGCGCTGGCGATGGATGTAGACAACCAGCTGATGCAGCTGCTGGCGGCGCTGGGCGGCCGCGTGGCGGTGGCACCCGCTCCCGGAGTCGGCGGAGTCGGAGGCGGCGGCGGCGCGGGGCACGCGCAGGTGCGGGCAGCTGCGTGGGCTTTAGGTTGTGGACTCATGGCTGGACAATGTGCCGGTAGTATGGATTGCTGCTCATGGTTTTTCTGGCTCCTTGCTTTGAACAGATGGGTATGCCGCCGTTCGGCATGCTCCCGCCCGGGATGCGCCTCTTTGGCGCCCCGCCGCCGCACGCTGCGGGAGGCGGCGCGGCTCCCCATGCGCCGCCGCAGCCGGCGCAGCCGCCGCCTCCGCCGCCCGCGCCCGTGATCCCGGAGCCCGACGAGAGCGCGGCGGCGCAGCTGGGCGAGATGGGCTTCGGCGAGCCGGTGGTGCGCAAGGCGCTGCTGCTGCACCGCAACGACATGGAGCAGGCGCTCAACTGGCTGCTGCAGCACGGCGACGACCCCGCGGCGGCGGAGCCGCTCACAGACGACCAGCTGCGGCAGGTGGGTGCGTGGGTGGGTGGGTGCGCGGGTGGGTGGGTGGGTGGGTGGGTGGGTGGGTGGGTGGGTGGGTGGGTGGGTGGGTGGGTGGGTGGGTGGGTGGGTGGGTGGGTGGGTGGGTGGGTGGGTGGGTGGGTGGGTGGGTGGGTGGGTGGGTGGTGGGTGGGAAAAGAGGTGGGCGCGTCGGATTGAGCGGGCAGGCGACGCACGCCGGGCGGGGGACGGGAGCATGGGCAGAGGACGGGTGTTTGGCTGGCTCAAAGGCGGACTGGGGGGCAAGCTGCACGGCGGCCGAATGTTCCCGTTCCTGCACCAATTCGCACTGCCCCGCCTGCCGCGCCTCTCATGCACCACCCTGCGGCCTGTGACCCCCACGTCCACCGCCCGGCTCCCCGCCTCCCCTGCAGATCTACGCGGGCGGCCTGCGCGGCCCCGCCTCCGAGCCGGAGCAGGTGGAGCAGCTGGTGGCCATGGGCTTCGACCGCGGCCGCGCCGCCGCCGCCATGCGCCGCTACCGCAACATGGACGTGGCGCTGGCCATTCTGCTGCAGCAGCAGGAGGCGGCGCAGGCGGCGCAGGGCGAGCATGCGGCGGCGCAGGCGGAGGGGCAGCAGGCGGGGCCGCAGGAGGGAGGGCAGGGCCCGCAGGGCGAGCAGGCGGTGGCTCGCGTCCCGGCGGAGGAGGAGGCGCCGCCGGCGCAGGGCGCGCAAGTGGGCGCCGGCGCAGCTGCAGCACAGGCGCCGGCCGCGGCTGCGGGAGCGGGGGGGGAGGGGCACGCGCGAGACGGCGAGGACGCGGGGCAGGCGCACGAGGACGAGGATGATGAGGACGACGAGGACGACGAGGAGCACGAGGAGGAGGAGGAGGACGATGAGGACGACTACGATGACGAGGATGACATGACGGGTGCGTTGCAGCGGGGTGCTGTGCTGTGCAGGCTGCGACGTGGCATGCACCTAAGTGCGAGGCCTTCTGTGCTTCTTGCTTCTGACGAAGGGCCCTGACACCCGCATGCTGCAGGCGACGGCGAAGACGAGATGAACCTGATGCACATGGGCCTCATGCAGCCCGGCGCAGGTGGGTGCGGGCTGCAGGGCCTTCTCCATCGCCCTCAAACCCAGCGTGGCGTGGAAGCGGCACGCGGTGGGGACGCGTTGTGGGGCCCACAAGGCGGGCCGCCTGCTAGTGCAAAGACACGCTGCTTGTGTACCTGAATGGCGCTCCCACGTCATTGCGCCTGTCCAGGCGCGCGGGGCCCAGGCAACGCAGGCGCAGCGGCCGGCGGCGCAGCGGGTGCCGGCGGGCCCGGCGCAGCCCCCATGGACGACGGCGGGCTGGGTGCGGGGCTGGCAATGGGCGGCTTCGGCGCGCCGCCGTTCCTAGTCGCCGGCGGCGGCGGTGGCGGCATGTACGGACTGGGCGGCGGCGGCGGCTCAGCGCCGGCCGTGACCATCACTCGCGGCCCCGACGGCAACGATTTGGTGCTGGGGTCGGCCGGCGCGTCCATGCCGCCGCTCATGCCCGCGCGTGGCATCATGCTGGGCGCCGGCGGCCCGGCAGGGATGGGGCTGATGGGCGGTGGCGGTGGTGGCGGCGGCCTGAACATGCTGGTCGACCTAGCGCCGCTGCTGGGCGGCGGCGGCGGCGGCGGCGGCGGCCGGGGCGGGGGTGCGGGTGGAGGCGGGGGCGGCGGGGGCGCCGGCGGCCCCGAGGATGAGGAGCTGCTCCAGGGCATGGGGCTGGTGCACCAGCTGCTGAGCGCGGTGCTGAGGGACGCGCTGAACGGCCAGGGCGGCCAGGGCGGCGCGGGTGGCGGCCCGGAGGGCGGCCCGGCCCGGCGGTGAAGATCAGAAATGTGGTTGGCCAGGGCGCGGGCCGCCCTGGAAGGTTTGGAGGTGTTGGAGGTGCCTTTGGCGGCATATCTATGAAGAATGGTTAGATACTGTTGCATGATGCAGGGTCAGCCGGCGTGTATGCATGTAGTGCAGCTGCGCACGCGGCACCGGTGCCCTCTTCCTGGGCTTGGTGATTTGGGGGGCCGCGGCCTGTTGCGTGTGCTGCATGCCAGCGTGGAGGAGAGCTAGGTTTGTTGCCTCCCGTGTCCGTACTGTAAATTTCCACGTTGTCAAAAGCCAAAAGGCAAGACCCAGTGCTCGTATCTTCCATCTACGCTGTAGAAATTAGCCCAAGAGAAAATTTTTTGGGTTTGGGTTTCGGCATCTACGGAGCGTAGACGGTTTGGTCGGGTTTGGCGGTCTTTTAGACAGGGAGCGTAGATGGTTTGGGGGATTTGGGGGCGTGCCCCTAGGAAAAATTTTCGAGGTGTAGATGGCGCGGGAGGGGTCACCTACGCTGTGTAGACGCCGGGGGCCCAAAGCCATCTACATGATACGGGCACTGGCAAGACCGCACGAGGGCATAGTCCGAATGCCCAATGCCGCTGTGTCAGGGTGCGGCGGCGGGCCTACTGTACTCCCACGGCATTCCGACATGCACCAATCCACTCTCAGGCGGCCAGAGGGTCTACGAGGGGCTGTAGACGGCCTGTCCCAGCAGCACCGGCCCCAGTGGTTGCGCGGCGCTCTTTGTTCTGGGCGCAGGTGGGAGGAGTCCGAGCGGCAGGTAGGTCTGAGCCAGCACGCCATGATCTGGCTGGAGTCAACGCTATTCTTGAAAGCGTGCGGGCCATTCATGTTATCCGGACTTGAGTTCGACTACACAATTATAATTTGCTTGCCTCTACCAAGCCTGTCAAACTCTTTTGTTAATCTGCGGCACGGTGCACTCGAGCGACTCAGGGAAGCCAGGGTTACTGACAACTTGCTGGTGACACCTCAATTACATAAATAAGCTACATAAGAAAGGACCAGGCGTCCACAGCCCAGACAACCGCGAAGGCGGCATTTCTCAGCGCGGCGCTGTATTAGAAGGATGGAGGCACCACTCGTGCAAATAGACACTTCAATGGGCTCCTTCACAGTGGAGCTCTACTACAAGCACGCGCCACGGTGCGGAGGGGTGGGGCCCAAGGGCGGGGCGTGGGGCCGCGCTGGGACGTGAAGCTCGGACTCGTGTCAACGTCGGCGCCGTGGTGGTCGCATGCGCCACCTTGGACCATGTACCCCTGAGGGTCCTGCTGGTGGGGCTTAATGCGTCGGGGATGGCCGGGGCCACAGGCAGCATACACGAGTCGGGTTGAAGCTTGCTGCCCCCAACCTTCATGAGCCACCCCGTGGCCCGTGCACCATTCCAGCGGGCAACCCAGGCATTAGGCCAAGTAACCTGGACCGTTTGTCATTCGCTGATACGACCGGACGCCCCCAAACTGCAGGACGTGCAAAAACTTCGAGGAGCTAGCCAAGAAGGGGTACTACGACGGCACCATTGTGCGTTGTGCGGCGCCTTGTCTGGGATGCGAGGGGCTGGACATGGGAGGGGCGGGCGCATGGGGCTGCATACGATTGGGCGGTGCCATGGCTACTAGGCCAAAGCTGCGGCCTACAATTAGCTGCAGGGTGCGCATGAAAGGGTAGCACCCGTATTGGGCGTTCGGACCTGCGCCGCGGCCGCCGTTGCGAAGCGGGGAAAAGCTGTCGCGCCAAGTCCCTGGCTGCTGATGAGGTGTTTTGGGGGCCAAGCTCACAGCACCATGTGCATGTGCATGTGCATGTGCCTGCCCTGATCGGCCGCAGTTCCACCGCATCATCCGGGACTTCATGTGCCAGGTGGGCGGCGGCGGCGGGGCCGGCGGGGCGAAGCCACGGGCGTCACAGTGTGGCAGCATGCTCGGCGCCCCCACACGCGGCCTGAACAAATTGCTGGCCGCTATGCAACGGGCAGCATGGAGGGGGGGCACAGCATTCCAACCTGGCTGCCGGGGGCGGCAATTCTTGTAGCCGCCGCCGCAACCACAAGCAGGAAGGCGGCGCGGCAGCGCTCCTGCTGCATGCGGCGTGTGTTAATGACAGCAACAGCAGGACGGACAAAGAAGCCGCCAAACAAGCGCGCGCAGTTATGCAGGCGTCGTGTGTAGCACATGTACACAGGGCTGCTCAGCGGCTGTGAAGAGGTGCCCCGCATCCTCCGGGGTTTGCACTTGCCCACGCGCCCCTGGCCCCTGTACCAACAGGGCGGTGATCCCACGGGCACGGGGCGCGGTGGCGAGTCCATCTACGGCGGCAAGTTCGAGGACGAGATCACGCGCGACCTCAAGCACACCGGCGCCGGCATCCTGTCCATGGCCAACTCCGGCCCCAACACCAACGGGAGTCAGGTGCGGCATCGTCGGCGGAATGATTGTGTGCTCTGTGTGATTTCGGGGGCATGAAGATCGGGTGCGGAGGTCCGGGCGGTGCGGCCGGGGGCGCAGGCGGAGTGTTGCGCACGGCGCTGGCCATGTCAGGCACCGCTTTGACGTGCGTCTGCCTCTGCCTGCCCCACACCTCGCAGTTCTTCGTCTCGCTTGCGCCCACGCCGTGGCTTGACGGCAAGCATACAATCTTTGGTGGGTAGCGCTGCCACCTGGGGCATGCGGCTGTGAACGGGCAACGCATGCGTTGACGGGCAGCAGCAAACATTGAACGAGATGGCACATGCCCTAGCAGGCAACCGAGGCAGCGACCACAGACATAACACACACGTATGGCCTCGTTTTTACCACAGGGCGCGTCACCTCGGGTATGTCCGTCATCAAGCGGCTGGGCAACGTCCAGACCGACAACCTTGACCGGCCCGTGACGGAGGTCAAGATTATTCGCGCCCGGCCGGCATAAGCTGAGATGTAGCTGCTATGGAGCCGCTAGAACTGCTTCAAACGGGGCCGCAGCACTGACGTGCGGCGCGGTGCGAGGTGGGCAGCGTGTGACGCGCGCGGTGGTGCTGCTGTGGCTTTGGGTTGTATTACACTTGTGGCCAGTGCTTGTGGCTTTGATGGACAGCGAACGGCGTGACGTGAAGGACACAGGGTTGGGGCAAAGCGCACCCAGTTGCCGCAAAGCTTGACTGGCATGGTTTGGTACGGCTCACGCCCGGACTCAGTTCTGAGGACCTTGGGTCTTGAGCAACTAGGTGCCTATCTAGTGTGGTACCTTGGTTGATCCTGCGTTGGAGATAAAGTTGCGGTTTTGGGCGCGTGAAGGGAGGCAGGAAAGCACCAGGTGCCGCCCGCCACATCGGGGCGTGTACAACAACGGGGAGGGCCGTCCACCGGACTCCCCGCGCGTCAAGTCTTTTTCATATGACATTTTCAAGTAGAGTCGGCAGAATCCTGTTGCTGGACTTCATTTGAAGAGTGAACAAGTTAATAACAGGGTGTCCTCATTACCGTCACTTTCGGCCAACTTGGCACTGTGCTTGTGGTTGGGAAGTTCCCATGCGTAGATCCCAACAGTCCCTCCGCTTACTGGCGGGCCTTGCGAGCTCCGCGCGCACGGGTCAGCGGGCAGCCCAGACGCTGACTGCGCTCGCGTTGAGCGAGCGGCAGCTCTCGTCGCAGACAGCCTCGACCTCAGGACATGGCTACTTCTCAGGATGGCCATTCGCTGCCCTTCCGCTGCTAGCCGTGGCGGCCGCGGGCACCACGCTCGCCGATGGAAAAGACAGCCCTGACCAGGAGGGCTTCCACCTGCTGCCGCTCGGTTCACGCCAGCGCATCTTCTTCAAATATGAGAAGCGCATTCGGGACATGAGCACGCTCGACAAGGGTGCGTGTCGTGAGGATTCTGCACATGCACGTTCTCGCGCCCTTCCTTGGCCCGTGCTGACGGGAGCGGCCCCCTTGTCCTCTGTAACCGTCACATACCGCAGTCTTCGAATACTTCAGCTCGCAAGAAAAGGACAAGCACAAGTTCCTCACGGACGACGACTTGCTGCGCGCCATCGTGCCCACCTACCCGCCCAGCGAGTCGCACCTTGACCGCTCCGGGTCCCTCGACGGTGAGGCCCCCTAACAGCGCTGGAGCCTCAAGGGCTTGCAATGGATGGGTTATGTTGAGGCATTGACACGGCGGCCCTAGATGTGGGCGGCGGCTCGTGTCAAGCAGGTTGAAGCCAACAGACCGGCGTTGTTCCATGCAGGCGAGCGCCACAACACACGCCCGCAGCCGTTCTGGAGTAAGGCACACACCGGCTTCTTCAAGCAGGTAACACCAACATTCTCGATACCTGCCGCGGCCTGCCACTGCCCGTTGCCGTTGACTGACGCAGCTACCGCGGCCCGGTGTGTTGGTTCCCAGTTCGACGTGGACGGCGACGGGCTCATCTCCTATCCGGAGTTCCTGCTGGTGCTGACGCTGCTGTCCATTCACGAGCGGGACGTGAAGACCATCTTCGACGTGGTGGACCTGGACGGCAACGGTGGGTCGGGGCCATGGCACAGGACTGCTGGTAGCACAGACACGTTGGGGGTCTGATCGCAGGTCCGGGCCAGGTGGCCTTGGCATGGAATTGAGAAACGAGGTCCTCTTGTTGACATCAGGACGCTCCGGTACGGCGCCTGCTACATAACCCGCAGGCCAGATCGACGCCGAGGAGTTCAAGGCGGTCATGGAGCTGCTGCAGGCCATGGCCAACGTGCACACCTCGAAGGTCGGCCGCTCGCACAAGCTATCCATGTGAGTTGCGGCAGGTTGGAGCAGCCCGTTCTACCGCAAAACCAGGGTGTCGTTGATCGAGTTGCACAGGGAACTGGGCAAGAGCGTTTGCGTTGCAGCCGTCAACGCGTGCGCAAGGCGGAAGCCGGTGTCGCCTTGCCGCCCTAAACTCCTGCTCGTGCCTTCGGCCCTGCCCTGCGCACCGCAGTGACTCGGAGTCTGGAATCCTGGTGTCGTTCTTCGGCAAGGATGGTGACAAGAAGCTGTACCTGCCCGAGTTCCAGGACTTCCTCAAGAAGCTCCACGAGGAGGTGCGGGGCGATGAGGGGGTGGCGGGGCGGCGGTCGAAGGGGCCTTCCGCAACCAGGGGCGCAAGATTCAGGTGCCAGTCGGGCTGTTGCTGTTTTGCCATGTGGGTGGCCGGAGTAGCGGTGAGCTTTTTGGGCAGCCTGACGCAGAGACGCTCCGCTGTCACGACACAGGTGGTGAAGCTGGAGTTCGCGCACTATGACAACATGGGCCGCGGCTCCATGGCGCCCGTGGACTTCGCGCGCAGCCTGGTGGCCACCGCGGACGTGCGCCAGGTGGACAAGCTGCTGGACCGGGTGAGTGAGCGCGGCGAAGGGCGGGCTGGGCCTTGCGGGGCGTGGGGCGTGCCGTATGGTAATGCGCAGGTGCCGGGCCTGTGCAGCGAGCGGGTGCTGGTCCGTGGCAGTGGCCGGCGTCTGGCGCGGGAGGCCGTACCGGAATCCACAGCGTGCATAGATGTTACCGTGTACCGATACCCGCATCCGCACCATCTTGTTGCCGACATGGTTCCCGCGCTTCCCGTGCTTTGCAGGTTGACGCGCTGGAGCCGGAGCTGCTGCGCAAGCGCATCAGCTTTGACGAGTTCCTCAAGGTGCACCAGGTGGAGCGGCGGCTGCACACGCTGCAGGTGGCGCTGGACTTCTTCGCGCAGGTTGGTGTGGGTGTGGGTGTTGGTGTGCGTGGGGGGGTGTTAGAACGGCCAGGACAGCGTGCCATGGCGCTGCTCAAGCACACACACACACACGCACGGCGTGTGTGCTCGCGGGGGCTATCTCCTGTCGTGACGCCCCGTACAGCACACCATTCAACGCGCAACCCCCGCCACCGGACGCAGGTGGGCCGCGCCGTGACCAAGCCCGACTTCGTGAAGCTGCTGAAGAAGCTGCTGAACGTGACGCTGCCGCCGCACGTGGTCGACATCATCTTCGCCGTGTTCACCGACGACAAGGGCAACCTGGACAGCGCCACCTTCCTGGAGGTCATGCAGCGAAGGGAGATTATGTGGGGCCGCCGGGTGCGTGCCGGGCTGCGGGCTGGCGGGCGGTCGTAGCGTATGCGCGGCGTTCGGCAGCGGAGCCGGCCGCGCAGCGGCAACCGTTCCAGGGGCTGGGCTTACTGTACCGCATGCACCCGCATGCCATAAGCGGCGGCGGGTGCCAGGGCCTGCTCCCACCTTGCATCCAGCCCGTGCATCCTGCAGCCCGTCATGAACCGCCCGCACGCACCCGCGCACACGCCACCCGCAGAAGAACTCGGACACGGACGGCTACCCGCCCGGCACCTTGTCGCGTGCGATGGTGTGCATGCGGAGGTGCTTCTACGACGACTAGTTGGAAGCCAGCTCTAGGCAAGAAGAGGAGGCAGCGCCAGCGGCATGTCACAGCAGCGGCAGGCCATGGCAGCGTGTTGTGGGAGGCAAGCTGGCGGCGCGCGGGGTACTGGAGGCACGAGGGAGGCCCTGCGCCACGCGTCGCGGCAGGTGCGCGTGTGGCAGCGGGCTGCGGTAATATGGCTTGGATGAGTATTGTTACTTGTGCGAGTACAGGCGGCGTTGCTATGACTTCGGGCGGTGAACTTGTGCGATGTTACGTTGAAAAGAGGATCAGGGGAGGATGGTGGGGAGCTTCGCGGGGGCATGGTGCAGGCGCAGCCATGGGTGGAAAGTCCATGTCCCCATGTAAATCCTGATGGCCTTGCACTCCTGAACTTGGCTCGGGTCGCCTCGAGCGTAATCGGTGCATGACACGATGGGGGCGGAGTCGCTCTTCGCTTCGCTTCACTCAGCTCACACTGTTATCGCTGCTACTAGCTAGTCCTACCATGCATATTTTCACAGCCAACTTGGTAGCCTGGCGACACCGCCGCCGACGCAACAGCGGATCGATGTTCGGCGTCAACTTGCCTTCAGCTGCAGCACAGCAAACAGCGTGCCCTTCAGCTTTGACGCTGTTGCCCCCACGCACGTTGGCAGCGTTCATACGTTGTGGCAGAGTAGACTAGCGGCGCCCGAAGATTTGCACCACCGCCGCCGTGTTTTCATCGCTATGCCGTGTCACAGGCCGCTTTTCGGTTGCGTCATTGTGGATGAGGAGCTGGGGGAACTGCCTGTGGCCTCGGGCTTTTCGCCCTTGGCCTGAAGGTGCTCCGATTGCGCCACTGAATGGCGCCAGACCCGCAGCAGCTTTGCAAACTGGCTGTGGCAGAACCCGTCAGCATCTGACAATGCGGCGGCAGAACGATCCGCGAGCATACGTGCCGCGGCCGAGTCGTGCCCAAGTCCACGACGTCGAAGGAGAGCAGAGCGCGCCCAAGGAGTGGGCGCTGCGCAAGCGTGGCGTTGAGAGCTGGCGTTCGCAAGGATCGCAACGCAGCCTCGCTCTGCAGGTGGGCTAGCAAGCAGTGCAGCCCCCACTTGACGCCCTGACCGTGTGGGTCAGGGATTCTGATTGCCTGACCATCTGGGTCAGGTAACTGCCGGCCGGTAACGGCTGGTGTCTGCGAGACCTCCATGCAGCTGGACCCTCCGCAATGATTACGCGCCACCTCATGAGGAAGCCGAATCTGCAGGGATCAGCCCGAGCTACCTACCATGCCGCGGCGGCTGCGCTTCTCGTGCACCGCCGCGGCGGGCTTGCCCTGGCTGCGAAAGCAGGTGCGCAGGGCATGCGTGTCAAGGCGGACACTGCTATGGCGCAAGTAGGTGCCAGTAGCCACGTGCGTGGGGGCCAGCAGGCAGCGGAGCGCAGCGCAGCACAGCACAGCGCAGAGGAGTGCGGCGGAGCGCAGCCGCCCCGTGTGTCGGCTTCCATACCAGCCCCCTTCGTTGGGTGAGTGCGATTTGTACGCTGTACGCAGCTGACACTGCTTGCGAGTGCTCCGTTTCTCCATGTTGTTTGCTACGCAGCAAGGCGCAACCTGCACGGTCGCGAAGGCTTCGACCTCGGTTTTTTGGAGTGGGAAAGCTGTTAGACACGTTGTGCTAATCCGTGTGTTTGGCTGGGTTATGGGCTGGAGATGCATGATGTATGCGTCGATGCATCGGGCGAAAGATCTTGTTTGCGTGTGGCTGGCGTTAGTGTGGGACAGATGCGCACCGCCTCCAGCAGTCGGACGCTGTATGTGGTGTGTGATCAACGGGCAGACGCTCAGAAGGCGAGGGCGCGGAGTAGCATCGCACGCGTTGTCACGCGTTGTCGGAGTGGAGCGCGTAGCCGGGACGAGTATTTGCAAGTCGATCCGTGCTGGGCGGACCGCGGGGTGCACATACCGTACTCGCATGAGCAGTGCAGGTGTCACGTCATGCGGAACACGTCCTTAGCGCGCATTGGACCATTCGCATCACCTATTCATCAGGGATGCACCATTGTAACGCGCATTCATAAGACGGATAGAGTCCTGGGCTCGGAGCAGCAAACCAGCACGTTGCGTAAGGCTGTACGCACTGTACCTCGTACTGCTACTACTCCAGAGTTGAAGAAAATCAACGGGGGCTAGTACATAGTATGGAAACGTAGCAAAGAAGGAGGGGTCACGTACAAGGGAAGGGGGGGTACGTGGTACAAAAATTCGGCGGGGGGGATGTCCTCCCCTGCAGCGGACAGCACTATCATTGCCCCCCCCCCTTCCCCACGAATGCCCGCATTCAAGAACATGAAGGGCACACGATCATGTGGCCTTGCTGACACTTCGCATGCCAAACGGTTGCGCAAACACCTGACCTTATCATGTGTGACTGGTGGTAGACTCGCGTGGCACTGCGTCCTCTGCGGCTCTGCCTTCCTTTGTGCTTCTCACACAAGGGCCCGCCCGTCTATCCGCCCTTCTGCACTCCCTGCTGCCGATCCGCGTAGGATTGCTCGGCGGCGGCCCGCCCTCGGCGACAGCGCCAGCCGTGAGCCGTGCGGTGACGCCGATCCCGCCGCGGCCCGGCCCCCGCCGTTATGGTGAGGGCCGAGGGCGCCACTCGAGCGCGACGCAACCCGCCACGCGCCGCCAACGCCGCATTTCTGCGCATTCCCTTAGCAGCCCAGCCTGCCGCTGTTTTGCTGCCGCCGCCTGCCGTGTCGCGTGCCGTGGTGCTGGGCTGCTGGCCACGGCGTCGCTGGCCGCGGCGGCAGCGCCGCCGCAGCACATGAACTACGCGGCTGGACTGCTGGAGGGCCGCTGGCAGACCAATGCGTGCACACACTTACATGAGCAGTGCGGCGGTCACGGCATTGGGAACACATCCCCAGCGCGCCGTTGGACCATGCGCATCATTTATTCATCATTGTAACGCGCCTTCATGTCATGTGTGGCCAGAGTCCTAGACTCCGGAGCAGCAAACGATAGTACACTAAGTTGTGTTCATGCGTGCAACCCATTGCACGCATTCAAGAATGTGGAGGCCACACGATCCTGCCGGCCGAACTGTGCAAACGCTGCGGCCATGAAGCTTGATGGACTTGCGTACTATGTCTGCTGCCACCCCTGTGCGTGTGCCGCACAGCCCCAGGCCTCCAGCATCACGCACACCTATCCATAAATATCCCTGTCAGGAGTCATGCAACTGCCATGCGAATTGCGAACAGGATATGCGGACTCAATAACGAGCGTGTGCCTCACTGCGAACGTCTACGGTATGTTACTCTGGGAGGGCCAGCAACCTCAGCATGAACCCTCGGCATTGATAGCACGCAGTGTGTCCCATGGCAGCTATACACCGTCCCTGTGCGTTTGGATACCGTACTCTGACTCTCCCCTGACGTGCGCCAATATTCTTATTGCGAGCTTTTCCATGCAGCGTTGTGCCAATCCACACGCCGCCACGATGCGTACACTGGCATTCATGTTCCTTCAGGAGTGCCACGAGTGCCAGGTATGGCCAAGCTTCCATCCCACGCCCCGCCGGGCGCCCAGCCGCCCCCCCCATACGGTAATTCCTTAACACAACCGTAGGACGGGTCAGACAAAGCCAAACCACAATTGTCCGAGGCTGGGAAACTTATGAATGCGACATTACAAAGAAGGGACAGTCCCAAACTTATGCAAGCCAGTGGCGTCCACGAAAGTATGTATGGCGCGAGTACCGTAGAAGCGGCATCACCTATGATTCCATGGGCCGTGAGCCCTGCGTCCAGCTGCATGACGTTCCATGCACCAGTGCTGCTATGCGGGGGCCGCCGCCTTCTCCACCGCCCGCCAGTGGTCGTAGTTTGAGACATAGCACGCCAGCAGCGGCCGTGCGCCGGGGAAGGCTGAGGCCAGTGCGTGCACCAGCGGCAGCGCGATGAAGTCGTAGAAGCCTACTTGGCTCTTGGACACGCCCTGCTTGGTGCGGTCGAAGAGAGGGCTGATGGGCAGGCCCAGCTCCTGCTCCTTGTCGCCCTGCCGGAAGAACTCCTCCTCCAGGGCGCGCACCCACCTGCAGTACACCACAGGGCAACACGCAGTTTGCGTGCAGACACCATTGCAGATAAACAACGGCACGCGTCATCCTCGGGCCCCAACTCACCGCTTGTGCACCTCCACATCCTCTCCCAGGTGTCCCAGGTCAGCCGCCTTCAGCGCGATCTGTGAGGCAGGTGCAATTGCAAGTCGGCGCTTGCAATCTACCGTACGGGTACTGATTGCACTGTGTGATGTGCAACGTTGTGTTAGCATCGTGGCCTCAAGATCGCACCGACATCCACGCCTGGCGTATGCCCCGCACCTGCAGCGAGAGCGTTCGCTCCGTGTCGTCCAGCGGCTTGGGGTCAAAGGTTCCTAGCAGCGTGAACGATGCGGCCGCCTCCGCTCCGTCGATATCATCGTCCGCGCCACCCACCCCGCCGGCGTTGGTCTGATCCGGACCAGACCTGCAAGTTCATCAGTGTAAAGTCCATCAGTGTCAAACTCATCAACAAAGCACGCGCAAGCCGACCCTAGAATGTCCGTGAGCAGCACCACCCGTGCCGTCACTTACTGCTTCACTGTTCGGCTGGGCTCCGCTGCAAGGGCCCATGGGCCCACATCTTTGTTGTAGGCTGGCAGGTGATGCGCGCTGTTAAAGTGTGATAGCAGCGTGAAGTGCTGCTTCATGTCGGTCGCCATCACCAGGTCTAGCACCTGCGCAGTGAGGGCCAAGCAGCGGGATACGGTAGGAACATTGAGGCGGTGAGCGCGGGGCAAGACCTTGTGGATGCGTTGCCTTCCCCATTGCCCAATGGGCAATTGCCGACAGAATCCCGCAATCCAGCCCCAGCCGCCCCAGCCGCCCCAGCCGGCCAGCCTGCGCGGCATCACGGCTCCGCGCCGCACCTGCTTCCTGAACGCGTTCTTCTCGGGCTGTGTGAGGTGCGCCAGGACGTTCATGTCGGGCTGCAGCAGCATGCTGAAGAAGGACGCGCCGTGGTGGTTCTCCAGCGGTGAGCGGTCGTTGTAGCGCACCGCCAGCGGGTCGGAGGTGGCGATGAGGAAGTCGGCCGTCAGGCCCGGGTGGCCGTGGTCGTGCACGAACTGCGTGCGGGCGAAGAGGCAGTTGCGTGATGCGACCACCAACAATCGCAATGCCCTTCACGCAATGTCGCGGCATGCATGCGCACAGCACTCACCGCCGCAAAGTAAGCGGCCAGCAGCCCCACTCGGTCCAGGTAGTGGGTGGTCAGCCCCGCGCCGCGCAGCAGCACGTGGAACGTCTGCAGCACGTCCGCGGCGTGCGTGGAGTTGTGGTAGGGGTTGTCCACGTACCCCAACTCAATTGTGCGAAGCAGCCTGCGCGCGAGTGCGAGTAGTAGGGTAGAACATGTCAGATTTGAGTGCGAGCGTGTGCAGGCTGTTTCGACCGGGCCCAGCATACCGGTACGCCCGGCCAACGCCTAGTCTGCACTGACCTTGCCAACTTGGTGGGTTTGATCCTGAACTGGCTGATGAGTCCCTCGCGGTGAAACAGGTAGAACCCCAGGCACGACAGCGCGTGACCCTGGGCGATGGATGCAGGAGGGCAATTGACTAATTGAGTGATCACACCAGCGCGGGGAGAAAACATAGACACATTCCGCACGCAGCAGTCTCTTGAATGCCGGCCGTTCCCCGTGTCCCTCACCTTGGTCACCTCCGCCAGGTGCCACATGTCGTACTGCCACGCGTCAGCCAGCGCCAGAGCCCGCTCCACCTGACGGGAGCGGCGGCGGTGGGCGGTGGGGACGGGCCGGACGGCGCGGGGGTGAGGGGATGTGTACACGGTACCAGCCCAATCTAAACTAAACGATGCAGATGCAGATGCAGGTAGTCAGAGAATCATGTGGTCCAAGGTCAGCCCTCCGCCCTAAGGCGCACCATTCGCAGGACACCTGCCCGGCGCCAGTTGCATGTATGCTCAACACGCATGCTCATGCACCAGAATAGAGACGCGCCCAACATGCGCGCCCACATGCTCACCTCATCCAGGACAGGCGCCGGCACGTGGCCACACGCCCGCGCCACGCCGTCTGAGTCGCTGCCGCTGCAGCTCTTGGCGCTGGCCCCACCGTCCGCGTCCGACTCGCTCGGTCTCGCCGAGCGCGACAGCAACAGCGCCAACGCATCTCGCAGCGACTCTGCCGTCACAGGCTCCTCCTCCACATCTTGGAGGGAGGTGGAGGTGCTGCAGCCCTCCGGGTGTGCCCCGTCCATCGGCGACGAGTTTGACCGGGACCCGGCCGCGTCCGCCGAGCAGCTGCTGGCGCCGCCTATCTGGTGCATCAGCGCGTCCATCACCTCCGCCTGCGCACACGTCCACACACATGGCGGCCATTGGAGTTTGGGTGGAGTGCGAGGAGCGCGCAGGCACGGCTTCACGCACCCACGCCGATATGTCGCGCCCGGCAGGCAGCCAACAACTCTTCGCGGGTCCCGCAACCCCATGCGCACTCGCCCCATGCGCACTCGCCCCATGCCCGCGCCCGCGCCCGCGCCCACGCCCGCGCCCACGCCCACGCCCACGCCCACGCCCACGCCCACGCCCACGCCCACGCCCACGCCCACGCCCACGCCCACGCCCACGCCCCCTCGCCCGCTCGCCCACACCCGCCCGCTCGCCCACTCACGTCCAGGTCTGTGGCGGCCCGGATGTGGCCGCCCGAGTTCAGCGGCTCGTACAAGTCCAGGTGGCGCAGCAGCACGCTGCGCGCCAGCGCCACGTCGCGCAGGTCGGGCTCGCGGCCGTCCAGCATGTCGGACAGGATGGACAGCAGCACGTCGGCGGGCGTGTCTGAAGGCACGGGGGAGGGGAGGGGCCGGGGTTGCAAGGATCGATGGCTGGTCAAGCGCTGGGCGCGAGGACGAGCGGAGTGGGCAGCGGCGAGGAGCGCGTGCGCCGTGCAGGAGGGGCGGGTGGGCGTGCGGTCGAGCGGGCGCGGGCGCTGGAGGAGCGCGCGGCTACGGCTTTTGATTGTTGCGGAGTGGAGACAAGTGAGCGGCGTGTATGCGTGTCGGCCCCTTCCTTGGCCAGCGTGCAGTGCGGTGCCGGGGCGCGTGCTCGCTCCGCACGCCGTGCAACGCCGCGACGCACCTGTCCGCAGGGAGGCCCAGTCGAGCAGGTGGCTCTCCATCGCAGCCAGCTCCTGCAGGCGGCACATGCAGGCGCAAGTGCAGGCGCAGGTGCGGGTGTGGGTGTAAGTGCAGGCGCAGGTTAGTACATCGTGCACTCGTAGTTAACGTAGGCGCGCAGAGCAGCAAGGCCCGGGCTCCACCCCCTGACACGCAGGGGCACGTCACCGCATGCATGCACCGATACAGCTAGCCGCTTTGTCAGCGGCAGCCCTCCACTTTTCCCAGCCCGCGCACCTCTGACAGGTAGCCACTGCGTTTCAGGCGCGGCAATGCACCACCACCGCAGCAGCAGAGGGGGCAGCGGCGGCAGGTGGGAGGGGGCGTGCAGGTCAGCGGTGCAAGGCATGTTTTCCAAAATCGTGCATTGCCGCATCTTTGTCCCCGTTGCGACCGGTCTTACCCGAACAAGCTGGCGTCGCCTTCGCCGTCCTCGTGGTCCCCGCCCATGAAATCGTCACCCAGGTGCGCCGCGTCGCCCAGCGCCCCCGGCAGCTGGGGCGACTGCGTAGCACGAATGATGCAGGCAAGCGCACATGCAGCAGATTACAACCGTAGGGCACTGACACAAGGCATTTTCGTACTGGGGCCAGCTGTCCCCACCGATTCGACCCCGAAACGCTGGGAGTCCGTCCTACGAACCAGCAGCGGACATGCAGCAGCAGAATTGCATGCCGCCGGGCTCACCGCGCCCCTGCATACCGTACAACCTCCAACACCTCCAATACAATCCCACAGTTTCGTCCCTTGCCTTTGGCATGTGGCTCCAAAAATTGCGGCCGCCATTTGCCAGGTCCTTGATCATGCCCGTGTTGGCTGTGGCGCCCTGCAATGGCGTAGGCATTTCATGCACAAGATGCTACCTAACATCATGGTTCGCGCACATCAGGCGCTGGCTCCTCTCGCGTCCGGGCCAACTCTCACGCGGCCGGGCAACGCGGCATAGAGATACCCCGGCATCCTTTCGCCCGCCCCGAGCTCCAGGCCCACGGGCCGAGCCAGTGGCACGGCCAGTGGGCGGCACCCTAGGTACCCGCTGAAGCGCCACTGCCGCTGAGCGTTGGCGGGTCACCCACCTTGGCCAGCCCACGGCTCGCCGCGCCACCGGCCGCGCCATGCGTCTGCTGCGCAATATTTCGCCCCGCCACCCGGGCTCTGCGAAGATTGCGAGGGGTGCGCAAGGGGCCCGGCACACACGGCACGGAAGCGTCGGGGAGCATAACGTGCGCTCAAGAGCCGTACTGCAACCCCCAGCAAACCGCCAGCTCACAAGCTCGCAAAATCAGCCTCAACAACCAAGAACTTGGCATTTTGACATTTGACAGACAGAGCGGCGGCCACTAACTGACATTAAGGCACATTCAGGAACTATTAATTACGTGACTCTTCTCACCCGCTCTTGAGCTCAACGAGCAGCCGCACTATTCGAGCCATTAGCCTGGCGGAACGTGCGGCTGACATTGTGCCGTCGCTCGCCGCAACCGGGCTAAGCTGCGAAGGGCAGTGGCGTGACCGGGGACCGGCGCATCCTCTCGCACGCAAGGTAATAAGGCTGTGTTACACAGGAATCAGCTCGTATGGGAAATATGGGCTTTTTTCATTAACGCGTGTCGAGCGGCTCGTGTCGTGAATGACATGGTGCCGGAATCGAGGCCTGCCGCGCCGCGGCCTTCGGCCTTTGGCGCTTCTGAGCTAGAAAAAACGTTTATCATGAAGGTATTTATACACGCACCAAAGAAATGACCAGCAACAGTTTGCCATTGTGCCCCTTGAAAGTCCCGTCGCGCGATGCCCCTGCCATTGAGGTTTTCCATCACTTCTGTAGTCCCAGGCACTCAAGAGGTGGGCTGGGGACCGGGGCACAGACTATGGGCCGGCTGGCTGGTGTACCGCGCCAGTCCGTGCGCAATTCGGGCGACTTGCGGCAGCGCGCGTAACGGTCCAACCAGCCACGATTTGTCTTTATAACTCAGGTTATCTCGATGGGCCGCATAATTGCGCAGGTAACAGCGCTGGGAATGTCGCTTCGCCCCCGAGAAGCCAACACCGACGGAGTGTGGACGTGCCGGGCGGTGTGCCCGATGACCCCCTCACACCTTCCTCCCCATGGTGCGCAAACCGCGCGGCTCAGCTCCACGCAGCCGTGAGACCGCCCCCCATATTGAGCACTATATTGAGCATACACTTAAGCACTACATGCAAGATGTCTACAGCCAAAAGTCGCAGCCATGACAACCTCCGTCTCACACAGACAATCTGGCTACCCATCCAATCAGCCTCCAATCAGTTGGCTTGAGCTTCAGGAGGTGGATGAGGCCTTCAACGTGTGCAACCGTTTCTATCGCACCAGGTGGTGCGGTAATAATGACTAATGGCCGCATGAACGCTAACGTTCTGTCGTAATACCCCTTGCAGGTGGACTCACATCCCCCCGCATGCGGAAGACGACGACCTCTCGACACGTGAGCGTGTATGCGTGCACGTGTGTCGTAAGCAAACCCAGGAATAAACTAAGTTGGGGGCTTGGGGCAGGGAAAGGAGGCATCTAGGAGCACCGGGCATGCGCCGCCGCACGCCGACACCAGCACCGTACGATGTCTGCAGGGAAAGCAGAGCCATCATGCCTTGCTCAGCCCCGATCACGGTCGCTATGCGGGGTTCCTGTCAGCTTTCCGTCATGCACTGATCGCACCGCAGGGTCAGCGCCTCTGGGCGGCCTGGCTGGGGGTGTGATGAGTCCGCGCCAGAGCGTGTGCTGCGGACCTGCCACTCCGGGAGGCGGAGGCGCAGGAGGCGGAGGCGCAGGAGGCGGAAGCGCCGGCCCGCGGAGTCGGCTGGCTGTGGGCGGCGGCACTCACATGCAGGTGACTGCAGGCGGGGGCATATACAGCGCTTGGGGCCTGCCGCTGTGTCATGGAAACGTCACAGCTGGGGTCTGCGTTTGCGCTGAGCGGGAGCGGAGATGGAAATTTGAGGAAGTCACCATGGGGGCCATCGTGGGCTGCAATTGCAGGAGCAAGTCATGCATGACCTGCTGGAGGCGCGGCGGCTGTCCCGCAGCAAAGCAGGTGCGGGCTAGGGAGGAAGGGCACAGGGATTTCAGCACGACCCCCTGAAGCTGCAGCTGTGTGCACGCCGTCCCGGGGGCTGGCGTGCGGGGCCCCAGCCATCCAGGCCACCGCTCCCGCCTTTGCACACCTTTTGCTAACCCATCCCTCACCGTGCTGCACAGCCAACCCCCCACCGCACCCGGTCCCTCGCAGGCACGCCCGCCGACCTGCTGCTGTCCATGTTGTCGAACATGCTCCTGGGTCTGACGCCCGACCGCGGCGACGTGGAGCTGGCGCGGAAGATGCTGCTGAAGCACGCCGACCCCTACCAGCCGCTCAACCTTGACACGCAGATGCGCGAGGCGAACCTGGACGTGAGCGCAACGGATCAGGGGCGACAGCGGGGCAACGACTGCGGTGGCGCGCTGGCGGCGCAGACTGCTGAGGCTTGGCGAAGGGCCATCAGCGCGGCGGGATGCCTGTGATGCGCCCCCGCATTTGTTTTTGTTTGAAAGGTTTCTTTTTGTTTTCCATGCAGGCGGATGTGGTGGGTTCGCTGATGCAGCAGCTTGGCGCGAGCGGCAGCGCAGGTACAGCGGCAGAGGAGCAGGCGGCCGCCGTGCAGGCGGCGGCGGCGGCGGCTGGTTCACGAGGCGCGCAGGGCGAACAGTCTAACGGCAGCAGCGCCGAGCTGTTGTTCCAGACGTCCTCCGAGGCGGAGGCGGAGTCGCTGAGGGACGCACTGACGCTGCTGCTAGGCCTGGGCCGGCAGCCATTGGGGTCCTCGCCGTTAGCTTCGGGGTGCGTGGCGGAGGACGAGGGCTGCACGACCGCGTCCATGGACAGCGCCAGCGACACGGACGGCGGCGCAGCACCACGGCCATGTCAGTGGGTGCCGCCGCCTGTGATTGACGAGGTAAGCACTGGTCGTACAGTTGGGAGCCGCCTGATGCACGCGTATTAGTCTCGCTGCTCGGTTGTGTCCAGTTGCTCTCATGGTCACGTGGGCCTGTGCGTAACCTGCTTCCCCAACCCCACCTCCGCCCCGCCCCGCCCCCCTGCCATCGCCGCCGCTCTCATCAGGTGGAGCGGGCTCTGGCGCTGGCTGACGCGTGGCAGTACGACATGTGGCACCTGGCGGAGGTGACCAAGGTGAGGGACACGGGGAACGGCCGGCATTCAAGAGGCTGCTGCGTGCGGAATGTGTCTTTGAGTTTCCCCGCGCTGGTGTGATCACTTAACCTCCCTCCTGCATCCATCGCCCAGGGTCACGCGCTGTCGTGCCTGGGGTTCTACCTGTTTCACCGCGAGGGACTCATCAGCCAGTTCAGGATCAAGCCCACCAAGTTGGCAAGGTCAGTGCAGACTAGGCGTTGGCCGGGCGTACCGGTATGCTGGGCCCGGTCGAGACAGCCTGCACACGCTCGCACTCAAATCTGACATGTTCTACCCTACTACTCGCACTCGCGCGCAGGCTGCTTCGCACAATTGAGTTGGGGTACGTGGACAACCCCTACCACAACTCCACGCACGCCGCGGACGTGCTGCAGACGTTCCACGTGCTGCTGCGCGGCGCGGGGCTGACCACCCACTACCTGGACCGAGTGGGGCTGCTGGCCGCTTACTTTGCGGCGGTGAGTGCTGTGCGCATGCATGCCGCGACATTGCGTGAAGGGCATTGCGATTGTTGATAGTCGCATCACGCAACTGCCCCTTCGCCCGCACGCAGCTCGTGCACGACCACGGCCACCCGGGCCTGACGGCCGACTTCCTCATCGCCACCTCCGACCCGCTGGCGGTGCGCTACAACGACCGCTCGCCGCTGGAGAACCACCACGGCGCGTCCTTCTTCAGCATGCTGCTGCAGCCCGACATGAACGTCCTGGCGCACCTCACGCAGCCCGAGAAGAACGCGTTCCGGAAGCAGGTGCGGCGCAGAGCCGTGATGCCGCGCACGCTGGCCGGCTGGGGCGGCTGGGGCGGCTGGGGCTGGATTGCGGGATTCTGTCGGCAATTGCCTATTGGGCAATGGGGAACGCAACGCATCCAAAAGGTCTTGCCCCGTGCTCACCGCCTCAATGTTCCTACCGTATCTCGCTGCTTGGCCCTCACTGTGCAGGTGCTAGACCTGGTGATGGCGACCGACATGAAGCAGCACTTCACGCTGCTGGCGCAGTTCAACACCGCGCACCGTCTGTCAGCCTACAACAAGGAAGCAGGCCCATGGGGTCTGGCCAATGCACGGCGCGCACAACGCACGTCACAGTGAGTGGCGTCTGCACATACATAACGCTGAACTGCTCTTTGCACACGATGAGGTGCAGTGGCTAACACTTGAACGTCGTTCTACCCCAGGAGCGGTTTCGAGCACGGAAGTGTCAATGGGACTGAGGAGGTCGTGGCTTCTGATGTGTCCTTCTCGGCGCGTGCCACGGCCGACCCCAAGCCGCTGGACGACACGGAGCGAACGCTCTCGCTGCAGGTGCGGGGCATAGGCCAGGCGTGGATGTCGGTGCGATCTTGAGGCCACGATGCTAACACAACTTTGCACTCACATAGTGCAATCAGTACCCGTACGGTAGATTGCAAGCGCCGACTTGCAATTTGCACCTGCCTCACAGATCGCGCTGAAGGCGGCTGACCTGGGACACCTGGGAGAGGATGTGGAGGTGCACAAGCGGTGAGTTGGGGCCCGAGGATGACGCGTGCCGTTGTTTATCTGCAATGGTGTCCGCACGCAAACTGCGTGTTGCCCTGTTGTGCACCGCAGTTGGGTGCGCGCCCTGGAGGAGGAGTTCTTCCGGCAGGGCGACAAGGAGCAGGCGTTGGGCCTGCCCATCAGCCCTCTCTTCGACCGCACCAAGCAGGGCGTGTCCAAGAGCCAAGTAGGCTTCTACGACTTCATCGCGCTGCCGCTGGTGCACGCACTGGCCTCAGCCTTCCCCGGCGCGCGGCCGCTGCTGGCGTGCTATGTCTCAAACTACGACCACTGGCGGGCGGTGGAGAAGGCGGCTGCCGTGGCTGCTGCCGCTGCAGGTGCTGCGATGGCTGCCGAAGGGACAGCTCCGGTGGCGGGAAATGGACAGCAGTAGCGGGCGCGTGGGAGGCACTGCGCGTGGGAGGCACTGCGCGTGAGAAGCGCAGCAACAAGGCCAAGGCGGGCATCAAGCGCGCCAAGGCCGCCAAGAAGAAGGCCGCCAAGGCTACCGAGGCCCAGATGCCGGCGGCCAAGACGCGCCGCGTTTGATTGTCGCGTTGTACGTTGCAGCGGTTTCATGCGTGTACGTGTGTATCTTTGGGCTGGGACGCACACGCACGCGCGTGGCCCGACCGCGCCAGTGCCGTCAGGTATGTAGCAGTATGGAGGGTTCAAACAGAACTGATGACGTATGAGTTTCCTCGGAGCTGTCGTATTGGTGTCGCACGCAAGATCGCAATGTACGGCCCCCTGACACGCCGGGTCGCGTTCACCTGGGTGCTGTACACAGCGCCGCTCAAGGGATGAGCCCAGTCGTATGCGCGTCTCCGCACTCCGGTTAGTAACCTTTATTAGTTACCCTGTTGGTGTGCGTCGGTTGTTCCGTTTTTATGCATTGTGAAGCATTAACACACAGTGCCCTTCAATTTGCTTCTTACTGAGATCACGTGCTCTTGAGACTACGGGTACAACCCGCAGCCGATTGCGTACTGATTGATTCGCTGCGCGAAAGGATGAACGGCGCAGCCTTGACGAATTATAACACAATATGGAGAACCGTTTTCCACGTGACGTACGGACACTTTTCCTTGTCGTCCACGTGTATACTGCTCTCGGGGCCTGGGCGTCCAATGTGTGCGTGACGGCTCCCCCCCGTGGACTGGAGATGATGCCGAGTGCAGGGAGTGCTCCTGCTGCAGCTGGTTCTGCAGGTTCTGTGGATGGATAGCAGAGCAGGGTTGGCTGGCGCGCAGGAGCAGCTATGGCAACGCGGCGCTGCGTAGTTTGCGCTAGTCGGACGACTGTGTGAGGCAGTGTGAAGCCAGGGCGTTAGGAAGAATGCGAGAACACATATATCATGACTCCTTAGGCCTGGTCAGGACGACTTTTATTTGACAGGCTGGCACCACACAGGCTGATGGGTGCGGAAGGTGCGGTGAGTTACGAAGCCTGCCGTATTCATGTGCCCAAGGGCCAAGGCTGAATGAGGTTACGCTGTCGGGCGCTAGCGCCCCCAGTCAGCTGGCACGTATGATGCTGCACATAAGGGGTTTTATCAGCATCGAAGCAGGCGCGGGCTAAAATGGGGCGACGATTGGGGAGTGAGGCCATGGTTTATATGGTACAGCGCAGGCACTGGATGGCCATGATGGCAGCACTGCAGGGCGCTGCTTGCGAAACAGTGCTCCCCTGAAGGCTGATGTAACACGCCGCCTGATAGCCGTTGTAGACAACCCGCACAAAGCATTCAGGTATGGCACCAATGCGGAAAGCGGGCAAATGGGCAACGGTGAGATAGCGATTGCATTGGTTACAGGAGGGACCTGCTGACGCAGCTTACGAGCCAGCGAGCACGTACTAGTACGGACGCCCTGCTCTAGACCTCAGGGGCAGGGGCAGGGGCAGGGGCAGGGGCAGGGGCAGGGGCAGGGGCAGGGGCAGGGGCAGGGGCAGGGGCAGGGGCAGGGGCAGGGGCAGGGCAGGGGCAGGGGCAGGGGCAGGGGCAGGGGCAGGGGCAGGGGCAGGGGCAGGGGCAGGGGCAGGGGCAGGGGCAGGGGCAGGGGCAGGGGCAGGGGCAGGGGCAGGGGCAGGGGCAGGGGCAGGGGCAGGCGCACATGCGCCGGGCCTTGACGCCTCGACGCCCGCGATCCCGAACTCTGAGGCCAGCCGTGGCACACATTTATATGCAAAGCTGTATAAAAGAACAACTGCCACATTCATAGGGTCGTTTGGTGCACAAACGAACAAGAAAGATGCCCGCAACAGCTCGCAAATAAGCGTGGTCGCTTACCTCGCTTGGCCGGAGGCCATTAAAAGGGATGGATCGACTAGTAGGGGCACTTTCAAAAGTCAGCGCCGCGTCGTCACAGTGGACTGCAACGAATGTGCTCAAGGCGCCTGGCGGACCACCCGCGCCAGCCGAAGCGCCAAAGGGAGAGTACCTGCGCCTGCCTGTGGAGTCAGCGCGACGGCTACGCTGGTTCGAGAAGGCGGATTTGCAGGCGCTCACCAAGTCGCATTTGCGCGAAAAACGGGAGTTGCTGGACACCGTCGCGGCGTTGAAAAAGGTGTCGGGCGGGCTCATGGTATTGTAGGGGCGCCTGGCGGCAAGCACGGGCGCCCAGTCTGGGCCACCCAGACTCCGGGGACCGTCGTTCGCGTTTGGGGTGGGTGCCCGAGTTCCGGCTGCCACGCCGAACGTGGCAAACACGGGAGCTGGCCTGCCACCGGCGTGCGCCTTGCCGACGCCGCCTCACACCTGCGTTACAGGTGTTGCTGCGGCATGGCGTGGATGAGAGCAAGGTGGACGCCGAGGTGGCCGCGCACCTGCGCGCTGCGGCCGAGGTGGCGGAGGCGCACGAGGGAGTTGCGTCCGTGCTGCTAGCTGCGCTGGAGCCTCACGTCAAGGTAATTACATCGCTGCTTCTTCACCCACGCCGCGACGTCTTGGTGGTTATGCACCTGATGGGGGATTCTATTACACGTCGCGTGTGCCCTCGCCCCAGCGTGTTGATCCCCGGCACCCTGCGTGGCCCGCACCAACAGGAGCTGCGCTTTGAGAACGAACGGCTCAAGGCGGCGGTAGCCATGTAAGCCGTGCAGCGCATGTGTGGGACTACCGGCGCCCTGCAATGCACTGCAGGACGGGGCGTTTGGGAGCGCTCTAGCTGTGCGTGTAGGGCCCATGTGTGCAGCTCGCAAGGGACACACAGGGCCAGGTGCGGCTCCCACGTAGCCGCTGTTGCACGGCTCACACCGGCCCTGTGTACGCGGTGGGACCTCGCAAGGGGATAAGTAGTGTCGTTGTGTCCCGGCGTCCAGGAACCAAGCCGCGGCCTCAGCAGCGCCCGCGGCGAACGGCGGCGCCTCATCTGGAGGCGCGGCCGGGGACGCGGCTGCGGGCACCAACGGCTCCTCCTCGGCGGCGGGCCTGCACGGGGTGCCCAGCTCCGGCGCGCTGGCCGGCGGCCTCTCCCGCGGCAGCCTGGCTGCGGTCGCCAGCGGGCCGGTTGTGCCCGCGCTGCAGCTGCCGCTGCGGCTGGAGCACCTGGACTTGGCGCAGCTGGGCGGCCAGGCGGCGGCGCGCATGGTGAGCGGTGGGGCGCACGGCCGACCGGGATGGGGGTTGCAGGGCTTGCGAGCTGCAAGGCAGCCGTGGAGGAGGGTGGGTGGGAGGGTGGCAAGGCGGTAGTGGGGGCGGGGCCAGACTCCAGACGCGTCTAGGTGGAGGGAGGCGGCGGTGGCCGGCAGGCCCGCAGTTGTTCGATCATGGGCACGCATGAGGAGCGTGGGGACAGGGGCCTCGAGCACGGATCACTACCGTATGCTTGTTGACGCCGGGGGCCCGCCGGGGGGGTTTGTGGTGCTGGCCGCTACAGGACCCGGCGGCGAAGCAGCAGATGGCGGCGCTGGAGGCGGAGCTGGAGCGCGCCGGCAAGCAGGTGGCGGAGCTCAAGGCGCAGCTGGCCAAGCAGCAGCAGCAACAGGCGGCGGCGGCGCGGCGCAGGTGCGTGTGCATGTGTGCGTCAGGGCGTGTGCGTAGGCACGTGTTCAAAATAACGGAACTAAGCATACGGGTGTGTGTGCGTGTGCGATCGGGCGGGTGGCAGGTTGTACGGGTTGGCGGGAAACACGCGACCCGGAGCAGCTGAGCAGCGCACTGGTGCTCAATGACTCGCCCGCCTTGAGACGCGGCGAAGGCGTCAAGTATTTTATCCCAATGTCCACTGTCGCCGAATCTTGTCGCTCCAACGCTGTGCCGCAGGGGCCCGGACGCCGGCGACGCGGTGGGCCTGGCGGCGATGCAGGACATGGTGCTGGAGGCGCAGGAGGCGGCGCGGGAGGAGGCGCGGCGGGCGCAGCGGGCAGAGGCGCGGGCGGGGCGGCTGGAGGGCGAGCTGAAGGCGCTGCAGGTGCGGCCCTGCTGGGCAGGAGGTCGGCGGGCTGTTGATCGAGGGATTGCCGGGTGATGCGTGGCAGGGGCTGCCGCGGCCTGGTGCAGCTGGAGGCTGGCAGTGCTGGTGAGAGCAGTGGCAACGCCACGTCGGCCTTGCCAGCAGGATGCCGCTAGCATTGCTAACCCCTAGGGTATTTCCCACCGCCCCGCCCTCCCCGCCGCCCCACAGGCGCAGCAGAAGACGCTGTCCAAGGAGCACGGCTCGCTGCAGCAGCAGGTGGCGACGCTCACCTCGCAGCTGGCGGAGGCGCAGGCAGCGGCCAGCAGCGCCAGCGCGGCCGAGGAGAGCCGCGCGGCGGCGGAGGCGCGGGAGGACCTGGAGGCGCTGCGGGCGGTCAACGCGGGGCTGCAGTCGGACCTGGCGGCGGCACGGGCCAACTACGCCAAGCTGGACGCGGACCTGCAGGTGGCTGAGGTGGCGGGGCGGGTGCCTGTCGGCGGTTGCTCGCACACATGCAGCAGGCGGCGCTGCATATTGTGGGAGCAGGCGGAGGAGCGAGAGTGTTGTCGGGTCGTGTGCGCACGCCGCCGTTCGTGGAGTGGCCTGCGGAATTTGCAGCAACTGCTGATCTACCGGCATTGTCGCCCCTCCGCTGCCCGCTGCAGCTGTCCCACCAGCGTGAGGCCGCCACCTCTGTGGCGCTGGCGGAGGCGGAGGTGCTGGCGGGCCGCTGCGACGAGCTGGCCGCCGCCAACATGACGCTCACGCAGCGGCTGGCGGATAGCCGGTCGGAGCTGGAGATGTCCAACTACTACAAGAAGGTGGGTGGGGCTGTGTAGGATGGAGGCAGCGCGCGTGCCTGCAGGGACGGCACCATGCGGTGCACACGGTTGGTGGTGCGCGCGCGGCGTCAACGTGTGGGCTTTCCGCCCCGTCCTGTGCCTGCTGTGATGCTGCTGGTGGTGTTTGTGCTGCAGATGTGCACCGAGCTGACGGAGGCCAAGGGCAAGCTGGAGAGCGACCTGCTAGGGCTGGCGCAGCAGCTGGTGGCTGCGGAGCACCGCGTCACCGACCTGGGCGGCCGCCTGGCGGACAGCGAGGAGCTGATGCGGCAGGCGGAGGCCCGCGCGCGGGCGGCGGAGGCGTCGGTGTCGGCAGAGGTGCGCGCCGGTGCACACAGAGAGCTGGCATGCACCAGCGTCTGGTAACGAGGCTGCTTGCGTCCCGCGACTCCCCCTGCTCACACGCCTCTCGGTTCCGGCGCAGGTGGAGCGGCGCTGCGGCGCGGTGCTGTCCAGCCGCGCGCTGTGGCCGGCGGCGCTGCGCGACGAGGTGACGGGGCTGGAGCGCCGCGCGGCCGAGCTGGACCTGGCGCTGGCCACGGCCACACGGAACGCGGACACGGCCACGCGGGAAGCGCGGGAGGCGCGGGCGCAGCTGCAGACCAAGGTGGGCGGCGCTGTGCCTTCCGGACAGAGGGGGCTGGTGCATGAGCGCCTGGGGCCTGGGCACCCGTGCCCAGAGGTTGTATGCGTGCACAACAGCCACACCCAACACCACACGGCTCACGATACCCTGTCCTCGTTATCACACCCCGCCTGCTGTTTCCCCAGTCGGACGAGTTGGCGGTGCTCTCAGCCGAGTCCATCGCCGCGGCCAGCTCCGCTGCGGACCAGCTGCAGCATCTGCGGGCGGCGGTGGCGGAGTCGCAGGCGCGCGCTGCAGGCCTCAAAGACGCGCTCGAAGAGGCGCGCGCTGAGGCCAGGGCGGCGGGCGACCGGGCGACGCGCGACGCACAGCCCGGTGCCGGGACGCGGCCGCTGACTGGCTCCTCCGGCAGCCTGCAGCACCGGACCTCCTCCTCAGGGAACGTGGCGGGGGCAGGGTCGGGGGGCGGCGGCGCTGTAGCGGGCGGCGGCCACGGCCACGGCCCCTCGCCGGTTGCTAGCATGCCCACGCCGAGGTGGCAGGTGCAGAACGTGGTGGGCGGCGGAGGGCTGTACAACCTGAGCAACGGGCTGGGGCACGGCGGCGCCGGCGGCGGGGCCGGCGGCGGCGGTGGCGAGGGCGGCGTGGGCAGCCAGACGCCCACGGATATGGTGTACCTGAAGAACCTGCTGCTCAAGTTCCTGGAGGCGCACCTGCTGAGCAAGATCACGGAACGGGACGCGCTGCTGCCGGCGGTGGGCACGCTGCTGCAGGTAGGGGGGTGGGGCTGCAAAGGTGGTACGAAGGGGTGTAGCGGGGTAGGCAGCAGGCGTAGGGGCGCGCGTGCCGCGGCGGTGGGGCGGGGTCCGGCGTCACGTGAGGTCATTGTTGCCGTGCTGCCTATTATCCAAGCAGGGAGGGAGGGAGCGGCGCAGGGCACGGCGGTTTACGGGTCGCTGGCTTATGAGCTGATGCGTCCATTGACCTGACCCTCCCCTTCCCCCCGGCCGCAACCATTGTTTCAACGCCCGGCTGTACTTGCAGGCCTCGCCGGCGGAGTATGCCGCGTTGCAGGTGTGACCACGCGGTGTGTGGTAGAGACGTGCGGTGTGTGTCTGTCACGGTTATCACGTGATCATGCATAAATGCATGTGTCTTCTAGTGCCGCGCTTTGCCTGACTGCGCCACTTCTTGCCCTTCATGCCTTGCAGAAAATTCTGAAGGCAACGCAACCGCCAAGCCGTCAGATGCTGTCCGTTTTCGGGCTCTCTCGATGACAGATTGTGTGGCGATGTCAGACGCTGCGTGTGGCGTGCGTTGGGGGCGTTGGGCAGGCAGGCTCCGCCATGCTGGGCGCCGGGAGTGTTGGCTGCCCCGTGTTGTGCCGTGGAAAGGCGATGTGCAGGGGGGTGTAACGTGAATCTGCGGTCACCGAAGTGCGGTCCACAGTTCTTAGCAGGACAAGCAGAGGCCATGTAACTTCACACCCGCTGCCCGGCGCCCAGCCACACGCACGCGATGCACCGTGCGCTGCGTCGATGCATCTCACGCGGTGTGGCGTTGAGCAGGAAGGCAGATGGGCTCCAGTGTGACCTTGCCGCTCCACATCCATGGCGCCCTACCACCAGCACGTGATGCATCAAGCCACCAACCGACGTCAACGAGCTAGACACAACCAACCGCACGTTTGGTCTCAGGGTCGACAGTCGGGGCCCCCGCAGGGCAGCGCATTGTACCACCGGTACCGGTCCCCTTGCACAGGCGTGCTCAACGTGCCGGGCATCCGCAATCAAGGGAGCATCAAGGGCTCAGTCACTGTCAACCAGGTCGATCACCTCCTTCTCCTGCTCGCGCTTCTCCTGCTCAGCCAACTCCAGCAGCCTCTTCTTGGCAAAGGGGGCCAGCTCCTCCACCCTGCCCAGCGCCTTCCCCTCAATGGCTCTTCCGATCCCTCTCTGGAAAACCCACCCCTCAGCGCACTTGTACGTAGTAGCGCAACCGGCGCACAACCTGTTGTCGCGCCGCTTCTTTATTTCCTTCTCACCACGCAACCACTTGAACGCGCAGCACAGCACGCACACACCCTGCCTCAATGCGATGTCCAGGGCCACCTGGCTCACCAGCTCATAGAACTCAGCAAAGGTGGATCGGGCACTCTGGGCACTCTTGGGCGCCATATGCCCATAAGACGGCACCCCTGACATGGCCTCCTTGCGCGCATTCTCCTTCATCTCGGCAGCTTTCATGATCAAATTCTCGTACATATGCCTCATGTAGGCCGCAAAAGTGGGAAACGTGGCGCGTAGGGCCGCCTGCCCCGCGCTACCCCCCGCGCTACCCAGCTCGGCCATGTGCGCACGGTAGCCCTCCTCGCCCAACTTGGCGCATAGAGCCGCCTGCCCCGCGCTACCCAGCTCGGCCACAAAGATAAACAAAGATTACAATGCTTGGAGGAGCAGCTGCCAGATTTGATTGCTGCAGGTGTCATTTCACATGTGCAGCCGATTGGGCTGGGCCGGGACATCAGCGGCTGAGGGGTAGGCCACAAGCGCGGCGTGGTGGGCTGGCGCTTGGAGTTTGGCGTCGTGCTATGTTGTGGAGCACGCCTGTGCAAGGGGACCGGTACCGATGACACGATCACACGATCACACGATGACCATACGTGGGTCAAGACGTGGGGTGCCGTGCTGGGTTCGTGAATGCATATCGACCGGGACAGGTCTGCATATTAGGAGGCGCGGCTCCTGGGCGACGAGCAGGATGGAGGGCCTTCCATCATACGGACCGCTCCCACCCATCTGCACGGACTGTCCCCCCCATTGACGTTCCTCCCACCAATAGCGGACCTGAGGTTCGTACCAACGGATACTGTAGGCAGTACCGAGTTACATTCGGCCAAGTGGCACCCACTGCGGACGCTCAACTTGGCGCGACAAACCGAAGCCAAGCGCCCATGCAAGCGCGCCCAGCACCCCTCATCATGCTGGGATCCATCCAGCCTAGCTCAGCCCAACCAGCTCCGCTCGGTCCGGACCTACAACACCTTCCACGGCCGACTCCACAATGGGCACATGCACGGCTCCCGGGAGCCTGAACCACCCCTAGCCTGAACAAACCATCAACACTCCATTATCGGCACATCCCGCGCACACCATACGTGCAGCTGAAGGCGCTGCCGAACCTTTCTACACTACTACGACTACCCCTACGACTCCTGCTCCCTGCTGCCCCCATCAGTCGTTCCTACGATGGTCTCATCCTACAAACACGCACATGGTCCGTCACCATCATCAGTAAGTGCTGTAACACGCAGAGCTACCGCCAGTGCCCGAGTAACTATCCTACCCTGCCCACCACCATATGTTTCGCCTCCAGGCAGGTTCCATGAGCTGTGCTGCAGGGACGACGAGCCCAATCTAGTTCGTATCCGCTGTGCGCAGCAGCTTTTTCTGCTTCTTGTCCTTCATCATCTTCTTCACCGTGGCAGCGTTGGTGATCTGCGCGCGTGCCAGCCGCAATGTACGGGGCACAAGGTTCAGGAGACGTCGGGTGAGCCAATGTGGCCGACAAAGCAGGCGCCGACCATGAGCCTCCGTGCCTGGCAACCCCAGGCCTCTCACCTTTTGCGTGACCGCGCTCTTGGCCTGGTTGGCCTGCTTGCGCTCCCTGGCCGCCTTGCGCTGGTCCGCGGCAGCCTGTTGACGACAGCGGCAAAAAGCAGGTGTGTGAGCATTGTTAGGGGTCAGTGCTGGTGTATGTTAGTACGGTATGTAGATCGAGCTCTCGCCCCAGCAGCGCAAGCCGTGTTGACACCATCGTGAGGGAGACGATGCAGAGGCCCTGCACGAATCCGGGCTGTCCGCACCAACAACATCTGCGCCAGCCCACACCCAGTGGACCTCTCCGGTTCATGAACCCACCCGCGGCGGTGCGCAGCACTAAAACTATCACCGCCCGGTGCCCAAAGGGCACAGCACGACGCGCTACTCGACACATGCCCGCCACGCCTCGCACCTTGCGCTTGGCCTTGGTTTCTTTCAACGCCTCTGCCTTGGTTTCTTTCAGCGCCTTGTTTGCCGCCTTCTCCGTCATGCGCCGCCCCCAGCTCTTGTTGCTGCTGACATTGGCCTTCATGACCTTGCTAGCGCGTTGCCCCGGCGCCTTCCATACTTTTCCCGACACCTACAACACAAGGACCGGGCGCCACAGCTGCGGTGAGGGGCAACGGCATGCAGACCCGCAGGACGACCGGTCTCGGCAACCGCGCCAGTCGCGCCGAACAGGCGCACACAGGGTGCACGAGCGCTCACCGGGCGCCAGGTCTTCTCGTCCGCCTTTTGCCGCTTCCCTGCCTGCGCGGCGTCAGCCACCGGCTCGTCCTGCTGCATCGTCGTCTCCTCCTCCATCGGCTCCTCCTCAGACTCCTCGACGCGCTTCCGCTTCTGGGACTTGATGGGGTTCACCTTGTAGCCCTTCGGTGCCACGCCCACCAGCCGCCGCAGGTCCGTGCTCTCAAATTCTTTAGGGTACTGGGGAGGCATGTACTCCTCCACGGCGTCGACGGCCATTTTCGGAGGCGAAATCGTTCACACGAGCCGCCGGCTGCTGTGCACCCCTTCAGCTGTGCCGTGCCAAGCTGCGCGTGGCTACGACTGGCTAAGGAACAACAAAGCGTAAATTAGCGATAGTAATTGCAGCAGACCAAAAGCTTGTCTTCAGTTTGTCGCTGCAAAAGTTGATGCGTCTCTCTGGATGTCTGCGTGTCCTGGCGGTTATAAATGTATGCAAGGCAAGCGGAGCGGCAGCAATCCACACTTGAAGGCGCAGCAAATAGAGAGCCATCATTGCCCATTCGGGCGAAAAAACCCTGGGCTGCGACGCTCGCGGAGTGCAAAGCAAGGCTGGTAATACTGTTCTGGGCTTCACACACCTGCACACTGCTTACACAGCTTCCTCTCATCTCCTGCACTGCTCTCCCAGCCAAATCCTTCTCAGACCTTCCGGACCGTCGCGATGGCAGTTCCCGAGCCCGTGAAGGGCTACGTGTCAATTGTAGTGGAAGAGGCGACCGGCAAAACGCAGCGGGACCAGTTCACTTGGGACACAAACGCGGGAGCTTTCGAGGCGTTCGTCAAAGGCGAGACGCTGGCCTGATTCCGGTGCCGGGGATGCCTGTGTTGGGGTTGTGGAAGCATCGCGCAGATCACTGACCGGGGTTGTGCGCTGACGGGTCTTGTGCAAATTCCCCTTGGTCCAAATTGCAGTGGAGGTGCGCGGGGGCTCCCGCAACACCAAGGTGCGATTTTCCAGGCAGCTTAAGCGATGCAATAATAGCGGCATCAGTGGGATGCAGCCCTTGGCCGACGCGGGGAATTTGCGCAAGACTGGGCTCGGAAGGGGCGTTGGGAGCTGCAGGCGTTGCACTGACCAGTGTAAGGCAAATGATAGCACTGCCTGCAAACACACGATCCTGGTCCCGCGTGTGCGAACGCAGGCTCAAACGCGGAAGGCCCCGCTGATTGGGGACACGATTACATGGCGCGAGGAGCTGCGCATGTGAGTGGAGCCGAATGAATAGCCAAAGCGACCTGAGGAGGCTCTTGGGCACCCGGGGGCGGTGCAGGGGCCAGTTTCGAACCATCGTTGAACCAATCGGTCAACCGCAGACCTTACCGGGGCCCAGACAGCACAGAACGGGGGCTTTGCAAGGCAATGACCAGTGGGCGTAAAACTGGGGTTTGGGCCTGCGTGTGGCAACGCCGACCGGGCCTGACGCACGTTCCGCAGGGAGCTGCTGGAGGGGTCGAGCGAGCTGCGGCTGATGCTTTGTCGCGAGAAGTTCCAGGGCAACAAGAAGGGGACCTCAGTTGTGGCTGCGTGCGGTAAGCGGGGCGGGGGGGGGGCGGGGGGGGGGGGCGGGATGGCGCGTGCCGTAACCTTGGTGCAGCAGGGCGAGAGGCCGCTGCCAGCCGGCGCCGGGTCAGCCCTGACACCAGGCGGCAAGGTGCCGGTACGGTACGGTACGGTATGCTGCGGATGTACAGCATCGGTGAATACGGAACTCCAGCTGGAAGGAACACGGGGGCAGGGCTGGCTCCCCCGCACCACTTTCACCTCCACGTTGGCAGCCGGCACACGCAGCATTGCAGGCGACACCCATGCCACGGCGCATGCCATCACGCCCATGCCACCGCCACCTTCATTGTGCATGCGCTCCCGCTGCTGCGACTGCTGCTGCTTGCCGCTTCAGGCATCTACGTGAACGACATCCTGGAGGCGGTGCCCATTGACAAGTACTTTGAGCTGTTCAAGCCCAACGCGGGCGGCGAGGGCGGCTTCATCCGCATCCGCATGAACTTCGCCCGCGACCTGGCGGGCCTGGACGCGCCGCGCCAGGGTGAGGCGGGGGAGAGCATGGGGGGGGGGTGAATACCAGCCCAAGCTAAAACAAACCCAATGGGAGGGTCGGAGCCGGGCAGATTGGCGCTTGGCAGGGCAGGGGTGGGGCCGGGAAAGCAAACTACCGGCGCTGGGGGAGGCGGTGGCCGATGCAAGCAACATACGAGCAGCAGCGCCAGCATTCTCGGGCTACTGCCGTGATGCCCGCCCGTGTGGCATTTAGGGAGTGAGCTTGTGTGCACAACACCATGAAAGGGTGTGTCCAGCTGCCTGGACACATGCTCGAGCTTGACTTGTTGCCTGCGGACGCGACAGCTTGTTACCAGCAAGCTGCCGCGGCACGGGGCCTGGCTGCTTGTTGCAGCGTGTGCGTCGCTGCAGCACCGGGGTGATGACTGGCGCTGCAGATCCGGCAGCGTACACATGTGTCGTTGACATCTGCTAGGATGCTGACGGGCCTTCTGGTGCCGTCCTTTGCAGAGGCCAACCTGCAACCCAACGTCACCTTCGGGCAGCCGCCCAACACCAAGGACGCCGCGGGTGAGGTCGGGGTTGGCATTTTCGGGCCGCAAGGCAGTACCGTAGCAGCGCTGGTGTTGAGCTTCCATGCACGTGCGGGCCATCTGCGGACCAGGACCGGCCCTCGTGGCGGTGAGGCTCACATCTGGTGCTGGTCAAGCGGTCACGGTGTTTGACGGGTCCTGCATGCCAACAGGCCGCCTGCACGGCGTGGTGTCGCCGGAGACGGTGGATGAGGTCGCGCGGCGTGTGGCGACGCTGGGCACGGAACCGGAGGCGGCGGGGCCAGCGGGGGGCAAGAAGAAGGGCGGCAAGAAGTAAGTGGCTTCTCCGCGCGGACCGGGCCGGGGCAGGATGGGGAACGGGCATTGCAAGAATGGTTGGGAAGGGGGAGGGTCCAGCCAGGTGCGGCGGTGCATGACAGGGTGGGCGGTGAGGCGGAACCTGCACGGTGTGATGCTAGCACGCATATATGCAGCATGCTCAGCTTTGCGCGACCATGCTGCTTGAGAGCTGCAGGGCTCGTTTCATCGCTTGTCTCGCTGCCTCACTCGCAGACCTGAATGTGCGTCGCCGCCCCCTTCCCCCCGCAGGAAGGTCTTCATCCCGTTGGCCATCCTCACGGCGGCCGCGGGCATAGCGGTACCGCTCATCCTCAAGGCGACGCGCAAATAAGCAGTTGCGCCGCGGACCTTAGTAAATGCATCTACGTTGGCTGGCACGCAGGCACTGGAAGCAGGGCGAGTGGACGGAGGGGTGAATACATACGGGATCGCCGCGCGTTATAGGGGGGGGGTCAGTTTTGCAAATGGGTTGAGCGGAGCGCCGGATGGTTCATGACTCCATGAGTTGTCGGAGACTGATTGAGAGAGGAGCTTTGCAGACATTGCGCCCTCGGCTGTGTGTGTTGTGATGGGGGTTTACATCGTCGGACATGCATAACTGCGGCCGATGGGAAGAGAGGGCGGCTCGAACTGCAACTTAAAGAGCCCCGTTTGTAACTTTTGGAATCTGCAGGGCCGCAGCGGGGTGGCCGGGTGGGTCCGTTTGCCACGAGTGCCAGGTGCCGTGCAGTGACGCCACCGAGAATCCATAGGTGCGATGGAGCTGCTTTGCTGCGCAAGCGGCAGCGTGGCGACCCCCCGACAGCGACACAGCCCGGCAACAGCGACACAGCCCGGCAACATGATGGGCCGGAACTGGTGGTGGCGTGCTGGGGTTCGCGGTCGCCGGACGTGTCGCCGCAGGTGGGCAGGGGTGCGTGCACCCTTGGTGGAGGCGGAGTGTGCGTCAATCCTGGTAACAATCGGGCTTATCCTAGCTTGCAAAGGCGGCACGCATGATCATTCACAAATCACAACTTCCGCTAGTGCGCATTTAGGCCGTGCGGTCGCCCCGTGGTTGCAGCACGCGTGTCCTGGGACCCGACCGTGGAGGCACCTCCGCCGGTGCCTCCGCCCCAGCGCGCGTTGGCGCGCGTTGGCGACTCGCGCATGCCTACACGAGCATCCACATATCATAGCACATTGTGTCGCGCGCTTTCGCTGGGTGCTGGGGTGGCATTCTCGTTCAGAAACTGCGCAGTAGCTAGCTACAAGCTGTGGGATTACAGGTATAGTGAAATATATCCCAGTATTGTAGCACGCAGCGTCCTCAGTGGGCGCGACCGGCCGATGTGCCGATGGCGATGGGGCGGGAGCTGGGGGCTCGCTAAGGCGCTGGCTCCCACCAGCCTTTCTCTCTTTCCTTGCATTAGGGGCTTCAGCCACAAGGTCGGTAGCATCATTACAGCAACGCATTCCCTGCTGCCAGCGAGATTTCGGGCGCCGGCGCGGTCGCACTCACGAGGTTATTTCTCTGCCCGCAGTGCGAGCAGCCAAAATGGTTTCCGCTCGCAGCAAGAAGATTGTGAAGGAGCGGGGTCAGGAGCCCGATGAGTTCGAGGAGCAGGTGGCCCAGGTGCGGACTGCGTCGCCGGCAGCGTCTTCCCGGCCTATAAATCGTTGTGGACGTGTCATATTGAGTTGTAATGGCTGGGCATCTATTTTTCAGCTTGGCAGCGGCCTGGCGCCCGCAGCCGGCGGCGCTCACCGAAGCATTTGGCAGCCCGCTCCATGCGCTAACAGCGCGGCCGCCATGTGCGCAGGCCCTGTTCGACCTGGAGGCTACCAACGCGGAGCTGAAGAGCGACCTGCGTGACCTCTACATCACCTCCGCCAAGGAGGTCGATGTCGCCAACGGTGCCCGCAAGGCGATCATCATCCACGTAAGCAGCATTTAATGTGGAGGAGCTGGAGCGCTGAGGGGTTAGCGGGGGAGCGCCGGCCTACCGGTGTTGCGGCTCTCGCGGAATGCTAAGCTTGAAACGGGTCCCGGTTGTGCAGGTGCCCTACCGCCTGCTGAAGGCTTTCCACAAGATTCAGCAGCGCCTGGTGCGCGAGCTGGAGAAGAAGTTCAGCGGCCGCGACGTGGTGATTGTCGGCAACCGCCGCATTCTGCCGCCCCCCCGCAACGGCAAGACTGCCTCGCGCCCCCGCAGCCGCACCCTGACCGCGGTGCGTCGCGTCCAGGCGTGAAGCAGTTATGGAGAGGAGCAGGCGACGCCAAGCAGCTGGGCGGGGAGGGGCGAGAGGGCCGGGGTGGGAGGGGTGGCATGACAGGTGCTCAAGCACTGGCAGCCCTTCCGGTGCTGGGCAGGGGCCGTGTTTCAGGCTCAAATCACAGGGCTTTGTGTGCACAGTATCAGCTGGTGTGGCCGGCTGCTTGTAATTTGGGGCCTTTGGCTTGGCATGAACACGAAATGCGTGGCACAAAAACAGGTGCACGACGCCATCCTGGACGACCTGGTGTACCCCACGGAGATTGTGGGCAAGCGCATCCGCTACCGGCTGGACGGCTCGAAGATCCTGAAGGTGAGACTTGCATAGGGGCAACCAACCCGCTTGGTCGTGTGCGCCAGCTGCCAAAGCGGTAGGTATGAGTTCTTGCGGCGGCACGGGCAACGATGGGGGCTTGAGGGAAAAGGACACGGAGAAACAGCTGAAGCAGTGGAGCCACGGGCGGGAGCAATTCTTCGCTGCCGGCTGGACGCGCAGCAGTAGGTGGCGCTCTGGCGCTACCGATCCCGCCACATGCTGGTGCAGCAGCCAGGCCGCATGATGGTGGGCCGGGCGGAGCGGGGGGAGGGCGGCTTCGCTGGAGCGATAGCGCCTTGCAGCCACGGCCACGCTGAAGCAGCACGTGAGCACGGCCTTGCAGCCAGGCATATGAAGCATCAGGAGCGTCATGAGGGGCAGCAGCAGCAGCGGCTAGCTGGTGCAGATTTGGCGCTGCAGCGTGTGTGGGCAGCTGCACGAAGCAGGGAGAGAAACCGGGAAGTCAGCTCACGGCCAAGCACAGGCCGGCCGCCCTGATGTCAGGCCGGCTGGGCCGCCGGCGGACTGCCCCTTGGCAACCCCGGACGGCCCGCCGGTGGCGGCTTGAAGGTCGTGCCGCAGCATTGGCGGCAGTAAACCAGCGAAGGCGAGAGGCATGGGGCGTTCGGACCGGCGTAAGGCGCATCACAGCTGTGTATGGTATTGCTCGGCGCGACGCGTTATGCGGGGATGGTGGAATGCGGCAGTACCAGCGGTGGTGCTGCGCAGCAGCGGACTGCAGCAGTGCGCCGGCCCACACGGCCTACATGCCAACCATGAGCACGGGTGCCGCAGCCCACCGCGTTGCTGTTAGCATGTGGGACGGGGGTGAGCAGCAGTTGGTGCCGGAATGCCAGAACGGCGCCTGCGTGAGCCAAGCGGCAGGTTTGCAGAGAACGGCCGATGCCCCGGCGCAAGCTTGTGCGTGGTGCACAGCAGGTTGCAGCAATAGACATAGCGCCAGACACAGCCAGTTGCCGCCGTGCTGGAGCTGTAGCAGTGCGCACGCCTGCTAGATGGCTTGACACGCCGGCCTTGCACCTCCTGCGGGAGGCGTCACTAGCCGGGTCGTCGGCCCAGCGTCTCGCATCCGGCTAGCAGAGAGCAGACACAAGTTCATGGCACGGCGACAGCAAGCTAGCTTGGCGGCCGCACCAGCAGCCAACATCCGGGCCTCTGCAGTATGAGGGTCCTGCAGCCACATGCCCACCGGACGCGTGCTTGGTCGCGCGCGCGGCTCGCCGTAGCCATGCTCGGGACATGTGCACGCGTGCCTGACCCACCGCTGCCGGCCATCTGCCTGCTCACTGCCTCTGCACAGGTGCACCTGGACCCCAAGGACCGCAACTCCACCGAGTACAAGCTGGAGACCTTCGCCAGCGTGTACAAGCGCCTCACAGGTGGGTGCTTGCGTCACAAGTGCCACTGCGGTGTGATGGTTGGGGGTTAGGATTTGTGCAGAATTCGTGCGGGGAGGAGAGGGACGGTGTGTCGTGTTTCGCGTTGTTGTGTGTGGTCGGTGCGGGGCGGGGTCGCGTTGTAGTGAGCAGTCGTTGGGCTAGAGGATCGCAACAGCACAACGTGGCTGGTTAGCCTGGAGGAGTTTTAGGGTGACGACGCGGTTGTATGGCTAGTCCGATGCTCGGTAATTACAGCGTAGTCGAGTCGTGGGGCAGTAGTGTCCCCGCTCGTCCAAATCAGTCGATCTGATCTGGTGCATTCCCGTGCTCTTGTCCCCCCCGCAGGCAAGGACGTGAGCTTCGAGTTCCCGGTCGCCGAGTCCTCGTAAAGCAAGAGAGTGTGCGGGCACTCCCTGTGCTAGTCTTGGTGTAACGTTTTTCTCCGGGAAGCTCGTCTCAGCTCTCAGCTCTCAGCTCTCAGCCGCAGCTCTCAGCCGCACATTTTGGGGAGATTGATAATTTGATATACAGCAGCATGCCCTGCCGCGCTGACTTGCACAACTGACAGCTGGGCAAGATTGCTGAGCTTTCAGCGGTTTGGGGCCCTGTCAGATTCCTGGAATAACACGTGCACTACGTGGGACGCTGGCTCCAATGGAGTAAAGCACGACGAGAACGGCGCACGGTCGCCTGTCTGCTTTGATAGGGCAACTAAACACGCACAGCGTGACACAGCATGCCGGACAGCTAGATGGATAATTCACACAATTGCGACGTGACAAGAAGGGACAGTCCGACCTGCAAGGGTGCCCACTGCCCAGCACCCCGGCCGTGAGGGCCTTGTCCGGGTCAAAGCATCTGAGGTAGGCGCCAAGTCAGGGAAGCGGCAGGTCAAATGCGCGACTGTCTCCGCCAAACCGCTTGCAGAAGTTAATTTGCAATGGTCAGATGGCTGAAGAGGGGGCGGCAAAACATCGGCCCCCGATGGGGGGGAGCGACGGAGGCCAGGGGGCCCCGGCGCCGCGTGCCGGGAAAGGCACGCACCGGGATGGGGTCACAACGGCCAAGGAATAAAAAGCCCTTGCCCAACAAAAAGCCGCATTCGTCAAACTGGTCGGATATAGCTGTTGGCATCAAAGATGCATAGCAAGGCACCTTACCTGCTCGTGCTCGCGCTGGCCCTGGCCGCGGGCACCGCTCACGGTAAACTCGTCGTTCGCGAGAGCACCGGGCGCCCCTCACGCTATGCGTCTCAGATTGTGAGGCACGACGACATCCCCGAGCTTATGTGAGTGTGACCGCAGCCGCCCAAGCCCTGACCAGGCATGCCATTATCTTACTACGCGCCCCTCGCTCTGCAGCACGACGCCGCGCTCTCATGAGCTCGTTGCGGAGGAGGACCTCCCCAAGGAGTGGGACTGGGTAAGCGGCTGGTGTGGTTGGCGGGTTTGGGCGCGAACCGGGGGCCGAGGGCATTTGACGGCCCGACCGGCCGAAATCCGCCGCCGACACCACGGTTCGTCTAGGTCAGCCGAAATGCTGCCAAGAAGCCCGAGAGATTAGGCCGAGGCTCAAAAGGGGCCCAAAAGCCCAAACCCTAATGCTAGCCGCGACTTTCCTTGCACGGTTGTTAGATCAGTTGTTCGGCTGCCAGCAAACAATTATGTAGCCGGTCCAGGGGCTAGATCAGCAGCGCGGGTCGTCGCTCGTCGGCCTTTTTCGGCAATTTATCGATGATTTACTACTAGGCCAGTAGCGCGCCACCGCTGACTGGTTGAAGTTCATGGCAACTGCTTGCTGGCCGCCATGTCGTCCAGCGGCCGCGGAGCGTGAGACGAGTCTCCTGCGCTTTCTCGTTTGAACTCCACGCCCCCCGCCTCCCCGCCTTATCATCCCCTGCAGCGCGCTGTGCCCTCGAGCTCCAACAGCGATGACCGCCACAACTTCCTGAGCATCATCCGCAACCAGCACATCCCCCAGTACTGCGGCTCCTGTTGGGCTCACGGCGCCTCCTCGTCGCTTGCCGACCGCATGAACATCAAGATGAAGGTAGGTGTGGCCACTCAGATGCTGACTGGCAGCTCCCCTAACAGCGCACGTGTGTTCTCCAGCATTTACCGTATTTGCAACCCCTACCACGGCCTCCCCACCTGTAGGGAGCCTGGCCCGGGACCTTCCTCAGGTGGGCACCGTGTGAATGCCAGGTTGTATTTTTCAGTCTTTCCAGCCGGCTCCTGCACTGCGCTGGCCTTTCGACTGCCTGCTCTGCAATACCTGCACCAGGCTGCTCCACCTGCAGGCCTTCACGCGCTCCCTGAATTCTCTCCCACCGCCCGCCTCGTGGCCCTTGCTCGCTATGCCCACAGCGTCCAGAACATCATTGACTGCGGAGGCGCGGGCTCGTGCAATGGTGGCGATGACCGGCTGGTGTACGTGTACGCCGCCAAGCACGGCATCCCCCCTGACACCTGCAACCTCTACGTGGCTGCTAACCAGAAGGTGTGTGTTTAATGCACAGGAAAAATCACAACAACTGTGATTGTGTGTGTGCGCGTGCTTCCCACCGGTAGATCTGCACGACGACGCTGGCGAGCCCTTGCTCATCAGGCTGCGCCCTCTGTCGCTCCCCGCGCCGCAGTGCCACGCCATCGAGCAGTGCTTCACCTGCTGGCCTGACTCCACCTGCGAGCCCATCTACGACTACAAGCGCCTCACAGTCGCGGAGCACGGCCGCGTCAAGGTAGGCGCGCCGCGCAGACGGGTCGCGTGCGCAATTCAAGCGGGGCCTTCTAGGAGCACTCACGGCGGCCCTTTGCGCGCGAGTCGCACCCCCTCGTCGCTGGCTGACAGCTGACCTGACCTGGAGCCTTTTTGTTGCTGCTGAACCGGCACGATTGCAGGGTCGCTACCAAATGAAGGCAGAGATCTTCAAGCGCGGCCCCATCAGCTGCGGCATCGACGCCACCGACCAGCTCGAGAGTGAGTCGCGCCGCAGCGGCTGCTGCTCCGCACACCTCGCCCTCCATTGTGTGGTGTATGCCCATGTGGCGCGGCGCGTCACACTCTAGCATGCGCTCTCAATCCTACCGCAAGCCTGCCCGCCCTCTTGCTGACGCTCTGCTTCCCACCTCTCCCTTTGACCTCATCTTGTGCATGCACAGCCTACACCGGCGGTGTGTACGCGGAGCGCAAGGCCAACCCCGACATCAACCACGTGGTGTCGGTCGTGGGCTGGGGCGTGGACCCCGAGACCGACGTCGAGTACTGGGTCATCCGCAACAGGTGAGCACCGCACGGCCTTTGGTGGCCCCTGTGACGACTGACCTGTTGACAGCAGCTGTCGTGGCCCTACGGGCGATCAGCCTGACGCCTCCAGCACACAGATGACTCATAGTTCACAGCTGTCGTGGCCCTACGGGCGATCAGCCTGAACGCCTCCAGCACACAGATGACTCATAGTTCACAGTGTCACCGACATGCCCAATGCCTACCATGCCTGCCATGCAGCTGGGGCGAGCCCTGGGGCGAGTCTGGCTTCCTCAAGCTGGTGACTTCGGCGTACGATGACGGCAACGGCAACATGTACAACCTGGCCATCGAGGAGGAGTGCAACTTCGGCGTGCCGGACAGGTGGGTGGCTACCGTGGTTCGACCTTGTTCACGCCTCGTGGGGGGGGCTTGCTACGGGCAACTTGGCCTGATGGACCATCAGGGGGCGCAGCACACCAGCTACCACCAGCTAACCACCAGCTAAATACCAGCTAACCACGAGCACCGCCTTGCCCGTTGCGCGCAGCTGGGTGCCCGCCGGCGACCTGGGCTTCGGCCGCTCCGACGACCTGTCGCAGCAGCCTAAGCTGGATGCGGACTTCATTGCGAAGGCCAAAACCGGCGGCAGCCGCAAGATGATCCTGCCCGGTGTGACCCTGCGCGAGCAGGAGAAGGCGAGCGACAAGCAGTAAGCTGCGATTGGCTGTTGAGCCGCGAGCGCGTGTGACCAGACGTCGGGGAAGACTAGTGAGTTGTGAGTGACTCCCGAGTCTGAGCGCGTGTGTGCAACACCGACAGAACCCTCGCGATGTGAGAGGCTTATGACGTGCCGGAGGATGCGAGAGCTAAGACACTCTTATTAGAAGCGTACGTACTAGCATTGTTATGCTTGTTCAAGTGTGGCTTGGACTCCTTGGCGTACTGGCCGAGGCGTATGGGTTAGAAGCCCACGCCTGGACACCCGGACTGAGTGCGTATGCTAGTGCTTTTCGGACATGGATCGCCGCGATGCACACACTTACACCCTTCTGTATCTGCCTTGGCGTGATTTCATACGACCAGTGATGAACACGCTTTGGCCATGTATCCCATACCCCATGACCTGCCGGCCTGACGAAGATTTTTCGTCATCGCTGGGCAGGGATGTGTAAACTAGGTGTTTCTTTTGGTGGATGAGTCGCGTCCGGGGAGGCCGACCCGGACCTGGATCCGGGCGTGTGGGCCCTTGCTGTCGCTGCAAGGCGCAGCGGGCGCTTGTCTGCATGGTGCTGGTGCTGGTGCTGGTGGTGGTGGTTAGGAGGCAGGGGATCCCGAAGAGCCGCAGGCGGGTTGAAGGCCATGCTGCTTGGGAGTTCGGAGGAACTCAAGAACCAGAATAGACTTCGCTCAGTAGGGCTGCGGCATCGCTGTTGACACAGACCTTCCTGCGAGGGTTTGGGCTGCACGGGCGCTTGCACACTGCAGAAGTTGCCATGGTTGTAAAATGTTTATGTGCCCGGCCCAGGCTCTGTCCTGTCCGGCCCAGGCTCTGTCCTGTCCGGCCCAGCGCGTGTCCTGTCCGGCCCAGGCTCTGTCCTGTCCACCCCAGCGCGTGTCCTGTCCACCTAAGTGAGTGGCCCGGTCTCGCCCTAGCCCCACGGCTCATCGCAGGGCAGCGCCCAAGCCGCGAGTAGAGTAGGTGGGACCGACGGCATAGTCCCCATTCCCCAACACACACGCGACACTAGGGCGCAGCACGTCAGATGCCTACAGTACTTAGTTGTATGAGTGCTGGCGTACAGGAGGAGATAGCCCCTGAACACAGGCTCCCTACGCTGACCTTCGAAGGATTTGGGCCGTTGCGGTCGGGGCAACCCGGGGGGAGACCTAGGCGAAACCAGAGGAACCTCCCCCCTGTGCACCCTGGTGCCCCCACCGCTTTGATGCCGACAAGGATGCCGAGCGCCGACCACTTGCAGAGTTGGGCAACGTTCCTGACGCATGAGAAGCGGGATCAGAGGGATGGCCTGGAGCAGCCTGGAGCGGCAGGCGTCCATGAGTTGCTCCCGCAGCAGTGGTTCGTGGGGGCCTGGGGAGGTATGAGCAGGTGCGTGCGTGCGCCCATGCGCCGAAGCATCCCCACACCAAGTGCTCGCCCGACGCCACCCACTTTCACTTTACTATACATAATCTTAAGCTGCACGATCCCCATTTCCACAGCTTGGCTTGCCGCGACTTGCGAACCTTCTATTATTGACCGGCTGACTTGCTCGCAGCGCGGCAGCAAGAAACGAACAGGGTCTCGACATACACCGCAGCACCGTTGGCAGCAGGGACCCCGAGGCGCAGGGCCGAGACCGCAAATAGTGCCGCAGGTAACAATCGCAAGCGCCTGAAATTGGGGTCCGAACACCACCATGAATACTAGCGGTAACTGATGCTGTTATCGCATTGATCAGGTTATGGCATGCCGCTACTAGCGAAGGAATAGATGCGGGGCCAATACAGGTTCCCCTGGTCACACCAGCATCAGCTGCACACGCACGTCGCCGTGACAGCTCGCCATCTGCCCGCGCCCCTTGTTGTGACGATTTAAGCCGAAACGAAGCGTGTCAGAAGGGGCCTGTCGTTAACTTCCACCGTGGCAACACCCCTCCTACCCGGCCTTCGCCTTGCCTCCCCTCCTTTTTGGGAAACACAGGCATGGACAAGGAGGAGGAACCCCGGTCTTCGCTGGACGCCGGCGAAGAGCTTACATACCAGAGTCATTACCGCAGCACCGCGGGCGGCAAGGGCAACGGCGCCGAGGCGGGGGACGACAACGACGATGATGACGTGGGGGAGGTCTTGCGCTACAACTCGGTGTACACGCCCCGCGGCATTTCGCAAAAGAACTTCGCGGCACATACTTCTGACGGCGGCGGCGCGTCCTCACACGGGGGCGCGGGCCCTGGTTCTGCGGCCCCCACGGGGCTGACTCCTCGCGCCGGCAACTCATCTTCAGCGCCGTTCCAGGGCCTGAACGGCGGCGACAGCAGCGCTTCTGCCGCAGGCCACGCCGCTGGGGACTACCATGACGACGATGAGGACAGCGACGATAGTGACATTGACGAGGGCTTTGCCCGTGCCGCCGCGCTGGCGCGGCATGCGTCCATATCCGCCCGCAACACGGCGGCAGCGGCTGCTGCTGCGGCTGCCCGCACGGCCGTGCTGTCTGAGCGCATCAGCTCGGGCTTGAGCCCGGCTCAGGTGGAGCACGCGTTCCAAGTACTGGAGGCGGAGCGCCAGGCCTCGGAAGGTGGCGCCTCTGCTGCGGCTGTCCACGGCGCCCCCGGCGGCGATGGGCACGTTGCAGCAGCTGCAGTGCCGCCGCCGGCAGCACACCACGGGTTTTCGGATGACGACGGCGTCGCGTGGGGTGCTGGGGACACCGCCAACGAGCGCGCAGCGCCGGTGGGCAGTCAAGCCACCAGCAGCAGTGGAGTGGCAGAATCACCAGTTGTGGCCGCGGCAGCGGCTGAGGCGGTGCAGGAGGCCGGCGCGTCCTTGGGGCTCGATGCCAACTGGTCGACTGCCGTGGATGACGTGCCGCCTCCGGCGTACCCAGCGGCGCCGGCAGCTGGCGGCAACCCTTTCGGCGACGCAGACGATGCATGGGGCAGCAGCTCGCAGGCGGCGGCAGCCGCGCCTCAGCGCAGCAACAGCTTTGGCGGCGTGGCCTTTGACCAGGAGGAGCGCGAGTCAGGGGCGTTGGCCACGACCGCGTGGTCGGGGGTCGACCTGGCGGTTGCCGGTGTCGGTGCCGCGCCCAGCTCCGGCACGGCTGCAGTCGTGGACGCGCCGTCAGATGACGCCTTCGGGGATAGCGCCCCGTCTGCGTGGGGCGCGAGCGCGGCACAGCCGGCGCATGCGCTGACGCGGGCGGGGCCCAGCCATGAGGCGGAGCAGTCGCTGCTGTCGCAGTGGCCGGAGCGGCAGGACGAGCCGGAGCCGGAGGTAGCCGCGTCGGCAGACCTGCACAGCTCGGTGGGGCCCGCGCGTGGCTTGTCCGTCGGCGGCGACTCTGTCACCTTGCAGCCGGACGACTACCGCATGGCGGCGGCCGCCGGCCTGGTCAGCCCCGAGCTGGCTGCGCTGCTGGGCGGGCCGGTGGCCAGTCCGGGCGCCTCGGCAGGCGGGGCGGCTCCGGCCGGCGCGGCGCCCAGCGGCGGCACGGTGGAGATGCCGTCGCTGTCGCAGGGCCTGGGCTCCTTCCGTCACACGCAGGCGGCAGCCGCGGAGGAGGACGAGCACATGCTGGAGGAGCTGGCGGCCGCGGAGGCGGCGGCCGAGGCGGCGGCGGTGGCGGCGGACGCGGCGCGCATTGCGCAGGAGCGCGAGGCGCGGGAGCGGGCGCAGAGTGGGGCGGCGGCGCACGAGGCGGACCCGGAGCAGGTGCCGCTGCACTACGTGGACTCGGGCGGCCTGGTGGCGGACCTCATCTCGGAGCCGGCGCCGACCAGCGCCAGGCTCGGGCCGTCCGCCGCTGCCTCGGCGTCCGCTGCGGCGGCGGCGCCTGCAGCAGCTGCTGCTGCCAACGCCGCGGCGGCCCCAGCTGCAGACAAGCGCCTATCGGCGGCGGGCACGCTCGAGCGCATTGCCACGGTGGGGCGGCACTCGCTGGAGCGCGACCCCTTCGACGCCGGCGACTCGGACGATGACATGGGCGTGGAGGACGTGCCGCTGACGGACTCCAGCTCACTGTCGTACCAAAGTGCAGCGGCGGCAGCCGCGGCCGGGGGTGCAGCAGCAGCAGCAGCGGCTGCTGTACACACGGCGGCGCCGTACCAGCAGCCGCAGCCTCAACAGCCTCAACAGCCTCAACAGCCTCAACAGCACCCGGAGCATCACCGCATGGGCGCTGTTGGCGCAGCTGCTGTCGCGGTGGGCGCGGGCGTGGCGGCGCTGGCAGGCGCGGCGGCAGGCGCGGCGGCGGCCATGGTGGGTAGGGCTGTACCTCAGCAGGCTCCTGCTGGTGCGGCGCCGCCGCCTCAGTTGCTGCAGCAGCCTGGCCAGCAGCAGCGGCAGATGGTGAGGCGGGGGGAGGGGGATTGTGAGCGCCGACGCAAGCTAATGACCACTGCCAAAACAAACTAAGCGACGATGGGCGTTTAGCCATGCATACGAGCTGCTCGTTTTGCGGGGGGGGGGCTAACTTTAAGGCGTCCCGGTAGGCAACGGTTTCGGTCCCATACTCGCATGGTCCTCATGGTCCTGTCGCGACCCTGACGTGATCGTTGGGTTTCGCACTGCAGGGACCTCATGGGCCGGTGCCTGCAGCCGAAATGGCAGCCGGTGCAACGGCGGCGGCAGCAGCAGCTGCCGCAGGCGTACACCCGCAAACTCCGCCGCAGCCCGCGGGCGCCGGCGGCCAGCAGCCCGGCGCCTCGCCGCAGCTGCCTACCAGCGTGCGGCCCAGCCTCTCGCCAGGCACGCCTCCGGGCGCCGCCGCAGCCCAGCAGGGCCCGCCGCCGCCGTACAACGGCCAACCACCGCAGGGCAGCCCCGGGCCGCACCCGGGCGCGCCGCGGCCGCCTATGCAGCACCCAGGCCCCGGTGGCCTGGTGATGGGACCGCCAGGCCAGCCCCACGGCCCTCAGGGGTCGCCCATGCAGCAGCCGGGCGTGCGGCCGCCACAGGCCGGACCTCAGCCGCCGCACGCAATGATGATGGGGCCCATGGGGCCCGGAGGCCCGGTCGGTCCGGGCGGGATGGGGCCGCGCCCGATGGGGCCGCCGCAGCCGGGCATGGTCATGGGGCCGGGCGGGCCGCGCCCGGCCAACATGGGGCCGCCGCCGCCGCCGGGCATGCAGGCGGGGCCGCGCGGGCCGCCGCCGCCGGGCATGATGATGAGGTGCGTGCGGCTTGGGCGCGCCCGTGCGCGTGGGTGTCGTTGTGAGTCGGACTGAGCAGCCACCCTTGTTACCGAGGGTGGAACGCTTTGTTGATGACTGGATGCTGCCGCTGCAGGCCGCCCATGCCGCCCGGCGCGCGCCCGCCCATGGGCCGCCCGTCTGGGCCCCCGCCGCCGCCCTCGCCCTTCCCCGGCCTGCTGTACACAGAGGGCCGCGACGCGCTGGGCCGGGCGGTGGTGGTGCTGAACACGGCCATGCTGCCGGCCAAGAGGGCCAAGGTGAAGAAGGAGGACATCCTGCAGTACGTGCTGCAGCAGATGATGCCGGTTGTGCAGCAGGTGCGCGAGGGGGCGGGGCCAGGTTGCTGCGGCGGAGGGGGGGAGGCACGAGCAGCATGATCTGTACTTGGGGCCCGCTGGTTTTTGTGCTTGGAGCATCTCCGCAACGGCGCCTTGCCCTGGCGGCATGATCGAGTGGCCCCTGGTGCGAGCTTCACACACGCACCCGCAACTCGCTGCCTCTACTTCAGGACTACGTGCTGGTGGTGCTCAGCCTGGCGCTGGGCGTCAAGGCCAGCACCGTGTCCGCCGCCTGGGCCATCGGTGCCTACAAGTCGCTGGCCAAGCCCTGTAAGTCGGTGGCCGCAGGCAGCGGACTTGGGATTGCGGCTCGGCGGCGCTGTGCTGGCCGTAGGAGACATAGGAGACATCGCACTGGGGCATGTTGGCTTAGCTTTCAACTGACGCGGGCACCGTTTTCCCGTTTACAGACCGGAAGAACATCAAGCACATCGTGCTGGTGCAGCCCAGCGCATGGGCGCGCGCGCTGCTGGCGCTGGCGCAACCCTTTGTCAGCAGGAAGGCCGCGCACAAAATCAAGAAGGTGCGCGGCGCAGGGCTTGCTAAACAACGCCGCTCTGGTGCCGAACGGCTGGCACCGTGCTCTCGTTGGTTGGCACACGCAAAAACTCCTTACACACGCTGACGCCGCGACGTGTTGGCTTGCGCGCACCGCAGATTGACAACCTGGCCCAGATTGCGGAGGCCACCAACAACGAGGTGAAGCTGGAGAGCCTGGGCGCGCGCTTCATCCGGGAGGTGCAGTACGGTCTGGGTGCGCCGCCGCTGGCCGGCCTGGTCCCCCCCGGGCCCCCGGGGCCCGGTGGCCCCATGGCGCGCGGCCCCGGCGGCCCCATGCCGCCCGGCGGCTTCCCCGGCGGCCCGGTGCGACCGATGGGCCCGCCGCAGCAGCAACAGCAGCAGCAGCAGGGCATGCCCTACCCCGGGCCTGGCGGCCCGCAGCGGCCCCCCCTGGCCATGACCCCTCAGCAGCAGCAACAGATGATGATGCAACAGCACCAACAAATGTTGCTGCAGCAGCAACAGCACCAACAGGCGGCGATGCGGGGCCAGCAGGTCATGCCGCAAGGCCCGCAGCCGCCCTTCGGCGCCGCTGGCGGCATGTCTGCACCCCAGCAGCTGCAGCTACCGCCGGCGCCGGGCTCTCGGCCGCCCACCGCTGGCATCACCACGCCTGTTTACGGGCCCGGCGGCCCGGGCCCTGCCACTGCACAGGGAGGACCCCGGCCTGGTATGGTGCCGCCGGGCCAAGGCAGCCCCTACGGGCCTGCGCCTGGCGGGTCCCCGGGGCCGCACAGCCCGGGGCCTGCAGGCTACGGTCCGCAGGGCCCGGCTGGGTACACGACGCCGCCCCCCTCAGGCCGCCCCGTCGGGCCGGCGTAGAGGCGACTGGAGTACAGTGCCAATGTGGAAAGAATCATTGGGTCGGGGACGGCGGGCGGTGGGCTGTGCGGTCCGCGCACAGTGTCGTGGACATACGTGCGGCACTGGGCAACCGTGAGCATCCATGGTAACTGGAAGTGGTGCGCGCGCGTGCTTACACTGATGCAGTGATGCAACTTGCATGTGCGTGCGAGAGAGTGACCGGGTGACTTGGGAGCTGGTTTGACACGCGCGAGCTTGACGGGCAGTGGGTATCGACATTTGAAGATTCCTCTGCAATGAGACCTGAGTAAGGCCGCGGGTGGCGCCGGTGTACTGCGCTGCACGGGGGCGGCGAGGTGGTGAAAGAGAAGTGATTGCGGGTGTGAATGCAAATGCAAGACGCCGGTATGGTGGCGGGATTAGCATGGCGTCCACCGAATCTTGGATCAGTGGGGCATCAGTGGGGCAGCCTGGGCAGCCAGGAGTCAGGCTGTACAGGACAAAGCCTGGGGGCTTTTACAAACACCGCCTCATGGCTGCGCGCCTCCACTCGTAACAAGCAGGCCGCCACGTGGCCAGGCTCAAATGGCCACGTCAGCATTGTCTGCGGCTCTCGGCCCATCAACACTGTGTACATGTCTTGGGTGCCCTGTGCACCAACGCACTGTGGAACCGCAACCTAACTCCTGCGGAGTAGGCTGGCCGTGCTTGATTGCCACATCATGCGGGCCTCCACTGGAACGAAAAGGAGGTCAAAAGCCCGGTCCAACGTTGCAAATGTACTTATTCCCGTCGTTGCAACCCAACCCCTGACCCACCCACCCCCAAACCAACTACCCCCCAACCCCGACCCCCCCAAGGCCCCAACCCCCACACACAACAAAGTTCGCATGGACGGCTACCCTACCCCCCCTCTGCCAAGCTTGCACGCGGTTGCAGTATTACATGCTCAATGTCACACTCCAAAACGGGAATGCCCCTAGTGTCGTCTTGAGCTGGCCCGAACGTCTCTACTACACATCACATTCGGTACTACTGTACAGCAATGTCAGGGCTCGGCACATACAATTGCCGCAGCCACTCGGCGTCGCCTATCCGCACTTCAACCTCACATGCTTTCGCTGCTCCCAACTGCCCGGCTCATAAACGTTGACCGGGCGGTGGCTGCGTCAGCGGCTGACCGCCCACGCGCCGGGTCACACTGTCAAAGGTCCTCACCCGCCAGGAACCGGAGCACGTCACCGTAGAGCTCCTCCCTGGCGTCGATGCCCCTGCGCGCACGCAGCGAAGATCGTGCTCCCTGTTAAGACTTTCATGGCAGCGTGTGGCAAGACACCTTCACAAGGGATTGGCACGGCGTGCCGGCTGTGCATGCGTTCCTTGATCCGCACACACAGCCCTGCCCCACGTGACTAGCAACGGTAAACTCGGTTTGGAGTCCCCCGCAGTCCTTCAATGCGCTACAATGACGGGACCACGGGTTTCAGATGAGCCATCTCCCCCACATCGACACCATTCGCACGGACGGCTACACCGCACCACACAAACACGCACCCACACACTCCCCCCTCCCCGCCTTGCCGCACCATATGAAGTCCAGGTGCTCATAGGCGGGCAGCACCCGCGCCGCGCGCACCACGCCCGGCGCCAGGCTCTCTACCAGGTACTCCATGTCCAGCGGGTCGGACAGCCGGTCCTTGCTGCCTGCGGCCGCGGGGTGCGGCGGTGCGGGGCGGTGGGGTGGGGTGCGTTGGGGTGGGATGGGGTGCGGGGAAGAGGGAGAGATGAGTGCGGGGTGGGAGGCTGGGGCACAGGCGGCCCGGCCCCATGCGGCAGTGGGGCGCAGGTCTATCTGGCCCGGCGGAGACGATACAGGGTCCGCGGCTGCTTGCGCGCGCTCCGGTGCGCACCTGAGAAGAGTGCCAGAGGCGTGGTGATTGCGGTGAGGTTATAGTGGGGCGCGCTGAGACGGCCGTACTCCAGCTGGTTGCAGCGCCCCGTGCGGCCGCCGGCGCAGTCGGTGCCTGCCAGCGGGCGGCAGGCGCCATGGGTGTCAGGGCTACGCTGCTGGGGCCGCGGATCATGCAAAGCAAGCATCGATATCTACGTGACATCACGCGCACAGCCACGAGCACGACCACAGCCGCACCGTAGTCGAAGTAGCTCATGCTGTTGGGAACGCGCGACCTCACTGCCTGCACATGGCGAGTGCGGGCACGGGTAATTGCATGAAACCGCACATCCCCGAGTCCTCCTAGCCCTCCCCGACCCCCGCTCAACCCCCGTCCCTTTCCCAACCCACTGTCGTAGCTGTCGATGGCATCAGCTGCGTCGCCCACTCCACCACAGAAACACATGACACACAGGTTCCTGGGGACTACTGACTCCCGTGCTCTGTAAGACACGACGCATATGCATGTTACCGTAGGTATGACCACTGGGGCAACGCGACTTCAATACCCGATGCTCCGCAATCGGAAGGTGCCCCAAAGTAACTCCGGCGCTGACTGGGCGGGCTTCGCCCCATTTCCTTAACGCATGCACACATCCACACGCGCGCAAGCACACACCTGCGCCCAGTGCGCCATGTTCTGCACGCTGGTGCCCGCGGGCGTGTACGACAGGTACAGCGGCAGGCGGGCGTTGTCCAGGTTGTCGGGGTTGTAGCCGCACAGGGCGGCCAGGAAGGACACGCACAGCGCCGGCTGCACGGCGCACAGCGCGCCCTCCAGTGCCGCCACCAGCTGCTGGCTGGGCAGGAACTCGTGCAGACCCAGCAGCGAGAACATCTGGGGGCGGGGCGGGTGTGGTGTGGTGTGGGGTTACGTCCATGATTAGCTGAGGAGTGGTGTGGGGTGGGGTGGGGTGCGTGGGCGGCGTCATGTCACCGTGTGTGCGGTTTGGGTGTGGTGTGGCATGGGAGCTGGGGGACGGGCTGCACGTGACAAGCAAGTAGGAGGGCAGGGCGGGGCGGAGGTGGGCCCGGCAAGGCAGTAAGCGCGCCAGAACAATTGCAGCCGAAGCTGTGACTGTGAAGGCGGCTACAGCACCCGTTGCAAACTCAGCGCAGGACACGCAGCACACACGCACGCACGCACGCACATCGTCTGTGTCCATGGCGGCCATCGCCAAAAGCGGCACGCTGCTGATGTGTTTGGCCAGCGCCACCGGCGCCAGCAGCGCCGCCCGCTCAATGAGACCCGCCTCCAGTGTCGCAGCCCGCGGCCGCGGCCGCAGGGCAGCGCCGGTGGCGGCCGTTGTCGTTGCTTGCCTACCTGCAGCCCCCAGATCAGCAGCAGCAGCGGTGGAGCTGCGATGCTGATCAGTGCTAATGGTGCCGCGGCCCTCGGCCTGCATTGCACCGGCGTCACGGCCACGGCTCCTAGCTGCGCGCAGGCGGCGCCTCGACACCGCCTGCGCCCCAGCGCCGGCTGTGACTGCCGCTGCGACTGCGCCTGGTGCGGCCTCCGCTGCCGCCGCCTGCGCGTTCGCTGCAGCCTCCGCTGCAGCTTGTGTCGACCCTGTCCGCGCGTCCTCTGCAAGCGCCAGCTCCGCCTGCACCGCCTCCGCCCCAGCCACCCCGGCCTGCAGCAGCTCCGCCGCCGGCGGCTCCGCGGCCGCCGGCTCCACCATGGGCCCGGCCAGTGCCGCCAGCAGCACCGTGGTCCCCTGGCTGTGGCCCACATAGCGCAGCGAGGCGGCGCCCGACGTGCTCAGGATGTAGCGGACCTGCAGGCGGGCGCGGGAAGAGGGGCCCCTCAGTAAGTTCAGCTGGCTGCGTTACACCCGCACGGGCAAACGGAAGTGCAGGGGCGCGCACAAGGCCGGGTCCCAGGCACCTGTCAAGTAGCAATCATTGTATGCAGCGGCCGGAGTGGCTGTTTTGGACCCCTGCCCTTGAGCAGCAACCTCGCCTGCCAGTGAGAGTTTGTGGGTAACGCAAAAGACTACTGATTCCCGTGAACTGGGCCGGGGGGTGGGTGGGTGGGAGTAGCGACATCGGCGGGCGCCCGGTCGTACAGGGTCGCCGTCCATCAAGGTCTCCGGCCAGCAGCCCCAAATAACACGCCACAAACTTGCGCTTAGCTAGGAACACTGCACGCTTAGCCTGCGCTCCTGCCACCGCGCGTGCTCGCCGCCGCGCCCTCACCGCCCCCGCACGCGCAATCGCACGCAAGCTCAGCCCCCACATCCCCCCCCCCGCCGCCCCGCAGCACCCTCCTCCCTTCCGACCCACCATCGCTGGCAGGTCGTAAACCGCCATCTCGTCATAGCTCCACATCCAGAACGCCGCGTCATCCGGCGTCAGGCTCACGTGCGCCCGGCTCAGGCTGTTGCCGCGCACGTTCCCCAGCCACACGTCATAGCCTGTGGGGTTGTGGGTTGTGGGGCTGTTGCGTGCGGTGCCTCTGCCAACACACACACGCCAGCTCCAGTCCCAGCCGCAGCCGCAGCCGCAGCCCCCGTTGGCACCGCATGTCTGCACCCCGCTCCCCAGCCGGCGGTTGCCCCGTTGCGCACGTGGAGAGCGCCCGCCCCACCTTCGTCCGCCAGGATGAATGCCAGGCTGCGACCGGGGCCGTTCACCAGGTAGCCCGCGGCGCTGTCCAGCAGACCGTGCTGCAGCAACACGACCGGCCGGGGGTTGCCGGCGCCGGCGCCGTGATTGGCGCCGGCGGTGTTCTGGGCCGCCCCCGTAGAGGCGGCGCCGCCGGTCGGCATCCGCAGCAGGGTGAGCAGGAAGCCATCCTCAGTCTGTACTGTGTGGACTTGCAGCGGGTAGCCGTAGGGAGCCACTAGCTCTGTGCAGTGAGGGAGGGCGGCGGCATGGGAGCGCGCTGGGTTGCAGCCCGTGGTGGCGGTGGTTGGCCTGAGTCGGCTCTCCAGCGCGCGACGCGCCAAGCCCTCGACAGGACGCTGCTGCTATGGCGACTTACGCTTGATGTGCTCAATTTCTGCGTCGGGCTGGGCGCGAAGACATGATAGCAGACAGAGGACTTGAAGCAGAACTAGGGCTCTGCCGACGTGGAACTCGGCCTTAGCTCCGCGCATTCTCGGCCCATATGTAGCAATCAAATATGTTAGGAGCGCATGTGCAACAAGATTTGCACTGGGGAGCAAAACTCAGGCGTCTAATCAATTAAACGAGTTCCGCGGGCCCATCGGCCTCAAGCCAGCCTTGCTGCCTATGCTGTCTCATACTGACTGTAAGTGTCTCAAGTGGTCCAACACAATCATACTGAAGTGACGTTCAGCTTTGGCTTCACCCGCTTGCACGCGTTCGCAGCATTCGCCTGTTGCCTGTTGGCTACCTGATTGTTATACCTAAATCAGAGTGACATTATATAGTTAACAGCTCCGTCAGGGCTGCGCTGGAACGAGGCCGAACCACACCGCGCGGCTGCAACACCTCCGTGCAGTCCACAAAATGTCCGCGGTCCGCATTAAATCACTACCAGTGGCTCCAGGGAGATTGGCGCGACCCTCGCGGAAGTCGGCGGTCGTCCAGGTGCGCTGGTGGCCAGCGTCGCGGATGCTCGCGCTACCCCGTTCACCTGCGTGGTCACGCGTCCCAGGCTGGCTTATCATTGCTGGATGCATGCCATTGCTTGTACGCCTAAGCGGGGCTGGCCAGGCCGTAGACCGGGGGGTTCGGCTTCGGCAGCCGCTTCACGTCCGCACGCGTGTGGTGGGTGCGGCCGCTGCCCTGCCGGCCACTTGACGCCCGCCGCACTGTGGCCACCGTCAGCCGCGTCAGCCAACTCGCTGACCCGGCTTAATCCCCAGCCCAGGCAGTCACCAGCAAAAGCTGCGTGGGGTTGGGGGCCAGCCCAAAAGTTTCGTGGGGGCAGCAGAAAAGTTGTGTGGGGTTGGGGCAGGGCAGGGTACTAGTAAAAGTTGCGTGCGTGCGTGCGTCCCGGGAAGGGTCGGGCTCGGCGGAGGAGTGGTGCGGGCTGGCGGTGGGCGAGTCCGCGGCCAGCCGCAGCAGGCCCAGCGGCGGACCACGTCTGGACACCTGGTCACCAGCTCCGCTTTGTCATAACTGCTGCTCTTCCTCCCCGGCGCAGTGCTCAACACCAGGCCCTGCGCCTGGCCCCGCGGATGGGCCGAACAACAACAATAAGCGGGGGTTGAAGCCTGGGAGCGGTGCAGGCAAGAAGGCGAAGCAACCAGGCCTCTACGAGGTGAGACTAGTGCGGAGTGCTGTTGCCACATGCCTTAACGCTTCGGGGCGCCGACTCATGGCACTGCCCTGCCGTCTGTTGGCAGTCGGCGGAACCTAGCGGGCGATCAACTTTGCTCTGCCTCATCTGCCATGCACGTGCGGTCAACCAAGTCGTTGTTGGCGCCTGCTGATGGCTACAGGTGCAAGTGGTGACGCCGCCGCCGCGTTCGCTGGGCATCTATGCGCTGCCCCCCAACACGCAGTGCGGGGAGGAGATCGACGTGGAGGGACAGGGATACGTGGTCACGGTAGGTGGTCAACACACGGGTGCTGGGCTTGTGGGGATGTTGGGGTTGGGCGGGCCTGGCTGCCTGCGTGTGCAAACGAGGGCAGCAGTCGCAGCATGTCGGGGCATGTGGCTGCGTGCGCACATGCAAGGGGGAACCCACACGCCTTGCCTGCACCGCGGAGAGGGAGGGCGCTTCTTCGGGGCACATTCGCCAGGAGGAAGGGGCCGTGGACGGCAGGGTGCAGGAAACAGCTGCGGTGACAGTGACTTGGGCTGCTGAGAATACACGGCACGGGATTATTGCCACGCCGGATATGGCTCCCCGATGACCGCACGATGCCGGCATGTTGCCCTTGATTGTCTGGTTGTCTGAAACACCCACGCACGCATGTTGCAGACGGTGGTGCTGCAGTACAAGCTGCGCGGCGGCAAATACGTCCGCGACCACAACCGCCTGGACGTGCAGCCCACGGGGCGTTGGCTTGTCAACCAAATGTTGGAGAACCTTATCAAAGCCCGATATGTGGGGCCGACCGGCAGCCAGGACTAGCGTGGCAAGGCGATTGTGCCTGAGTGCTGGCAGGAGCGATGGTAAAAGAGCGAGGGAGGTGCTGTTTGGTGAGCGTTGTGGGTCGGGGCAGTCAGGGCCTGCGGCGATGTGGGTTCGGGCGATGAGGCGGTTGCCCTCATACAATGCTGGGTGCTGGGTGTGCTGCTGTCTGGTGTGTGAATGCAATCAGGTGCAAAGAGCGTGTGTGAGAATATCGAGAGCAGGCAGTCAAGCCGCAGATGCGGCACGTCCTGAAGCGCGTTTCGGGCGTGTCACGTAGAGTGCGGTGTTGCTACCCTGGAGGTTTCGACGGCGTACTACATCTCCATTCAGTAGCAAGCACTTCAGAAACGGTATTCGCGTTTATGAAGGTGTTCATATAGATAGGGAAAGCGGCGCCATGAGCTGGAGCGAGCCGGCGCTGTTAGAGTGGACGGAACAAGGCCGTCTGAAGAGCGCGCAATGTCAAATGGGCGGCACAAGGGGGCACACGGCGTAGCGCGTTGCCACCGGCGGGCTTTGTTGTGTGATGGTGGCACTGATCAGAGTCATTAGACCGCGCAAACCTCGGCTGGGCATGGAGTTACGACGGGGCGTGCTGTGTAAGCTGGCCGCATCGTCCACGCCAGCCTAAGCACGAATCAGCTGCGCGGGCCAAATTCGACTGGAGTTGCCGAGTGGACGAGCGGACGTGAGCCGTCTGTCAGCCGGGCCAGCAGACGTGGCGATACTTGCAAATTTGTGGTTGTTCAGGCGGCTGGGTGGAGCGGGGCCACGGCGGCGTTATCGGGCGACTGGGCGGAAACCAGTTGCGGGCGTTCGTGCGAGGGGTTAGCCGCATGTGGACGAAGACTGAAGCGGCGCTGTATCGGCGCGGCACAGCCCGACGCGTAACCCCAGCCCCAAAACGGCAGCCTGTGTGAGCGCACTTGACAAGTAAGAGCTACGGAGTGGCGGTTCCAGCAACCCGATGATAGTGCCTGGTACACAGCATGCCGGTCGGCAGTGCCCATCGGTCGGCGAAACTCTTCAGCCCTCGAACCGCTGCCTTTTGGCCCCGCGCTTGTGTCCGTCCAGGTATCATGTCTCAAAGCAGCTCGCGCACCACGTAGACTAGGTAACAAATGGAAACTCGGAAACTTGACACGGGCGAACCCTCGCGCCCGCCACCCTCGCCGGCCACTCTTTCAAAACTGGCAAAAGTCTCTCAACTCAGCAGCAAAGACCGCAATCGTGTGCTGATAGTTTGAACAGCTCGAAATCTGCCTTCCCGGCTGCAAGGATTCCGCGTCACAGTTCTCTGAGTGGCACGCCCAAGGACGCAGCAGCAAGATGGCTGCTTTTGCAGTCCAAACGATAGGCGAATGAATGTTCTTTTCGTTTGACTGAGGAAGAAGGCGCGAGGCAAGGCGCGATACTACAGGGACCTCGCAGCCTGTTTATGTGAGGTGACTGCGTGGATTGCTTATGTGATCGCTTTCATTGATAGGAGTAACTACATTGCACCCGCAAGGGCAAACGAAAGCGCAGGGGCGCGCACAAGGCCGAGTCCCAGGCACCTGTCAAGTAGCAATCATTGTATGCAGCGGCCGGAGTGGCTGTTTTGGACCCCTGCCCTTGAGCAGCAACCTCGCCTGCCAGTGAGAGTTTGTGGGTAACGCAAAAGACTACTGATTCCCGTGAACTGGGCCGGGGGCGGGAAGTAGCGACATCGGCGGGCGCCCGGTCGTACAGGGTCGCCGTCCATCAAGGTCTCCGGCCAGCAGCCCCAAACAACACGCCACAAACTTGCGCTTAGCTAGGAACACTGCACGCTTAGCTTACTATCCACACCACTCCTATCACCACGGCCTCGCTTAGCCTTCCATCCGTCCGAAATTGCCTTGAGCTACCTGCAACCCACTCGCGAGCTCCAGTGCCATTTGGCATTAAGCTTCAACCAAGCCGAGCAAACATCCTCGAGCGGCAGGGCTGGCGTTCCTTGCAGGTGTGAGAGCCGGGCCGGTAGTGGGTCCGTCGGGTGGCTCGGCCGCGGGCTTGGCCAAGCAACCCAGTGGCCTACATGCTAACTATCATCAAATAGCTAAATAAGCATGGTTCACTCGGTGACGGGGGCTGCAGCTGTGTCGCTTCGTTGATCGGTTGAAGCGACGTTGCTTGAAAATGAGTCGGGGCGTAGCGAGTCGAACCCGATGCAGCAGCATAAAAGCATATCAAGGCTGCACTCGAGTGGCAGTGGGCTTCCACGGGACCTCGCGGGACCAAACGCGCCCCGCACTTTGCGAGTCGGGTAACTCCTGTCGCGCAACTGCAGTGCGAGGCAGCCCAAACAGCTTGATTTTGGTTTGGGTATTGAATGGACGCACCAGAGCAAGCAACAGCCAGCGACTGCCGTTGCGAGTCCCTCGCCTGCTGCGCTGCTGTGCTCCGTAGCACCGCGACGTTGCCCTCGACTTCAGCGATAATAACCTCGCCCCGCCCCCGCATACTAAACGTACACAGGTTGAGCAGAAAGCAGTAGCCCTCGACAGTTTCACCACACCTCGTTCGTCGTCTACTTTGTCTTGAGGACCACCTCGCCAACGACGGCCCGCTCTCAGACTCGGCGAACCGGGCGATAGCCACGCCCGCTCCTCCCCTCTCGACCGATAATGGAGCTGCCTGGATACTACAGCAGCGGCAAGGGGGAGCTCGGATATGCTGGTGAGCCGACCCGTCGCGCAATCGGACCCGTCACTTCATGCGGAAGCATCCGCCCGCGTGCCAGCCGCCCCGACGTGCTGCGACCTGACGGGTGATGACTCTCCTGCCATGCGCAGATTCATACGAGAAGCACGACAAGCAAGGATTCCTGAAGGGCTTGCTGGGCGGCAAGGACGATGGTGAGCTTGGCCCCGCGGGCGTTACCGCCGCAGCTGCGAAGCGACAGCTGCGCGGGAGGGGGGGGGGCTGAAGCCGGACACCTCCGCCACCTCCGTCGGCCTCGTTTGCGCAGTCTGTGCCTGTGTTCACTCCGCCTCCCCCCGGCTCCTCGCCCGCACCGCTCCCGCAGGCAAGAAGGCCTCGCCGAAGGCCGCCCCCGCCCCCGCCTCCCCATCTGTGCCCAAGAAGTTCATGGACATGATCAGCCCGCTGCTGCTCGGCTCCTCCAACAGCAGCAGCGCCGCCAACAGCCCTGCCGCCACCAAGGCCGCGGCCGCCGCGCCGCCCGCCTCGGCTTTTTCCAAGGCAGCGGCGGCGCTACACCACGCCGCCGCTGACGGCTGCTCGGCGCCCATGACTGACGCCCAGAACATGGACCGAGCCATGTCGTACAACAGCGGGCTGACGGAGTACGTCAACAAGATGAAGATCGACAGCGAGGCCGGCGCCAACGGCCAGCCCGGCTCGGGCGCCGCCGCCGCCGGCAAGCGCAGCAAACTGAGCAACGAGAGCACGCTGAGCAGCAGCAGCTCCATGTCCGCCATGAGTGTGCAGTCCAGCCGCTCCGCCGGCGCGCCCGTGGCGCCCATGCCGCACCTGACCACCACGCAGCCCGGCGTTGCGCACGTGCACGCGCCGCCCACCGGCGTGCACGTGCATGGCCACGGTCTGGCGCACGGACACCATGCCTCGCACGCGCACCAGCACCACGCGCCCGCGCCCGCGCCCGCGCCCGCCGCCGTGCCCACCGCCCAGCAGCCGCAGCCCGTGGCAGCCGGCCACAAGCCCGGCGCCGCGCTCAACCAGCACGCCTACGCCTCCAACCTGGACCGCCTGCTGGAGGCCGCGCGCTACTGCCAGCTGCCGCAGTCGGGCCGCCCGCTGCAGCCCATGCCCGCCGACCCGCTGGCGAACCCGCACCACGGCCCCACCATCCCGCTGGTGGTGTCGCCCAACCTGCCGCCGCGCATGCAGCGGCCGCAGTGGCGCCTGACGGACTACCAGCTGGGCGACAAGCTGTACACCGGCTACGCCAGCACCGTGTACAAGGCCGTGTGTCGGGCCTCTGGCGAGGTGGTGGTGCTCAAGATCTACCACCTCATGTCGGTGTGCGACCTGTACAAGTACCAGATCTACCGCGAGGTCCGCGTGCACTCGAACCTGTGCCACGAGAACATCGTGCACCTGTACGCGGCCTTCCAGGAGGGCGACAAGGTCATCCTGGTGCAGGAGTACGCCGACGGCTCGGACCTGTTCACGCTGCTGCACAAGTACGGCGGCCGCCTCAGCGAGCGCCTGGCGGTGCAGCTGGTGCTGGAGCCCTTCCTGCGCGTGCTGCAGTACCTGCACTCCCGCGCCATCATCCACCGGGTGAGCTGATAATGATAGCGCGGTGGCTTTGCCTTGCAAGAGGGTCCGTAACTTCTTTCTGGCAGCGTTTGTGGGGTCGTGTTTGCCGCTGCTCCTCCCCCATGGCGCTGAGCGCATCCGACTGAAAATGCGTTGCCGTCCCCTTCTTTTCCGTGCGCAGGACATCAAGCCGGAGAACATCCTGTTCAACAAGGCCATGTGCCTCAAGTTGGGCGACTTCGGCCTGGCCATCGACCTGCGAGAGGAGCGCGCCGTCACCCGCGCCGGCACGCTTGACTACATGGCGCCGGAGGTGCTGCGCTGCCCCTTCAAGTCGCGGCCCGAGGAGAACAAGGACAACGAGCGCCTGCACTACTCGGCGCGCGTGGACGCCTGGGCGGTGGGCGTGCTGACGTACGAGCTGCTGGTGGGCTTCCCGCCCTTCTTCGACCAGTCGCGCACCAGCACCGAGGAGCGCATCAACCACTCGATGCCCGCCTTCCCCGCCGGCATGAGCGAGGAGGCCAAGGCCTTCGTGTCCTCCGCGCTGTCCAAGCACGCCGCCGAGCGCCCCACCATCCTGGAGATGCTGCACCACCCCTGGATCGCGCGCTTCTCCTCGCGCCGCTCCATGCGCGTCATGCCCGGCTCCGCCTCGCCGCTCGCGTCGCCCGTGCAGCAGCCCCAGCCCCAGCAGCAGACGCCGCGCCGGCCTGCGCCGCCGCCGGGCGCCACCCCCACCTCGGCCCAGGCCATGCCCGCCTCGCCCGCCACGCCGCTGCGCCCGCCCGCCCCCGTGCCCGCCGGCGGCTTCCCCACGCTCGGCTCGCTGCTGGCGGCGCCGCAGCTGGATGTGAAGCAGATGTCTGGCCACCTGGGCCACCACGCCGCGCCCGCCTCGCCGCAGTCTCCGCTGGTGATGAAGAGCAGCAGTGAGAGCACGGAGCTGCTCAACTCGCGCTTCAGCCAGGGCAGCAGCAACGCGAGCATGCAGATGTGAAGGGGCGGCGCCCCTGGAGTGCTGCAGCAGCGGCGCTGCCTGACGGCGTCCTCGTGTTCAATGATGACGCCGTCGCCGGAAGCGTCAGCGCCGCCGCCGCCGGTGCAGTCGTCTCGACGCAGTGACGACACCGGCGTTGTTGGAAATGTGGGGGCGGCCCCGGCGGTGGCAGGCTTCTCGTCAGCTGCGGGCGCGCTCCAGGGGTGCGAAGCGGTTGCAATGCCGGCGGGGTCAAGCGGGCCTGCGCCGCCGCCCCGCCGGGATGTAGGTCTACTATCTAAATCAAGATCTGTCCAAGGCGGTGACTTGTGCGGCGCACTTGCTGGGACCAGCCTTTGCGGCGGCGGCGGCGGCGGCTGCGCAGATTTGCTGCGGCTCGCCGCCTCGCTGCCGGCCGAGAACAGCAAGGACAAGCCCACCTCACGCCGAACCTCAAGCGTCATCGTCATCCGCCGGCGCCCGGGCATGACGGCTTCCGAGCCGGCCGCGCCTGTCGGCTGCGCGACGGACCGGGTATTGCAGCCCGACCGTACGTGCTTCACCTCCACCACTGGGCTGCTGAGCTGGCTCAGCTTTCCGTGGTTTGCAGAGAGCACGCAGCAGCAGGAGGATTGAGTTCAGGATGGCATCGTTAAACTTCAGAATGTAGCAGTTAGGGGCAGGCTTCTTAGTTGCAATGCAAGCAATAAAGGAATTCGTGGTAGGCAGACTAGAGAGAAGCACGGGACGTCGCGCACATTCGGACTTGGTTGCAGTGGGTGTGTGCCGGGAGGTGTGCGGAATATGTTAGGGCCGGCCGCACCCCTCCGCAACCTGGTTGGTCTGTGTTGGTTTCACTGGTGACTCGTAGGTGGTGGACACAAGTATGACAATTCTCTACTAACTATTTGTTTCGGGTTGGGCAGACGTGCACTCCTACGGGAGGCAGTGGAATGCGAAGCTTGGCAGAGTGTGTGCCCTGCCGTGCGAATGCTCACTCTCCCATGCATTGGCTGTCCGGTTGCGACTTGACTTTGATTGTGGAGATGCATGCGACTGTGACGTTTTTAGGCTTACTCTGATTGATTCTTGAGGGCAGGTTGAATGTCGCGATACGGCGCAGTCACCCCCGGCTGACCACAGAGATAGAGACGCTCTTTAGTGCCCTGCCCTGGGATTGACGCGCGCTCCCGTTCACCTGTCGCGGGAAGCCCCCTAGCACCTGGCACGGAGGCTGTAAGGTGGTAGTGTAGCCTTAGTAGGGGTAGATGAGAAGCGCTGGTGCGGCTGGCTTCCGTGTTAGTGCGCAGAATTGGCGTGGCGGTAGTTCCTTCTTTTCCAAACTCTTTCTCTTCCTTCTTAGCTGATCTCTTGCCTACCTAATATAGTCTTCCTTTCCTGAACTGGCGGCTTACGTGCCCAATTTGCACTAAGCTAGGCTCCTAAGTTGAACCAAAGGTTTACTGACCTCACCTGTAACGCTACCAATGCGACATCATCAAGCTGATCCACGGTTTCCAAGGGTGGGGACCGCGCGTACATGCACACGGGTGCAAATCAAAGAAGCCTGACAGCCGGCGTCCTCGAGGTACTCAGCACGTAGCCACTACCACAACCGGTACAGCCGCTCCAGTCTGCCGCGCTAACGCACGCCACAGGCTCAGAGGGTGCGCGCGTTCAGCTTTGGGCATCATGGCCCTGTCATGGCCCTGTGATGGCCCTGCCTGCACTGGCTCACTGCTCATTAGGGAGTCCAGGGGCGGCGCTGGAGCAAGGCGTGGGCCAGGGGGATGGGCGGATGGCGTGATGGGGTGGCGCTGCACCCTTTCCGCCTGTCCTTTACAACGACACATGATTACGCATATACAACGACACATGATTACGCATATTCGCGTTCGCGTTTCGAAAGCACTTCGCACCCTTTCTGATGACGTGCGGTGGTTACCAGGTGGGCAACTGGCAAATACTGGATGGTGCAGAAGTGCCGCTCAAAGCACCTGACTGCCATTTTAGCACTCAAACACTCAGGACGAGCTTGTTAGGCGTTGGCCAGAGTGAGCGGGAGCAGTGGCGGAATGCGTGCCCAGCGGCCCGGCGACGAGTTGCCATGGGCCGTGACCGAGTGCGCCGATACGGTATCGGCGATACCGAGGTGAGGCCCAGGCGCGTGGCGTGTCAACGGCCCCGTTCGAAGTCGTCTAAAGCATATGGCGGCCATGCGCTTTGCACGCTGCTCGATCCAGCAGGGCAGCGGGCTTAACGGGAACGGTTGACATAGCCACGGACATAGCCGGGGGGTTGCGGGCGCAGCACATCGGCATGCCTGAATCGGCACCCCTTGCAGTGGACCAGGTTGCGCGACTCAACACGCCTACGGGCACATGTATCATAGCTGGGCGCAGCAGCAGGACCAAGGGGAGCGGCAGGGAGAGAGCCGGGCTTCATCGGCTTGCCCATGCAACGCTGCGCGCGGCCGCTCTTTGGTCGCACGTCCTCACTGTATCGCTCCTTTTGCGAGTTGCATATTCGGGTACACTCCCGATTATCCTCGTCTATCTCTCTTTAACAAAAGCCAGGTAAGAGCGAGCATCGGCGGCTTGGTCTTTGGCAGTCTGCCTCTTCGTGTAGCGGCGCGATAATTCTACTCTTGGCAGCCTATTGTCGCTGACTTGGGGCCAAGAGGGTTGATCAGGGGTGTACAGGGCCCAGGCGCCGCCCAGCCTCGGTCGGCGCCTCCACGCTCCTCCTACCGCCTGACGCCTACTCCCTGTGGTTCAACTGATTCCAGGCAAAATGTCTGAGGGCAAGGAGCATCTTTCCATCGTCATGTGAGTAAACTGCGCACGGGAGGGACCGCAAGCAGATTCTGCCCTGTCGTGGGGGAGTTGGCAACAACCACAGTTGACCGTTCATCTGATTCGCTTGGTTTTGACGTCGTTCCTGTGCGTGTTCTATTCGCGGTGCAGTTGCGGCCATGTCGACTCCGGCAAGTCGACCACCACCGGTCGCCTGCTGTTCGAGCTCGGCGGTATCCCCGAGCGTGAGCTGGAGAAGCTGAAGGAGGAGGCCTCTGCCCTGGGCAAGTCCTCGTTCGCCTTCGCCTTCTACATGGACCGCGCTAAGGAGGAGCGCGAGCGTGGTGTGACCATTGCCTGCACCACCAAGGAGTTCTTCACCGACCGCTGGCACTACACCATCATCGATGCCCCCGGTAAGACATCATTGCGGAGATTGCTAGGGGAGCCAGGAAGGGGGGCTGGCACGGGAGTCGGAGGAGAGCGGGGGTGGGGGTGGGGGGCAAGGCACTAGGTGAAGTGCACGGTGCGTGCGCGGTGGGCAGGCACACGCCTCACCGTTGCCAAATGGTGTCTCACTCAGTACCACTAGCCGCCTTTTTAGCTGAACCAGTTTGACGACTTGGCGCCCCTGATTGCTGACGAACCGTTGCTGCTTGCTGGCACCGCACAGGTCACCGCGACTTCATCAAGAACATGATTTCCGGTGCCGCCCAGGCCGATGTGTGCCTGCTGATGGTGCCCGCCGACGGTAATTTCACCACAGCCATCCAGAAGGGTGACCACAAGGTGAGCGCACCAGGGGAATGGACAAAGCGCTAGGCCACGAGGATGGGCGGCGCCTGCAAGGGGCCTCTGTTGCCTGCAGTCACGACCGAACACATCTCCTCATGAGGTTGAGATCGCCCTCTAAACCTTGATTGCTTTGACCCACCAACCCCCAGGCCGGTGAGATCCAGGGCCAGACCCGCCAGCACGCTCGCCTGATCAACCTGCTGGGCGTGAAGCAGCTGATCTGCGGTGTGAACAAGATGGACTCCGACACTGCCGGCTACAAGAAGGAGCGCTACGACGAGATTGCCAACGAGATGCGCCACATGCTGGTGCGCGTCGGCTGGAAGGACGACTTCGTCAACAAGTCCGTGCCCATCCTGCCCATCTCCGGCTGGCTGGGTGACAACCTGATCACCAAGGTGCGTGGCAGCCAGTGCGCCGCGTTTGTGGAGGGCGGGAAGCTAGGATGGGCCATGGGTGGGCATGCGCGACGCAAACGTGCGAGGGGGTGGCTGGGTTTCAAGTACAGCCCGACTGGACTCTGGTGTCGCGCCCCCGCTTTTTGCTGACTCGTCCCTCTCGATGCCGAGCTCTGGACTGAACTTCCTCCCCCCGCCCTCCCCCCGCCCCCGTCGCAGTCGACCAACATGCCCTGGTACACCGGCCAGGAGGTGATCAACCTCAAGGGCGAGAAGATCCAGGTGCACACCCTGCTGGACGCCCTGAACAGCTTCGTGGTCGTGCCCGAGCGCAAGACCGACGCTCCCCTGCGTCTGCCCATCTCCGGCGCCTACAAGATCAAGGGTGTCGGTGATGTGCTGGCCGGCCGCGTCGAGCAGGGCGTGGTCAAGCCCGGTGATGAGGTCATCTTCCTGCCCACCCACACCACCGCCAACCCCTGCACCGGCAAGGTGTTCACCGTGGAGATGCACCACAAGCGTGTGGAGAAGGCCGGCCCCGGCGACAACGTCGGCATGAACATCAAGGGTCTGGACAAGGGCAACATGCCCCGCACCGGTGACGTGATGATCCTGAAGGCGGACCAGACCCTGAAGATCGTCAAGGACTTCACCGCCCAGATTCAGACCCTGGACATCCCCGGCGAGGTCAAGAAGGGCTACTCCCCCATCGGCTTCGTGCGCTGCGGCCGCTCCGCTTGCCGTATCTCCGGCATCAACTGGAAGGTCGGCAAGGAGACCGGCGGCAAGAAGATGGAGAACCCCGTCGGCCTGAAGGCCAACGAGATGGCTGAGGTCGTGTACGAGCCCACCCAGCCCCTGATCGTGGACTCTTTCAAGAACTGCGAGGGCCTGTCCCGCATTGCCTTCCTGGACGGCAACACCGCCGTCATGCTCGGCAAGGTGGTGTCGGTCACCCACAAGTAGGGAGCTTACGCTGGTGGCGGCGCTGGCGGCGCGGGCGCGGAGCTGGAGCGGCAGGAGCGCAGGCGGCAGCAGCAGCAGGCGCCAGGTTGCAGCAGCGGCGTGCTGGCGGAGCCGGTGACGCTAGTAGCGGGGGGTCATGGTGCGACGGAGCTGATGGGGAGCCGGTGTTTCGGGTGGCCGAGGATGCAAGCCGCGCAACCGGCTGTTTGCGAGGTTGCTTCGGGTTCCGGCGAGTATGCCGGTCTTGATTGTTTCGCTGGTCGGCAGCGGGTGTGGGCTGTGGGGCGCGCTGCAAGGCGTGTCCCAGCCCCGCTCGACACATCGTGCGTGGAGCTGCGCTGTTCCTTCGGGGCAGCACTCCTTCGGGCAGGCGGTTGCAGGGGAGTGGGCTGGCGTGATGGCGGCATAAAGCCGGGGAGACCTTCACTATGCGCCTTCACGGCATGACGGCCTGAAAGGGCCCTCATTACTCACTCAACGACCTGACGCTGACTGTAAACACGACTGGTGTGCCGCCAAACTGTGGAGGGGAAAGATGCAGCCCAGCGCAGTACCATTACCTAGCAGGGGACCCGGGGGGGGGGCAACGTAGATTACCGCAAAGCTGGAAATTTCTACGCTCAACCCGAATATAGAAATGGGACTGGCGGGGTCGTGGCTAATTGGCAGTTGGAAACACCAAACGGCTTCGGGCCGGGTCCACGGGTGCGGGGCACTCTGTTGCGTTCGAGACTTCCCGGGACGGCGCCTCACTTGCGTATTCATACAGGCCGGCGAACTGGCGAGCGGATTGCAAGGCGGTGGTAGTCGGCACGGTAGCGTCCAAAAAGCGAGTGCGTCAAATGGCGCACCGGGTGCAGCAGGGTGGGGACACGGCGCTACTGCGCTAGACGACTAGAGCCGCTAGACGGCTAGACCCACGTCAGGGGAAAGCCATACACGCCGTTACAGTGTGTGCAATCCCGGGACAACCTCCCCACAGGCCACAGCGAATGGCCACCACCAAGTATAATGTGGACTGCGCCACGACCTCGGCCACACTTGGTTCTCTGCACCCCGCGTTCCACAGCATTTAAGTGCATTCCACCTTGCTCCAAACCGATCCCTCAGTTGGAAGCCTCCATCGCCTCCAGGGATCTCCACTTGCTTATATGATCAGTCAGTCAGTCAGTCAGTCAGTCAGTCACGGAGTCAGTCAGGTCTTCTCAGCGTACACCTCGTCAAATCAATGTCCTGCAGCCCGTCAAAACCCGCGCCGCACGCCCGCAGCGCCCACGCCTCAGCCTCCGTACCCGGCCGCAGCACCGGTCCGAACCCATCAATACATCGCTCCTAGTCTACTTGCGAGAGCATGTGTGACGCTTGCTTTACTCGCGAATGGCCTCCAGCAGGCGAGAGAAGTAGAAGCTGGTGGCGGTCATCTCCCGCTTGGTGACCTTGAAGCCGGCGCGCTTGAGCGCCGCCTCCACATCCTCCTCACGGTGCAGGTAGGCGCGGGTGGCCTGCGCGTGGGCGTGCACAGCAGTGCGAGTTCAGCAGGTTGGCCCCGGACATGGGGCCCCGCGCCCCACGCATGCGACATGGCAGTATGGCACCGACAACGACTCGAGGCCCCATGCGTTTGCGCACGTTGGGCACCCCTGACCCCAGGTGACGCACCAACGCGGTGCCACCGCACACCGTTGCCCGCGGGCCCTCCCCGGAAGCAAAAGCACTTCCACGTGCTAGTGTCAGCCCCGCCCCCCGCCCTTCCCTCGCCGACCGCACCTTGCTGGGGCCGGGGAACAGCTCGCCAATGCGCTTGAGGATGCTGTAGGACAGCGTCTTGGGCGCGAACGAGATGATGAGGCGGCGGTCCGACAGCGACGCCAGGTGCGTGATCATGGCGTCCACCTTGTCCTGCAGGGGGCGGAGAGGCAGGGGGGCGGGGAAGCAGCGCTGTCAGACCCGAGTCGTGCATCCCGCCCTTGCTGTGTAACCTCCTCTGGCCCAGGGCAGGACCCGGCGATCGCCCTCGAGGCCTTACCAGATACCTTACGTCCGCCCCGCCCCGGCCCGCGCCGCCCCGCCCGTGCACCCACGCGCTCCCCCATCTACGCACAGCCCACACCCTACGGACACACGCACTCGGCCCCCCCCTCGGCCGCACCTGGGGGTAGTGGATCATCACGTCCAGGCAGGTGACGGTGTCGTACTTGCCCTTGACAGACCTGCGCGCGCGCCGGGGGGTTGTGTGCGTGTGTGAGTGGGGTGGGGATTGGAAAGCAGCGATTCGCGGTCAGCCGCACCACACCACCACTCAGGCCAAGCTGCACAACGAGGCTACACCGTCCGATGGCGCGTCTGCCAATGCCGGCATTGCCGGAGATGCCCCTCGTAACTGCTCAACCTCCCGCAAACCCGCAGGCCCGGCCGCCTCTGCTGTAGCTGTTGCGCTGCCCTGCTCCACCCCTTCCCCTTTCCCGTGGCCGCCCTGCCCATCCCATCCCGCTATTTCGCCTCCAACATTGACATGCACGCTCCTGAAGCCGGGCTGGTCCCTCGCAAACAAGCACGCTACGCCGAATTTGGGCCAAGAAGTTGTCTGCCGCTCTTCACCAGCCGCTCTTCTACCCTTTGTTCTATTACCGGTACTTGCAGGCCCGCTCACGGCATGCCCCCGCTGCTGCCGCTTGCAGCCTCCCTGCTCCGCTCCCTCTCCACCCGATGACCGCCTTCCCCGCCACCCCAACGCGCCTCCCCCCTCGCCTCCCCTTTTGCAACGCCCCATCCCTCCCGCCGCAGACTCACTCGAGGTCTAGCGCCTCGAACTTGGGCGCCACCTTGGGCGCCCTGCCCTGCCCGGCCGCCAGCGCCTGCTGGTAGCGCTGCTCCGCCTCAGACGCCATGGCGGCCGAGATGTCGGAGGCGCTCACGGTGGCGCCGCGCAGCGCCAGCGGGATGGCCAGGCTGCCTGCGTTGCGTGGGTGCGCGGTGGTGGCGGTACGGCAGTGGTTGGCGATGCGGTGTGGTGATGTGGTGATGTGGTGGCAAGCGCCATGAGGCGAGAGAGGTTTGGGGGGTACTGTGAGAGGTGATCGGCGGGTGCCCGGCTTAAGCTTCAAGCGGCCGCTGCTGGCCTGGCGTGCGAAAGGCTGCTGGAAGCTTTGCTGTCCCGGACCAGGGGCCTCTGCCCAAGACTTGGCGCGCCACGCCCTTGTGGACTTCCCCCGCACGTCCTGGCCCCCATCCCCATCCGGCTACGCCTCTGCTTGTTCTATGCTGTTTTGATCCCATCCACGCCCAGCCGACTCCCCTGATCCACCCACCCACCTTCCTGGCCCCTGACACCGCAGCCCTCTGGCTCGACGCCCGCATCTGCCTTGCACCCTGCCGCGCTCCCTCCCACCTGTCCCTCCTTTCCTTCCTTCGTCCCGCCCTTCCTCCTACCTGTCCCGCAGCCGCAGTCCGCCACGGTGGCGCCCTGAAGGCCGCCCTCCTCGTCCACCCAGCGCAGCACCTTGTCCACCGTCTGCGCGTGCCCGGTGCGGATGTCCAGCTGCACCTTGTTCACCTCGTCCGTCTCGCCGTAGATCTTGCGCCAGCGCTCAAAGCCAGCGGTGTTGAAGTAGTTCTTCACCTGAGCGAGGACGTGGTACGAGGGTAGGGCAGGGGGGGCAAGGGGTTGGAAGGGCACTGGACGGGAGGAGGGGGGTGATTGCTGGCTGTTGCTGGTGTGGTTGGTGCGCCAGGGGCCGGTGGCGCGCCGAAACACTAGATCCGCGGGACTATTCGGGTAGCAGCACCTCCCACCAAGGAGTATGGGTGGCTCGCCGGGTAATGCGACCAAAACCCAGTCCGAGGCGCGGCCGGATCCGCTTGCGGGGGTACCCGCGAGTGCAGTGTTCAGACGGCACGGCTTCGGGCAAAGGACTCCTGGAGCTCGCAACTCGGAATTCCCGCTGTAATTTGGACTCACCGCCTCCTTCTCATCGCCGTCGAAGGACGCCATCTGCTCCGAGCGGCTGCGTGGAGGAGGAAAACGATGTTTGCTTGCATGGTGCCATCCCAGCCGAGCGACCACATCTGCGCCAAGATCTGAGCAAATTACGCACCACTCACCGCTTCTGAGGGTCAGTAGCGACCAGCAGGGCGCCCAGACCCACAACAGCGCCAACTCCGCCAACCGCGAAGGTCAGCGAGCCAGCATCAGCAGTCTGCGCAATCTCAGAAGCCATAGCAGCAGAGGTGGTCGCGACGGTCATGGCAGAGGCCAGCGCGGCAGCCTGGGAAGGGCGCGCGGCATGCGCGATGACGCTCCGCCGGGCCACAGCCGGGCGGGCCGAGGTAAAAGGCTTGGTGTTAAGGCACTGCATTTTGGGTGGACCTAAGAACAAAGCGACTGGGTGTCAGGGGTTTGGCGAAGAGACATTTACTTCCGCGACCCCATCGCGACGCATCAGACCGCCATAAGTTCGCTGAGGCCAGCGCGTTTCCCGACCCTATATAAGCGACTTGCTGCAAAGCTTACCGACAGCACTCAACCCTTCAGTTGCCGGAGCTCGGCAACTCGGACATCGCAACACCCATCCAATTTGAGAAGCTTCCACTTGCCAATCCAATTGATGCTTGCCGGCGCTGCCAGTAGCTCTGCACGTGCAATCCTCACACTTAAAGCTTCCCTGCCTGCCTGCCAGCCCCTGAAGGCCAGCGCGAGGCTTGCGCAATTCCGAATGCGCGCGTCCGTCACGCTGCTGCACGCGCAGCATTATAGTTATGGCACCACGCCACCCGCCTCGGCTGTCGCGAGCGCAGTGCCTGCTGCCAGAATCGCGGCTCCTCGCGCGGCCGTAGTCGCTTCCGCCACGCAGCGTGGCGGACCCGCCGGGGGCGAAACTGTGAGTAGGTGGTCATGTGGTGGGCTCGCGCACACGAAGCCGGGCTCGCTACCTCCGCAGCACACACACGAGGCCGCCGCACGGTCTGTCCACCGCATGTCTGCCCACATCGGCTAGCGCTGTGGGGTCACCGAGCTGGTACGGAATCATTCGGTACGGAAGCGTGCAGTGACGGCCCCGGCTTTGCTGGTCGGTCCCCGCCCCGCGATGCTCGTGCAGGGTGACCACCCACGCATGGGGCATCTGGCGCTGGCGGCCGGCACCGCGCTGTGCCTCATGCTGGGCTCAGGGTTTGCACCGGAGGGCAGCAGCAGTGCGCTGGCGCCGCTGGGGGCTCTGGCGGTGCGGCCCGCGCACGCAGAGGCGACGACAATGACGGGCACGCCTGTGGCCGGCCCGGCAGCAGGCCTGGCGGCGCCGCCGGTGAGCGACGCGGTGCCGCTGCAGCGCAACATCGACCCGCTCACTATGCAGCTGCCCGACGCGCCGCCGGACCTCACGCCGGAGGTGCGCGGCTGCTGGGCTGCGGGCAGTGGGAAATGTGGAATATGGCAGTGGTGGTGTGTACTGTGTACAGGGCAAGTCTGCCGGTTGTCGTAAGGCATCAAAGCTTTTCCCGATTGCACGCAGGAAGTGCGTGCCATCCGCATTTTCGCGCGCAACACGCCTTCCGTTGTCAACATCACAAATTTCCGTCAGGTAGGGGCGCAGACACACCGGTATGCACCCATGAACGCGTCTTTTGGAGCGCTGGGGTGCGACCCTGCGAGAGTCCGGCCATAACCCCGAGGCTGGTGCGCTGTTTCTTTCCCCGAGCAGGTGCCGGTGCAGTCGGGCTACGGGTTCGGCTACGGCGGGTTCAGCATGGACACGGAGAAGGTGCCGGCGGGCTTGGGCAGCGGCTTCGTGTGGGACGACAAGGGGTGAGTGAGTGACTGATTGTGGATAAGAGGCATGGCTGCCGTTGGCGGCTGCAAGCAGCAAGCAGTGTGCCCCTCACGGCCGTGTGCACCGCCGCCACCGTGCTTGGGTGAGTCTGGCTGAAGCCGCGGCGCTTCCCATGCAGGCACATCGTCACCAACTTCCACGTGATTAAGGTGCGTGGGCATGCAACGCGGTTGGCAGGTCTTGGAAAGACACGCCCTTCAGCATCACAGGGTGGTAAATGAGCTACGGCTACTCTATGCTAGCGCACCGGAAACTGTTCTCAAATTTCAGTATCAAATCCTCACAGGGCGCTGACGAGGTCAAGGTCACGCTGCTGGACCAGACCACCTACAGCGCCACGGTAACGGCTGACACCGCAATTGCAGTACTGCAGCAGGGCAGACACGGTAGCCCCCTTCAGGATGCCGTAAAGCCCTATTGCCTATCCTGACACCACATGCAGGTGGTGGGCGGCGACGCGGACAAGGACGTGGCGGTGCTGCGTCTGGTGGACGCCGGCGACAAGATCAGCGCGCTCACCCCGGTGACGCTGGGCAGCAGCGCGCAGCTGCTGGTGGGGCAGCGCGTGTTCGCCATCGGCAACCCGCTGGGCCTCGAGCACGTGAGCGGCGGGCGGCGGGCGGCGGACGGCGGGCGGTTGCAGAACGAGGGGCATGAACCATGATGGTTGGCGGGCCCTCGAGAGCGAAAGGGGCAAGGCTGGTAGGCGTCGGAGAGACAGTATTCGGGCCCCATGTACACGGTCACCCCTTTACACTATGCCTGTGCGCCACGCCGCCATGTCGCCTTGCAGACGCTGACGTCGGGCATTGTGAGCGGCCTGAACCGCGAGCTGAGCACGGGCACAGTCACCATCAAGGGGCTGATCCAGACCGATGCCGCCATCAACCCCGGCAACAGCGGTGAGCATGGGCAGCGGCGTTAGGTGGGCTTGCCATTCTGGCTGGCGACCCATGTGTGCACGCAGCCGCGTTCATTCGCCACCCTCACACGCGGCCCTGCTGCCCACATGGCGCCCTTAATCCACGCACTCACTCCATTGGATTTGGCTTGGGTTTGGTTGACATTGGGCTGGCGTACACAACCCCCACTGCCCTGACCCCAACCCTACGTCAGGCGGTGTGCTGCTGGACAGCGTGGGCCGCGTGATCGGCATTAACACCGCCATCGCCGACCCCACCGGCAAGGGCGCCTCCTCCGGCGTGGGCTTCGCACTGCCCATCGACAGCGTGCGCGGCCTGGTGGACCAGATCCTGACCTACGGCCGCGTGCTGCGGCCCGTGCTGGGCGTCAGCCTGGCGCCGCCGCAGGTGCTCAAGCAGCTGGGCCAGCCGGGCGTGCTGGTGCTGGAGGTGAGCGCGCTGGGGCGGGGCGCGGACTTGGAGGGGCGGGGCTGGGAATGGTGGCGGGGCAGGTGGAGTCGTTGGCAAGCGATAGCGGTGACCGCGTGCATGCGGTAGGTGAGAAGGTGGGGTGGCTACTGGCTGGGCAAGCGTGCTGCTTTGCTCGTGTCGGCGTACGCTGGTGCCTGTCTGATTCCACCTGTCCCTGTCTCCGGCCCTCCCACCCACGCTCCTCGCCTACGCAGGTGCCCAAGGGCTCCCCCGCGGAGAAGGCCGGGCTCAAGCCCACCATCCGCGACCGCTTCAGCGGCGCCCTGGTGCTGGGCGACATCATCACGGCCATCGACGGCAAGCCCGTCAAGAACTACTCCGACCTGGTGAGCCGGGCTGCATGGTTGGGTGGGCTGCTGGGGCGGGGCGGGGCGAGGGGAATGGAGACACCGTGGGAGCAGCGCGAGCTGCATGCGCGGGCAGCCCACGTGTGCGGGAGTGCGCAGGTCCGCGGCGCAGCCAGAGGGCCTGTGCGTGGCGGTGCTTCAACGCGCACTGAATGCCTGGTCCTCCCATGTGCGCAGGTGGAGGCGCTGGATGAGAAGCGCGTGGGCGACACAGTCAAGGTGCGTGCGTGGGCGGGGCTGAGCATGGGCAATTGGGCACCCGGCACGCTGCTCATGGGATATACGGTAGCTGGCGTTGATTGCGCCTACAGCAAGATGGAGCCGCATTTGAGGCCGGAATACGGGAATACGGTGGCCTTGGATGCGGCTGACCTGCGCACTTGCGCCCTGCAGGTGGACATCCTGCGCAGCCAGACCGACAACCTGTTCGCCAGCGGCACGGCGCGACGGATGTCTGTGAACATCACGCTGGGCGAGCGCGGCCAGGTCAATGTGACGGAGTGAGGGCGGCTCGTCAAGGCGCAGCACGGCCAGGCGGCGAGCGGCTGCTGCTCAAGTGCACGTGGAATAGGGTGTTAAACTGTTGCTCTGGTGTTTTTGCTGATGACGAGGCTGTGCTGGCGCGCATGAAGAATCCTTTTACCCAGTGCATAATGTAGGATTGGGGGTTGTGACAGCGTACTGAGCCGCGGGCGTTTGACGGTGCTTTGCGCGCATCAGCGTGGCTTAGACTCGATGTGCTATGGGACAGTCGCCTCAAATGCATTACACTCCGGACCACAGCGGCTTGTGCACGCGTTGTCACCTAAGATGCCCAAATGCGAGGCCGTTGAGGGGGCCTGTCGCACCCGTTGATGGCACTTTAGTGCTGGGCTCATGCACACTGATGCAACATATTGCACGTCACGGTCCTGATCGGTCCTAGTATGATAGAATACGCACTGCACACTCCTCAATTTGCCAAAGCAGGCAGCATGTCAAATCACTCCACCAGCCACATAATCCGCACATTTTACCGGTGCAATAGCTCTTCGCAACCACAGCAGCACAGTCCGTTGGCTGGTGCTGACCACACCTCAGCACTGCTGTTTCCGGGTGTAACTGTCTGGCGAGTCCGTCAAGAAAGATCATGAAGCAAGTGGGTCTTAGTAGCTGGGTCAACCTGCACCTGCAGCTGCGCAGGCGCCGCCTAGCGCCCGCCCCACCCTGCGTGGCACAGCGACAGACCATGCGCAGTCCGTAAAGAATATTGGTCCGATAACGCACATACCTACACGGCAAGACACACAGCATATGAAGGCTGCGCCGGCTGGGCACATCGATCCCACCACACACTTGTAGAAGCGAGTTCGTAATCCGTTCGTAACGTCCAGCCACTAGCGAACCCAGCATCTAAATATCCACACTCACAACCCTCGTCACTCGTAGCACTGGCGCACGTCGCGCCCAATCACCACTCCTGCGCCTCCATAAAGAGTGTCTTACGCAGCCGCCGCCTCATCCGCCTCCTTAGCGCCCGTCTCCATGGCCTCAGCCCCCTCCTCCCCCTCCTTCGGACCATCCTCCTTCTCATCGGCCTTAGCGTCCGTCTCCATAGCCGCTGCCGCCGCGCCATTCGCCTCCGGCTTGGCCTCCTCCGCCTTCGCCGCCGCCGGCTTAGCCTCGTCCGCCTTCGCTGCCGCCGGCTTAGCCTCCTCCGCCTTCGCTGCCGCCGGCTTAGCCTCGTCCGCCTTCGCCGCCGCGGGCTTGGCCTCCGCAGCCGCGGGCTTGGCCTCCACCGCTGCGGGCTTAGGCTCGGCCGCAGGCTTGGCTTCAGCAGCCGGCTTGGCTGCCGCAGCCGCGGGTGCAGCAGCGGCGCCTGCGGCGGACCCGCCTGCACCGGCAGCGGGGCCGACCTCGCCCTGCGGGCCCGCCAGCAGCGCGCCGTGCTGCCCGCCAAAGTCCACGAAGTGCACGCGGCGGTAGCCGAACTGCTTGACGCGCCCCATCTTCTTGGGCACGGTCTCGTCGTCCTCGTCCGTGCCCTTGGCCAGCTGCAGGTTGGTGTTGCTGCCCCAGAACCAGGCGTCACCGTCGCTGGTGGTGCAGGCGGACACGTTGGTGCCGGCGGCGATGCACTCCACCTTGGCGCCCTCGGGCAGGCCGTCCACCGGCTTGGGCTCCGGGTGGATCTCGTTCGCGGTGTTGGTGTCCACGTCGCGGCGGCCCAGCATGCCGTAGGTGGCGGCGCCGAAGGACAGCAGCACGCCCTTCTTGGTCAGCGCGAGCGTGTGCTGCTCGCCGCCGGCGATGTGCGCCACGCCCTTGAGCGAGCCCACCGGCACCGGCTCCCACTTCAGGTTGTCCTCGTTGTTCTCCTTAACCAGGCCCAGCTGCCCGCTGTTATTGAGGCCCCAGGCCGCCACGGCGCCGTTCTTGCCGATCACGAAGGTGCTGTAGGCGCCACAGGCCACGTCCACCGCCTGCGTGCTGCCCAGCGCGTAGGGCAGGTGGGCCACCAGCGTGGGCTTGAACAGCTGCTCCGCCGTGGGCTGGTGCTCGCTGTCCTGGTGGTAGGGCTTGACGCGCCCAAGCTGGCCCTGGCTGCCGCTGCCCCACGTCAGCACGTCGCCGCGGTTGGTCAGCAGCACCGCGTGCCGCGCGCCGCACACCAGCTTCTTGATACGGTCACGCACCGACTCCGGCTTCCAGACCTGTGGGCGTGGAGGTGTTGCGGAAGAGGGCGCAGCAAGGTAAGAGGCCGAGCGAGGCGAAAGCGGCTGGTGGGTACGTCATTGCTCGAGCGCAATGCTAAGCAGTACGGTCACTGCACGCAGCCCCGCCCTGCGCTTTATGCCAAGCCAACCCGGCCGCCCCCGCCCCGGCTCCGGCCCCCGTCCTCCGCACCGTTCCCCCATCACCAACCCCGCTCCTCTTCCACGCACCTGGATGAACAGGCCCTGCACCTTGACGTCGGCCGTGAAGCCCGACAGCGCGCCCACCTCGTCCTTGAAGTGGCCGCAGCCGTACAGCGAGCCGTCCGTGCCCACCGCAAACGTGAAGCCGTCGCCGGCGGCCACCTGCACCGCCTTCAGGCCGCCCGGCAGGGCCGCCGGGCCGGGCACGAAGCTGTCGCCCTTGTTCTTCTCGGGCTCCTTCTCCCAGCACGTGCCCGACGTCTTGCGGCCAAGCGCGCCCTCGTCGTTGACGCCCCAAGTGTACACGTCGCCGTCGACCGTCAGGCCCACTGTGTGCATGCCGCCGCACACCACCTGCACGAACTTGAGCGTCTCCGAGATGGGCAGCTTGGGGCGCGGGATCTGGGACCGTGTGTCGGGGTCGTCCGCGCCCTCGGGATCCCCCAGTCCGAGCGCGCCGAACGAGTTCGTGCCGAACATGAAGAGGTCCAGCGCGGGCTGCCCTGGGAACAAGCTGGGCGCTGGCTTGGGCTTGGGAGCAGCCTTAGGCTCCGCAACGCGACGGCGCTTCGCTGCGGGCTTCGGGCGCTCATCCTCCTCCTCGGCGGGGGGAGAAGCTTCTTTGACCGGCTCCGGCTCCTTTTCCTCCGCTGGCTCCTCGGCCGCGCGCTTAGTCCCACGCTTCGTCGCTGCCTTCTTCGGCTTTGGCTCCTCCGCTGGCTTATCGGCCGCCTCCTCCTTCGCCTTGGCCTTGGTGGCAGGCTTAGCGCGAGTGGCACGCGGCATGTTTCCTAAGCTTTGAAAGGTATAACTATGTATGAAGCGCGCTGTGATCTGAGCAAAGACCGGTCAAATCGGTTGGAAGTCAACTCCACGCCCATTCCGGTTTGGGGCTCGATCGCGCAAACGCGTTGGCGCACACCAGCATGGTGCGCGTTATTAAGCTGACGATATTACATATCAGTTTCCTTCGCGCGTTTGGCAAGTTCTATAAATTGCTTTTCCCTAGGGCCCCGCCCTCGTCGACGCATTCACAACAGTTTGCTTAGGGAATAGAAATTTGCTAATGCATAATTAGCCGGCGCCCCGAGCCCGCTGGCTCTCGTCGGCAACATGTGCATTGGTCCTCGACTAGCCTGAGACGCCGAAAGGTACGGAGCGATGTGACAATGCCACATATATGGTTTTAAGGCCTTGCCTCTGCGCGCTCGGCGAAGCACTGTGAGCTAGCTCTCAACGCAACAAAGCACCCGCGGCCCTCGCCGGTGCTTGGTGTCCTCGCAGGCTTATGGGTGGCGGCGACGGTGTGAGTGGCGCACCTGTGCATGCGCGCGCGTCGTCGGCCTCGCTGCCGGCGCGCGGCGAGGGCACGAAGAGCCGGGATGTGAGCCTCGCGGACCTTCAGGAGCAGTTCGCCTCCCTCCAGCGCGACTTTGAGGCCTTCAAGGATGGCAGCAAGACGCGGCCGCCAACGCGGTCGGGGCGTGGAGGCTACGACGCGGAGCCGGCAGCGGCGCTGGCGCAGCGGCTGGCAGCAATCCGCGCCGCTGGCGCCGGCGCCGGCAGCGGGGCTGGGGGCCCGGGCGCCGTGGCTGCGGCAGCCGCGCCGCGGTCGCAGTCCGTGCCGCCTAGCGCGCGCATGGGCCGCAATGCCTCGCCGGCACCAGATCCAGGGCCAGCACGACGTCCGGGAGCAGTAGGTCCGGCGGCCGGCGCTGCGGCGGCCGCGCAGCGTGTGGCTCCGTCGGCGCGGGCCCCAGCGGCCGCGGCCGCTGCGCGCGGGCCCAACGAGCCCCGGCAGCAGCAGCAGCAGCAGCAGTTTCAGTCGCCGCCCCCACAGCGCGCGGCAGGCAGGTGGGGTGCGGGGCCGCCGGGTGGGGGCTCGCCTGCGCCCGCTGCCTCGCCTGCACCCGCACCTGCCGCCATGGCGGCGCAGCCCGACTCGGCTGCACAAAAGAAGAAAAAGAAGGAGCGACCAGCATGGAACAATGCTTTTGTGGAGGAGGCATCGCCGTGGTCTCAGGAGCTGGCACGGGAGGAGGCAGAGGCAGCGGCGCCCAAAGAGGCGGCGCCAGCACCGGTGAGGGCGCGGGCACCCAGCGCCGGGCGCATACCAGCGCGACCCGGCAGCGGCGGTGGGGCTGCCGCGGCGCCGCCTGCGCAGCCAGCACAGGCGGGGGCGCGGGCACCCAGCGCCGGGCGCATACCAGCGCGACCCGGTAGCGGCGGTGGGGCTGCTGCGGCGCCGCCTGCGCAGCCAGCACAGGCGGGGGCGCGCGCGCGGGCAACATCGCCGCCGTCTGCCCGTGCGCGGGCTGCGGCGGTGGCGGCTGCCAAGGAGGCGGCGCTCCAGCAGCAACAGGCGGAGCAGCAGCAGGGCGTGCGACAGCAGGTGCGTAGCGTGCTATGTAATGTACTTTGTCGCATGTCGTTGATTTGCTTCAAGTGACGCACTAGGGCACATGGTGTACGCAAACTCTTTATGTGTGTTTCCGCTTCAATATGATTTACACCCGCGTGTGCAGATGGCGCGTGGCGGCATGATGCTGGTCATTCCCTCCGGCCCTGTGGCGGCGCCGCAGCCGGGCGGCGGCGGGCCAAATGCCGGGGCGCGCAACAGCCCGGCACGCGGCAGCCAGATCCCATCGCCCTCACTGGGTCCCGGCGGTCCCGATGTCGAGAAGCGGTCCGAGTCGCGGCCGCGCACGCAGCAGAGCCGCATCCCCGTTCCCAGCTTCAACACCCCACCTCCGCAGCAGCAGCAGCAGCAGCAGCAGCAGGGAAGGGCAGGTGGCGGCTCGGGCTCCGGGGTGGCGGCGGGTGGTGGGCGGGTGGACCGGCTGGTTGTGGAGCACGGGGTGTCGTCGTCCTATGACGACCACGACGACGACGGGCCGCCGAGCTCCGCCACGCCTGCAGCGTCGGGCCCAGCCAGTGACAGCAAGGGCACGCGGCGGCGCAAGCAGTGGGAGGTGCCAGGCGCCGCGAGCGGGGGCGTGGGAAGCAGCAGCAGCACGAGCGACGCCCCAGGACTCGGCGGTGGTGGCGGCTGGTCGTCCTCGGAAGTGCCGGTGCCGCCCGCACCGCCCCCGGCAGTGTTAGCTCGGGGCAGCGGCGCGCCGCCGCCGCCGCACCCGCCGCGCCCGAGCAGCGGTGGCGGCGGTGCCGGGGTCTGGCCGCACCCGCCGGCGCGCGTCCCCACACCGCCGAGCAGCCGGCCGCCCAGTCGGCCCGGCAGCCGCCCCGCCAGTCGGCCGCCCAGCCGGCCCCCCAGCCGCCCCGCCAGCACCACTGGCGAGGGCTGCACGCCGGGAGCCTCGCTCGACTTCATGGTCAGCAACAGCCGTGTGTCCACGCCGCCCTCACGGCCGCCGTCCGTGCCGCCCGCGCAATACGGCTCGCGGCCGCCCACGGGCGGCGGCGCGTCGTACGCCGACGACGCCTTTGGCGGCCCCGGGCCAAGCAGTCGTCCGCCTTCGGCCGGCCCACCTCGGCCGTCGGTGTCAGGCAGCGGGGCCATGACAGCGGAGCAGCGGTCGGTGGCTTTCACCGTGCCGCTCGGCGGCGAGCAGCCGGCGGCCGGCGGCGCGGAGGGGCGGTCTGGGCCAGGCCCGCCGGGAGCTGGCGCGGAGGGGGCTGGGGCGGCGGCTGCGGGCGGCGGCAAGGGTGCGGACTACATGCGGAAGCTGTCGGCACTAAAGCGACCCATGCCGCACGCTCAGGAGCCGCCCAGCCGCCGCACGACGGACGACCCGTCCGGCGGCGGCGGCGGCGTGGGCGGCCAGGGCCGCAAGTGGATGGACATGGGAGCAGAAGACGCGCCGCTCTCTGCGGCCCCGGTGGAGGCGGTGGGGTCGGGGCCAGCGGCGGTGCGTGCGGCGCGCGGGCGTGTGCAGTCCGCAGGTGCGGAGGCGGCGGCCGCAGCCGCGGAAGCGACCGCAGGCGTGCGCGGGGTCCGGCCGGTGCGGGCGGGCCGGGGTGACGGGAAGCGGCGAAACAGCGAGGGCAGCGAGGAGGCAGCGGCGGCGGCAGCGGTGGCGGCGGGTGGCGCGCCCGACGCCCCTCCCTCGCCCTCTGCGCGGCATGTGTTGGGCCCGCTGCGTGTGCCCAGCGGCAGCAGTCGTGTTGCGTCGCCGGACCACAGCCCCGGCGCCGACTCCCCCGGAGCCCAGGGGCAGTGGCCGAGGCTGGGTCCATCTGGCAGTGGCGGGTCAGCAGCAGCTGGCGGCGGCGGCGGCGTGCCTGGGCTGCCGGCCGGCATCAGCGCGGAGCAGTTCATGGCATTCGCAGTGCAGAACCCACAGGTGGCGCTCGCGGTGGCGCAGGCGGCGCAGGCGGCGGCGGGGGGAAGCGGTGGTGCAGGCGCGGGGGCCGGCGGCGGGGGCGGGCCCGGCGCAGGCCGGTCGCGGGCGCGGTGGAACGTGCCCGCAGATGCGTACGAGCAGCAGCAGCAGCAGCAGCTGCTGCTGGCGCCGTCGGGCTCACTCGGCGGCGGGCCACAGCCGCCGTGGGCGGTGCCGGCACCGCCGCAGCCGCTGGCGGCGGCGATGGTGGCGGCGAACCCCGCGGCGGCGGCAGGTGTGAGCCTGAGCAACGACCTGCGACGGGTGAACTCGGAGGGGCAGCGGGGCATGCAGCCGGCGGTGGCGCGCATGGGCGGCATGGGTCCAGACATGCCGCCGCCGCCCGGGCACTCGTCCCTTGGCGCGCCGCTGCCGTCGTCGGCGTCGGTGCCGGGCGGGCCCATGTACGGCCCGGGGCCGCCAGTGCCGCCGGGGCCGCCGGTGGTGCAGGGGCTCTTCCCCGGTGGCAGCGGTGGGCTAGGCGGCGACGGCGGCTGGCAGGGCGGCCAGGGCGGCCCTGGCTACGGCCCTCCTCCGTACCAGTCTGCACTCCAGGTACGCGGATCATCACAACTTGATTTTACAGCCATGCCGTCGGGGATTATAATTACTAATGCTTTCATAGCCATGCCGTGCTTAACAACCGCGCCGCGCCCTCCTTACTGCCTGCAGCCCATGCGGCCAGCCATGCCGCCCGGCATGTGGGGGCCGGGCCCGCCGGGCATGGGCGGCCCGCCGCCGCAGGGGCCGCCGCAGGGGCCACACCACATGGGCCCGCAGTGGGGCGGCTACGGCTACGGAGCCAACTCTCGCGGTGCCGGCAACTACATGGGAGGCCCCGGGCCAGACGGCATGCACGGCCTCGGTGGGCCCATGGGCCCGCCGCCGCCCGATCCCTACAAGCCGCCCTCCTTCAACAAGCGCAACTCCAACGGCTTCCACGTGAGTCGCGGGGTTACCTTCACAGGTCACTCACTGCCGGCCGGGCCGCGCCCTGCAAGCTCCATGCAATGTCACCTGTCCCGCTGCGTCAACCACAGCCGGTGCCGGGCCAGAGCTCACAAGCGGCTGCCGTTGCTTGCCTCTGCAGGAGGGGCCAGGGCAGTACGGCCCACCCGGCATGGGGCCAGGGCCTGGCGGGGGAGGGGGAGGCGGCGGCGGCGGCGGGGGTACCGACCTGCCCGACTACATGCGTGTGTCCATGTCCCGCATGGTGGCCGGCTGGTCCGCGCCCGGCGCCCGGCACGGCGCTCTCTCTGGCTTCAACGACGTGTGGTCGCATCGCAACCTGCAGCCGGGTGGCGGCGGCGGCGGCCGGCCGCCGCCAGGCATGCCCGGCGGCGGCATGCCGGGGCCGCCGCCGCCAGGCGCCGCCGGGGGCCACTACCTCACGGGGATGGGCGGGCCGCACGGCTCCGGCGGCGGCGCAGGGCCCGAGTACTATCCCGGCGGGCGTGACGAGGGTCCTTACGGAGCGGGCGGCGGCGGCGGTGGTGGCGGCGGGGGTGGTGGCGGGGGCGGGGGCGGAGGGCAGCGCGGCACGGGCTTTGAGGGCATGTCGCTGGCCGAGGTGTTGGCATCCAAGCCCAAAAAAGATATGCCGGCGTTCACGAAGAAGCGCACCGGGTAGGGGGCGGCTTCTGTGGGGTCAGAGCTGGCAGGAGGCAGGACTGGGTCGGGGGGGGGGAGCTGCAGGTGCCGTGAGGGCAGGGACGCAACTGGTCGTGTGTGCGTTTTTTGCCTGCGGCGTGCGGACTGTACTGTACTGCGATGTACGGCATTGCGTAACTTGCATGTGTCACATGGTCGTATTAGGGTACATAGCTGACATAGCATTCATGGGTGTTTGGGGGCGCGCGAGAACTCGGTGGCCAAAGCCTTCGGCGGTGAACGATCGCAAGCTGGTAGAGCTGCGTGAACATGCGCATGGCAGGTGGCCAGTTGGGCTTGGGGCCAAGTGGCCGTCAAGTTCCGCGCCAGGTTATTGCCAGGTCCCTTCCTTATTGCTCCTCCGCGAGGTCTGGGCACATGCAGCAACATGTAGTGTAGCTGCAAGCGCATAATGAAGCCTCCCAGGAAGCTGGAAATGGCCGAGGTGCCCTGAACCCAACGTCCGACCGGCGCCAAGACCGGCGCCAGGGGAGCTTCTGCCGGTCGGCAGAGGCAGCTGAGCGCTGGAGCCTCAGAGGCGGGGTGCGAGGTCGTGCAGGTTCTTGGAGACTAAAAATCAACACCACATTACAGGATAGCTCAGTCGTGCACTCGTCCATATTCTGGGCACACCAAGCACGCGCGCGACAGCGCGAGAACACTCCTACCAGGCAGCATTCTTGCCCGAACTCCAGTCCCCGCCTTGCGTGGTGCAAAAAGGAGCACGAAGCGTACCCTATTCAACCCGCGCGTGACAACCCCCCGTGCTGCAATTGCCGTCGCCGCCGTCACTGCAGCCTCACCGCGCACGCCACACACTCCACAGCGGCACGTTCGCCGTGCACGGCGCCGCCGGTAAAGAAGCCGTGCAGGGCCCCGGCCGCCGTGCTACCTGCTGCGGCTGCGCCGCCGGTAGCGCCCGGGAGACCTGGAGCGTGAGCGCGAGCGGCCCCTGTGGCACACCAGTGCAAATGGAGCATGCATACTGAGTTGCAACAGCCGGGACGTACAATGCGCCGAAAAGCAGTCTACATGTAGGGCAAACTCGGCCACGGCCGCACGTGCTCTATCCTTGTCAATGGGTGCCGGACACTGAGGGAGGCGGAATCGCACCTGGGTCGATCGAAGTAGGGGTCATAGTGGTCTGGTCGGTCGCGGGGCGGCGGCGAGGGCGAGCGGCGCATGACCACTCGCTCCAGCGCCACACGCGCCTCCTTCTCCTTCTCCACCTGTGGCAGTGCGTGTCGTCGAGGCGCCGCAGACGCGGTCCGGCCGAGCGTCAGATGCCGGGAAGCAGCCGCCAGCCGGTCAAGCACGCGCCCCCGCTGTGGCTGTGCACCGCACACCTACCTGTGTAGGCGGTACTTGCACATGCCCCCTCCCCAACTTGCCGCGCACCGCTCGCATGGACGGCTACCCGCCCACACGCACAAACAATAACTAAACCGCATGACCACAACGATTGAACGCAAGCAGGGCCCACAGCCAGAACACAAGTCCCAAGCCCAGCCAAAGTCAAGCTGGCATGCTGGTATGCGCGTGCGCCGGCGTGCGCGTGCTGGGTACTGCGAGCCCAGGCTGCAGGCGGCTGGCCGTCGAGCGGCGGCAATGCTGCTGTTTGTGCGAGTTGCCGCCTAATGTGATGACCCCGCGCTGACTACGCAGCGCTGCTCGCCAAGCCGGATGATTGCACAGCCGTTGTTGGTCTGCGTACGTCTGCATCGCGCGCGTACCGCTGCCGTGTCCGGGAGCACCGCCACCATTGCTGCCCCACCACCACACGCATCCGGGTACGCCTCTGCCTCTCTCGTTGCTGCCGGTGTGCGTATGCCCTCGCTGCCGCCTCCGCCTCCCCGCCCCAATGGCACCGACCTGCAGTTTCTTCTGCGCAGCCTGTATGTTATCCTTTTGCGCCTGCTTGTTCAGTTGTGCCGCCATGATCCGCTTCAGCCGCTCCTGTGGCGTCTCCTTCACGCCGGCAGGTGCCCCGGCTGCTGCTGGCGCCGCCGCCGCGCTGCCCACTGCGCCGGCGTAAGCCTGCGGTCACAAAAGCCATGGACTCAAGACCCCATGCGTTCAAGCCCTTGGAGCCACACGGCACACCAGACCTTGCAGCATACCATGCAGCAATCCCCCGCAGAAACCCGCCCCCAGTCACCCCCAACCTGCTTTTCCGCTCACCCTTGTTGGCACTGCTGCGCCGCCCGAGCCCGACGTGCCCGCGCCCGCTCCAGAGCGCTGCCGCTCCCGATCTCGGTCCCGCTCCGCATCGCCGCCGCCTCTCCCGCCGTAGCTGCTGCCACCACGCTCCGACTCCTTTTCCCTTTCCCGCTCTCGCTCCCGCTCCCGGTCCCGCTCCCGGTCGCGGTCGCGGTCACGTTCCCGGTCATGGTCCCGCCCGCGATCCCGGTCGCGGTCTGCGTCTCGTTCCCGCTCCCGCTCACGGCTGCGGCTGCGACTGCGGCTGCGGCTGCTGCGCTGTTCGTAGCGGCGGCGGTAGCTGTAGCCATGGTAGTCACGTTCCCGCTCGCGCTCGCGCTCCCGCTCCTCGCGCTCCCGCTCACGGCGGCCGCCGCGCCGGCCCTCCGCCGCCGCCCTGCATACATCGGAGCGCAACACAGCCGCGACCAGAGTCAAGCTCACAACAAACACTGGGGCTTCCGAGCCGCACATTGTCAGCTACACCCCCGTCTCGCTCCGACCGGCCCCCTCCCTGCACCCGCGCCGCGCCGCACCTGAGCGCCTGCACCGAGGTGGGCGGCAGGGGGATGGCCTGCGCGCCTATGGCCGCGGGGTCGGGGCCGTCCGGCAGCGCGTCCAGAATGGCGCCCTCGTCCCGCTCAAACACCGACCTGTGCGGAGTCGGGCGGCCGAGGTGAGACGGAGGTGAGAACCAAAGGCAGAGAGGGGAGGACTGGTGTCAAGCGTTAGCAACGCAGCCGCTGGGCTGCTGCAGCCTGGTATGCCCCTGGCGTGGGCACTGCACACGTAAAGGCAAAGGCGCACGCACCGGTCGATTGCGGTCCGCCGAGCCGCCGCCACCTCGTGCTGCGCCGCCAGCGCCGCCAGGCCGGCGGCGCCAGCTCCACCGGCGCCGCTGCCGCCGCCCGGTGCGCTGCTGAACTCGGTGATGAACTGCGGCCGCCCGCTGCCGCCGGCTCCACGCCTGCGTTCACACACAGAGCGGACAACGCAGTTCACACGCACACGGTGTGTGTGTGTGCTCATCCTGGTGCGTACGCAGGGCGCTCCCGAGCTAGTACAATGACCCTTTAACAAGCATGGCGCGAGCCCTTCCGCAGCCCCACCTCCAGTCGGGTGACCGTGAGCGGGACTTGGAGCGCGAGCGGCCGGGCGAGCGGCGTCCGGAGCTGGCAGGGCGCAAAGTCGAAGAGCTGGGCATTCAGTGCTGTTGTCGGCACGAAGTAACTTCTCGCGCGTTTGCGGCGCGGGCATGGCCATTCCCTTGTCATCATGGCCCCACCCTCACCGCAACAGCCGCCACGTACAAGCACACGCAACACAAGCACACACCCGCGGTGGAAGGTGCCGCCCAGGTCGTCACCCGCGTCCACCTCGGCCATCCCATCCGCGTGTTCGCCACGACCGAACCTGCATGCGGTATCGAGCCAGTCGCGTCACGGGTACGTCATGAACGTACGTGCCCTGTTCAGCAGCGGCCAGCCCAACCCTCCCCAGCCCTCGTCCTAGACGTGAGAGCTCTCCATGCAGCCACCCCCGCCCAGCTGCCGCGGCCGCGGTCGCACCGGTCGCCTCGGCGGTTCTTGGGCGGCTGCGTCCAGTCCCGCGTCACGCCCACTCGCTCCTTGGTGCGCGGGTCCAGACCCATGCCCTGCATGCGCTTGGCGCGCTCGCGAGCGGCCTTGCGGTTGCCGCGCCGCCTGTGCGTCGGCACACACCGTGTCAGGCAAGCGGCAAGATAAAGGGTGGCGGCAATGGAAGCGCGCCGATGAGAGGGCGCGGCGCACAGCTGCTCGTGCCGTACACGTGTATGAGTGGGAATCTGAAAGGCGATCTAAGCCAGGGGTGAATAAGGAAGGCGCGCAGGTGCATGGCAGCGCGGCACGTGCCTGGGCGGCTTGCGCATGCGCGCCTCCTCCTCGCCCTCCTTCTCCAGCACCTTGTGCAGGCGGAAGGAGAAGTCGGTCAGGCCGTACTGCTCTGCGGGCGGGCGCAATGGGCAGCAGGCGGGCGGGTGTGAGTTGGAAACTAGCCGGAGTATACTGTGCGCTGGGCCGCATCGCAAGCGAGGCGGCATGGGCGCGTGTAAGTGCCTGGCCGCGAACTTGCACGTGCTCCCGAACCTGCAGTCCCCATGCGGAACAAAGCGCCAGCCGCTATGACACGGCCGCCCACGCCCCAGCAGGGCACGAGCCTCACGGGCTTACGGCCCCTCAGTCCCGAAACAAGCTAGCCTGCGAGGCAGCCCGCTCCGCCGCCGCCGCTGCCGCCCCCCTACCACACACACACACACCTGCAATGTCGTCGATGCGGTCGTCCTCCGCCTCCTGCCGCGCGTCCGCATTCAGTCCGTCGTCCGGCTCGCTGTCCGAGGAGCTGCTGCTGTCACTGTCGCTGCTGCTACTGCTGTCGTCGCCCTCGCCGCCGCCCGCGGCTCCGGCGGCTTCGCTACTGCCACCGTAGTTGAACCCCACCGCGGCGAAGGCGCCAGTGCCTGTCGAGCATTGAAACCAAGGATGGGGCCATGCATCGGCGATGAGGACGAGCCGCGCAGCAGTGTTACCTTTCCTATTTGATGCAGGGGCTCAGACCCGAAAGGCGCCTGACCCTGCCGCCTGCCTGACTGTGGCTTCACGGTCCGAAAGGCTGCACCCGCCGCGCCTCATGGCCCATGCCCTCCCGACGCCTCAAAGACGGCAGCAGCTCCACCATCCACCCGCCCACAGTCCCGCCGCCGCACCCGCAAGCGACGGCATCGACATGGGCAGCGGCTGCGGGTTGCGGTGGCCCGACGTCGCCGCCGCCTGCGCCGCGGCGGCGGCGCGGCGGGCGGCGCGTATCTCGATGTTCTCCTGGTGCGCGAACTCGATGCCCTTCTCCTCGCTCAGCCCCTTGGCGCTCAGCCGCACCACGTCCCGGAAGCTCTCAAAGCGCAGCGACTGCGAGCAGTGGGCCCAAGGGGGGTGGGGTGGGGTGGGGTGCGGCGCGTTGTACGTCGGGGCTTGGGAGGGAGGGGGGGAGGGAGGGAGGTGGCTTGAGGAGTCAGGAAAGCAGCCTGGCGCGCGGCTGCGGCTCAACCGGGTCCCCGAGTGCGCCGCGGGCATGCCCTACCAGCTCGAGCCGCTCCTCGTTCGGCGGCTTGGGTCGGGTGAACACCGAGGGGTCGGGCTCCTTGTAGAAGTCCAGCAGCGCGCGGCCGTCGAACCGGTCGATGGTGCTGCGGTGGGGGAGCGAGCGGGCGCGTTAATCGGCCCGTCGCGTTGAGGCGGCGCGAATTGCCGGGTGGCGACAGGTAGCCAGTACGCAGGACAGGAAGGGAGGTGCGACGGCCGGTGAGGGAAAACCGGGAGTCCAGGACTCCGTTTGCTGGGGAATCGGCGGGAGGGAGACTGTTGCGACTCCCTGTCGGGCCGACTCCTGCTTGCCTGCCGCCATTCCAGGTGATGAGGCCGACGCCGTTCTCAAGGTTGGAATGAGACTCGGTGTTGCGAGTGATTTTGCAGCTGCGGCCTTCCACATAGAGGTAATTCAGGGCGTGCTCCACCGATTCGCTGAGCTCCGCCCGCCGCTCCTGTTTCCGTTTGTGGTCATCGGCTTGCCGTTCTAGTGCCTTCTTTGCAGCGCGAGCTTCCTGGTAATAACTCATTTCCCGCACCCTACATCGGCGTGCTGTGCCCTGATAAGCGAGATGTGCACGGGAATTTTAATGAAACGTGTATTCATAAGGGTCTGCAGCTCCGCAGACGCAGAACAAGGCCCGCGTTCGTCATTGTCGGCCGGATCCGCAGTTCCGCACGCATGACGGCCGCGGCAGCGCTCCCCTCTGTGAGTGTGCTGCATCGACAGCGCCACGGCCCCCTGCAACGCCTGCACCCCACGCCTGCGTCATCCCCTGGGACTCCATATGCAATCACCGCCGCCTCGCGGGAATGCGATAGAGCAGGTCAAGATGCGGCGTCAGGCGATGTCCCGACTGTGAAGCGGCGAAGCAGGAGGGTGGGAAAGTTGGCTAGGCGGCGGCGACTGGGGGGTGGGTCTGGTCGGGCATCTGGGTTCCCGCGGCATCTTAGCTGCCCCGCCCACGCACCTTGGCTGGCTGGGGGGACCCCGCCGAGGCATCTTGGTTGCCCCGCCCACGCATCTTAGCTGAGCCGGCGACCCCGCGGAGGCATCTTGGTTGCCCCGCCCACGCATCTTAGCTGAGCCGGCGACCCCGCGGAGGCATCTTGGTTGCCCCGCCCACGCATCTTAGCTGAGCCGGCGACCCCGCCCCATTCCTCCGCCAGGGCACCAGAACGTGGACCGCACCATTCCTCTACCTGGGCACCAGAACGCGGACCGCACCATTCCTCCACCTGGGCACCAGAACGCGGACCGCACCGAGCACTTGGCCAGTCTCTGTCACCATGTCACGCTCGTCCCATGCCCTGGTCCTACCACCACCACTTGGCTAGCCGCCTGTCACGCCTTGCATGTTCCTCAGCTTCCTACCTCCACCACACTGTACCCTGCTGTATCGGTAGCTGTAGCTACCACCCATACTCGGCACCTGGCAGCTGCCACACGCTAGGAACGTTGCTTCACGTGCACACGCGCACCACATACCAAACTACACGACGCCAGGGCTCTAGGTTCTAGGTGGATGTGCAGGGCTCTCGATCACAAGGTGCTGTCAGGCAACTGTAAGCCCGAGTCGCACACATACGGTACCTGCACATACGCACGCCGCATTTCTTGATTCACGCACGCACACTATCTGTCATAAATAGCAATATCACCATTGACCCGCGCTTGGTCATTGGTCACGTGCATGCATGTGTCGGCCCATTCACTGTGTGTCGCACCATGCAAACCGACCATGAATTTCGATCACGCCAAATCCATCACAGTGGGCTTCACACCCCTCAACGCCTGACCCCGTCACCATGCCTGCTCAAGTGACACGTCCCTGGGGCACTGCGTGCGTATGTGCAGGTACCGTATGTGTGCGACTCGGGCTTACAGTTGCCTGACAGCACCTTGTGATCGAGAGCCCTGCACATCCACCTAGAACCTAGAGCCCTGGCGCATCTTCAGGTGCCGGCACAGGCATCTGAGCTGCCGGGGCTGGGTCGCCGTGGCATCTTCAGTTGCCGGCGCCGGCAACTTAGTTGACAGAGCGGGGTCGCCGGGGCATCTTCAGGTGCCGGCGCCGGCATCTGAGTTGGCGGGGCCGGGTCGCCGGGGCATCTGGGATCCCTGGCGCAGGCATCTGAGGTGCCGCGGCGGGGTCGCCGGGTCATCTTCAGGTGCCGGCGCCGCCAACTAAAGTTGCCGTGGCGGGGTCGCCGCAGCACTTTTAGGTGCCTGCGCTGTCAACTAAGTTGGCACGGCGGGGTAGCGCGCGCATCCATATGACCAGAGGCCCGCGGCATCTTTTCGGATTTCCCACCCTCCGGCGAAGCCCCGGACCCAAGCACCAGCCTAGGCTGCTAGGCAATCACAGCGGGTCGTATGCACGCAGCTGGTCGAGCGCCGAAGTTACTGCATCGAAGTTAGCACGCTGATTGGCTGATGCGCAGTCCTCACACTGAGGGCGCCCGGCCAGGCGATGGCGCCAGCCGCCAGGCGCACACTGCAGCGCGCCGCACGTATCATGCAGAGGCACCGCGTGCCTGAGGACAGGCGACATGCGTCACCCGGAAGGGTGTCTAAATGAAACTGGATCCTCTGAGGGCGCCATTACATTTTGTCGTCAACAGGCCCCCACAACTGCATGCAGCATGCCCAGCAGTCTGCAGTCCGCGTGGGCGCGTATTTGTCACCGGGTCATGGCCATGCATGTTCCACATACTGCGCCACACCCTGAGGCCCGTGCCTCGGGTGCACGTGGTGACGTTGTATGCACGCACGCAACCGTCCGGCACGCCTTCTACCTCGTCTACATGCCGGCATCGCACAATCCAGCAACTCTCATGCACACTAAAACTGCTGCCTGCTAACCTGACCCACCTCCGTTACCTACCTACTCATGCAGCTATGTGTGCTCCGCACATTGTTCATGCTGTGAGTGGCCCCCGGGACTGGGTACGGGACTGTCAGCCACTCCATGACTCGGGGCTCTCAGCCACGCAGCCATGCAGGGCTTGCTTACCGCTACCACACCTGCACACACGCCCCCCGTCCTTCACTCCCAGTACACATCTATGGTGGGGCCCTGTCGTCGCTGCGGCGCGGGGCCGGGGCCATAACCGCCTGCACCTGTGGCGCGCGGCGGGTAGGGTGCAGCGCCGCCGTACCCGCCCCGGTGGGGCTGCCCAGGCCCCGGCCCGTAGTACTGCCCTGCACCGCCCTGGTGCTGTGGCGCCTGTTGCTGCTGATACGGTCCGCCATAGGGGCTGTAGGCGCCACCGCCACCGAAGCGCGGGTCTGCTTGCGGGCCGGCGGACGCATGCGGACCTGCGCGGTGCAGGCGAATGCAGCCACCAAAGCGGGCGGCCGGTTGATGCGGCTGCGATGAGTTCCGCCACATCGTGTGCACGGGAAGCAAATCCAGTGGCTTCGATGACAAATTCACAACGCGCCCCGCCGCTTTACGGGCACGTGGCCATTGCTCGCACGGCCTCACCGTCTTGCCGGTAGCTGCCGCGGTAGGCCTCCGCGCCGCCCGGCGGCGGCGGCAGGAAGGGCAGCTGCAGCCCGAATACCTGGTACGCCGCGTACACGGCCAGCACCAGCGTGCCCACCGTCAGCACCAGCTGCCGGGCCGGAACAAGCGCGCGGGAGGAGATGGGGTGCGACAGCGCGTCAGTGGACGTCTGAGGCAAGATCGTGACGAGATTGCCGCATGAAGCTTGAAGTCGCACCGCACAAAACGTGCCCACGGCGCGATTGGTCTGACCCTCGGCAGCTGCGGCCGCCGTCCGCACGCCCGCATGTCCCGTCAGCCCGCCTCACCGACAGCACGCTCTGCAGCAGCGCCAGCCCAAGCAGCGCCAGTGCTCCTTTCACCGTGTTCTCGACCTGCCCAATCATGGCATTCGCACGTGTGCATTGCGGTGACCGGACTGGTGGGCGTCGGCTCAGAGCAACGCGCACAGCGAAGCCACATGCACAACCCTCTGCCCCACGCAGCCACGCCCAAGCACATATGAAAGCTTGAGCACACGCGTCCCATCTGTGCCCACCCCCCCGGCCCCGTCTCCGCGCTGCGGCCCGCACGGCACTCACCGCCCTCCGCTTGACGTGCGACGGCAGCAGTGACAGAGCTGCATCCGACAGCCGGCCAACCAGGAAGGCCAGGCAACCCATGACGGCGTCCACCGCCGACCGGGCGATCTCAGACAGCGGGTCCGAGTCCTGCTGTGCAGTAAGCGCGGCGGACTGTCGGCGGGCGGCCGTCGAGTGCAGGCGAGTCCCAAGCCACATGCCGGGACATGACGTGGCATGCCAGCTGTGGGCGGGCCCGGCAGCGAATGAGCTATGTTAGGCACACCGCAACACACCTGAGAGCCATCAAAGCTGCTGGTGCTGGCACCGGCGCCTGGGCCGGCGTCGCCAGCCCCATACGGCGGCCGCTGCTGCGGGCCCAATGGCGCAACTCGCGGGTCTGCGTACGCCCCCGGCGCCACTCCGCTCCAGTCGGTCGGCGTGTACCTCCCATCACCGCCACCGCTCCAGTCAGATGCGGCATTTGCGCAGACGGAGCGTGCGGGTCGCTGCACGCTAGTGGTGGGCTGAGGGGTCGGTACTCGGGGCCGGCACGACCCCGCCCGCCTTCGTGCAGGAAGCTGGGTGCAGGCCGACGTCGTCGGCACGCCGCTGCTTGACGGCGCGGCGTTGCACTGGCAACTAATATGTGCTGGCACAGCACTGGAATGGCAGGCGGGGGGCCGTGCTGCGAAGCGCCAGCCCGTAGTTTGGCACTGCATTCTCCTTTCCTGGCGCACAGCGGCTGTCACGCGAAGGCCGTTCCTGCCCTGTTCAATGTGACAACTCCAGGTAATACTGTCATTAATTGAAATTCGCGGAGAAAGGGCTTTGGTTGGCCCCCATTCCGAGTGTCGCCCCATGCAGCGACTGGGCGAGTCTATTGCCCGCGCGGCGCCAGTTCTCGCTCTCTTCCTTTCTTGCCGCTAACGTGAGGTCAGCGACACTCATCTAAAAATGGTGAGCCCAAATACAAAGCTTGCAAAGCTAGGAACGGTGTTGCTGGGCTGGCGGCCGGCGCCGACCTACATCGGGCGGCCTCTCGCCTGCTGCGGCGCTGATGGCGCTTTACTTTGATTGCGTGGAGGTTTTCAGAAGCGCTGAAGTGCTTTCAATTTCGCGTTCGGGGTGCAGGGTCGTGTGCGCACCAAGACCGTGAAGAAGGCTTCTCGTGTTATCATCGAGAAGTACTATGGCCGCCTCACCATGGACTTCGACACCAACAAGCGCGTCGTCGAGGAGGTGGCTCTGATTGCCACCAAGCGCCTGCGCAACAAGATTGCCGGCTTCACCACTGTGAGTGCGCTTGGCGGCCTCGCGCCTGCTCAGCTTACGCTGCTTGTTCGTCCATGCGTCTAAATCCATCTCCTTTCTTGCCTCACAGCACCTGATGAAGCGCATTCAGCGCGGCCCCGTGCGCGGCATCTCCCTGAAGCTCCAGGTGCGTGGCGGTCCCACAGCTTGCGTCATGTGGTGGCTTAGGCTCAGCATGGGAAGGGGCGTTGCCAGCATCAGCACGGAGCTCGGGGGGTCTCAGGGAGCAGAAGGGGACTGATGGGTTCGGCGCCGGAGGGAACCGCCAACAGCAACCCGCGGTGGACACACGGTCTCCACGGCGCTTCGTCGACAGCTGCAGTAGCTGGCGACCGACCGTGCAGCAGGCAGCAAGCGTGCATTGTCAACGAGGGTGCCACTTCAACAGCCCCTGGCTCCAGCTGCTGATGTAGTCTTGCACCCGCTGATCGGAATCCGTCGCGGGCGCCGATGCACTGCCGTGCGGCGTAAAAGCAGCGACGGAATAGCTTGACGTGCTGTGTGCTGTTAAGACGCCCCAGACGCGCGTTTGTGTCTGGTTTAGATAGTGTCTGTGTTCATCGGTAGAGGAGTCAGAGAGGAGGATGCTGGTGTGACGGCAGTGGTAGGCATGTAGGTTGTGTGTGTATGTATGTGTGGTGCACGCAGTATCGTGGCGGGGCAGACGAGGGACCCCACTTGCTGGGGAAGCCTATTTTCGGCCTTTGCCCTCCCTCCGCTCACGAGCTTGCGTGTGCCGTTTGGTGGTGTGCTCTGTTTGTGTTGTTGCGACGTGTAGGAGGAGGAGCGCGAGCGCCGCATGGACTTCGTGCCCGAGGAGTCTGCCATCAACACCCTGTCGATCGAGGTGCGTGGCGGCAGGGTGGCGTGGGCTCTAGGGGATTTCGGAGCGGCTCCTGGGTTCGTGGAGCGCCATGGACGGTTCAAGCACGGGAGGGCACGCGAGGGCACGGGAGCTCTGCTGGGGTGCTGTGGGTTGATTACTGCTCTTGCCCTGATTGCTTCCCGCTCGCCACCTCAAGTCGCCCGACGCGTAACACCTGCCGCAACGTTCCCCATTCCCCCACACCCCCGCAGGTGGACAAGGACACCATGGATATGCTCAAGTCCATCAACATGGGCACCCTGTCGGGCGTCCAGATTGCGCAGCCCCAGACCAACTTCAAGCCCTACGGCGGCAACCGCGACAACAACCGCGGCAAGCAGTAAACTGTCCTCTCGTGTGATGGCGGGAAGGCTGTGAGCTTGTAACGTGCTGCGCGACCCTCTCTATACCAGTGTCCCGGTGCCTTGGCTGATCCAAGGGGGGGGGGGAGCAGCAAAGGGCATGGGCACGCCTGGCAAGGGGAGCAAGGGTTCGCCACAACTGCGATTGAGGCGGGTGGAGCAGCCGGGTTCAGCCAAGGGATGCTGTAGTCACACACCCTTTCGCACGCGAGGTGTACGATCAGCATGCTCTACAAATAGCTCATGATACGAATACGAGTTCTCGGAATCAGCGCGAAGTGCCTTCGCGCGTCCATGCACCCGGGTGCCACTCCCGGGTAGTTTCGACATACCTTCGGCCTCTCCGGGAGACGTGACGGGGACTCAGCCCCCTTTTCCAGCCGCGCTGGAAAGACACCTCTTCTTGTTGCATGAAGGGGACCGAGGCGTGACGCAGTCGCAGAGCGTGGCGGTGCGGTGGGAACCGGGGGTCAGGGGCGATGTTGCGGCTCGTGTACCTGCGCCGCCAAGTAGCGTTGCGTATTGCGTATTGCGGCGTATTTGTGGCTCAAAGCGCTCCCCTTGGCTGTGGGCCGACCGTGAGTTCGGCGGAGGGCTCGAAGGTGAGCGATCCGCGATGCACTCAGAGACAACCACACGCGACCGCACTTTTACATACACCAATTTACCAATATCAACTGCGACAAAAGCAAATACTAATTTGCCCAGTAAGCCAGTCCCTCGCGCAAACCCACTTCCCAAACCCGTTGCTTGAAGACCAGCCAAGATGTCTAACGTCGACCGTGTTGCTTATATGGACAACATCCGGACAAACCAAATAACAGAGCAGGTCCGTGCGCTGAATGGAGCTTCGCATCGTCGAGGCGCCTCTGTTGGCAGCTCCTGTAGTAATTGAGGCTTTGACACTTGCCGTGCAGATTGTGCGGGAGAAGAACATGCAGCGGAAGTACTTCCAGGAGCAGGAGGCAGCGGGCCGAATCGTGCCCAAGCCCCCCACCCCTACGGAGCCTCATAAGTCCCTGTTGGAAACCGTCGGCCTCCCAAGCCACGTACAAACAATCCGTCAGGACCCTGAGCAGGTATGTTGCGTCTCTTTACGCCTGATGGCGAACGGCGCCCGACTGTGTCCTGTTGCTTGGGGCCGCCGCAAGCTCACCAGAAGCCAGACGCCGCGGGAGCATCGGCTGCTTGCCTGGCGTCCCGACAACACTCTGGCATCGCCGTGTGTGCGCACCCGCAGGCGTTGAGCCTCAGCATCAGCAAGCACATGTGGACGGCAAATCCGGGCTACATCGTGCGTGACGGGCCCAAGACGGCGTCAGTCATGAAAAAGGACTACGTGTGGGACGAGGAGGAGGTGGGCAGGGGGTGGCGCGGGTTGGGTTGGGTTGGGGCGGGGCGGGGCGAGGCGGGGGCCACAAACGGAAAGGAAACGGACTGTCAGGGACACATGGGCATCCACGAACGCTTCAAGTGCGTCGGCTCTCTCTTGACCTCGCTTTTGTTGGACCCTAGCACCATGCACATACTGGTATGGGATCGAAACCTCGTTGCCGCTTCCTTTGCCTCCACTCCCACCGCCTCAGATCGCGCTGATGAAGGAACAGGGCATGCTGGACAAGAAGTTCAACCGGCGACGGGATGAGTTTGTGGATTACTGCGAGGCCAGCGCGCGCATGAGCCACCTCACCAAGGGGCCCATGGCCAGCAAGTAATTAATACGCGGGTGTGAGCGGATGGATTTGCCGGCGGCGGGGGAGCGACGCTGTGCGGCTGCCGTCCTGCTGGAGCCGGTGAGCCGATGGTGATGCTGGGGCTGGGGCTGCGGCGGCGGCAGATGCATGGAGCCCCGGCGGCCAACAGAACGACGGCCGCTACCTGGGCACCGGGGGCCGAGCGGACGCCGCGAGGGAACAATGGAGCTGATACGGCCCCTCTGTAAATGGGAGCTGGTGGTGCGTTGGCAGCAACAGCTGCAGCGGAGGCAGCTGGTAGGTATGGAATGGCGCGAGTGCCGCGGCGGCTCGTCCAAATGATCGAAGTATTACGGCGAACAAGACGATTATACATAGCTGCGCATTGTTAGGTAGGTGGGGCTGCTATCCACAGCTGAGGTGCTGTGAGTCTGCTGCGATGCTGGGGCTGGGGTTCGCGCGATGGGCAGGCAGAGGGTAAGTCAGGCCACGACACGGCACGCGCACTCGCGCGTGTGCATGTGTTCAGAGAATAAGAAACGAATGTTGTGCCCGTACATACATATGCGGTGGGGGCTGCACGTGATAGAAATTGTGTGAGCGATTGAGGTGATGCGGCTGCCTGTGTGGCCGTGTGGGCTGACTGGGACGGTGGACGGATGGAAGGTGGCTCAGTATCAAGTTACGCGTATCCTGTAAAGAGGAAACGTATGCCCACTACTGTATTCAGAGCCGGTTGCCTGGCCTCACGACGGCGTGCCACGGTCGGAGCAGAGCGGGTGCAGGGTCTGGAGGACAGGTTGACCCCTGCCCTCCCTGTGCTGGGTACTGTGGAAACCCAACCCAACATCAAGCGTGATGGATGGTGGTAGGACCAGGGCATGGGATGAGAGCGGCATGCCCCAGTGGTGACAGATGAATCAAGCGTGATGGGTGTGCCGGTGTGGCGAGGTGTGGCATTCGGAATGGGGATGGGGATGCAGATGAGAGTTAGGGTTGATTTTGAGATATGCACGTCGTGGCATTTACACGGACGACACACCATCGCTGGCGGCACGCCAGCCCGCCTGCTGCAGTGTATCAACAAAATCACATACGTCGGCACCCGCCAGCCGTGTGCTGTCGAGCTGCCTGCAGCGCAGCGCGGAGGCCGGCCGCCAGACATCCTGGCGCCGCCACCGAGCTGCACCGCTTGCGTGCTGCGGCAGCCACTTCGTGTGCGCATGATGAAGCCGCCAGGAAGCCGCTCAGTGACATCATTGGTGAATAAGTAACGCCCCACCACCAACAGCCTGCAGGCATCAAATTCACATTTTCAGTGCAACGCCAGCTACGCTTGTTGAGCATGTGGAAAAAGAATGCGGCCACGCAGGTTCACACACTTGTGCGGACTGAGCGTTCCTATGTGTCGCCGGTAGTATCCCAGCCCTCAAAAGCTCCTAGGAGGCTGCCCAGAATCACCGCCACCAGAGCAGGACCACCGTCCTTCCTCGCGTTCCATATGTGGTTGATGCTGTGCCTATTCTCAAATTTTTTGTGTCGCCACTCCTTGCTTCCCTACGCCACCTGCTGCGCCTCCCACGTCATGCCGGCGCGTGCGTACACGCTGGCAGCGCCCGCGCGGTCGCCCACCGCCGCCAGCGCCAGTGCCGCCTCGCCAGTGCAGCCCGCCGCCGCCATGCCCGCCGCGTACAGCCTCGACGCCGCCTCCCAAGCGGTGCGCCCGCCCGCCGCCGCCAGTGCCACAACATCTGCGCTGACCATGCCCTCCGTCGCCGCCGCCGTCGACAGCGCACCGCCCACGTCGCCCTCCCACATGGACGCCACGAAGCCAAGCTCCGGCGGCGCCGCCACTGCGCCCCCCGTCACCGCCGCCTCCCGAAGCGCCGCCACGTCGTTCATCAGGTGCGCCGCCAGCGCCTCGTCGCTCAGGCCGCAGACCGCCGCAGCAGCAGCGACCTGCTGCCGCGCCTGCTCCTCCTCCACTGCGCGCACCTGCGCCTTGCTGTTGGTGTCGTCGTCACCGCCGTCAGCGGCCGGGTACAGCACCTCGCACACCTGCAGCAGCAGCGAGTGCGCCGCCGCCGCCACGTGCGGCAGCGACATGTCGGGCAGCTCGGGCAGCAGCGGCCGCGCCAGGGCGGGCGGCGGCCGGCGCATGCGCCGCATCGCGGTGACGGGGCTCAGCTCCAGGAGCCGCTCCGGCGCAGTGATGGCGGCGGCCACGGCTGCAGCGGCAGGCGCCTGGCCGCCCTGCGCGTCCGCCGCCGCGCCAGGCGCTGGCGGGGCCTGCTGGCCTGGCGCCGAACCCATCGGGGCGCTGCCGTCGCTGGGTGGCGGCGCGTCGTCACCAGCGCCGCTGCCGTCGGCGCCGCTGCCGTCGGCGCCGCTGCCCGCACCTCCAGGTGGCGGTGGCGGCGGAGCCGCCGCAGCCCCGCTGCCACCATGGTCATCGCCGTCACCCTTGCCCTCGTTCTGAGGCTGCTGGTGCTGCTGCTTCAGCCGCGCCGCCGCTTCCTGGTGCTCGCGCTCGCGCTCCCAGCCGTCCAGCTGCCGGCCCTCCAGCCGCCAGCAGCGCACCGCCTGGTCGCGGCCGCCGCTGAACAGCAGCCACACCGCCGCCGGCCGCCATGCACCGCCGGAGCCGCGCGGCTTGGCGCCACCATGGCCGCCGTGGTGGTGCCGGTCGGCGCGGCTGCGGCCGTGGTGGCGGCCGTGGTCGCCGGCGTCATGCTCGGCGCCCTCCGCGTGATGCTCGCCGTCGACGTCACCGGCGCCGGACGCGCGGCGGCCCTTCTTCTTGCCGCCGGCGGAGGCGGCGGGTGCGCCCTTGGCTGAGGCGGGCACCAGCAGGCCCGTGAGCGCGATGATGGAGTCGTGGTGGCCGTACTGGCCGCCCGCCGGCAGCGTCTTGATGCGCAGGGGGCCCGGGGCGGAGGCCGCCTCCTGACCGGCGCCAAGTGCGGTGGCGCCGTGCTCCGCCGCCAGGTGGTGCTGCGCGGCCGCCGCCACCAGCGACCGGGCCTCCGCCAGTGCCCACAGCTGCAGCCCGCCGTCGTCGCAGCCCAGCGCCAGGCAGCGGCGGCCCAGCCACGCCAGCGCGCCCACCGTGACCTTGGCGCCGCCCTCGCCAGCAGCGGACAGCTCAGCCAAGCGGTACATGTGCTGTGCCGCCTGCGCCGCAGGCGCGGCAGGCTGTACGGTAGTACTGGCAGCGGGGGCGGGGGCGCCCGCTACGCCGTACACTGCGACCGAGGCCTTGCCGTACAGCGCCGCCAGCAGCGCTGCCGGTGGCGGCTGCGCCGCCGCCGCCTCCGCGATGGCGGCGCCGCCCTCCTCCGCCACGTGCTCCAGGTGGTGGCGCGTGTCGTGCTCGTGCTCGTGCGCCGCGTCCTCCTCCAGCGCCTCGTCCACGTCATCCGCCCAGCGCAGGTAGCGCAGGTCGGGGCCGCCCCCGACCGCACCGGAGTGCGCGGCCACGACGGCCCACGGCCCCGCAGACCCGGCGCGGGCGCCGCCCGCGCCGCTGGTGGCGGTCTCGCCCTGCTTAGGCGGCTGCGGCTGCTCCACCACCAGGATGCCGCCTCCAGCGACCGCGACCGCCAGCCACGGGCGACGCGGGTGCAGAGCCATGGCGGTGACCGACAGCCCGGCGGGCGCGCCGGCGCCACCGTTCTGCTGCTGTTGGTTGTGGCTGTTGTAGTGGTGGCCGTGGCCTTGCTGGTGGCCGTGGCCGTGTGCGCCGTGTGCGCTGCCGCTGCTGCCGGCGGCGGGCGCCAGGGCTGCGGGGCCGAGCGCCTGCAGCGCCAGGCCCTGAAGCTGCGCGCCAACCTGCATGCAGCGAATGAGCCGTACAGGGCTCAGTTAGTTCACGGCGCACAACCGCAAAGCCGTTTGCCGCACGCGGCCTGTACAGACCTGTCCACAAGCAGCGTATGCCGCAGACCGCCTAGCTACGGTACTCACGTCGATGGGTTTGGCCTGTGCCAGTGCGGAACCCAGGCCCGGCTCGGCGGTGGCCGCGTCCAGGCTAGGGCCGGGCCAGCGCAGCAGCCGCCCCTCGCCTCCGCAGCTCAACAGGAAGGGCGGCGGGCCAGCCGGCGCAGCGGGGCGGCTGGCGCCCCCGCGGCCGGCGCTGCCGCCTGCGGCGGCCGCGCGGCCGCCGTCACTGGGACGCCGCTGCTTGCCGTGCTGCACCGGGTGCGCTGCGTCGGCGTGGGCGGCACCTCTGGCGCCGGCAGTCGCGGCGTCGTGCGAGCCCCCCGGGTGCTGCTGGGCGGCGGCGGAGTCGCCAGCCGGCGCCACACCACCTGCACGATTTGGACCACCGCCACACGATACCGGGGTGAGGCATGTGTAAAGGTGCCAGGGCGAACACACCGCGTTTCCAAGCCAGCACGGATGAAGCGCAAGCGCAGTCAAACAATCTGCACGACACAGAACTACATAAGTGCCATAATGGCAACACCAGCCATATCCCTGGCGACTCACCCTCTGCTGCGGCGAGGTCGCCCGCGGAGCCTGGCCGCACGCGGCCCTTGAAGCCGCCTCCCGGCACGGGGCCCTTGCTCACGATGAAGCTGGGCACCTGCGAGCTGGAGCCGCCGCCGGTGGGGCGGCCGGTGGCGGGCGAGCCCGTGTGCGAGCGCCCGCCGTCTGGAGTCACGTGGCCGGGCAGCGCGGACGGCGGGTGCGCCGCCGCCGGGCCTGCGGCCTTGCCGTGAGGCACAGGGCCGGGCAGCGGCGGCGCCGCCGGCGGCGGCATGGGCGGCATGGGCGGCGGCGGGGGCGGCATGGGCGGCGGCGGCGGCATGGGCGGCATGGGCGGCGGCATGGGCGGCGGCATGGGCTGCAGCGGCAGCAGGAGCGGCGGCGGGGCAGGCGGCGGCGGCATGGGCGCCGCCGGCGGCGCGGGCATGGCTGCTGCTCCAGCCGGGCCCTGAACGGCCGCAGACGTGCCAGCACCGGCGCCGGGGCGCCCGCGGGGCGGCCCAGCCGAGATCCTCTGGTGCTGCTGGTGTTGCTGCTGCTGGTGTTGCTGCTGCTGCCCGTACTGAGGCCCCGCGTGGCCGTACGGCTGGTGGTGGTGCATGCCGTGTGCGCCGTACGACAGGCCGTTGAAGTACGGCGCCTGGTGCGGGGCATGCATGCCGCCCTGGAACGGCTGCTGCAACGGGAAGCCCTGGCCGTAGCCCTGAGGCGGGTAGCCCTGGCCGTAGGCCTGCGGGTAGGGCGCCTGCATCTGCATCTGCATTTGCATCTGCATGGGGTTGGGCAGAGGCAGCTGCTGGTGCTGCTGGTGCGGGTGCTGCTGGTGCGGGAGCGCGGCTTGCGGCGGCGGCCTGTGTCCGAGAGCCCCCTGGTGGTAAGGGGCGCGCATGGCGCCGCCGGGCTGCGGGCGGGCGCCCGCAGCCTCAGCCGCCGGCACTGGCACCGGAGCGGCCTGCGCCGCCGGAGCCGGCTTGGGCGGTGACGCAGCCGCTGCGACACCCTGGGCGCTACCTGAGCCGAACAGCGCGGGCCCAGCAGCAGCAGCACCACCCTGAGGCGATGACGTGAGCACATACTGCTTGGGTGTGCCTTGCCGCGAGCCCTGCTGTTGCCGCTGACCCTGGCCTGGGCCCAGGCCGTGGTCCGAACGAGCCGGGCTGTGGCCGTGGCTCTGCTGGCCGGCTCCCTGCCCAGGCGCGGGCGTCGACGGCGGCGGCGCCGCCGCCGCCGCCGCCGCCGCCGCCGCACCAGCAGCAGCTGCACCCTGAGCTCCGCTGGACTCCCGCACACGGTCCGCACCGCCGCGCGAGTTGGGCCTGGGCGGCAGTTGTTGCGACTGCGGCTGCTGCTGCGGCTGCTGCTGGGCCGCCGCCGCGGCGGCGGCCGCCTGGTGGCTGGCGTGCGCGCTGCCGGCGGGGGGCGTGACCCAGGCCAGCTGGGTGACGGGGCCGGAGTGGCGCACGCCGAACACGCGGCTGGTCTGCGACTTGACGTCCATCAGCCCCACACTGCCGTCCGCGCAGCCGAACGCCAGGTAGCCTGTATATGTGTGCGTGTGGGGAGGGGGCCGCCGGGGCAGATCGTCAACACCATGCTAAAGTAATGGGGATGCTGTGGGCACTGCGTGGTTGGCGCGCGTCAGCCAGCCGCACAGGCGGTTACCGCGCCGGCGTCTCCGCCTCGGGCGCGGCGCAGGGCAACCCTGCCAAGGCATCTCCACCCTGTGAACGCCCCCCTTCCTGGCCCCCAGACACCCGCCCGGGCGCCGCACTCACGTGAGTCCACGGGGTGCCACGCCACCACCACCACCTGGTCCCGCACGTCCTTCCACAGCAGGCTGCTGGGCCAGGGGCCCTCCGCGCCGCCCGCCGCCGCCGCCACGGCCGCCGCCGCCGCCCCCTCGCCGCCCTTCTTCCTTCCAGAGCCGCCGGCGGCCTCCGCCGCGCCGCCGTTGCTGTGCGCCTCCTCGTGCTCGGCGTGCTCGCCGGCGTCGTCCGCTGCGGCGCCCTCGGCCTCAGCGGCGCCGTGCTTGCGCGCGTGCTTGGCGGGGTGCTGCGGGTCGTGGGCGTGCGCCGGCTGCAGCTGCGGCCGCTTGGCCAGCGGGCCGGGCGTCAGCGTCACGGCGCGCACAGTGCGGTCGCCGCAGCCCACCGCCAGGTGGCCGGGGAAGGGGCCTGCAGGCGCGCAACGGGGACACGGGCGCTCAAAACCGTGCGCTGCACGCACATGAGCAAAGCCAAGGAGCTTCATTCGTGTCAACCCCTTTGCTGGCGTCCCCGCCCAACCCTCCACCCCAGGTTCCCGAGCTCACCCTTGAGGTCCAGGGCGTGCGGGTAGCCGCCCAGCCCCACCAGCCGCCACCACACGGCCCCGCCCCGCGGCAGCACCAGCGTCGCGCCGGGAGGCACCAGCGGCGGCCCCGGGGCCCGACCACCCCGCGCCGGGCTGTTGCCGTGGCTGCCGCCCGCCGCCTCGTCAATGTGCATCAAAGCCTGCTGCTGCGGCGAGGGCCGGACGCGCCAGTCGGAGCACGTGTCAGCACGGCCTGCCGCTAGCTTGCCGCGCGTGCCGCCGGCAGCCGTCTTGCCATCGCCGTGGCCTTCCGAGAGCTCGCCGCCCTCCGAGTCGTGGCCGTGGCTGGCGCCGTGCTCCTCTGCCCCAGAGTCGTGCCCCTGCTCGCCAGCTGTAGCAGCAGCGGCCGCTGCGGGTGTGGCGGCTGCTACAGCCGTGCCACCGGAGGCCGGCTGCAACTCCAGGTCCACCACCAGGAACGCGCGGTCCTGCGAGCTGGTCACCAGCCGCACCTGCGGCAGTAGCACCCCGCCGGTGGCCGGTGGCGCCGCCGCGGTGCTGCTGCTGCTGCTGCTGCCGGCGGTAGCCGCGGCGGCAGAAGCTACCGCGGCGGCGGCGGTGGCCTCGTGCGGCACGCGCATAGCGTGCACCGTGAAGACGGTGCGAGCGTGGTGCTTCAGCCGCGCCGCCAGCGTAAACTTGCCGGTGCCTGCGGTGTGTGGACGGTTGCGAGCCGGCCCCGTCAGTGCGTGTTTAAGGTCATCCTGTAGCCCCCGCCCAGGTGCGACACCCACCCACCCACCCAACGGCGAGCTGCTACGGGACTCACCCACAGACACATGGTAGATCAGCACGTGGCCCCAAGGCGCCGCCACGGCCACACACAGCTCGCTGCCGCTGCCCGACACGTCGCAGCCCGGCACCAGCGCCGACGGCACCCAGGCCTTGCGTGACATCGCACCGCCCGGGCCGCCCGGACCGCCGCCCGGCTGCTGGCCCGCAGGCGGCGGCGGCAGCCGCAGAGTCACCAAAGGCTGGGGGGGCGGCGGCGGCGCCAGCACCGGTGGCGCGGCAGCGCCGCCATCGCCGCCGGCAGCGGCTGCTGCAGCCGCCTCGGCCGCCGCTGCTGACAGGGCGGCGGCGGCTGAGACGGCGGGGAGGCTCCACACCTTCGCCTGGCAGTCCTCACCGCTGCTGAGCATCCACAGGTCGGGCGCGGCCGCAACTGAAGCCGGAGTTGCTGCCGCTGACAGCTCGCCGGCCGCGGCAACGCCATCCTCCCCGGTCCCGCTGCCTGCCAGGGGTGCCGCCGGTGCCGCCTCTGATGCCCCCGACGCCACCGCGCCGCTGCCGCTGCCGCCGCCGGCGGTGGTGATGAGCGGCAGGCCGGCCAGCTGCAGGCTGTGCACGCCGCCGCGGTGGGCCGCCGGCAGCGTCAGCAGCACTGATGCCGACGCCAAGTCAATCAGCACAATGCTGCCGTCGGCGAGGCCGGCCACCACGCGTCTGCTGGCGCCCGCCGCGGCGCCGTTAACGGCGGCCAGGCAGTTGACGCGGCTGGGCAGCAGCGGCGCAGTGGAACCGGCGGGTGTGAGTGGCTTGCGGACACCGGTCTCGGGCACCCACAGCGCGAGGCCGCCGGAGGCATCGCCCGCCACAAACTGCACCGGCGAGCTGCGGCAGCGGGACAAAGCCACCAACGAGGGCCGGGGTCAGCGCGGGGTAGCAGGGTAGCGCAGGGTAGCAAAGCGATGGCCCCGCGAGGCTCCAGGAGGCTGGCGCTGCACATCCCTGCCCCGCGGCACCAATGACGCCAACGTTGTCGCTGGACCATCTGTTACATCTCGCAGTGCCGGTGCGGCCGCACAAGCCCCGCCCCCACCTGGGCAGCGCCACCAGCGCCGTGACCTCGGGCGACTTGCCCTTGCGGTGGGTCCGCACCGGCTCGCCGCTGGCCATGTCCCAGCACCTCAGCGCGCCGTCCTCGCAGCCCGCCGCCACCAGCGACCGACCGCCGGCACTCTCGGGCGGCAGCGTCACACACGTCACCCTGCGCGACAGCAGCGCGGCACGGCGGCGCACGTGGTTCATGATGCTGTGCGGCATGAGCGGCTAATGCTGCGATAGCGAGCCGCCGTCTAGCTGCTGTTGATTGCGCCGCCGTGCGTTGGCATGTGCGGTTGCTAGCAGTCATATGTTCAACGGCCTGGTCGCGCCGGTCGCTGCGCCGGGCGAGCGCACGAAGCAACCCCACGCCCTATGCCCTCCAGCACCCGGGCCCTTCCCGCTGCCCACCCGTTGTCCTGAAACCAGCGCCCTGTTCGGCGCACCTGCTCCCGCCCGTGGGCAGCATACGCAGTATGGTGCGGCTGCGCGCGCAGGCCAGCACCACCGCGTAATGGCCGCCATACGCCACCAGCTGCTGGCTCGGCAGCACCGCCACCACCTGGCTGCTGAACCTGTGGTGCGTGGTGGTGGAGCGTTTACGGGTTCTGGGTTAAGGAAGCAGGTTGTGGGCCGAGAGAAGCGGCGCGGTGGTGGTGCGCGGGCGGCTGGACCAACGCCCTGGCCGCTTCCGGAAAGCGGGCGTAAGCGCCGGCGTTCTGGCTCGCGGGTATGACGTCCCAGCCCTAGAACTAGGCACAAGATGCTTCAAGAGTAAAGATGCGCTGAACGACGTAGGCAGAGCGCGACGGTGGTTCCCGTCGCAGCGCACCAGTTGGGGGAGGGCGGCAGGACCACTGCCGACGGGGCCGCCATTGTTTCGTGACTGGCGGCGCTGTTTCCAGACACCCGTGACTTCTAAGAGAGTCGCGTATCGGGGCGCGCAGAGCGCAAAGAGTGTGGAGGCAGAGATCACGTCATTTCCCCAAGAGAGAGGGGGAATGTGCAGCCACCTAACTAATTGTATGTTCCAACTTCTATGTATGAGCCGAGGGTTCGAAAGCCCATTTTGAGCTGGCGCCGGCCGATGACAACTTGCGCTCATTCCGAGAGAGCGGGCTCCGCAGCGGGCCCATAGATCGCAAGCTCCTTTGTTACTCCCGCAGCCCCGACCTCACTATTGTCTCATAGCGGACTGGTCAGGCTTTAGGACTAGGCAAGGGGCGTAGCCGCCGCCGAGAGAAAGATGGCTGCCACCAACTATGAGCTTTCCTCCAAGCTGGTCCAGTATCTGGACCTGCATCTTACGCTGCCTATTATGGAATACCTCCAAGAGCGCGGCCTTTACAACGAGGACGACGTCCTGCGCGCGAAGCTGGCTCTGCTTGACAAGACGAACATGGTGCGCACGGAGCCTTTAGATCTGGAGACCTAGCACTTGGATTTGACTTTTGGGCAGGCCGGGGACATCAGGGGCCGGGAGAGCAGCTTGAGCGCAAGGCCATCGGCCTTTCCGGTTTGAGTCCGGGTCGCTGAGCGTCAAATTCGATGTTGCAGGTGGATTTTGCGATGGATATCTACAAGGGCCTGAACGGCGTGGACGAGGTGCCCGCGGAGATGAAGGAGCGCCGCAGCCAGGTGGTGGCGCGTCTCCGCCAGCTGCAGGCGGACGTGGACCCCATTATTAAGTGCCTGCAGAACAGGCACGTGGTGGAGAAGTTCCGTCAGGATAAGAGCTTCAACCTGCAGTTCCTCCAGGAGGAGTTCCAGATTGGCGCGGAGCACGTCGAGGCGCTGTATCAGTACGCGCGCTTCCAGTTTAACTGCGGTAACTACTCGCTGGCGGCGGAGCTGCTGCAGTCTTACCGCACGCTGTGCACCAACAGCGAGCGCAACATCAGCGCGCTGTGGGGCAAGCTCGCCGCGGAGATCCTCATGCACGAGGCGGTGAACATCCAGGAGGCCCGGGAGGACGTGTTCAAGCTGAAGGAGGTCATCGACAACCAGACGTTCGCCCCCCCGCTGGTGCAGCTTCAGCAGCGCACCTGGCTGCTGCACTGGTCCCTGTACGTGTTCTGGAATCACGAGAACGGCCGCAACGACATCATTGACCTGTTCCTCTCCCCAGCCTACATCTCCGCCATCCAGATCAACGCGCCGCACCTGCTGCGCTACGTGGCGGTGGCTGTGGTCATCAACAAGAAGAAGCAGCGCAGCGTGCTCAAGGAGCTCATCCGCGCCATCCAGCAGGAGTCGTACGAGTACTCGGACCCCGTGACCCAGTTCCTGGAGTGCGTGTTCGTGCACTACGACTTCGACGGCGCCCAGCAGAAGCTGAAAGAGTGCGAGGCGGTGCTGGACAACGACTTCTTCCTGGCGGCCTACAAGGACGAGTTCATTGAGAACGCGCGCCTGTTCATCTTCGAGACGTACTGCCGGATACACCAGTCCATCTCCATCTCGCTGCTGGCCGAGCGGCTGGGCATGGACCAGGAGGCGGCGGAGAAGTGGATCGCCAACCTCATCCTCAACGCCAAGCTGAACGCCAAGATTGACTCCAAGTCGGGGACGGTGGTGATGGGCACGCAGTCGCAGTCCGTGCACGAGCAGCTGGTGGACAAGGCCAAGATGCTGTCCGTGCGCACCTACGTGCTGGCCAACACCGTGGTGGGCAGCGTCAAGCCGTAAGGCACCTCGGCGAGCAGCAGCCAGGAGGAGCAGCAGCAAGCAGGTGGGCGGCGGCGGCGGTCTAGGCGATGGGCGACGGGGGAGGATGGGGATGGGGCTGGCTGGGAGTTTCGGGGACCTCGGTGGGTGGGCGTGGGCGGGAAGGGATCCCAAGGAGGGCCCGGGGGGGGGCGGCACGAACAGGCGGCGGTCAGGGACAACTGGGGAATTGAAGAGGGAGCAGGTATGCGCTGGCTGAGTGGGTGTGGGAAAGAAACGAGTTAGGGCATCCGGTAGAAGCGGCGGTCGATGGATGGCTTGTGACCACCAATCGCGCCTTCTCAGCGTTATGCACCATCCCCCTTGCGCTGCAGGACGCGGGCGGCGTTGCGGGCGGCTGGCTTGTGGAGGACGACGGCGCATCGGGCGGAGTCTGCCGCTTCGGCCGGCGATTCACGGCAACAGCGGGTTTTTGAGTTTCGGGATTTCGTCGCGGGATGGGCAGCATTCCGCTGCAGCGCTCGCGGCAGTACTGGCGATGGCGGCTGCATGGGTCAGACCTCACGGATGCAGCAGCTGCGGACGAACAGCGCTGGCGAGCGGCGTTTGAAGCGGTTGGCGAGATCAACGGCAGTGCGCAAGGAGCAGGGCGGTGTGGCTGTGCAGCGGATGCCGCGGGGAACGCGGCGTTTGGCGTGCCTCATAGTCTCGGCAGCTGTGTGGGTGTTTTGCAGGCGGGGCGCGAGGGCTCGTTTAACTGGTGGTGTGAGCCAGTGGGGCCCTCGCAGCTGTGCCGGCCTATGCCGGCGCAACAACAGCAGCAGCAAGGAGGAACTGCAGCCGCACTGGGCGCGGATGCGGCGCGGATTGCTGGAGTCAGATCGTCAGGCGGGCTGGCGCGTGCGGGTCAGGCAGCACTTCGCGGTTGCTGCCAGGCTGGTGCGCTGCCGCCAGCGCGCAACCAGGGGCGAGGTTCAGCATCGTCCGGTGCTGTTTGGTCGGCGGGGTGGCGCGCTGGGCACATGCTTCGGGTAGGCTGGACCTTCAGCCTGCGCGGGGACGTTCGGCCCTGGCATAGAGTGGAGCAGATAAGTTCTCGTAGTGTGTGCAGGCAGTGCGGCGTATCATGTCTTGCGGCAGTCCGCACACGGGCTGAATGGGTAGGAGCGAACGCTGGGGCACACAGACATTTACTATTCAGGACGCGGGATAGACTGAAGAGGAGCGTTTGGGGGCGTAGACTTTGGGCCAGCAGCTCTATAGTGCATCAAGGCTAAGCAGACTTTTTCCGCTTTCGTGCGACTTGGGGTGGTAGCGGGTAGATGTGGCTGTGGCCGATGGGGATCTAGCGGGTAGATATGGAACGTGCGCTGATTACGGTGGGGTCTTAAGGGTACGCTTTGCAAAACTGATGCAGGTTAGGTGCAGCGTAGGCGGCGGCGAGAAGCATGATGCACGGCAGGTAGCTGCGTCCGGCTTTGGTTCGTTGCCGCCAGGGCCTGGGCCAGTGTATGTGCATGGCGTCATGTGGGATCATGAATGTTGTTACACAAAGAGTTGCTGCTGTGTCTGCTGCCTCGATCTGCCTGCACGCGCGCGGTGGTGGGCCGGCCGTGCAGCCTGTGCCAGGACGGCTAGAACAGACGCCCAGCCTCGTCATTCCATGCCGTCGTCTGCTAGCTTATCAGTGGCCTTGCCGTGACCATTCTGCAAGACAAGGGGCAGCCCCAGCCGTAAAGTCAGAAGTCCTAGGCATCCCTGAGCCGAGCTCGTTGCATAAACCACAGAATTCTTGCCGCTACCCCAGCTAGCCCCTGGTCTACCTGGAGTGCAAACGCCGCACCGCAAAACTATGTCGCACAACAACCGAAACGGCCGATGGCGAGGACGACCCGCAACCGCAATCCACGCCTTCGCTTGCAGCCTGTTAGCGGTCAGGCCGCAGGACCATGCAAAAGGGCATACCGCGCAAAACAAAAGTGCGCCGGTCCGCCAACTAAACTTTCCCACCACTCCTGAAAGTTAGAACCTGCCATCTGGAACACTTCGTCCTATTTCGCCCTAATCGTGAGGCCGGTCCAGCGGCGCAGGCCGTATCGCCGCCGCCAGCCGGTCCAGGCTCTTCTCAACGCGCGCCTTGAGCCCCGCCTCGCCGCACACCACCTTGCCCGCCCGGTAGTCCACCGTGGCCTCCACGCCGTCCACGTCGAGGCGCACCAGCCCGCCCGCCTCGTCCACCGCCGCCGGGCCAAACTGGCTGCGCAGCAGGGCGCCAATCAGGTGCAGCTCGGCGGCGGCGGCGGCGGCCTCGTCGCCGGCGGCGCGCGCCGCCAGCATGGCGGACTCCGCGCTGGTGGCCTCGGGCGGCTCGCCAATGGACTGCAGTACGCGCAGCCGGTGGCGCGGGTTAACCAGGGCCGGTAAGTCAAGTAGCGAGCCCCCAGATTGCTACCTCACCAGTCGCAGCACCTACTTGCCTCGCCCCCACCCCACCCCACGCCCGCCACATTCGCCCACCACGCATGGCACGCGACACCCAGCACCCGCCACCCGCTGCCGCCAACCCTTGTGCGAAGCCCGGCCGCACCTGCAGCACCACCGCCACCACCGCGTCCGCCAGCATGTCGCCCTGCCGGCCGCCCTCCCACTCCAGCACCACGTGGCACACCACGCCGCTGGTGTCGTCCGCCGGCACGTAGCGCACCGTCACCAGCTCGCCCACCACCACCGCCAGGCCCTCGCCGCCCTGCAGGGGTTGCGGGTGAGGGTGCGGGCAGTCGTGTCCAATTCCAAAGCCAACCATTGCCAACCCAAAACCCATGTGCGGAGGAGAGAGATGTACTCGTGAGCGTGGGGGCATGGAGCACAAGGCCGCCATGACATGGGCGGGGGCGCCGCGGCGCACTGCCGTTCTTGACCACCAGCTCCGCTGCTCAACCGCTGCACCTGTGTCTGTACCTTGCTGCATGTCCGCACCGCAACCCCAACCACCCTCTGCCCCCACCCTCTGTCGCCCAGCCGCTGCCCCCACCCTCTGTCCCCCAGCCGCTGCCCCCACCCGCTGCCCCCACCCGCCCCGCGCCCGCACCTTGCCGCCCTCCGCGTCCGGCGCCGTGGTGACGGGCAGTGTGCCGGCGCCCTCCACGCCCTCGAACATCACCTCCAGCGCCAGCCGGATGGCGCTGAACGGCACGTCCACGCTGATAGCCTGGCGCTGCGTGACGCTGCCCTTGAGCAGCTTGGTGTAGTGCGGCAGGTCGTCAGGCGCCAGCAGCTGCGTGGCGAAGCCGCCACCCTGCCGCACCAGCACGCCGCGCACCGCCGCGCCCTCGCGCGGCGGCTTCTCGCCCAGCCGGCCCTGCAGCCGCACGCTGCGGTCGGGCTTGTGCTCCACCTGCGGGGGAGGCGTGGGGCGGGCGCACGGGCGCATGGGCGGCGCTGTGACGCGGGCAGGCCGCACCGCTGGTGTGGTTGCGCGCGCCTTCAGCAGTTGGGACGCGGGTCCGCTCAGGCGCATCCGCTTTGACGCCCACGACCGCCACGTGCCGCCACGGTGGCACGCCCACCAACATAACCTCCGCGTAAGCCCACCCACCCCCCGCCCCCGCGCCCCAGCGCCCCCGCGCCCCCGCGCCCTCGCACCCACCCACCGCCACGGTCTGCGCCAGCAGTGGCGTGTACACCTCCCGCGCCAGCCCCGCCGCCTTGGCGCCGTCCTTGAGCGCCTTGGCCAGCTTGCGCATCTCGCCGTACTCGCCGTGCACCAGCACCACGTGCGGCGGCCGCACCGCGTCCAGGAACCCGGACGTCTGGTCGAAGTCCGCGTGCGCGGAGAAGGAGATGTTGTGCACCGCGATGCGCAGCGGCACCTGGCGGGAGGGGGGGTTGCATTCATCATTAATTAAGGAAGTGGTAGACGTTATACAATCTTGGGGCACAGCCATCCGGGGGCGGTGGCGGCTGAGGAGGGTATGGTTCGGGGCATCAGGCCTGGCTCAGTGGAGCAGCCGCACGCGACATCATGCGTGTGCTGATGGAATGGGGCAGTTGGGAAGTTGCAAGGCTGGTCGGGCAAGTGGTACAGCAGGCAATGAAGACCACCAGGGGGGGATACAGAGGTCCTGCTGCGAATGGTCCTGGCGAGGCGAGCGGACAGCCCCTGGCGTCGGCAGTGGCGCTCGCTGCTCACCCTGCGACCCTCGCGGGTGGTGATGGAGCTGGGGCCGCCCAGGATCTCCTTGGCCAGCGTGCCCTGCGGCGGCGGTGGAGGCGGCGGCGGCAAGTTGCGTGCAGTGCAGTGCAGCGGAGTGCAGTGCAGTGCAGTGCAGTGGAGCGGAGTGGGGCGCCGTGTGCAGCGATGCGCGGGTGGGGGCCGGTGCGCACGGGAGGTGAGTACGGTACGCTGCGCGGGTGCTGCAGAGTCCACAGCCGCACCGGAGTGCCGTTGAGGAGCGCCCTCCTCCCCGCAAGCGCGCGCGCCCGCCCGCTCCCGGGCCGCACCTGCACCGCGAAGTCGCAGATGATGCAGGTGTTGCGGCTGTCCTCGCACCAGGCCTCGAAGAAGTCCCGGCTGGCGCCGCTCTGCAGGCCCGAGGGCGTGGCCATGATGACGCAGGGGCCGCTGTAGTCGGAGATGAAGTGGGCGGGGTTCTTCAGCGTCTGCACGTGCCGGAACTTGAAGGGGTTGCGGTCCTGCGGCGGAGGAGCAGCGCAGGTGCGAGGGGGTAGGGAGGGAGAGGGGCAGCGGGTAAGAGCGCGCCGGTTGGGCGTACAACAACAGAAGCAGTGTGCACGTAACGCGGCGGGGGGCATGCTCCCCGCCCCCCGCCGCGTGTTTGCGTGTCTGTTTCTGCTGTGCGCGAGCCGAGCCTGGGTGGCACTTCGTCGACGGCGCGCCGACCTCGCCCGTCTACGCTCTTCGACCCGAAACGCAAGAGTATACCGTTACCCTGTATTGTCGCAAACTGCACCTGCCTGTCCCTTGTCTAGTTTCGCTTGGGTTTAGATTGGGCTGGTGTTTACAACCCCCCCCCCCTCCCGCGCCATGACCGCCACCCCGTATTGCAGCTAGCTGCTCACGTGGAACACGCGCTTGATGTCGTCGTTGAGCGACTCCACGTACGTCTGGTACACGCCCAGCGCCTTGCTCATCATGGAGCTGGCCTGCACAGCGGCACACGCACAGGGGTTGCAGGGAGGGTTGCAGGGCGGGCGGCAGGGTGGGCGGCAGGCGGGCGGCAGGGCGGGCGGCAGGCGGGTGGAAGGAGGTGGCTGTGCCGGGTGCGCCGGCGCGCTGGGCAATGGGACGCAAAGACTGGTCCGGTTAGCTTAGAGCCAGCCGCTAGGTCGGCGCGCGCGCACCGCTCAGCCGCACCGCACCTGGTAGATGGGTATCCCGCTCAGCTCCGACTTGTGCGCCTCCCAGTACTCGTCCAGCAGCAGCAGCAGCTCCTGTGGCGACCGGAGGTGCGGCGGCGTGGCCACGGGGAGGGCGGCGCGGCAGGTGGTGTTGGGGGAAGTGCGGTGAGGCTGCATCTGCACGTGCGTGTACGCCCAGGGACATTCCCAACCCCCAACCCCAGGCACGGCTTTGGCCTCCCTGCCCCACCTGCGCCCGCCCCAGCGCCACCACGGGCATGAGCACGCGGCCGCCGCGGTTGATGGTGTTGCGGATGGTGTCCAGCAGCAGCTGCTCGCGCTGCAGCCGCGGCAGGTGGCGGCTGGTGCCGTACGTGCTCTCCACGATCACTGTAAAGTGCACGAGAGAGACAACACGAGGGAGCGATAAAGCACAAGCGTTCCAAGCATTCTCAGTTCACTCCAGGCACGCATGCGCAGCGACAAGGCGCCGGCTCGAGAGCTTTGCCCGACCCCGACGCTCGCCCCCAAGCTACAGCTAGCTACGGCCCGGCTCGCTCGCCCACCAATGTGCGGCTTGACGGGCGGGATGTCGGCTGCTGGCAGGTGGCGGTCCGGCAGGCGGCTGTAGTCGCCGGTGTACAGGCACCTGCAGCCCGCCACCTCCACCAGGAACATGGCGGCGCCCAGCACGTGGCCGGCCCGGTAGGGCGTGATCTGAGGCGCGGGGCGGCGCAGGGGGGAGGGGGAGCGGGCCACGGGGCACGCGGCAGCGTCAGGGAAGGCACCACGGGTACAGGTCCATTACCGTATGGCCCTGCGCCCTTGCACCAATAGCCCCGGCCGCCCACCCTCTGCACTGTGCCGACTCAACACCCTGCGCCCGTCACACCCTGGCCGACCAACACCACATCGGCCCCGGCCCCGGCCCCGGCCCCGCCTCCGCCTCCGCCGGCCGCACCTGCATGCCCGCCACCTCAATGGTCTGGTAGAAGTCCACCACCTCGATGCGCTGCATGCTGGCCTCCAGGTCCTCCTCATTGAACAGAGCCTCCTGCGCAACGGGCCGCAGCGGGGACGGGGCCCAGGATGAGCCGGACAGGAGCGCACGGCCTGGACGGTCTAGCCGAGACCTGGACTGGGTGGTGCGCAGGGACGGCCGGTACGGCTTTCCCGTGCGGCTTTCCCGTGTGTACTTGCGTTGGCGGTCGTCCAACCCCTGCCCGGCCCCCCTCCGCAAGCCGTCCTAGCGCGCCGCCGCGCACCTCGCTGCTGTGCTTGGAGCCCTTGGCCAGGTCCCTCAGCAGGGAGTAGTAGATGGCCTTGGTGGGGTGGGTCATAAAGATGCGCCCCTGCGGAATTGGGGGGCGTGTGGGGGGCGGAGCGTGTGGGAGGTTGGGGCACACAGCGAGTGGCGGGCGCGCGAGTACCGAGGTCATCGGACCACGAGTGATGGGGCCCCGGGGCTCCTAGCGCAGCGTCAGGCAGCGCGCCACGCATCGTCAACCCCCCACCCCACCCGCTTCGCGGGGCCTCGCGGGGCCATGGGTTGCGTCTCCCGGGGACGCATGCCCGTCTAACGGGTGCCGTGCCGGATTCGCGGGCTTCGGCGTTACCCCACGCCTGCTTGGTCAGTGCCCCTGCTCCGCAGCAGCTCCGCCCTTCCACACAGCCTTCAAACCGTGCCCCTGAAGCATTGACCAGCCACGTACCTTGAAGCGGGTCTTGCGCAGCAGGTAAGGGACCGCGGCGCAGTGGTCCAGGTGAAAGTGGGTGATAAGCGCCACGTCCACCGTGTCAATGTCGATTTCGTCCAGCAGGGGCAGGCTGTCCATCCCCTTGAAAGCGGGATGGATGCCGCAATCAAACATAACAGTCTTGTCCCTGTGCGCGCAGCGTAAATGTCAGCGTGCGCGAAGAGCGGCTTTCCGCATCGATCGCCCCGCACTCACTGGTACTTAAAGATGATACATGAGCGGCCAACTTCCGAGCCAGCTCCTAGAGGAATGATATGCGCATGCGTGGACGTTGCGGGCTCGCCGTCAGCGGGCCCTTCGTCTATTTTCCGCTTCGCCGTTGCTGCCATCCTATTCTTTTCAGGCAGCGCTTGCGCGCTACCAAATGCGTAAGCTAGGTGCAGTTCTTATTTGCCATCCGTTAAGCTCGCGCACTCTCGCTGCAAAAGTGAACAGTGTTTGCCAGGATTGGCGTCTAGCCTTATGCAGCACTGCACAGGATATAATAGTAGGTGAAAGAGGTATTGGAGGCCAGGGAGTGGGAGGGGGGAGCCTTTCGCCTGCGGCTCACGATCTATCATGACACGAGGGGTTTGGAGTCGCGCAGCGGCCCCCTGGAACGTGGACGTCATCCCCCGGTCCCCAAAGCAGGCCGCGGAGGTGGAGCATCACGGCGGTGGTGCCACTGCGCCTTCCCCACTCCTGCATGCGCGTCGCGCTCTAGCTCGCAAAGCCCGGGGCGCGACTGCCCATGCTGTCCATGGCCGTTGGGCCCCGATGGGCCTAGCACGCCTGATTTGCACTGCAGGAGGTTACCCGTGCGCAGTTGGGCTTGTCCATGCTGTTTGAAGGCAAAACCTTCAGACTCTCAGTTGGGGCTTACGCTAGCTTATGCGGGGCCCGTCAAAGACGCCTGGATCCGGAACCAGCCGTCCGTCAGCTTCGCGGGACAGCGAAGCGACCTCCTGCAAAGAGCATGGCAAGCATCATTGTGAGTCAAAATAATTTAACATATTGACACGTATCTACCAAATTCCAGTGAGAGCTGGCCAGCGCGTCCATACACGGCTGAATTCGCAGTGTCATCTCGCAATTACGCTTACGCTTACGCACGGCCGAAATTGCGTTCAGAGTTTATCTCATATCCACTGTGGATGCCGAGTTCTGGAGACCTACTCTACCAGGAACACCCAACCATGTTAACATGTACCGGTGCCTCTTTGGTCGACCTGCCCGGGGAGCTCCTCCGCGCCATCCTGTCGGTGGTGGATGCGGAGACGCTGGCACTGTCTGTTCCGCTGGTCTGCACGGCGTTTCGGGCTGCGTCCATGGAGGCAGCTGTGTGGCAGGCGCACCTTCCTCCGCGTGCGCAGGTGTGCTGGGCGCACCACTCGGCCTCGTCACTCGAGAGTTGCCCGGTAGCCAGTAGCTCGCTGATAGCCACCTACCACACAACACGCGAGCTTACACCTTGCGCCGCAACCGTTACCCGGCTCCCGAACCCGCAGGCGCAACTGGAGGCGCTACAGGCGCTGGGGCCCCGGCCGCTGCCGCCTGGCCACCTGTACCTGGCCCTGTACGGGCGCAACCTGCTCCGCAACCCCGTGAGCACCGTGTGCGGGAATGCAATACGCGAGCTGCGGGCAGGCTGCGCGGCAGGCTGTGTGGCTCCAGTGGTGCCAAGCCGGCAATCCCCTGATTCCCCTTCAACCCGTCAATCCCCCGACCAACAGGAGTTCAGACGGGAGTGCAACACGCCCACGCTGTGGGGATCTGCAGGCGTTGAGCGGACAGCCTGGGTGAGTGCGCTGGCGGTGGGGCGACGTCGTTGAGCCCACCAAGTTCATCCTCTTGAATTTGGGGGAGGGGAGGCCTTGCAGCATGTAAGCGTGCTCTCACGCAGTGACTCTGCGGGTATCTGTGCTGCACGCACATGTGCATTTTTCCTTGTGACCTCGAACACATGTGCACATTCGGTGCGCTTGTGCAGGTGGTGAACCAGTCAGTGGGCAAGGAGGTATCATGGGAGCGGGCGCCGCAGGGCATGACGCCGCCGCCCTCGCCACGAGCAGCCCCACCTCCCACGCAGTCGGCGCAACTGCAGCAGCAGCACCAGCAGCGGCTGCGGCAGCGGCAGCTCGCCCATCCCCACCACCAGCCGCAGATGCCGCCGCCTCCCCCGCTGCCCTATCCCTCCTGCCGGCACGCTGCGGCCACTGGAGGCGGCGATGAGCGCGCAGCCGGCAGCGCCGGCAGCCTCGCGGCCCTGATGCGTAGGGCGCTGCAGGGCTTGCGTGAGCTGGCCTCCGAAGGGGTGGCAGCCGTTGAGGAGGGACTGCTGCTAAGAGACCAGCAGAAGCCGGAGCGTGAGGCGGCTGAGTCAGACGCGACGTGGGCGGGCAGCGAGCAGGAGCGGCATGTCCGACACGTCGCCGGCGCATCTGCTCCAGCCACTGCTGCCATGCCAGCGCCGTCGCCAGTGGAGCGGCCGTGTCTGGCGATGCTGGGTAGCTGGTCCGAGGTGGTGCAGGTGCGCGCGGCGGGCATGCTGGCGCCGTGGATGGATGGTTGTGGGTGGGCAGTGCTGTGATTGTGGACTGGGCTGCTGTGCGTGATGGAGTTTGCAGCTGCGGTAAGCATGGCCACCATCCTTCTTGTGACATACCTACCCCCGGCGGCGGTGATGCAGGTGGTGGACCTGCAGTGGGAGCTGCAGCGGCGCGGCCTGAGTGCGGCGCAGGCGGCCCACCTGCTGGATGCGGGGCTGGGGCTGAGGCTGGCGGTGCACGTGGGGAGCAGGTGTGTGCGTGCGTGTGTGCGTTACAGAGCACAAGGGAAACACAAGAGAAATAATGGCCTTTTGTGCGCGGCGGGGCGGGGCGTCGAGAACGTGCGGCAAGCACCACGTGCGGCAAGCATACGGCACACGGCAGCCCTCCGTACCGTACCTCACTAGGTGCCTGCTCGCTGGCGCCTCCCTAGCTCCCTGCCCGCCGACAAACGTGGGATGCCGACGCCTGTCCTGTCTGCCCGCATCTCCCTGTTTGTGGCTGCAGGTGGGACTCGGCTGGCGAGTGCGCGATGGCGCTGCGACTGGACGAGGGGCAGGCGGCCGGAGTGAGCGGCGGCGGCGACGTGGTGCCCTCGCTACAGGCCTACGTTGCCCGGCCCACGCGAACCTTGGTGTACCTGGAGCGGGAGCACATGCGGCGCGGCGTGTGGGAGGAAGTGGAGCACGTGGTGACGGCCTGCCCGAGGGGCTTCCGGCGGGCGGTGGTCATGCTGCGCGGCCGCCGTGCACCAGTGCCTGTTGTGCCACCACCCACAGCTGTGCTGGATGGAGACGAAGCGGGCACAGGCTCAGCCGTGGGAGTGGGTGCAGGGCCAGACGACGCTGATGAGGATGTGGATGTGGAACCGACCACACGGTTCTGTGGCGCCAAGTTCGCCAGTGCCCAGCTGGTGTTCTGCTGATTTGCTGCCGCGCCGCTGTTGCCGCCGCCCGTCAGCTGCTGGCCGCTGCCCCCGTGTGCATATTGCGCGAGTGAGAGTGATCGTTGTGTTCCAGGAGTGGGTTACACGTGCGGCTTTCAGTAGTTGGGCCACCACCATGTCCCCGCGTCAGGGCGGCGGTGTTGGAGCACGCGGCCCCCTGTCAGACGTTGGTCTGAGGTGTCAATGCCGTAGTAATGAATGAATCAATGAATAATCACCATGTCATCCAACACCTCAATGCACGCATGAATGGGATTGCTTAATCGTGGACAATCTCTTCACGGCATGCATGTGATACGCAGTGTTCAGGAATGCACGAATGCGTGCTCACACCCACAATGTCGATCATTGTAGCTTTACAACTTGCGCGTCATGAATCATAAGCCAGTACTGTACAGTCCTATGACTCATCCGACCACTCAAACTGGTGGATGCAAACAACAATTAAGCGGTCCGTGTGCTGGTGTGCTTGGAGCCCTGTTGCTCGAGCTCGTGCTGATTATGAGAGCTTCAGCAGTGGCGGTGGTGGTTGCGCGCAAAGCGGTGGTGGCAAACCGCGCACGTGCCGCAGGTGCACTGCCGGCAGCCGTGGTCGTGGCGGCGCTCGTTGTCCACAGCGGCCGCCACTGCTGCGCCCGCCACCAGGCACGCACACAGCCCCACCAGGCACGCCGCAATGCCCGTGGCCGTCTGGGCGTCCTTCTTGGCCTTCTTGGCGTCCTTGGCCAGCTTGTCAAGCTCGGCTTGCGAGGCAGGCTGGGTCTGAGGCTGGGGCTGGGGCTGCTGGGGGGCTTGCGGCATCGGCACGGGGACGCCGTAGCTTGGCGCGCCGGCGTAGGCCGCAGGGGCGTATGCGCTGGGCGGGAAGACGCCGGGAGGGTAGGCGCTGGGCGGGGGAGGGTACATGACGCCGGCAGGGTACTGGGAATACGCCGCCGGGTACTGCTGGGGGTAGCGAGTGGCAGCGGTGGCCATTCTGTCTTGGCGGCGGCGGTGCGCTAGACGACGTGTGAAAGGGACTGTGGTGCGTGTGCAGCGAGCGAGCAGTAATAATAGACTTGTATTGATAATGGATGCTTTTTGAGCTTTGTGTATTGTGCACTTGTAGGCTTGGAGAGGTGGATGGTATACCAGGGGGGAGGGGGGCCGGCATTAAATACATGGGGGTACGGGCGCGGGGTCCCCATCGCGCGACGGTGAGGCAGCTGCTGCCCGGCGCCAGCCGGGGAGGCGGCCCTGCACTTGGGCCGCGGCTGCCTGCACGCGCCTGCCTGCTTTCGGTATGTGTCGGTTGAGGAGCACCACAGCCGAGATCGTCCTTCCGACCACACCGCTAGCCCATGGCCATGCCGGCGGGGCGGCGGTGTTTCGGGCGGGGACTGTGAGCCGCGTGCCGGGCCGCGTGCCGGGGCGATGGACAGCGGGCGACAGAGGCCGGCAGGTGAAGCCTCGGCCAGTCTGTCTTATTCAATGCTTTATAACTGAGTTTATGAGCGAGTTGTGCATACCAATTATGGGGCCGCGTTCAGCTTCCATGGAATTCAAACATTTCCACCCGCGCCCGCCTGCCCAGACTGCTGGCCTTAGGCTGGTCAATACTCTGTATGGTAGACTCAGGCCACGCTCATAGCGGCGGAAATCTCTGGGGCCCCCGACAAGCGCCTTCTACTCGCGGACGGTGGCCCGACGGACCCGTCTTCGACCCCCCCCCCCCGCCCCCGGCCAGCGGGCGCTGCCGTTTGTTTAGTGCCTGTGCTCTGGCCGCACGCCCGCGCACATGGAGCCTGACTCGCGGAGGCAGGTAGGTGGGCCTTTGCGCCTGCCGCTCGGCTTGGTGCAATGCTGTGGGCGCCGCGCTGCACACGGGAGAGCTTGCAGGGTTCAGAGCTCAGGACCAGGGGGCGGCCGGGCGGGCCCTTGGGTTTCGAGCATCAGTCCGTAAAGAGCACGGCGGCACCAGTCATGGGTCCTGCCTGTTGGGGAGCCTGCGGCTGGCGCACACGCCCGCTTGGTCCTGGAACGGTTGCGCGTGGGTGGCGCGCCTACGGTATGTGCGCGTCGTCTTCTAGTGCTGCTGGTGTTTGTCAACACCGCCATCGATATTCATGCTACACATGCGCTTGTTGTTTGGGGGCGGGTCCTGACCGCCGGGGTGTTGTTGATGAGTGCATATGCTGCCGGCGGCCTGGCAGGACCCCCGAGCCACGCGCTCTTGGTGTGTGCCTGGCTGCCCGGGGCGACGCACGCATGATGGCCCTGCGCCCCTGGCCCAGGCTTCGGGGCTGTTGCGGCGCCCTGCTGCCGCGCCGCTGTTGCCGCCGCCCGTCAGCTGCTGGCCGCCGCCCCCGTGTGCATATTGCGCGAGTGAGAGTGATCGTTGTGTTCCAGGAGTGGGTTACACGTGCGGCTTTCAGTAGTTGGGCCACCACCATGTCCCCGCGTCAGGGCGGCGGTGTTGGAGCACGCGGCCCCCTGTCAGACGTTGGTCTGAGGTGTCAATGCCGTAGTAATGAATGAATCAATGAATAATCACCATGTCATCCAACACCTCAATGCACGCATGAATGGGATTGCTTAATCGTGGACAATCTCTTCACGGCATGCATGTGATACGCAGTGTTCAGGAATGCACGAATGCGTGCTCACACCCACAATGTCGATCATTGTAGCTTTACAACTTGCGCGTCATGAATCATAAGCCAGTACTGTACAGTCCTATGACTCATCCGACCACTCAAACTGGTGGATGCAAACAACAATTAAGCGGTCCGTGTGCTGGTGTGCTTGGAGCCCTGTTGCTCGAGCTCGTGCTGATTATGAGAGCTTCAGCAGTGGCGGTGGTGGTTGCGCGCAAAGCGGTGGTGGCAAACCGCGCACGTGCCGCAGGTGCACTGCCGGCAGCCGTGGTCGTGGCGGCGCTCGTTGTCCACAGCGGCCGCCACTGCTGCGCCCGCCACCAGGCACGCACACAGCCCCACCAGGCACGCCGCAATGCCCGTGGCCGTCTGGGCGTCCTTCTTGGCCTTCTTGGCGTCCTTGGCCAGCTTGTCAAGCTCGGCTTGCGAGGCAGGCTGGGTCTGAGGCTGGGGCTGGGGCTGCTGGGGGGCTTGCGGCATCGGCACGGGGACGCCGTAGCTTGGCGCGCCGGCGTAGGCCGCAGGGGCGTATGCGCTGGGCGGGAAGACGCCGGGAGGGTAGGCGCTGGGCGGGGGAGGGTACATGACGCCGGCAGGGTACTGGGAATACGCCGCCGGGTACTGCTGGGGGTAGCGAGTGGCAGCGGTGGCCATTCTGTCTTGGCGGCGGCGGTGCGCTAGACGACGTGTGAAAGGGACTGTGGTGCGTGTGCAGCGAGCGAGCAGTAATAATAGACTTGTATTGATAATGGATGCTTTTTGAGCTTTGTGTATTGTGCACTTGTAGGCTTGGAGAGGTGGATGGTATACCAGGGGGGAGGGGGGCCGGCATTAAATACATGGGGGTACGGGCGCGGGGTCCCCATCGCGCGACGGTGAGGCAGCTGCTGCCCGGCGCCAGCCGGGGAGGCGGCCCTGCACTTGGGCCGCGGCTGCCTGCACGCGCCTGCCTGCTTTCGGTATGTGTCGGTTGAGGAGCACCACAGCCGAGATCGTCCTTCCGACCACACCGCTAGCCCATGGCCATGCCGGCGGGGCGGCGGTGTTTCGGGCGGGGACTGTGAGCCGCGTGCCGGGCCGCGTGCCGGGGCGATGGACAGCGGGCGACAGAGGCCGGCAGGTGAAGCCTCGGCCAGTCTGTCTTATTCAATGCTTTATAACTGAGTTTGAGAACGAGCGTTTGGTGGCAGATCTGGGGTTCAAAGGCGCAGCCTTCGTGCGGTAGATCCGGCGGTTGGGAAGCTGCCAAGTCGAGCTGCCCGAAGCCGTGCCCGTTCGCCTTGCTGCCCCCGCATGCGTGTCCCAGCCCCTTAAATGTTTTTGTAAATACAATCTCTTGATACGCTCATTGCTTGCTTTTGACACTGCAATTCTCTGAGTGCAACTGCTGCAGTCGAAGCAACCATGGCAGCGCTTCAGGTGCTCCTCCCGCAGTCTCTGGACAAAGCCAGTAGATATGTTAGGAAGCTAATGGACAAGCTGGCAATGACAACAAGCGGAGAGCTCATAGAGAGCAAGGAAAATTCGGGCGAGACCGCGGGCCAGCCTGAGGTCTCCGACGACTTGTCCGAAATTCCAGGGGACCTGTTGACGAGGGTGTTCACCTTTCTCGACGTAGATGATTTAATTCGGGCCCAACTGGTCTGTAAGAGTTGGCGAGCGCATATTTTGCATCCGACGACGTGGAGCGGGCCTGGGCGACTGTCACAGCACGCACTTGTGAGTGGAGAAAGCGTTTGTAAAGGGAAAGGGCTAATTGGCAAGCCCTGGGGCTAAAATAGGCAAGAAGCTGCACTGCCGCGCTACCACCCTGCAGCCCACGCTGCCAACCGTGACCAACCACTGTCGGCCCTGCCCTCCTCCTTCTGCAGGCCCAGCTCGACGCGCTGTCAGCGCTAGGTGCGCCTGTGACGGCCCCTCAGCTGTACATGGCCACACGCGGCCGCAACTTCCTGCGCAACCCGGCCTTCCGGCGCGAAGCCAACACGCAGCTGCTGGAGCTGGGTCGCTCCAACCTGTGGGGCAACCGCTGGACCCGCAACGCATGGGTGAGTGTCCTGTACGCGGCGTTGCACCGGCTTCGAGGTATTACTTTCCCGCAGCATGCAAAATTCCGTATGTGTACCCTGTGTAGTACGGGAGTGTGGGCCCGACACGCCTTGCCATCCTACGTCGCGCCCCTGATTGCAGGTTGAGAATGACGCCCTCCAGAACAACGTGGCGTGGGAGCCGCGGGCGGAGGGGCTTGTCAGCGCCGGCAGCGCCGGTGAGGGTGCGCCGCTGCCGCCGGTGCCGTACGCCGGCGGCGGCATTCGGCTGGGCGAGCGCATGCAGCAGGGCCTTGCGGGGCTGCGCGCGGGGCTGCTGAGCGGCCTCGGGGCAGCCGCGGGGCTGGGCATGGTGGGCATGGCGGCGAGCAACAGCAGCACCGGCGCCGGCGGTGCTGCCGCCGAGGCTGACGCGGCCCAGGCGCTGCCTCCTGGGGCGGCTGCTGCGGGCCAGTCGCGGCAGGGCGCGGCGTTGCAGGAGCAGGACTCGGAGGAGGCATCAATGTCATCTACCTCGGCTGCTGCTGCGGCCGAGGCCGATGGCGAGCAGCAGTCGGGTGCAGGTCCGGCGGTGGAGGCGGCGGAGGCGGTGGTCGTTGAGCGGGTGGCGGAGCTGCGTGAGCCACCTTCCTGCATCGCCACCACGTCAGACTGGTGCGAGGTGATGCAGGTGGTGGACCTGCAGTGGGAGCTGCAGCGGCGCGGCCTGAGTGCGGCGCAGGCGGCCCACCTGCTCGACTCGGGGCTGGGCCTGAGGCTGGCGGTGCACGTGGGGAGCAGGTGCGTGTGTGTGCGTGTGTGCGCCTGGGGGCTGGACATGGACTCTGCAGACCGAGGGCTGGGAAGCATTAGCGTCCGTGCATTCCGTTGGGGCGAAGGCCCATCTAGTAACGCGGATTTGCTGCGCACGTGCTTGGGTTGGGCATCTCATTCGGCCTTCCGTTTTGCAGTGAGTTGCTCAACTTGCTCCGTTTGCCGTGCCGCCGCGCAGGGCGAACACGCTGGGGCAGTTCTGTGTGGGGCTGATGCTGGATGAGGGGCCGGCGCCCGGCAGCAGCGGCGAGAATGTGGCCGACCAGATGCAGCACTTCGTGCCGCGCCCCACCCGCCACTCGTACTTCTCCGGCCGTGTGCGCTGCAGCGGCACAGACAGGTGCGGCTGCTCCCCCGGCCATCCCCCGCAGGGAGCTATGGGTGAAAGGGGCCCCGCAGCTGTGGTTGCTTCTGTTGCTCTGGCGGCCGCGTAGTTTGGCCCTTGCTGCGCTGACCCGTGCGGATGCCGATTCGCCCATGCTGCGTGCAGGTGGCAGCGGTTCGAGTACAACGTCACGTGCCCGCGCGGCTTCCGTCGGGCGCTGGTGCTGCTGCGCGGCCGCCGCGCGCACGACCCCACCGCGCCGGCGCTGCCGCCGCCCGTGTACTGCGGCGCCAAGTTCGCGGCCGCGGAGCTGGTGTTCCAATAGCCGGCACAATGTCTCTTCTGTGTGGCGGCGTCGTGAGTCACTGCCGGTGGCGGGGGAGCTATTCGGCCCCGGCTAGAGAGGGCATGAGTGCTTTTGAGCAGGTTGGGTGACGCAAGAGCCTACATGGCGCCGGACTCCTTTTCATCGGCGCGTGTAGGTTTGTACGAGGACGGTTAGGCACGTGAGCATGCGGTACAGCGGTCAGTGCTCCTCCGAAGTCATGCCTCAAACACTCAGTCGGCCGCTCACTCTCAATAACGTTGACCGGCTGCCGCGCGGTGTGCAAAGACCTTCAAGTATCGTGCTGTGACCGCAGAGGTGCGCCAGCCTTGCCGTTACAAATGTGATATGGTGATCACAATTCGGATTCCCTGCCACCATGCACACACAATGCTGCAAACGTAGCCTGTACAATCTTGCCGCTGCCGCACTACTCATCCCCAGTCATTCCTCACCAACCGCACCGACGTCCGCGTCGTGGTGCATCACCGCAGTCACCACAGCCTCCGCAATTCCACCCGCTATTCCAGCACCACTGTGACTCCTCCTAACAAGTTCCAAGTTACACAGCCGACAGCGCGTTCAGCCGCTGCCACTCCGCCAACGCCGCATTCTTCAGCCACGCCACGCTCACGTCTTTGCCGCCGGCTCCCCCGCCCTTGCCGCTCACGGGGCCCGTCACCGTGCCGCCCGCTGCCGTCGCGGCCGCCGCCGCCGCCAAACCCGACGCCGCGCCCACCAGCTCCGTCGAACCGATGCCGTACGAGGCGTACGGGCCACCCAGTGCGCCGCCATTGCTGGTGGCGCTCGCCAGGCCGACGCCGGCGGCTGCGCCCGCGGCGCCAAGCTGCGCGGCGCTGGCGGCGTAGGTCTGGAGCAGCGCGCCCACACGTGGGTGCAGCGGCGGACGGGCGCCGGGCAGCGCGGCGCGGCCCACTGGGCCCAAGCCTGCTGTGCTGGCGGTGATGTGGCTCAGCCAGGAGGCGGCGCCGGACTGGATGCTGAAAATGAGCTCTGGGGAGGAGGACCTGTGTGGCGAGGGTGGGGGTTGCAAGGGGCGAGCAGCGATGAGCAGCAATCAGCGTGGCGTTGGGTTCTGCGGCACCGCAACGATGTGGTTTAGGGCCGTTGGGTGCTGCAAACTCATGAGCGAGCCGCAGCTGCCTGGCATGCGGCGCGGCGCTGACGACATGGCGGCGCGCCCACCTGATGGTGAAGCTGGTGAAGGACTCGGGCGGTGCGCCTGGCCCCGCCGGCGGCATCAGCTGCGTGATGACCACCAGCGCCAGCACGTCGTCCAGCGCGGTGCTGGCCACGAAGCCCGCCTGCGTCAGCACCGCGTTTGAACATGTTGGCAGCGTCAGTGTCGCCCGCAAGAGCCCCAGGCCAAGCGACTACGCGCGGCAGGCGCTGGATCAGCAAACCGGGACGTGTCTGGGCCATGTGGTGGTCCTGTGGGCTAGGGCGAGGGTCGCACCTACCTGGAAGCCGCACACGGCGGGGACGTGCTGCATCCACGCGCACGCCAGCGGCTGCCGCAGCAGCGCCGACAGCAGCAGCGCGCCGCCCTCCGCGCCCGGCCACGTGCACACGCCTGCGCGGGACGGGGCTCACGCGTTAGTTACTTCCCGGCGTCGGCGCGCCGTGCCGACAGCAGCCCCGTGGCAGCATCCGACCTTCGTGCACCGAAAGCCCGCGAAGGTCTGTCCTGCACTGGCACTGCTGCTGCCGCCTGCAGTGCCAACGACGCCCACACGCCGCGTGCCAAGACCGCAGCCCGCCCCACCCCCCCGGGCACACGCACACGCACCCGACAGCTCCATGCGGCCGGGCAGTGTGGCCCAGCCGCGGTAGAACTCCGCCGCCGAGCCAGCCATGAACCCCGCGGGCGGCGGCCGCAGCAGCAGCTGCGGCGGCAGCTCCAGCGGCACGCAGTGCACCTGCAGCGGCGCAGGGTCCACGCGCGGCGGCCCGGTGCACAGCTGCAGCCGCACGTGCAGCGACAGCTCGCCGTAGCCCAGCACCTTGAACTGCGGGCCAAGGGTGCGGAGGGAGGCGGGCGCCGTTCAGGAGGAGCAGGCGCGCGTTGGCACAGTGCGCCCAGACGGTGTCCCAATCCGCGCGTGACTGCTGCCAGGCCCACTAGTCGTTTTGGCAGCCAGGGTGCCGCAGCGTGGCCGCACCGCACCGCACCTTAAATGAGGCGGCGGCGCGGTCGTGCGGCGCGATGCGCGGCAGCTCCCAGGCGGCGGCGCGGCGGGCCGACGACAGCAACGGCCCGTTGGTCTTGAGCGCCACCTCAGCGTCCGTGATCTCCATGGGCAGCCTGTGACGACGCGCGGCGAAAGGATGGAATGATGTTAAGGAAGATGTCCTGATGGTGCCAAGGCCTGTCGGCTGCTGTGCAGTGCGGTGTAAGGAGCCGTCCATGCGGACGGTGTGCGATGGATGGGGGAACGGGGCGTTGGGCCTCACCTGTTGACCGCGCTGAGCATGACGGTGACGACGGTGGGGTCGCCCTGCCCCAGCGCCGGCCGCACAAAGCAGGCGCGCAGCAGCAGCGGGTCGGCCGGACCCGTCAGCTCCTGCCACGGGCTGCGGGGGAGCAGCGGAAAAGGAACCAACAGGAGCAGGGCACAGCCGTTGCACCGACGGGCGGGTTGCCAGAGCTGGAATTGCAAGATGCGCATCACGCCTTGCCAGCCGCTGCCAGCGTCTGCCTCCGCCTCACCTGTGCGTCCCCGGCAGCGACGCCCAGAACGCCTCGGTGTCCAGCTTGTACGCGGTGCGGCTGGACAGCTCCGGACCCGCCGCCGGCGACGTCAGGCCCGCGGCGCCCGCCGTCGCGGCGTCCGGCGACGCCGCCGCCAGCGACGCCGCCACCACCGGGCGCGGCGCCTCCGCCGACGCGGCGGCCGAGGCCAGGTGCTGCGCCAGCGCCCGCTGCCGGCGCGCGCGCTTGGAGTTGTGCAGGGCCACACTGGAGAGCGGCGCGAAGGGGTAGCCCCACATGGGCACCGCGGCGGCGGCCGAGTGCACCAGGTACGAGTTGGTGGCGGGGCCCTTGGGCCGGGCCGCGCCGCCGCCGCCCTCCACCGCCCCGTCCCCGCCGTTCGCGGCCTCACCCTGCTGCTCTTGCCCCTGCCCCGCCTGCTGCTTCTGCTGCGCCGCTGCGGCGGCTGCCTCCGCCTCCTCCTCCGCCTCAGCGGCCATGGCGCGCGCGGCGCCGCGCGAAGCGTTGATGGCGGCGGCTGCGGCCAGCAGGGTGGGGTCCACCGCTGGCGGTGGCGCCGGCGTGCCCTCCGGCGTCTCTTCCTGCTGGTAGACGGACGAGGCGTCTGATGAGTCGTCGTCATTGTCGGCTGCCGCCGCCGCGCCGTCCGCGCCGTCAGCCTGGTGCGCCTGTGCGGGGCGAACCACGACAGCCGCGCCGCGCAGCCTGACCGTTGGCATGGCGGCCTGCTGAGGTACAACGGTGTTGCGGCGCCCCGCCCATGGGCAATGTGTGCCCCACTAGACTGCTCCCCTACCAACCACAACGCGCACCCGGCCGCTGCGGGCGCACCTGCTTGGCCACGAAGCCGAGCGCCGCCACGGTGACGGGCAGGGTGGCGGGCGGGGAGTAGGTGGTGATTGTGGCCAGCTGGCGCATGATGCGCTTCACCCAGTCCCGCACGTGCGGAGCGGCTGCGCGGGGGGCGGCGCCGGCAACCCATCAGCGGATGCCAGCGAGCCAGGGGCTGGGGACCGAGTATGCAGCGACACACGCCCAAGCGCCCAGACCACACAACGCAATGCCCCTCCCAGTCCAAAGCCCGCGCCCCAAGAGCCCGATGCAGCTCCAGCCGATGGGCCGGTGCGGCCTCACCCGCCAGCTCGGTGCCTATGAAGTGGCGCATGAGTGAGTCCAGCCGCTTCGCCACCGCCGCCGCCTGGCCGTGCGCCGAGCCGGCCGCGCCGTGCGGCACCGCGTCGGCGATCACGTTGATCAGCCGCGCAGCCAGGTGCTGCGCGGCAGGGGCGGCGAGGGGGTTGCAGAGAGGGTACATGGAGGGGGTGCGGGCGCGGACAGCGTTCGACCCGGAAAACGGCCGTGCATGCAATCCAGGCAGAGTCGAGTCAAACCTCATCGCAGCAGGATCAAGCTGCCATGCCGCCTGCGCGCCGCTCATTGGCTCATTTGCCCTGCTCTGCTGCCAGCTGCGCCCGATCTTAGCCCCCACCCCCAACCCCTCACCTGCAGCGCCGCCAGCCCCGACAGCAGCCCCTGCACCTCGTACTCGGGCGCCTCGCACAGCGCGGAGGCGGAGGCGATGTCGAACAGGAACGGCTTGCTGGGGTCGTTCCAGGCCTGGGCGTGGAGGAGGGCGCCGGGGACCGGGGGCGGGGATGGTTGGGCCGCGCATGCTTCATGGGGCGGCTACAGAATGCGTGGCGCCGTCACGCGCGCCTAGGCCGGGCGTGCTTGCCCACACCTCGTGCACCCAAAGGCCCGCACCCTCACCTGGCGGCCCGCCTTGAACAGGCTGCCGGCCAGCGCGGAGCCCATCACGTCGGCGCGCCGCGACGCCGCCAGCACGTCGGTGCCGCGCACCTGCAGGCGCGCAGGTTGTGTGTCACCATGCGCGCGGCACACGGCGGCTGCTGTACATGGCCAGCGCCTAACTGACGTGAGCGGCACGTGCGCCGCAGCTGGCGGCGTATGCGTTCACAGCCGCTACTTCGCCATCAAACCGTTCGCACGGACTGCTACCCCCTGTATTCCCCGCCCAATCCCATCAGCGCACCAAGGGTTGGGTTCCCGCAACCCGCCAAACCCCATCCCTGGCACCTCCGCGCCCCACTCCCGCCCCCCCCCCCGGCCGCACCATGAGGTGGTCCAGGCAGTGCAGCAGCAGCTCCCAGCGGTCGTCCCAGTGGCCCGGCAGCGCCATGCAGTGCGCCGCCACCCACACCACGCGCGGCCGCGCCGAGGAGCTGAGCAGCTGCCAGCTGGACAGCAGCTGCGGGGGGCGGGAACGGGTTCGGCAGGCGGGGGGTGAGCAGGCGACGTTAAACACCAGGCGGGAATTGAAGGAATGAGGTTGGTGCAGTCCAGGGCATTGCCGGCGGCATCATCATCATGAGGAGCTGGATCTCATAACTCGGGACCCCCAGCAATAGACCCCCAGCAACAGCAGCAGCGGAGGCTGGACGCGCGGGGGGCCGCCGTTTGCTGCCAACGGCCGCCATGCGGCCGAGGCGGGCCGCGCGCACCTTGTTGATGAGGCCCTGCAGCGCCGCCGCGCGGCCGTCCACCAGCGCCAGCAGGCCGCGGTAGTAGGTCTCCAGGGCGGCGGCGGGGTCCCCGGAGCCGTGGCTGGTCAGGGAGGAGCCCGCCAGCGCGCCCGCCGCCGGGGTCATGCCGTACGGCGTGCCGTAGCCCATGCCGTAGGAGGGGGCGGAGGCGTTGGCGCCGGCCGCCGCGGCCGCCGCGGCCTCGGTGGCCTCCGCAACCAGCCGCCCCAGTATCGCCTGCGCCGCGCGGGAGGCCTGCGCGCACACGACGGGGGGCAGTGAGCGGTCAGCGGCCGCCGGTGTGCCTCTCCCCGCCAACAACAGAAACCGGCCTCCCCTGTGCAGTCGCCCGCCTTTCCTCTCGCCAAGCAGCCCTACCGCCGCCGCCCGCCGCCCCCGAGTCCCTTCCCTCGCCCGCCCCCACCCCCGGCCCCCCTCCCTCCCTCCCTCCCTCCCTCCCTCCCTCCCTCCCTCCCTCCCTCCCTCCCTCCCACCTGCACAGCCGCCTGCAGCAGCGCCAGCCACAGGTCGCCGGTGAGGCTGTTGAAGTCCACCGGCGCGCGGCCGGCCGCGCCCACGCTCGGCTGCGAGGTGATGGCGGGGACCACATAGGGCTCCCAGCCCACACACGCCGAGCTGCCCTTCAGCACCTCCGTCGTCATCGCCACCCACTGCGCCACCACCACCAGGCGGTGCGCCGAGCCGGACGGCGCGCCGCCCGCGCCACCGGCGGCTGCGGCGGCGGCGTGCGTCGGTGGCTGGCGGTCGTGGCGCGCCGCGGCGGCGGCCTCCGCAGCCAGCTCCGCCGCGGTGGCGGCGGCGGGGTGGTGCGCCAGCTGCTGTAGCAGGCACTGCAGCAGCTCGTGCCGCAGCGTGGCGTGTGGCATGCTGCGCACCGCAGCCGCGGCCGCCGCCTCCGCCGCTGCTGCTGCCGCGGCCTTGGCCTCCGCCGCCGCCACAGTGCTGGCGCTGCTCGGGGCCGGCGCACCGCCAGGCGACGGCGGGGTCGCGGCCGCGGCCGCCGCGGCTGCCGCGGCGGCGGCTGCCGCCGCCTTCTGCGCCGCTGCCGCCGCGGCGGCGGCGGCCGCCTCCTGCCGCGCCTGCTCCTCCGCGCGCTCCGCCGCCGCTGCATCCGCCGCGCTCTTTCCCTTCTTGTCCTTGTTGCGCCCGAACAGCCCGCCCAGCATGCCCTTCTTCTCCTTCTCGCCCTTGCCGGCGGGCACCTTGCCCACGCCGGCGCTGGCCGCCAGGTCGATGCTGGAGCCGGCGGCGGCCGCCGTCACGCTGCCGGCGGCGGAGGACAGCGCCGACTCGCTGCGCGGCAGGCCGCCGGGCGGCATCTGCGGCGGCGGCGGCGGCGCCGAGCGGGACATGCTGCGCATGAAGGAGCTGCCCGAGTTCGCGGCGCTGGCGGCAGAGGCGGAGGCTGCGTAGCCACCACACGGCAAGCGTCGGGCGTCAGTGATGTAAGTGCAGAGTTCGGCACCGAAGCAGGCCACCCCGCTTGGCGCAAGCTCACCGGCCCAAACGTGCACCACCCTGTCCCAAGCCCGCGCTGCCCCGCCCTGCCCTGCCCTGCCCTGCCCGGCTCCGCCCGCTCACCCTGCGCGACCGCGAAGGTGCCGTTGGCCTCCACCACCGGCGCCTTGCCGGTGAGCAGCACCTCCACGTACGGGTCCGCAAGCACCGCCGCCACGCTGACGCTGGCCGGCACCTCCGTGACCAGGCCTGCCGCCTCGGGCGAGACCGCCGCCGCCGCCGCGCCCGCCGCGAGCCCGGCCAGCATGCTCATCGGGTCGGAGGAGGCGGACACGGAGGGCGGCGCCGCGGGCTTTGGCGGCGCCGCGGCCGCGGTGGTGCCGGCGGTGCGGATCTCCATCTCGGCGGCCACGGCGGCGTTCCAGGCGGAGGCGAAGACGCGCGCGCGGCGCGGTACGTCGTTGATGCGGCCGGCCAACGGCCACAGGCGTTGCAGCACCTGAGCACGGGCGGGCGGCTGCGAGGGCCCGGGGATGGCGGGCATTTGTGGAGGTCCCACAACAGTTCAAAAAGGCGAGATAGACCGACAGAGAACGAAGTCTGACAGATAGACAGAGAACCCACACCAACCAGCACCGGCAAGTTGCCTGCGGTCCTATCGCAATGTTGCCCCATAGACGCACCCGTCAGCAAACTGCATTGCACATGTTCAGTTTGCTTCCTACACTCCCCTCCCCAACCCCTACCCATCTCCACCGCCTCACCAGCAGCGCCGGCAGCGCCGCCACCACCACCTCGCACATGTCCGCCAGGCCCGCCTCCATGTACTCTCGCTCCTTGAGCGCCAGCAGCGCCTGCACCGCGTCCAGCACCTGCGCCGCCGGCAGGCCCGCCACCGCGGCCGCCGCCGGTGGCCCAGCCGCCGCCAGGTCCGCCGCCAGGCTCAGCACCGCGCCGCAGGCCTCCGTGCGCGCCGCGGCGTCGCCCGCTTGCTGCAGGCTTGCCAGGTACGCGGCCGCCGAGGACACCAGCGTCGCCAGGTTGGGCACCGGCACGCCGGCCGGCGGCGGCGGCAGGGCCGTGGCGTCGCCGGCGGCGGCGCGCAGCACCTGCGCCAGTGCGCGCTGCACCAGCGCCAGCAGCAGGTCGCACACCGCCACCTGGCCCGCCGCCGGCACCAGCGAGCACATCTCCAGCACGGGGCCCAGCGCCGCCGCCAGGCGCTGCGAGGCGCGGTCCGCCACGCGGCACATCATGAAGCCGGCGGAGGTGGCGCCGGCGGCGGTCGCAGCCGCGGTCGCGTCGGCGGAGGGGCCGTCCTCGGCGCCCGCGGCGCCGCTGAAGGCGCTGGCGGCCGCGGCGTCGCCGCTGCCCCAGGCCAGCAGCTGCGCCACGGCGGAGGCGGCCAGGCCCACCACGAAGGGCCGCTCGTCCAGCAGCGCGTCACTGATGCCGTCCCACAGCCCCTCGTAGGCGTTGGCCAGGCCTGGGCACATTATGACATTACCGGTAGGGTTGGTTGAGGACCGCTATAAGCTACAGAGCTGCGGGCGGCGCGCTGGCCAGCCCTGCCTCGTGCAGCAGGCGGATGCCAGCAGGCCCCATGGCACATGGGTACTCCCCGTGAGAGCCCCCCTACCTTGGCTCCCCGCCGCGGCCTGCTGCACCTCCGGCATGAGCAGCACCGACGACAGCGCCGTCACCGCGGCACTGCGCACGATGGCCGCCTCCGCGGACAGGCACGGCGTCAGCAGCTCCGCCAGCTGGCCTGCAGCAGGAACAGGGACACGGAGGCAAGGCCAGCGTGAGTGCTGTAAGTTGCCAGCCTGGATGCAGCCTGCTGCGTGCTCGCGTGCTCCCCTTCGGTGTTCCCACCAATTTAGTCCCTCTGCCAGCCCTCTCCCTACTACAGCCCCCCGCATCGCCCCCGACATGCCCACTTACCCACGACAAGCCGCTCCGCCAGGTCCGATGCTGGCATGCACGCCAGGAAGCGGACAGCCGCGGACACCACATCCGGGTCGCTGCTGTTCACGTCGCTCTGCAGTGGGCACAAGCCGCAAACCCGGGCTCACCTCGCACCCTCCGGCAGGTGTGTGTGTCGGTTCCGCTTTCCCCTGCAGCCCTGCAGCTACCTCGTACCATAATCTTGCCACCTACCCGCACAGCCTCCCAGAGCTTGTGGTACTCCGCTACCGAAAGGGTTGCATGCCTGCAAACCTCGTAGGCGAGCTTGCGGACATGAGCATTCGCAGCCGGACGAGTGAATACCACCTGCAAGATACCGCGGAAGCATGGAAGTAATAATTTAACAACAGCTGCGAGGAACAGGGCAGGTGATCAATTTGGAAGTCAAGGAAGCTGGTCACCTGAAGAAGCTCGGCAACAATACTAGACACGTCGCCTCCAGTCGATGCCGAGTTCAAGACTTGCAGAAGCAGAGCAACCGCTTGCGCGGGCTCGAGATTCCCCAAACTTCCTTGCTGTGGGGGCATCCTTTCTATTCGCGATTACTGCATTTACTGCGTGTTAACACATACTATACAAATGGCTATTGGCGGTTAACTCAACAGGCTCACTTGTGCAAGCTGAGCTCAAGTGCCACGCCGAATGGCGCTACCGGTTCGAGCCGTTCGTGCCTGCAGTCCCGACACCCCGCATGCAGCCTGGAACTCTGCAGCCGAGTCCAGGACACCGGCCACCGGAAGTCCGGAACTCATTGCCTTGCACATGTTTGTGGCGTTTGACGCCTTACATTGCGATGTCCTTCACAACCTGTGTCTGCACCGCAACCTGCATGTCATTTGCCCGCGCGCTTGTTAAGCGCCCGGCCGACTCCCTTGTCCGTGCCACCTCAATCATGTGTCCATTCAGAAGCGACTTAAAGCCATGAATGGCATCTGCAGGCACTTACGGCTGCACTCCATCCGAGACAGTACAAAACTGCCGCTTATCCCTGAGTCCTTTCAAGGTCCGAATTCAACTGACAGAGCGCATAACTCTTGCCAGCACTCGTCACACGATGTCATCCCTTCACCCCGCATCATCCGTCACGAAACTCCCAGGCTCTTGCTGCTTTCGACGCGCATACCCGCACCCGTTCACCCAAGATTACAGCCCCGACTCCTAGCTTCCCCGCCATACAGTTCCCCAAGAAAGCACAGTCAACATCCAAGCCTGTACGCCCGCCGCTGTTTACTTGGCCTCCTCAGCGCCCTCCGCCGCTCCCTCCGCCATGGAGATGAGCCCAACCACGTTGCGGAAGTCGTTCTCGCTCAACGTCAGCGTGTTGGTCTTGCCGTTCTCGTCGTCGAATTGGATGGGGCTGCAGGCACAAGATACGGCAGGTGAAGTGGGTTGCATCGGGCAGCAGTGGGCAAGGACTGAGGATGGCGGGGCAGTTGCCCAACGCAGGCCCCATCACGCGTTCAAAGTTTGGGCGTATGCATACGGCGATGTTGCCGGCAGCCCTCCCCCCTGCGGGCCTTGCCCTCCCCTCCTGGCCGCTCCCGCTCCCGCGCCCTCACCTCATCTCGCGCTCCCACTCGCCGTCGCTGAGCAGCAGGATGACCACCTGGTCGTTGCTCAGGTCGATCTGCGGGGTGACCAGCACCAGGGAGGGCCCAGCCACTTGTTGAGGGGCTGCAGGGTGCGGTGTAATGCACCGCGCTGTAAACGAATCCTCGACTGCATCCAGCCAGCCGGGACCCTGTCATTTGCTGTAGCACAGCGCATTCCACATCCAACCGGCCGACCGCCTTTCATTTCACGAACGTGATCTCTGGCCGCAGATGGCCCCCCGTCCTCTTTCCGCCATCCTCCCAGCTGCACGCGGTGCCCCACCTGCTGCAGCGTGGTGGTCTGCAGCGCGAAGATCTGGCCGTTGGAGGTGTCGCGGAACAGCATGGCGCCCGGAACCTGTACCGGGGGTCACGCACACACCAGAAGGGAAGTTCAGCCAAACACCTTGTGCTGGTCGCAAAACCTATGGAGGTATACGGTACGTCATCTTCCTGGGGCGGTCCATTTTCCCACTTGATGCTGTTGCCTGCCCAACCCCTTGCCATCCTGGCAGCGCACCTCCATGTCCAACCGCACTGCGAAGAACGTGCCCTTGCTGCTCTTCACAAACACGCGGCCGTCGATGCTGTAAACGGGAGGAAATCGAGTGAGCGCAGGTTGGTAGGGGTGCCGTGAAAGCGGGCGGCGTGGATGTGTGCTCGGACCTTCAGGTGCGTGGATAGGCGTGCGATGCAGTAATTGCCCGTGCACGTGTCCATTGCAGGTGCTCAATATGCTATTGTGCCAACGACCAACGCTACTAGGTCCTCCAGGACGGCCACCAATTAAAGTCCTGCACCGCGTCCGCTCCACCATCCATGATCGCATCTTGCGTGTCAACCATACGCCATTCGGCACATTCCGTTACTCAACAGGAAGCCAGTGCCTTGGCCAATCCAGGGTCTCACCTGCGCTTAAAGTTGAACTTAGCCCGGATATTATCCAGCGCCTTGGCGTTGGTGAGCTTGCCTGCGCGCGCGCCACACCACCACCTCAACCCCGGCGGCAGTGCACAGGTGCACACGGACACTCGCCTGACACTCGGCACGCTGACCTGTCGCTGCCACCCACATAACCCCTCGCCATGCGCGTTGCATCCCTCGCCTCTTCCCCCACGAACCTGAAGCCTCCAGGCGAGAGTATTCGTCCACGGCATCCTCCGCGAACGACTGGGTCTCAGCATGCGCCGGGCGCACGGACGGCAGCAGCAGCTCCGCAGCCGGGACAGCGATCAGACCCGCAAATAGAAGGCTACGACGAGACGTGCATGCAACCGATCCGGTGCTTGCGGAGCAAATGACCCGGGAAGCAACCCGCCGCCGAGCTCCCGCCGCAGGCTTGATGCATGGCGTTGAGCTAAAACGAAGGGCCATTGTAAATTTTCCAGGCGGGCTGCCAAAATTGTGCAGGTGAAAGTCGCGGCCGGGCAAAACACTGATGAATGTCAGCAATTTACAGTCGGCCAACTAAATCACACTACTTTTGTATCACCTTGTATTCATTTGCGCTCATTGCGCACTACCAGTGCCGTCTGTCTGCATGAATGGGATCGAGGTCTCGCTGGTCAACCTCGCTTGTTGTCTGCGATTATCTGTGATAACGCTACAACACCTGGGCATGTTAACATGGAGTGCCGTAATGACACTGACATTATCAGCAACGCGTAGTCAACTCAAATGAAACACAAACATTGAGAGCGACAGACGCATACGCTGTGGCCGACATGTCATCGGACAGCTCAGATGGCTTTTCAGCTTCACGGCTGCGGAAGCTCGCAACGGCGGACAAGGCGCGGCGCGAGGTGGGGGGTTGCACCGTGGACCTGCTCCTACAACCCTGGCTTGGCGGCACCCACCCGGCTTGCGTGTCCGAACTCACCAAGATTCTCGATGCGCGCGTTCTTGCTGCAGGTTCCTCGCATCGCCCCCCGGAAGGCGCCATTGGCTAGCGACAGCGACAGCGACGTGCCGCTTCTTACACCGGCGCGGCGCACAGGTGGTTTGGGAAAGCAGGGACCTGGCACGGCCGGGCGCTCGGTGGCTGGCGGCCGGCTTGCAGCCCTGGCACGCAGTGCGCGGCGGAGCAGTAGCAGCAGCAGTAGCGATGGTGAGGAGCAGCGCTTCCGTTCGTCTGTGCAGCAACTGGCGGCCAGGGCTGTGCAGCAACGAAGGCAGCAGCAACAGCACATGTCAGGCTCGGCGTCCGTAGCTTCAAGCGGCTTGAGCGACGACAGGGCGCCGGCACCGCCAGCGAACGTGGCTCGAAAGAGATGGGTGCCGCGAGGACCGCTCAGCTCTGACGACGACGACGATTATCAGCAGCGCTTGGACACGCGCCCACGGCGAGATGCCGCGGCGCATCCACAACCGCAGCCGCGTCATGCAGAAAGGCCCCAAAGCCCAGCCACTCGCCCGCCTGTGCATGCCTCAAGTGCAGCGCAAGCGGACACGCGTGGCGCAGGCATGGCCAGCAAGAGCAGCAGTTTCCGTGGAGCACTGGCGAGCTTGCGGACGGTGCACGATGCCGGGGCATCCTCTGCGGCCGCAGGCGCGCCGTCAGCCCGTGGCGCGAGTGGCGCAGCCAGCCCAGTGCCGGGCCCCGTGTCCACCGGGTTGTCGCACGAGCACAGCGGGGCTGCCAAGCGGACGCTGCTTCACACGGCCAGCATGCCCGCGCGCACCGAGCAGATTCCTGCGGGCTCAGGCTTGGTGCCAGCCAGGGCCGAAAGCCCGCGGGGTAGTCCAGCGCCCGCCTCGCATCAGGGCACCACGGGTGGAGTGGATCCGGTGGGTATGAAGATCCGCCACTCCCTGTCCGTCGCTCTCGAGCAGCCGCTGGGGAGCCCTAGCCGGCACGGGCAGGAGTCCTCGCCAGGAGCAGCGCCGCGCCACCTGGGGTTGCCCTCGCCATCTGTGCGCACCCAACAGCCGAAGCCGCACCCCCAGGGCTCGTCAGGCTCAACTTCGCCGCAGCGGCCGCTCAGCCCCAGCCGATTGCATTGGGGCCCCGGCGCCTCCCTGCCCGAAGGCGCACGCAAGCACACTGTGACAGGTATCGACGCCAGCAGCGCGATTGGCGCAGGGCATGTCCATTCGGAGGATGAGGCTGGCTTGCCTGGATCAAGGCACGTCGCTGCCGCCAACTTGGCTCAAGGGCACTTGCAGCAGCACTCACAAAACGCGCTGCCCAGCGCCACTCGCCAGCAGGGTTTGCAGACATTGCCGTACGCTCAGACGGCGGCCACGGGCCCGGGCTATCTTGGCAGCCCAGCTGCCCAGGCGAAGCAGGTAGGAGCGGTTCCAGCGGTGGCGCTTCAAGACGCTGCAACCAGCCCAGTGCGAGCAGTGAGGTACCCGGGCGAGGAGAATGTGCAGGTGGACGACACAACCATTTCCGCAGCGGCATTTGGGCCTTGGGTTGCTGCCGGCGGAACTGAGCGTGGCGCCGGCGCGGATGCCACCGGCGTGGCGCCCTCTCCAGTACGCATGGGTGCGCTCAGCAACACGCTGATGCGCGAGCACTCTGCCGCGGTGAGCTGGTCTGGCTAGTGATCCGGTCGTGATTGGTCCATCGGGAGGCAGATTGGTAGCATTACGCAGCGCTGATGCAAGGTGACAATCTTACCAAGCACGTTTCTTTTGCTTGCAGGAAGTTGCCCGGCCTGACATAGATGCCGGCGCAGCCAGAAAGGCCGCAACCGAGGCGCCTTCGGCGGCCCCGTTGGCAGGGGCCATGGGGCCTGCGGAAGCCAGCTCCAGCAGTCCGGCGCGCCTGGACTACCTGCCGCCTATCTCGCACATCACACAGCAGCTGGAGGAGCTGCTGAACCACGTGAACAGCGCCCTGGGGCACGGCGGGGCTGGGCTGGGGTCTCCGGCCACGAGCCCGCTGCGCGCCGGGCTGGGCGCGTCGTCACCCGTGGGGCGCTTCGGCCTGGGCCTGGGGCCGTCCCCGGGAGCCGCCTCCCAGGCGCCCACTGAGTGGTACCGGCCAGCGTCGCCTGGGCTTGGCGGCCTTGCGCGGGTGAGTCAAGCAGCACGGGGCAGGGCTTCATGCCATGCGCGCTGTGATTGAGCCCTGACGCACCACACTGCCCGCCTTCAGGTGCTCGATACAGCGTTTGGCCGGCCCGCATCCCCTGGCACGGGTGGGTCGCCGCCGCCGCCTGCGTCGCTCGCAGCGCTGTTCCCGCCGCCGCCGCCGGGCGCGGACGTGCAGTCGGTGCTACGGCAGCTGGCCACGGTGCAGCGGGACGTGGATGCGCTGCGACGCAACGTCATGGCGGAGCGGGCAGGCGGCGTTGCAACTGGCAGCCGGCCCGGCACTTCTGGCGCGGGCGGGGGCGCGGGTGCGGGGTCTGTGCACTTCGGCTGGACTTCACCGCCACGTGCTGGGTCACCGGGAGCTGAGTCGCCATTGCACGGAGGTGTGGCCCCAGCAGCCCAGGGCCCGCACGCGCCAACCCTGCAGCACCAGCGCGAGACCAGCAGCCCCGCGAGCTACGCCTCCTCCGTCTCGCTCCTTGGCGAGCAGCAGCACCCGGCACCGCCGCCGCTAGCGCGCTTGGCCTCGCCGCCGCCGTCTCAGGCACAAGTAATCCGGTCCTTTGGCTCGTCTTTCCTGACGTCCGGTTCCCTTCCGGCCACCCTCCACCCGGGGCATACCGCGGCATCGCTGCGCACGCTGGCAGCGCCGCCGCCGCGGCGTTTGGCTCGAATTGAGCCGCTGTCCGTGGTGTTGCCTTCGCGCCGGCGCTCTGTGTCGCCCCGCGCAGCTACCGGCATGACGTCGCCCCTGGACAACGACCCGCAGCAGGTAGGCGGCCGGGCCGCATGCCGCTGCAAACAAAACTGACTGGCTTGCTTATGCTGCCATGAGCGACGGACCGTAAAATGTAGCTTGGCTCTAACACGCAACACCGCTCATGTCACATGTCGCCGCAGGTCGAGGCCATCGTGGAGGCGCTGGGCACCATCCGGCACAGCCTGACGGCGCTGGGCGACTCGGTGGAGGGCCTCCAGGACATCGTGGCCGCCGGCTCCAGCTCCGCCGGCAGCAGCCCCCGCCGCCCCGGCTCACGCTACGGCCGCCAGCGCCGCCGCTACAGCCACGACGAGCTCCACGGCGGGGATCACAGCGGCGACTGGCACGAGCGCGGCGGCACAGGGCCAGTCGACCTGACAGGCGTTCTGCCGGGGGGCCGGGGCAGCCGCTACGGCAGCCCGCGCCGCAGCTCAGAGGAGTCACAACGCGACGGCATCCGCTACGAGGGCATCACGGACGTGGAGCGGCGCTCACGGTCGCAGTCGCGGTCCGCCTCGCCGTCCAGCTCGGCCGCGGGCTCGCCGCGGCAGGGCCGGTACGAGGTCGACTATGGAGCGCAGGGGGCCAGCAGCCGGCCGGGCAGCCGCGGCCGCGCCTACGCGTACAGGACGGCGCTGGGTGCCACTGTCGCCCACCTGCGAGCTGCGGGCGGGCTGTCACCGCAGGCTGGAGCCGCGGCGGGCTCTGGCCAGTGGCCATTCTCGCAGCGCCCGCAGTCGCCAACTACCTCGCCGTCCGCAGCCCGCACGCTGCAGCTGTCCCCATCCGGTGCGGGAGGGCGCCGAATGCACGCGTGGGATAGCTACTTGGATGCCGGCCAGGCCGCAGCGGCATCCCCGGTGAACGGCCTCATGGTGGCGATGCCGGCCGGCAAGCTGCGGGTCCATGGCAGTCCCCCTCGCAGCCCATCCAGCCCCAGCCGCAGCCGTGCGCGCGTGTTGAACTCATCGTTGACCGCTCCCGCGGCCGCAGCCGGCATGCTGGCGGAAGGGCGAATGGCGCCTGCACGGGCTGGCGCGTCTGGGGGTGGACACACCACTACCACGTTCACGCCTCGGAGCCAGCAAGCGGCCCAGGCCGCTCCTGCCGCCCACACGTTTCGCCCGGCGGGTGCCATGGAGCGCGCATCGCCCGCAGCCGCTCAGCGGACATCCGCCGCAGCCGCCGCTCCCGCAGCCACGGCCGGGGCCGCTGCACGCGGCCGGTCATCGGGCCGGCCGCGGCTCATGCCGGTGGAGGCTATTGTGACCGCATTCATAGATGCGGCGCGGCAGGCGGCAGCCATCGAGCCGCTCGAGGCGCTCCCTGCTCCCAACTACGTCCGGACCTCGGGCGGCGGATATGGCAGCCCAGCAGGCTCCCGGCCACCCTCCCCGGGTGGGCTGCCGTCATCGGCACTGATTGAGGACGACGGGCTGGTCCTCACCTCGATCGTTAGCGCCACCGCTCCCTTGGAGCGCTACACAGCCGCTGACGTGCTTCACACCCTGGCAGCAACGCCTGCGGTCCCGCAAGCACGGGGACCGCCAGCGTCTGTGGCTGCAAGCAGCGCCAGCGACCGCGGCTCCCGGGCAGCAGCACCTGCCAGCCGTGCGCACGAGGAAACGCGCGACCTGCACGTGTTACTGCAGGGAATGCGGACGTTGCCGGGGGCGGGCGGTGGGGGTGGCTCGACCGCCACGGCCGCGGCTACCGGCGGTGGCGGCGGCACCACCGGTGGCAGGTCGCTCAGTCCCTCGTTAGCGGCCATGCATGCGGAGACGCGCGCGCGGCTACGGGAGGCAGGCCTGCCCGTGTCGCGGCTTGGACTGGCGGGCACGGCCGTGGGAGCCGTGTCGGCTGGTCGGCTGAGCTCCACGCTGGGCGGCGAGCAACGTGACGGCGGCGCCAGCGCTGCCATGGTGGGCTCGCAAGCAGGCCATGCGGCTCAACGGCCGCTGGCGCCGCTGTCAACCAGCTCGTTGCTGGCGTCACACACGCCGGCGGGCAGCAACATCCGGAGGTAAGGCGGGCGTGTCTGTGGAATACCGAATTCGTGCTGGGCGTCCGCAAGTAGTAGACACGTGTCGCAAGGGTCGGGCTGCTCATACCAGTCGTGCCTTTATTGCACTTGCCTGCAGGTATGGCCCTGCAGCAGGGGCGCAGGCGACGCCGTCCACCCAGCCCCGAAACGTGGCTGGCGCGTCTCAGGCACGTGCGCGCTGAGTGCTGTCGGGTGCGATTGCAGGGCCTGCGTACCCATTCTGCGTGCGGGCTGGAGTGCGGCCGGGGCGTTCCATCAATCTATACCCGTACGATCAACCTTCTGCGCTGCCGCCTGGGGTGACGCCTTTTGCGCAGGCAGGCGACCGGAGGGCTCACATCCTACCGGACACCAATGTAAGCCGTGCACTCGCTACCGGGCACGGCGGTGGTGTCTGGGCTGGCCTGGCCAGCACGCGGCCGGGCGTCGGGCCAAGTGCCTTGCGCCAGGCAGGCACGTACTCTGCTGCTCCAGCCCGGCCGGCTGGAGTGTCTGCCAGCGGACCGGCCGTGCCTGTCACCGGCAGCAGGTCGTACAGCAGTCCTCAGGTGGCTCAAGCAGCAGCAGAGCGTTGGTACCCCTCGGCGGCAACCTCGCCAGCCGGGGGCAACCATAGCGCCGGCGAGCAAAGCAACCGTCACCAAGGCAGCGATGGCGGCTTGGGAAGCGCAGGCAGCTTGAGACGCAGGACCCACCAAGACAAGAGCCACAGCAGTTGCGATGGTGACGCGGAGCAGTTGGTGGTGGGTGCCGAAGCGGGCTGGACGCCGCCGGCTGCAAGCATCCATGGCTCCGGTCACAGCGACGGGGCGTTCGATGGGGAGGCCTGCGCGGAAGTGGGGGAGCTGTCCTTCATTGCGCTTGCGCCGGAGCTGCGGCGCCAGGCGCTGGCGCGCGCAGGGCTTGTCAGCAGCGATCAGGGCTCGGTGGAGCCGCCGAGCTCAGACCTGGACTCGCCGGCCTGGGCAGGCGAGGCTGGGATGCAGATTGACCCACAGCACGGCAGCGGTGCAGAGAGCAGCGGCGGAGAGGGCGGCGGAGGTGAAGGCGCCAGCCAAGAAGGCGGCAGCCAAGAAGGCGGCAGCCAGGATAGTGGCGCTGACGGCGACGGCGACTGGACAGCAGACCAGGCGCCAGCCGACTCCGACGACATCGCTCAGGAGGACACCGCTGTCGTGCCATCAGAGGCGAGGACGGGGCCTGCCGGCTCCGATTGCAACGCGGAGCCCTTCGACGCGGAACATCGCGGGGCGAATGCTCCAAGCCCCGCGAGCACCCGTGATGCGGGCGCAGCTCCTCGTGCCGATAGCAACCAGATCGCAGCGGCAGAGCGTCAACACAGCCAGGCCTTTCGCAGCCGCTGCAGCTCGCCTGAACATGAAGATAGCGCCAGCAGCGATAGCTTTGCCGGAGAGCGATCCATTGTCAGCACGCATGAGCACATCGTCCAAACGGCTCTGCCAGACGAAGAGCTGCGCGGGCGCCCGCACCCTGCAATTGCAGAGCCGGTTGATGCTGCCGTGCCCCAGCCTGGCCAACCGCCCCCGGCAGAGCGTACAGCGGGCGCCGATACAGTTCTCCTGCCGCAAGGCAGCGGCGATGCCACGGCGCATCACGCACACGGCCCCAGCGCAGTGGAGGACCCCACTGCTGCACCTTCAGCTGCGCGCGCTGAGGCAGCGCAGGCAATTGAAGCCACGGACGGAAGGGCCGAGCGCGGGGCTCTGCAGCCGCCGCACCCGCACAACCCAGAGTCAGAGCTGTTGCTAACCCTGCGTGCGCCTGCTCCCGTGGCGGCGGCACCGGCGCAATCCGGCGAGCGGCTGCGCGGCATGCTGGAGCTGCTGACTGAGCTGGAGCTGGTGCCGGACCCGCAGCTGGACTTGAACCCCGACCTGCACGTGGAGCTGGGGCTGGAGCTGGGCCTGGTCTCGCACGAGGCGCTGCTGCTGGGCCAGGCGGGAGACGACGGGTTGCTGGGGCCGCTGGCGCTGGGCATGGCCGCCGCGGCTGCGCCCTCGCCGCAGGTCAACCGCATGCGCCGGCCTGTCGCCGCCGCCGCACACACCGCTGAAGCGGCAGGAACGGAGGCGGAGGCGATCGCTGGCGTTGCGCAGATGCCACCGGGCAATGTGTTGCCGGCCCAGCGGTCGCTGCAGCGCGCACTCGAGGAAGATCTTGCGGCCGCAGCCACGCCGTCAAGCGTGGATTCCGGCGCACCGTGCGCTGCTGATGAAGATGCGGACGTGCAGGAGGAGATTGGCAGCCTGGAATCAGCAATGGCCCGCGCCGGTGCATCACCATCAGCATCGACGGGCGACACGGCAGCGGGCACAATGCCGGATACAGACCGGGCGCTGGGCGAGCCAGGAGCAACGCCTGTGGTAGTGCCGGCGGCTGCGCCTGTTCAGTCGGGGGCTAGGCAGCCGCTGGCCTTGCTGCAGCGGCTGCACGCCGTCGCGGAGGAGAGCCGAGCGCGCCAGCAGCTGCTGCTGCTGGCGTCTCCCGCGCTTTCGTTGGCGCGGGAGCATGCAACACTCGCCAATGAGCAGGCCAGCAGCGACGGCGGCGGCGCCAGCGGCAGCTCTCACGCGACAGATGCGCCTGGCGCAGGCATCGAGGCCGCAGAGAGCCCGGCAGTGCTGGTGAGCTTTGGTTCAGAACAGTACGGGAGCCCCGACAAGCTGCCGAACACCACATCCGGGCCCGCACCCATGGATTCAGTCGCAGACCGCTCGCCGCAGTCAGCGCCAGTGGATTGGGGTGAGCTGCCGCAGGCCCAGGCGGCTATCGAGCCCGCCAGAAGCGCTGGCATTCCTGAGCCTGCGGACACCACGGCGCTACAGCGGCGTGCAGAATCACACACGCCAGACGCTGCCGCGCCGCCGGCAGCGGGCACCGTGGGCTGCCTTCAGCCATCTCCAGTTCCGGAGCCACAGGCGCCCACTGCAGCCGCCGACCGCACGCCTGCTGGCCGCACTGCTGGCCGCATGTGGGGGCTGTCCGGTGGTGGCATGGCAGCTTCGGCCGCAGCGGCTCGCAGCACCACGCCACGCTATGCGGCTGTGCCCGACAGTCCCGAGTCGCCGGCCGTGTCGTCAGCTATGGCAGCGTCCTCCGGCCAGGCCGGCGGCGTGGTTGATGGAAGCCTGGGAGAGGCCGAAGACACGGACAGCAGCGCCGGGGAGCGAGACGAGGGCAGCAGTGGTCAGGGTGCCGGCGGGGCAGCCGCGGCTGCACCTGTAGGTGCGGTGCCAGCACCTCCACCAGGGCGCACTGCAAGTGGGCCCATGCGCGAGCGCCATGCTGTGGGCGGCGACGTCCTGGCCGTGGCATTGCAAGCCGGTCAAGACCTGGAGGAAAGCCGCTTGCCGGCAGGTCTCCTGCAAATGGGGACGCCCGAACTGCACCTGGGGCAGATGGGAGCCGGCTCGGGCGCCGCACCGGCGACACCTACGGCGCATGGCCCTGTGCACCAGCAGGTCGGGCAAGTTGGGGCCCGCTCACGTACACTGCTGGCGGGCGCTGCGTTGCGGACTGCAGCACTGGCAGCACCCGCCCCGCCGCTACCGCATCGAGATGCAGCCGTGGGCACGACAGCCGCCAGTTTGGGGATGCGGGCGCACCAGGTGGCAGCCCCGCAGCTGTCGTGGAGTCTGGCCGCGCAGACGGCAGCTCAAGGGCAGCATGAACCCCCGCCCGCTGGCATGCGGTCGTCTGGCGCCACGGGACCGGGTGCGGGCCTGCTGGTGGCTGGCCGCACGTCGTTCTCGCTGGCTGAGGCAGGACGTGTCCTCAGGCCTCGTCAGGAGCCACAGGTGCGCCAGCACCCACAGCCAGGGGGCCAGCCACAGCAGCAGTCGCGTGCATCTGTGCATGGTGTGGTGCCGGGCGCCGCGTTCCTTGGTCCGCACGTGACAGCGTCAGGAGCAAGGCGCGCGCAAGTAGCGGTAGTGCCGGATGTGCGCAAAGGCAGCGCCTACGCAACGCGCGGCCAGCGACAATCCACGTCGTTGCTGCTGGCGTCCTTGCGAGAGATCAACGCCATCACGCAGAGCACGTGTGCGCGGGTATTTGACGTAATGCAGCAGCAGAGGTAGGACGTGGGTAGCTAGGGACGCGGTGCGACTGGATGGCCGTGAAGAACAAGTGCTGGTACGTGTGGCTGAGGACTCCGGCATCGAAAGTTGCTGTGACGAGGTTTTGGCGAGCAGATGTAGTAGGGCGTGCAAGCGTCGAACATGTTGCCTGACTGTTGGTGTCCAGGTTGAGGGGGCTACCTCAGGTCTTGTTGTGGGCCTGCTTTGCTACATGCCGCTACATGGGGCTACCCCCCTTTAGAAGATTTGCGTGTGTTTGTGGTCGTGGTAGGCGAGGGTCGGCGGGGGAGGAGTGCCTGAAAGGGAGGGGAAAGGGGGCACTCGTCCTCGTCGGGTATCCTCGTCAGCTCCGCTCGCAAAACTGAGTATTGCAAACATGCGACATGGACTTCCAAACGACATGAAGCTCGCGCACTCAGCGCAGGGTCTGCAGAACCGTGCTCATGCTCATGGAAATCGTGCTCCCCTCGTGTATTGCCCATCCAACATAGCCAAATAGACGTTATAATTCGCCAGCTATATTATTGCACCACTTCTGCAACCCGTTGACCGGCACGACGCAGACAACCAGAACGAGTTTGTTGAAGCGGCCAATGGGCTCGTAACTAATTCTAGCGTGGCCCGAGCGCCTAGGAATGTGGAGGTCATATTCTGCAGCGCCTCAGGGCTCCAGTCCTGGGACAAGTTTAACGTCGATAGGGCCTGGAAGCGGAGTCTGGGGCCCCTCGCGCGCATCATTTGAGCAATTCGGGGATGAAGACAGCAACGACCCTAAGGGCCGGCATGGAGGACATGGAGCACACCGGGCGGGACACTCGCGGTCGCCTTTAGGCGACCAGTCAGAGAAGGACGAAGCCTACCTCAAGTGGCAGGTGGGTTGGCTGCTCTGCATTTTTAGCATACAGAGCTCCATGTTTGACCGGCGTTGCATGCGGTATGCGCAGGAGAAGCACCCGTGCGTCCTCACGCATTTTGCTTCCTTCAAAGCAGCCGTGGATGGGAAGCGCCTCGCCGTGTTCCTAGACTATGATGGTAAGCAAGGTGCTTCACCCAGGGCCTGCGGAAAGGCGCGTCGTTACAAAAGCTGGCTGTTCGCAGGCACGCTCACGCCCATCGTGTCCAACCCAGACGAAGCGGTGATGTCCGAAGAGGTGCGTGGGGTGCGACGCTCGGGCAGCACGCCAGGATACCTTTCTAGCTGACTTTGCCGCGTGTACTTCTGTGCAGATGCGGGATGTGGTGCGGTCTGTGGCGCGGGCGTTTCCCACGGCCATCATCAGCGGGCGAGGCCGGGAAAAGGTGGAGGCCTTCGTGCAGCTAAAGGAGCTTTTCTATGCCGGGAGTCATGGCATGGACATTGCGGGGCCACGGGTGAGAACACTGGGTGGTTTGCAGATGAGCACCAGCCGTGGAGACCGGGGCCTCCCTTGCTACGGTTTAGTGGTGGTATTCAGGAAGGGGCCTGAGGGATTCGTGGGTGGGCCGCATGGACGCTGTAGCACAGGCTGATAGCTAATTTAACTCCGGTGCAATGACGTGCCCGTGCCCATGACGTGTGTCTGTGTGCAGATCGACGCCAACGGGTGTCAAGGAAGCGGGAACGAGTTTGTAACGGCCTTCCAGCCGGCAGCGCACTTCCGGCCGTTGATAGACGACATCTACATCCAGCTTCAACAGCGGTGAGGCGGCACGGCGGTTAGCTGTACAGCAGGGCGACTGCGCCATCGCTTGCTAGGCACCTGCTGTGGCGTTCCGGCCTGAGCCGTGCGCCCAAGAGGGCATTATTGTCTCTGGCTGAGGGTGTTGCGCGTGTCTCGGAGCCAGCCATCGTCTTATGCTGCAGAACATGATTGGACGGATTCAAAGGCAAAACCTTCTGCATCTTCCTGTCATACGCCCATCGAGTTCGCCGCTTCCCGCCAAAACAGCTCGCATACTTGCCATGCCAGCCAACACCTCCCCGCAGTATGCACCACATGCCTCGCATCTGTCAGTTTGCATAGCATCACTGCGCCTCGCTCTGTGTCGCGTTCTCTCTGTCTGTGTGTAGGCTAAAGGAGGTGCCGGGCTCGAGCGTGGAGCACAACAACTTCTGTGTGAGTGCGCACTTCCGCAACTGCCCGGGCGAAGCGTGGCAGGACGTGATCTCAGCTGTGGAGGAGCTCGTTGCGCAGCACGATGACCTGCGCATGACGCGCGGGCGAAAGGTGGTTGAGGTGCGGCCGAAGGTGAGTCACGGGCGCCATGACGCGGTGGGCTGTGGGCGCCCAGTCTAACAATGGGAATGTTAACGGGCCGTTGTGAAGCGGGCCGTTGTGTTAACGGGCCGTTGTGAAGCGGGCAGGGGAGCGCGGATGCACGGGTTATGCCGCCGCTAGGTGTTGGGCATGGGTGGGCCGGGCAAGATGTCATCCCATGCACCGCGGCCTTGTACCAACATCTGGGGGATGTTTTCATTGAGCAAGGAATGAATGAAACCGCGCAATTGCATGCGGGAAGTTCAGGGATCCATGGAGAGTTACTGTCATTGCCCTCTCAGCCACGCTGCCTCCGCGTCTACCAAATGTGCACCACGCCGCCGCTATCAACGCACGCGCGCGCGCCTCCAGGTGGACTGGCACAAGGGCACGGCGCTGTCGCACCTGGTGGACGCGCTGGGGCTGGCGCAGGAGCCGGACGTGGTGGCCATCTACGTGGGGGACGACCACACAGACGAGGACGCCTTCCGGACGCTGGAGGAGACGCGGCGAGGTGCGTGCCGGGGTGCAAGGGGTCAGGCGGTGGCGTCCGTGAGTGCGCAAGCGTGCGGTCTTCATGGTCCTTTGGAGGTTGGCCAGTGGACAGCAGCCCGGCTTGTTGTGATGACACCTGCCGGTGGACGTCTGCCACAGGTTTCGGCATCCTGGTGAGCACGCGCGCGAAGCCCACCCGCGCGCGCTACACGGTCCGTGACCCCGCTTGCGTCAAGGACTTCCTGTCCGGTATCGTGGAGTGGTCCAAAAGCGACAACAATGGCTGGCGCGCGAAGCCGTGCTGCAACGGCTGGAGCATGAACGGGTCGGCGGCGGCAGGGTCCGGGCCAGAGGAGGCCATGCAGCAGTAGCCGCGGCGGCAGCAGCGCCTGATGCAGATGCGGGCCGCGAGCTTGTGTCAATGACACGCCGCAGCCCTGGCCACCGGGCAAGCACTGGCGGCGAATGCACAGCTGATTGCAACAAGGATGCTGTGCGTTTGGCGATGAGGCGCCGTATGGAGCTAGGGGCGCACTTCAGGCAGCTACGGCGACAATTTTGGCAATGGGACTGGACATAGGGTTGGGCGGGTTGCTGTGAGGCCCGCACCATGACTGCGGCATTCCGTGAGTGCGTATGGACTTGCCGCCGGGTGCAGAGGCCTGGGGCGACGGGGTGGTGGGCGTTCAGGGGGCAGACGCGGCGTTAAGATCCGCAGCGCAAGTAGAGGCCTGTGTGTACCTGTGTTGAGGACTACCGGTACTGGGCGTTGAGGTGCTCATGACTCCGGGCGGTGGGGTGAGGCGCGTCAGGAGTGTTTGCAGCAGCGGCGGCAGCAGGGCGCGGGCTGCCCACGCGAGCCAGATTGGCGCATGCGGGTGGGTTTGCGCGTGCCACGAGGGCGCTGCATGGAAGCCGAGATCGGCGTTGGTAGAACGGTTGCGAAGGAAGGAGCAGCCTTCCGGTACGCCACCTCATGTATGACTAATTAACGTTTGGGTCGCACGGAACCTGTGTTTGTTTGGCTCGTTGGTTGGTCGACAATGCGCTGAAGTATACCTTGCTGTGTATGGTGCGAACCCGGAACATGCAGGCCTATGTCAGAGGAATTCAGGCCTGTGTACCGGGTAGTGGTACACGGGCTGATGGCTGATGAACGCACGGCGCGCCTAGGCAGATGAAACGACCACCAAGCGCCGTGCGGCCTGCCCATCGTGCCCAACAATTCGTCTTGACCGCGGGTTGCGAAACCGGTCGGATGCACCTACGCTGCGACATGCCAGCGGGTCAAAGGGCGCAGCAGCGCGCGGCGACTCGCCGAGGGCTTCTGAATCCCGCGGCAAGCCCCGCGGTGGCAAGCGTGCCCCAGGAGCGCGCCCCAGGTGCCCATGCGACCACTTTCCGCCCGCTGTCCTGCAGCAGCCGTGAGCACACGCACATACACACATTACACGTCGTTCCCCGCTGTATGCGTGACCTCGCTCAAGTGGAATCCTGCGTACGCGCAGTAATGCAGAGTCAACTCCGCGCAAAAACCGCGGCGGCCGTGGCCACGGCGCCATCAGTCCTTCACGAATTTCGCCCGGGCACGGCTAGAGTTTCTCCACGTTGCACTGCTGCGCTAGTTAGAAAGTCTTTATACACTAGTGGTTGTGTGTGACTAGAGGACCAGTTCGACTGTGGCATACACACGACGATAAATAGTACTTGACTCTTGCGTACTTGAGTCCCGTCTGTCTCCGACGAGACGTATCGAGCGACAATTTTACCAGTAAGGCAGCCACAACCACCGCTCGCAGCAGTGCCAGTGCCTCAAGGCATCGTCGCCGGTTTTCGTGGGCGCTGTCCACACCAGTGATGAGTGAGTGCCGGCTCTTACAGCGTAACTCATAGCCGCCATGATTGATAGAGTGCGGAGCGGCAGAAATTCCCCGAGCAAAAAAGCTAAATGAAAGAATCAGCATTTTGCAACACTCGCTCCCGGCGCCGATATCACAATGTGGTGGCTTAACGCTTCGTCATGTCAACTTGCACCGCAGCTGTGATATCGGACCGTATGGGCGCTGGTTCAGCGGCAGCACAGTCGGCGGCTGTGCCCGAGCCCTTCGCCCCCTTGCCGACCCAGCCGGCGGAAACACTCCCGCGGTTTTCGCCTGCATCTGAGCCGCTCGCACGCGTGCCTCTTTACCCTGAAGAAGCTTCAGCAGCGGCCACGCGTGTGGCCGTGACGGGAGCCACCGGCTACGTGGCCGGGAACGTCGTGGCGCGCCTGCTGGCTGCGGGGCACATCGTCCATGCCACCGTCAGGTAGGTAGGGGAACGGTAACGTCCTGCGCTGAACGCCTAGCCTGCCGCGGCAGGATCCAGGTTCCTACCGCTTCCATTCTAAATCGGATCAGTGGAAATAGGAATGCAGGGGGCGTGGCTGGCTGCTGTGGAAAGCAGGCTGGAAAGCCGCTACTGGCAGGTGCTGCGACCGCGGTTTACCCTCCGTGTACCTTGCCCGGCGCGGTTTCTCCCGCTCACGCCCTACACCAGGGACCCTTCCAATGAGGCTGCTGCTTCACCGCTGAAGTCCCTGCCCGGCGCGGCGGAGCGGCTGAAGCTGTTCAAGGCCGACCTGCTGGCGGAGGGCAGGTGCGGGCGATCGACCGGGCATGGGGCTCCCGGAGACGGACAGCGAACTGGTTCAATCACAGTGGAGTGAAGTGCGCCAGGCTTGGGGTATGAGGAGCAGAGCAGCCGCGGTCACTGGGCGTGTGAGGCCAGGTGGGCAGCCATGAAAGTGCATACCGCTGTCGCCATGCTGACGGCATGCCACAGTGTTCTGATATGCTTGTCGCCCTGAGCCTGGTTGGATGAGGTGGTGTATAGAACAAGGGTTTTGGGTTTAGGGTTCAGGGTTCAGGGACCAGGGTTCAGGGTTCAGGGACCAGATTCAGGTTTCAATCAGAGTCAGAGACGTGTGTGCCGCCATGTTACCTCTCTCGATACCTAAACCCTGAAACCCCTTAACTCCTCAGCGCCCTCCCCCCACGCAGCTTCGACGCAGCCGTGTCTGGATGCGAGTACGTGCTGCACACCGCCTCGCCCTTCAACATCAAGGTGCCACCGTCGCAGTCGCGGGCGCTGCTCATCGACCCTGCCGTGAAGGGCGTGGAGAACGTGCTGGGTGAGGCCCGCCGACACCCGCGTGATGCATGCAGCAATCCACGATGGCCGTCAGCATCGTGCGTACATACACACGCATACACACATGTTTACCCGCTATGCGATTCCGCTCGCGCCGTCTGCCTGCGCCTGCAGCGGCTGTGGAGCGGTCCCCGAGCGTGAAGCGGGTTGTGCTCACGTCGTCCATCGCGGCGGTGGTGCTGAGCACGCCGGAGCAATCCCGGCCCGGCACGCACCACTACGACGAGTCCAGCTGGAACACCGTGGCCAGCGAGTCAATCATTCCGTACGCGTGCAGCAAGACGCTGGCAGAGAAGCGCGCGTGGGAGCTTTGTGAGCTGCAGAGCAGGTAACATACGACTGCGAGTTCTTGTGGAGAGTTCGAGCAGTCCGGGGCATGCTACGCGTCCTTCGGTGTTACCGGTAAAGAGCGGGCACATAGGTCAAAGTCAGACAGTAGCTGTCCATTGGTCATTGCAGGTGGTCCCTGGTGACGATTTGCCCGGGCCTGGTGCTGGGGCCGCCCGTGAGCAGCCGGAGCGACAGCGAGAGTATCGGACTCGTCATCCGCATGGTGCGTGCCGGGTGGGGGATGGCAGTGCAGCCTGCAGGGCGGGCGGGCGGGCGGGCGGTCCGCATGCTGTGCGCTGAGCGCTTGCCTGCCACACATGTGGCGGCCGCGGCATACCGATGCATGATAAATGATACTTGCGTCGGGGACCACCACGCCACACCACACCACAGATGCGTGGGGAGTTGTGGCCCGCATCTCCGTGGGCTGGGCTGAACTTTGTGGACGTGCGCGACGTTGCGGCGGCGCACACCCTGGCCATGAGCCACCCCAAGGCCGAGGGCAGGTGGGTGTGGCTTGGGGCGCGGGGCGGCTGAGGGGCGGCTGAAACCACCAGCGGCGCAAGTACGGCGGCAATGATGCTCACATGCGTACGGTACGGTACACCCCCGTGACACGTGACACGTGCGCCGCCGCAGCACGGCCACGCTAGCACGCAGCCAGTGCGTGCTCCGAGGCAGGCGCGCCTGGTTGGGTCGGCCTCCCATGCAGCAAGCGACCTGTGCCTGTGCGGCTCGCCCGGCACCGCGACGCAGGTACATCCTGAGCAGCTGCGACGCCATGCTGCACGACCTGCCGGGCGCCGTCAGCCGGCTGTACCCGGGCGGGAAGCTGGCGCCGCCGCTGTTCTTCCTGCCGCGCTGGCTGGTCTGGCTGGTGGCGCCGCTGGCGGGACTGCCGCGGGACGTGGTCCAGGTAAGGTTTGGCGCGCGGGCTGGTGCTGGAAGGTCTGGATAGGTGTGCCGCCGCCGTGGAGCCTCAACAACTGCACTGTCATGGAAACAAGTCTCATGCCGTACCGGTGTCCGAATTCGCTCAGCCGTACGGTATCTGTGCACGTGAGCAGTCCTTTCGCCGCGCCAGTCAGTCCCACACCTCAAAATGGGTCATGAAACAGTCCGCGCACGCGCATAGCCCACCCCTGGACATGTCACACTCTTGTGTCCTCGCGGCCGCAGTTCTCCATCGGCTTCCGGGCTGTGATGGACACCTCCAAGGTGCAGAACCAGTTGGGGCTGCGGTTCGTTGCGCCGGCCCTGACCCTGCGTGACATGATTGAGGTGAGGCCGCCGTGTACTCTCTGAAGCACACGGGGACATGAGTCACACCGAAACGCACTATAATGCACGGCTGGGATGGCTTTGGTGCGGGGCATGTGTACTCCGCGGGGTGGCACAGACGGGGTTATGGAGGCACTTGCAGGACGCATGATGCACGTCGGTATATCCATGGAAACACCAGACCGCGCTCGTGTTGCACCAGGACGGGGAGCGACGGCGCGCGTGTTGTAACTCGGCATGCTGCATGCAGCAGCCGGGGTGCGTGCGGATTTGAGTACCGGTATCGAGCGTGGCCCGTTGCAAGGCGCGCGCTTCCATGACACACAAACCCTCGCTTGCTCGCAGGACTTGGCCGCACGGGGTCTCATCGCGCACCCCAAGCCCGCTGTCGCCGCGCACGTGCTCGCCGCGGCCAAGCAGCAGCAGGAAGAGCAGCAGCGGCAGTAGGTGGGAGTGGCTGCGGCGGTGAGGGCACCTGGAGGGGCCAGATCCGGTGGGCAGCGGGAGCATCACCGCGTCGCGTCGCGGAGCCAGGGCCGAGGCCTAACTGAGGGACAGGCGCACTGCATCAAGGGTGGGCTGTGACCGTGGATGCCGTAAAGTAGATTCCTTTGACTGGGAGACCGTTCCAACGCATGGTTGCGGCACAAAAGTGTCCCGGTTTTCGTTTGAACGAGTCTGGAAGGCGGCTCTGTTACTAGCCCACTACTAGTTGCCATCATCTAGCGATTGCGACCTCCGGCTTGCATACATGCTGGAACTTCCTCGTGTTCAAAGAGACCACGTATGCTTGTTTCAAGTAGAGAGGAACACAGGGGAGGGAGTAGATGGGGGTATGCTATGGCGGGCCAATGGCGCGGGCTGGTGTGTGCACTCTGGGCCCTTCGCGCTGAACACTTGACACATTTCCATGCACCACCTGTTCAAGGTTCGCGATTGCATCCGGTATACTGGTCTGGGGGCACTGTTGAAAGCATCTGCACAATTGTGCACAGGTCAGCAGGCCCATATTATACTGTGAAAACGTAACAACTGTGGTTGTGCGGGTATGGATTTCCTTTCAACGCCACGGATCCTAATAGGGACGGCTTTCTTATGCCTGCTTTCGTTGCTCAGGACGAGCTTTCATTTCAGCATTATCTTAAATAACTTGCCGTGTACTGCATCAAGGGGGGAGTGTCGGAGAGGTGCATCATGCAGAGCGCAAGCGAGCACTGCTTTGGAAGGCGGGTGCATGCACATCACCGCCGGTCTGCTGGCGAGCATGAGTCAGGAACGCCGGCAGTACCTGCACGAGAGGCCGTACACTGAGGCAAGTGCGTTTGTATAAGGAGAGGTCTGGGGGTTCACTTCTCAAGCCCTTGTGTGAGCTGAAGTGGGAGGGGGTGAGTGCCGCCGCTCTGTCGTACACACACAGTCGTGGGTTGTCGTTGGGGTTGGACGGCGGGTGAGACTGTGCAATTGATGGCGCTAGGACTTGAGGAATAATGGTGTGCATAAAGCAGTGCATGGAGTGGATGGCGTGCGCTCGGCTGCCACAGCGGTACGGTGCGTCCGGGTCGTGGGCCATGGCGGGGAACCCCTGGTCCGGCCCCGGGCCCTGGCACGCTGGCAGGCAACAGGCACCTAAGTACGGTAGCTTCACGATGCCGGTGGGAACTGGGGGAGCGGATGGCAGGAGTCAGGGCCGGCCAGAGGAATGTGCGAGTGGGGCGCAAGGCTGTGACGGTCAGCGAGGAGGGCGCGGGATGTTGCGGTGCTGGCGTTGACAATGAGGAGACCGGGAGGGAGATGGGTGGCAGGTGGCTGTGGAGTGAGAGTTTCAAAGATGGGTCGGAGGCGAAGATGGTCAGGTGTTATGAGACGGCTGGGCGCTGGGTTTTGTCACGTGTGTGTGGCAGGCATGGCAACATGAAGGAGACCAGTCCGGTCACACCTGTGCAGCAATGCGGCCGGCGGGAGTAATCCAACCACCGCATGGCATTAGCAGTCACATGGAATGGCATGGTGCGTGGGCGCTGGTAGGCTCGAGGCGTGCGCAGGTGTGTGGGTTACTGACTGGGTGATCGAAGACGGAATTTGGGCAGGCGTTTCGCATACGTTAGCCTCCAAAATTGATGCCACGTTGGTGGCAACCCTGGTGGCAACCCGGTTGGAAACCTGGCTCCTGTTCCGCTGACTCATCACCGTGCCACCACGTGTTGAGGACGCCGGATGTGCATTGTCACACACAATTTAGCAGATTGAGGTGAATAAAGTGTGCTGGTGAATGTAAATGCAACGACGCCATCGAAGCCGAAAGATGACGGCAGGGGTGGCCGAAAGATGACGGCAAGGGTGGATGACGGCGTGGCCATGCGTTTCCAGGAGTGAATGTTCAAGTCAAATCGACACGCCCAGCAGGCCAGCTGCTTCATCGGTGGGGGCGTGGGGCACTAGTCACAACACCCAGCTTAGGATGGGCATGGAGCCTGCGCAGAATGGACCACGCGACAGCGAGGGGTGGGCGACGCCCCCGACGAGGGGGCGTAACTGTCCATGCCGCATGGCTGCGGTGCCCCGCATGGAAGCCAGGTCAATTCGCCGTTCGAAAACGATCATATCATACTTAAGCCGCTAGCGCATGTATTTGTTTTGGACTCACGCAGCGCGAGAGTTCTCCCGCCATCTCGTTCGCGAGCAGTTTGCACGCTGGCGCTATCAGCACATTGTTCTTTATTGATTGGTCTGGTTCCCAAGCGTCTTTCTAGTTTCATCCCGCTCTCGCTAAGACCCTTAAATACCTGTGGCCCTGAACCACGCACGGCCCTGGTCCGCACCCGTGGTATGGCGCCTCGCAAGAAGCCCGCGAAGGCAAGTGGCGTGATCAGCGAAGGGGGGGGAGTTGACATGGCATCTCCAGCCGTCAAGAAGCTGGGCGCCTGGCTGTTGCACCTGCAGGAGGAGGCGGAAGCAGAGCCGGCGGATGCGGTCGTGGAGCCGCGTGCCAAGCGCACGCGTCGTGCGGCAGACGCCGATGCATCAGCTGCCAAGGACGCTGAGCACGCCGAGGGCAAAGCCAAAGGCAAATCGGCCGGCAAGGCAGCCGCAAAGGTGGCCCCGGACGCAGACGCAGAGTCAGGCAAGGCCAAGGCGCCGGCCAAGGCGCCGGCCAAAGGCAAGGCCAAGGCGGCCGCGGCGGAGGACGCCGCCGGCGCCGAGGCACCTGCAGCGGGGCCGAAGGCCGGCGCTGCCGCCGGCGCCGCAGCAGCAGCAGGCGCTGCCGGCACTGGCGGCGGCGGCGGCGGCGGCAAGCAGTACTACCTGATGAAGAGCGAGCCGGAGGAGTTCTCGCTGGACGACCTGGCGGCCAAGCCCGACTCGATTGGGCACTGGGAGGGTGAGCGGAGGCCTTTGGGGGGGAGAGGGGACTTGCACGCTTAAGGATTTGGGAGGGGGCACAGGCGGGGACTGGCGTGCGCCTGGGGCCGGAGGGGAGGGCGGCGAGGGCGCCGGCGCGGGAGGGAGCGGTCGCCGAGAATGGCGGGCGGTGGGATAGAGCGGGGTGGGACGGCGCGAGGTGCTGCTGCGCATCCAAGCCTGTCCTGTAGGGGCCCCGGCCGCGCACGCGAGCTCACGCCGGCCGTGCTGGCGGACGGGCGCTGTGTGCAGGCGTGCGCAACGCGCAGGCCCGCAACATCATGAGGGGCATGAAGCTGGGCGACGAGGCGCTGTTCTACCACAGGTGGGGGGGGGGGCGCGGGTAGCGGGTAGCGGGGGGAAGGTGGGGTTGTGAATGCGAGGCCAAGCGGCGGGTTGGGGGGCTAGGGGCGGGGCTAGGGGCACGGGGGCGCGTGGGGTGCGTTGCGGTGTTGCTGGGGTGCTGCCGGGGTGCTGCTGAGCTGCGCCCCGCCAGGCGGCTGCACGGACACCCGCGCACGGGAGCACACAGGGCGGTGTGCTGCTGTGCTGGTGGGAGAAGGCCGGCGCCGGGTCGCCGCTGCCCGCACCGCAGCCACGCCCCGTCCTGCCTCCGACCCTGCTCCGCCTGTGTGTGCCGCCGCGTGTATGTGCGCCTCGCCCGCCGCAGCTCCTGCAAGGTGCCGGCCGCCGTGGGGCTGGTGAGGGTGGTGCGCGAGGCGTACCCCGACCACTTCGCATTCGACAAGAAGTCAAAGTACTATGATGAGCGCAGGTGGGGGACGGGCCGCCGCGAGCCGGGGGGACACCAGGAGGAGAGAGGGGCTACTTTGAACCAATCCCGAGAGGAAACAGAAGCGCTGCAAGGAGAAGCTGAAAGGAGAGAGGGGCGTGTCCGACTCTCCATGCATTGCCCTGCCCCTTGTCGCACAGCATGCCAAGCACACGGTACTCAAGTTCATGTTTATGTTAGGGCCCCGTGTTGGCGCCGCGGCCTGTCCACTCGCCTCCGCGTCAGTTTCCAATCACAGCCGGCGCCACCGCATGCCAGCCCTGAAGCCATCTCGTTCGCCGCCGCACGCCATGCCTGCCGCACAGCACGCCCGACAATCCCAAGTGGTGGATGGTGGACGTGCAGCTGGTGCGGCGCCTGGCGCGGCCGGTGACGCTGGCGGAGCTGCGGGCAGAGGGCGCCAAGGCGGGCTCACCGGTGGCGAGCATGGTGCTCATTAACAAGTGCGGCGGTGCAGGGGTCACGTGGGGGGATCATGGATTCATTGTAAAGGGAGAGCATGGGACGAGGCAGTCGACGGCGTCTTGCATTTGCACTCACACTAGCAAGCATTTCTTAGGCAGGTGCGGCAGGGGTTGCGCGGATTTTGGTGTGGCCGCAGCGCCGGATGCAGGGTCTTTTGTTGGTCCAATGACTTGAGCGTTCACTTGCCTCCCTTCTTACATTATGTGCAGGTCCCGCCTGAGCGTGCAGCCGGTGACGCGGGAGCAGTGGGACGTGGTCATGGAGCTGGAGAAGCAGGCCGCGGCCGACACGTGACGGGGCCGGCGCTGCGGACTGTGACACACAGTGCCGCATGCCGGGGGGACAAAGGAGATATTGGATGGTGGATTGTGCGGAAGTGCAGCGACGTCGTGATCTGGGGTTTAGGAGCGGGCCTCAAGGGTGGCCAAGTGGAGCGGACTGGAGGTGGAGCTCGGTGTGAAGTAACGCATGGGCTGGCGGGGTGTGGGCTGGGCGGGATCCAAGTGACACCGCTGACACATGCACGGCTGCCTATCTGTTTTTACAAGAAGTTTATGCGAATGCGAAATTGTAAATTCGTGAGCTACATATTTAAAGACTAGTGCAACACTAGGAATGGCCCAACTTGCGTTCCAGCCGGCCTATGAAGCCGAGAAGGCGTTGCAGCCCGCAAAGGTCTGCGTCACCGGAGTGACCGGATTTGTTGCAGGTGCGTGTCCCGAATGCAGCTCGGCGGGGGCGCCACGCCAGGGTTTCCACTTGCAAATCGTGTCTGATGCATCTCCACAAGCCGCTGAAGGCCCTATCTTGCGTGGCATCTTCAGTACGGTCGTTTTCCGTCTCCATCGAACTCCATAAACAGGCTCTGTGGTGGCTCGACTGCTGGAACTCGGGCACACGGTGCACGGCACCTGCCGCGACCCCTCGCGCACCGACACGGTGGCCCACCTGCAGTCCCTGCCCGGCGCGGCGGAGCGGCTGAAGCTGTTCAAGGCCGACCTGCTGGCGGAGGGCAGGTGCGGACGATCGACCGGACATCTGGACCTGGGGGGGGGGGCTGGAGCTGCAGCGGATGCGCTCATGAGGCCAGCGGGGAGGAAGGGAGGCGCTCGCGATGGGGCCGTGTAACATGATGCGTGGAGACAGAGTTGCATCCCAAGCAATCCTGCCGAGCCTCCCGCCGAGCCGGCCTGGGGTATCGTGACATGTACGTGGCGGAGGATCGAGCTGCGGTGACTGTTGCCATGGTGTGTTTGTTGCGCAGCTTTGACGAGGCCGTGTCGGGCTGTGCCTTCGTCATCCACACCGCCTCGCCGTACATCATGAACGTACCCGCGGCAGAGGTGCAGGCCAAGCTGCTGGACCCAGCCGTGAAGGGAACCGAGAACATTCTGAGTGAGTTGCGCGGCGGGCTTCCGCTCTCGCTGCCGGGCAACCTGCTCCGCCTAAGGCTCTTTTCAATCAGAATCCCCCTGACCTTGCATTGTGCGCAACCGCCCTTTGCAACAACGCCAGGCGCTGCCAGCAAGTCGCCCTCCGTGAAGCGGGTGGTGCTGACGTCATCCTGCGCCGCCATCTACGGCGACCCCCACGAGTTCGGCAAGGACCACGTGTACACCGAGGCCGACTGGTGGGGGCGCATCATGGGTGCAAGGCGGGCGGGCGGGGCACCGCGCTGCTTAGCGTGTGGCATGCACATGCGGTCAAAGTCAGCGCATGGCACGTGCAACACCTGCAACCATCCATGCCGGTCTCATCCCATCTCATATCATGCCATCAGTTGTGCTTCGGGCGCGTGCACACGCAGGAACCCAACAGCATCAAAGCAGGTCTTGCCGTACTACTACAGGTGGGCAGTGGCGACCTTGATTGTCATCTTGTCTAGGCGGACGAGGTCCGGGCTGACCCGTGAGACCGAGTGTATCTGGGTTGAGTGCCAATATCATCGCCCGTGCCGCCTGCGTTCCTCCACGCAGCAAGAAGCTGGCCGAGGAGCGGGCGTGGGAGATGGCCAAGGCGCAGAGCCAGTGAGTGCTGCAGATGGTCGCTTACGTCAGCAGAGCACTCGATTGCGCTTGCCAGCGTTCCTTCCCGGCTAGAATATACGGTAGCCCCATCACCATGCCTCACCGTTTGACGCCCCACTCGTACCACACCCATAGGTGGAAGCTGGTGGCGATCAACCCCGCCGTCATCCTGGGGCCGCCGCTCAGCAAGCGCACCGACAGCGAGTCGGTGAGTGCCAAGGCCTGGGTTGGCAGCTGTCCGTTGATCAGTATGGGCTGGCATGGGGTGCGGGGGCAGCTGCCCAGAGGCAGCCCGCCCATGGCTGCTTAACGCAAGGCCGCCGGCGGGCGCCGGCCGCGAAGGAGTGCATTGTTGTGAGGACGGCACGCCGGCACAGCCCCTTCTTACAGAACCATGCCCCTGAACCCCACGCGCAGATAAACCTGATCAACACCTTCCTCAAGGGCAAGGCCTACCCCGCCTGCCCGCACATGGGCTTCGGCACCGTGGACGTGCGCGACGTGGCGGCGGCGCACACCCTGGCCATGAGCCACCCCAAGGCCGAGGGCAGGTGGGCGGGCGCAGGGCTGCTCGCCCCCACCCCCTTCCTCCAGTAACCTGCTGCCGCGGGAATTCGCCGCCTTTGTCCATCTTGTCCGATCGTGCAATGGACGCATGTGCAACCTCCCACACATCCCGTTCAGGTACATCACGGTGGCTAAGAGCATGTGGTTCCAGGAGATGGCACGTGCCATCAAGGCAGCCTTCCCCGATTCCAAGTTCCGGCCGCCCATCACCACGGCGCCCAAATGGCTGCTGGCCGTGATAGGGCCGGCGGTGGGGCTGTCACGTGACCTCATCAAGTGAGGACGGTCCGGGCACTCGCCACGTGTGTGCGGAGGGGGTTATTGCGTTCGCAGGGGCTGGGGCAACATGTCTGCAGAAGGGCCCAGCGGCGGTGTGGTGTCGCACGGCGTCTAACAGCGTTGGGGGCTCCAGGCGGCGCACGCTGCCCCAATGCCTGCTACCTCAATAAATCAGACCGCCCCACGTTACCCACTACCATATTCCCGGAACCCGCCTTCTCCCTGCACAGTTACGCGGTCGGGAAATGCCCCCAGTTCAACAACAGCAAGATCCAGGCGGAGCTTGGGTTCAAGTTCCACTCGCCCGAGGCGGCCATCAAGGACCAGGTGGACGCCATGCTGGCGCTGGGCATCGCAAAGCCCTTCTGAAGAGGCGCCCGTAAATGTGCGGTACATACCTGTGGAAGTGTGGATTCATACGCATACATATGGTACATACAAGGGTGTAGGCTTTAGGGCATGGGTGCCGGAAATTAGGGGCGCGTGAGGTGGTCTCTCTTGGCAGCTGAGCTGCACAGGCCGCGCGCAAGCTGAGTAGGGCTGAGTATGCTCTGGAGTATGCTAAGGAAGCGAAGCGACCCAGGCATAGTAGTGGAGAAGGACCCGGCGGGAGCGGGTCAGGTGTGTCCCGCCAGCTCGCCGGGGTAGCCGCTTGCACTCGTTCAGGGCGCGCGGCAAGCCGCTGGACGGTGCCGCGTCCAGCGGCAATCGGGGAAAACCAATCGAACCCATGCGAGCTGAAGTATGCGAGCTGAATTATATCATGTAGTTGGATTGACGTAGCGATTCAGGCACAAGGAAGCACATGTGCGGGGAGGTTAACTACATTGAATTTGGCGGGCGACTCGAGGCACTTGAACAGCCTGCGGTGCACCAGGAGCTGCAGAACGCTGCGTACGTTATACACATGACTATTTTTTAACGATTCAGGCCCTCGGGTGATCGCAAATTCGGTTAACTCAGTAATTTTGGGCATAGTTGACGGACATTATTTTTTCGCTCTGAGGAACCCTCATGATAAGCACACCTTGCACGCACACAAGTTCTTAATAGTCAACTTAAAGACGCTACCACTTGTTCAAGCTCGACCAAACGCCAAGCGAGACTATGTCCCAACTTGCGTTCCAGCCGGCCTATGAAGCCGAGAAGGCGTTGCAGCCTGCAAAGGTCTGCGTTACCGGAGTGACAGGATTCGTTGCAGGTGCGTGTAAAATGCAGCGCGACGGGGGCGCCACGCCAGGGTTTCCACTTGCAAATCGTGTCTGATGCATCCCCACAAGTGCCGCTGAAGGCCCTGTCTTGCGTGCGTCTTCAATACGGTCGTTTTCCGTCTCCATCGGGCTCCATAAACAGGCTCTGTGGTGGCTCGACTGCTGGAACTCGGGCACACGGTGCACGGGACCTGCCGCGACCCCTCGCGCACCGACACGGTGGCCCACCTGCAGTCCCTGCCCGGCGCGGCGGAGCGGCTGAAGCTGTTCAAGGCCGACCTGCTGGCGGAGGGCAGGTGCGGGCGCGCGCGATGCAGCGTGCAGAGCCATTCTGGGTTACCGTGAGGCGGGGAACTTCGTTGTGAGTACAGCAGGCCAAAGCGCAGGCAGCAGCCGCGGGTGGTTCTAAGCTGCCCGCCAACCCGTCTGTGCTTGGGTGTGCAGCTTCGATGAGCCCATCAAGGGCTGTGACTTCGTCATCCACACTGCGTCGCCGTACATCATCAATGTGGCACAATCGCAAGTGCGGGCCAAGCTGCTGGAGCCGGCGGTCAAGGGAACTGAGCAAGTGCTGAGTGAGTAGTGGTCTGTTGCACTCCCGCTGCAGAGAAAGTCCGTGTTTGACTTCTGCATGGGGCTTACGACAGGGGACAGTCTGAAGCGTGCAAGGACGGATCCGGAGGTGATGGCTGCCTAGAGCCCTCGGCCGCCCGGCACGCACCCAACGTTTTCCCCCCCGTCTCGTGCTCCCGCACCCGCACTTTGCAACAACGCCAGGCGCTGCCAGCAAGTCGCCCTCCGTGAAGCGGGTGGTGCTGACGTCATCCTGCGCCGCCATCTACGGCAACCCCCACGAGTTCGGCAAGGACCACGTGTACACCGAGGCCGACTGGTGCGGGCGCGGCAGGCGTGCAAGGCGGGCGGGCGGGGGATGGGTGGCGAGCGGGGCTTCGCGCGTTCCTCATGTCAGCACCTGCGGCACTGTCCTGTCGTTTAAGGCTGTCATCTAGCAACTCCATAGCACCGTACTTTGATCGTGGCCCCCAACCCAACCACTTGCTCGGTGCAGGAACGCAACCTCCACCGATAAGGTGCTCACGTACTCGTACAGGTGCGTGGGCGTGTGGGGCGTGGGCGCGTGAGCATGCGTGCGGGTGCGGGGCATGATCCATGGCGCCGGGTATGCACCTGTGCCTGCAGCTTGCGACTCGGTTTACCGCATGTGCCAGCGGCGGCTGAAGGCTGAAGCCCACAACATGACTGACCCCACCGCGCCGGCCTTACACTGTCGCCCCGGCCGTGTGCCGCCTGCGTTCCTCCACGCAGCAAGAAGCTGGCCGAGGAGCGGGCGTGGGAGATGGCCAAGGCGCAGAGCCAGTGAGTGCTGCAGATGGTCGCTAACGTCAGCCGACTCGATTGCGCTTGCCAGCGTTCCTTTACGGCCGAAACATAGCCCCAATCACCATGCCGCACCGCATGTACGCCTCACATGTACCACCCGTTGGCACGCGCAGGTGGAAGCTGGTGGTAATCAACCCCGCCGTCATCCTGGGGCCGCCGCTCAGCAAGCGCACTGACAGCGAGTCGGTGAGCGCCGCAGCCTGATTTTTGCCCAGCCCAGTTGTGCAGTGGCAGTGTTGTGCATGCCCGCGACCCCCGTCCTTGTGTGACAACTGGTGGTGCTGAGGTGCGCTTTCTAAGCATGCAACCCTGCTTGACGTAATGTGTCCAGGTGTCGATCATCAACCAGATTCTGACGGGTCAGATGTACCCGGCCGCGCCGCACATGGGCTTCGGCACCGTGGACGTGCGCGACGTGGCGGCGGCGCACACCCTGGCCATGAGCCACCCCAAGGCCGAGGGCAGGTGGGTGGGTGTGAGTGTTTTACCGTAAACAGAACCCGCAGTTCGCCCATAGCGGATGCACTTGCGGATACCCACCAAGTATTGAGCTCCAGCTTGTGCCTGGGCCTCGCAGCAAGCCCACGCGTGGTGGGAGCCAACACCGCCCCCCATACTGCCGTCGTGTCCGCAGGTATATCACTGTCGCCAAGTCGCTGTGGGTGGCGGACTTCGCTCGCGCCGTGAAGGCCGGATTCCCGAACTCCCGCCTGCGCCCGCCCGTCGCCACCATCCCCAAGTGGCTGCTGTGGCTGATTGGGCCCATGGCCGGCATGAGCCGCGACATCGTCACGTGAGTGATGGCGCAAGGCGTGTTCGGGGTTAGCGTTCAAAACACGGCTGGTCGTAGCTCCGCAGGTTCCCCGCTGGTAACCCATGCAATCTTCGCATCGCCGCGTTAGGCCCATGTGCAGCAAAAAAAGCCATGCGAACCTTCGGCAATCAATGCAAGCCCCTGTTGCCTTCCTGTGCCCCTCCCCCGCAGCCATTCGGTGGGTATGTGCCCCCAGTTCAACAACAGCAAGATCCAGGCGGAGCTTGGGTTCAAGTTCCACTCGCCCGAGGCGGCCATCAAGGACCAGGTGGACGCCATGCTGGCGCTGGGCATCGCAAAGCCCTTCTGAGGTGGTGGAGGCTGTGTCGACAGCTCGTGTTGGGGCGGACGGCTGTTTGTGGGGCTAAAGGAGCTTCTGACGGGAGGCCGAGGGCGCACGACTGCGGCACTGCAGCGTCCGCGTGTGTGCGTGGGGACCAGGGGCCGGGACGAAGAAAGCCGCTAGGGGCTCCGCGGCGCCCTTAGACGGCCTGAGCCAACGCATTGCATCGATTTGGGGTTTGGGGCCATGCATTCAGAGGGTGCAGACTAAAGGGAGCGGATAACAACGACACCGTCGATGGGATTCGAAACGCAAGTTGAACTCAACACATTATTTTGGGCTGCGTGAAGGCAAGACACAAAGCTCCCGCCACGCTGTGGTCTGTGCAAGCGACTGGCATGTCAACCCAGGCGCGCTTTGCATGTTTACATTCCGTGCTATCCTGATGTTCGGTGATGGTTACGTGCTACAATGCCGTATGGTATGTGGGGCGAGCGGTTCGTGATACGTGAGCGGTTCGTGTAGCGGCTGGCCTGCTAACCTGGGCTTCTCCATGACGTAGCGTTGCTGCGGATAGTGCCTGGGGCTCATTGTGGTGGTGCAGACGCAGGGCGCGTGGCTCACTGGCTCAGACCTGCGGCTGTAACATGGCGGCGTCATACCGTCTGGAACGCACGCCATCACTTGCCGGGCTGCGTCCTCCTACCACCGCCACGCGCATGCATCCGTCACGACACCGAGCTAGCCTCCTCCGCCTCCTGCGGCTTTGCGCCGCTCTTGCCTGCCGCCTGACGGCCTGAAGGCTCCGCCACACAGCCGGAACCTCGCCTCGCCCTCGCCTCGCGCCTGCCACCCAAGCCCCCCGCCTGGCGCAGCCAGCCATGCATCCCGCCACCAGCGGCCACCGCCCTCCGCCCAGCCCCTCGCGCCCCCACCAAACACGCCCCATCGCCCCAGATCCACCGCTCATCGCTCCACCGCTCACCGCTCCTGCTCCCAGGGCGGCTGCTCCACGTGCAGCTGCAGGCGCGCCTCCATGGAGGCCACCACGTGGCTGGCGTGCCGCCCGTCCTTGAGCGGCAGCCGCACCCCCGTGGCGGCGTCAAACAGCGCCGGCGGCGGCCGGAAGTCCAGCCGCTCAAAGCCCTCCGTGGTGTAGCCGTCCACCACCTGCGGGCGCGGCGACGACAGCCGGCGGCAGGAGGGAGAGGGGGAGGAGGGGTGTGTTAAATGGCGGAAGCGATGTTTTGGAAATTGGAAGCGGGAAGCACCGGTGTATAGAACGGGGGAGCGGTTGTACGCGTACCCAATCTGAACCAACCCGTCCAACCCAAACCATATCCACTGCAAAAGAGCGAGGAGGAGAGCGCGGGAGAGGCGCGGGGACTTGGATGTGGGCAGCCAGTGCGCACGCCCATCGCGCGGCGCACCTGCATGCCCGCCCGCAGGATGGTGGTGCCGACGACCTCGGTGCTGCTGGTGATGTCGTACTCCACCTTGGGTGCTGTGTGGGCGAATCAGGCGTGGCAAGTCAAAATGAGGGCCGGACAGAAGGGCACTGTGCTCAGGAGCGGCACAGCGCCGCAACTGAAGCAGCACGCAGTTTCAGAGCTTGCTCCTAACACGACTTGCCTGAACCAAGATGCAACCATTACGCAAAAGTAGCACCAGCACCACCCGAAACCAACGCACGCCGCCTCAGCTCACCCTCCTCGCCCTTCTTGCCCTTGCGCGTGGCCTGCTTGTTGGGCGTGCGCGGAGGCGACCCGCCGGCCTCCTCGCCGCCCGCCGCCGGCGGTCGCGGTACCGCTGTAAGCGTGGTCTTGTGTAGCGTGATGGGGATGCCTGCGGGCACAGTGTGTGCGGCAAGCGGCATGTCCATGCTTCAATGGCGAATACCGGATTACAAGCTCACCCCAGCACATCAAGCCATGAGCCACCCATGCTCCCCCCATGTCGCCTGCACCTTGGACCCTGCACCCGGCCTCCCACTCACCCGCGCGCAGCCAGTTGCGGTGCTGCACAATGGCCTTGATCGGCAACGTCACCCGCAGCGCCCCCCGCTGCAGCTCCGGCACCCCTGGCGCGTCCTCCTCCACCACGCCCTTCTTCTTGCCGCGCGCACTGCCCACCTTGCCCTGCACACAACACACGCGGACAGCACACCAACCAGCGGGCGCCGCGTCAGGCGTGAAGGTCCCGGCTTGGAGGCCCAACACTCCGCCGGGCCCCCAATGAACGGCTGGTGGTGTAGCTGGAGGTCGCCGGTGGGCAACCGGTCCCGCTGCCCCTCTCACCTTGGGGCTCTTGGGCTTTGCTGCGGCCTTCGCCTCCTTGGCCGCCGCCGCGGCCGCTGCGGCCTTGGCCTTGGGGTCAAACATGGTGTGGACGTCGGGGGGCTGCGGCGGCAGCACCTTGAGCGGCACACTGGCTAGGGGCGTGCCTGTGGGAGCAGGCGGGGGGGGGGCAGAGGGCGGCGGTGGGGCGTGGCGGGATGGGTGTGCGCGGCGGCCGGCCAGGCACCGCGCCGCAAAAGACGGGCTGCAGATTGCGTGTTGCGCCACCGTGCAACGGCGTCGCAGGCACTGCCAGTGGTAAGCGGTGCCTCGGCTGTGCGTTCCAGCTTCCTACACGGCCGCTCCGGCAGCCCCCCCACACACCGCAGTACCCGACCGCACACCAGTCCTTCCCACGCACGCCCTGCCACCTACAGCCCGCCAGCCCGGCCCTTCCTCCACCTCCTCCTCCCCCTCTGCGCCCTCGCCGCCGCCGCCGCTTCTCACCCTCCACGTCCGCCAGCTCTATGTGGTACACCACCGGCTGCATGGGCGGGTCGGGCATCTCCAGCACCGGCGGCATCGTCATGCCCAGCTCCTCGGCCGTGGAGATCTGCTCCGCCCAGCGCACCTTCACCGGCCCGAACGGGTCCTCGCTCGCTTCCAGCCCCCGCAGCTCCAGCTCCAGCGCGCTCGCCTCGGCGCCCCCGCCCAGCTCGTTCTCGCTCTCCTCAAAGTGCACGGTGGTGTGCGGCGAGAAGGCGCCGCCTTGCCCGCCCGCGAACGAGCGGCCGGGCCCTGGCCCGGCGGAGCCGCCGCCGCCGTGCGGTTGCGGTCGCACGAGGCTGCCGTGGGCGCTGGCCCCGCCCGGCATGCGCGACAGGCCGTCGGGGCCGCCGCCGCCCACGCCAAAGGTGGTGGACTGGTGGCGCATCGACTGCTGGCCGGCGGCGGACGCCTGGTGGTGGAAGCTGCTGTTGACGGAGGTGGAGGTGCCGGGCCGGCTGCCGGCGGGCAGGTCCAGGCGCTGGGCGGTGCGGTGTGGGGCCGGGTTGCAAGGATGGTAAGAGAAGTGTGGCCAGGTGGGGTCGGGTGGTAAGCACGCGCGAGTGCGGCACGCGTCATGTGCACAGCCGACGCCACTCAGCTGCCCATAACCCCACGACCCGACGGGACCCCAGCCACCGTGCCCCGGCCCCAACCAGCCCCTCTGACTGCCAGCGCCGCCAGCGCCGCCAGCGCCGCCAGCGCCGCCAGTGCCGCCTGCTCCGCCTGCTTGCTCCTCACCTGTCCGTCCAGGAACATGAGCTGCCGCAGCCGCGCCCGCACCTCGGCCACGTAGCGGGGGCCCAGCGCCACCGGGTTGCCGCCCAGGCTCAGGGCGGCCAGCGAGGGCAGCGCCGCCAGCGCCGTCAGCGTGGGCTGTTGGGGGTGCGGCCGGTCGGAGTGCGCGTGTGTGGTTGAGGCGTGATGGAGCGCGATGTGTGTTGTGCATGGACAGACGGCCGCGGTCAGCACCCACACGCGTCCACGTGCGTGTTGAAGCCACCGGCGCCCGGCCCTGCCGCAGCCCACGGCCCGCCCCCCACCCCCCATCACCCACAGCCGTACCGCAAGACGGTAAGAGCCGCTTTCCAGGCCCAGCAGCCATCCCTCCCTGCCCGGCGGCAGCGCCCGCATGCGCACGCAGTGCCACCCGCCGCCCGCCCCAAGCCACCCCCCACCCGCCACCCACCACCAGGCCCTCCAGGTCGTTATGCGCCAGGTCCAGGCTGAGCAGCGGGCTGCCGCGCAGTGCCTCCTCGGGCGGCAGCACCGCCACGCAGTTGTAGGCCAGCCCCGCGTGCTGCAGGCTGGCCGACTCGAACACGGGGTCGATGGCGCGCAGCCTGGGGAGGCGGGGAGGTGGGGTTGGATGGGTGAGAGCCAGGAGGCGTGAGATGAGGGCGAGGTGGGGATTGTTGGTGGTGGTGGTGGGGGTGGGGGTGGGGTGGCGTCGCGGGGTTTGGCTGGGGCACGGGCTTGGCAGTGCAGGCAGATGACCGCTGCACCCTCACACCCACTAGTGCAGCCCCGCCGCCCCGCGGCAGCGCACTGCAGCTCCACCGCCTCTGCGCGGGGCTGTGTTACTGCGAGGTCCATCCGTACGCAGGCTCACTTGTTGGCCCCAGCAAACAGCTTCTTCAGCCGCGGGAGGTCCGCTATGCTGGCGGGGAGCTCCACTAGCTGGCACCCGGTCACCGTCAACTCGACGAGGCTGTGTGGCAACGCGTTCTCCGGGATGCTGGTGATTGCGTTGTTGGATATGTCCAGATTTGTTAGAGTTCTCAGTTTCTCAAGCCCGTTTGGAAGCGCTGCAAGCTTCATGCTAGACAATGTCAAATACGGGTTCTTGGTTGCCGCGGCTTCTGCCGTCGTGACTGCGGCTTGCGGCTTCTTCTCCGGCTCAGCCGGAGTCATGGTCGGCAGCCCCATGATGAGTTAATTTCTACAGAATGCTCACGAAGGGTCGTCGATATGTCAGGAGTGGCGTCGTGAGCGCCTACACAATGCAGCGTTGTAACATATTGAAACAAAACAGTATTACGGACTTGGCTGCTACTCATAACATGGTCAAGAACTTTTGCGGAAGAACACCTTCCGCGGCACGTACCCTGGGACGCTCGGTGGGACGCTGGTCCATGCCCCACGCAGCAACCCCGATCTGAGGGACATCACCGCGACGTGCAATCCATGCTTTATCAACGCCACGGCTCTCTCACTAGTTGGTGCACCCCGGGAGCACAGCATTTAGGAAGCATCACGGACCAGCAGGGACACGCCACGATCCGCAACCCTGGCCCACCCAGCAGCACAGTTGGTTTGCCCGCTTCACGCATGCGCTCTCAAAGCCGGGTGCACCCAAGTTGCTAAAGTGGTTCCGTGTGTGATCCCCCGCACCTTCGAGGGCGGACTCGACGAACTTCGGTCATGCCGCGCAACCGTGGCGGGTTGTGCGGGTGGAGTGCCATATCATCTCAATTCAAGTGGCATATGTGACAGAGAGCACACACAACACGGATAATTTTGATTGCAATAAAGCCTAGCAGCGAAGAACAGTGCACACATTACGACTTTACGCTGCTGCACGCGGTTGCGTAACGAGCATAATCAGTATTTACTGTTTTTGGCAATATAACCCGAATACATTTTGATTTCCTGTGCTCGGTGACGACTTGGCGGCAACTCGGCGGCCGGCCGCGCTGACAGCGACGCGGCGGCCGAGCGCGGGCCTTTAGCACATTAGCATGGCGGACGATGGCGGCCAGGGAGCGGCGGGCGGGCGTGGAGGCGGACGCGCGGGGCCCCGCAAGGTGCGTGCGACCGAGGAGTGCAACACCGGGGTCTGCCACTGGGGTCGCCTGTCGTCAACCGCCCCCACCAATCCTTGCGCCACCTCCACCCAGCCCCAGCCCTCCCCGCCTTCTCTCTTCAGCTCGTTCACCTCCTTGCCACCCACACCGCCCCCAGCCCACGCCCCCTCACCCACCCACCCCTACCTACCGTGTTCCCCTGCCGTCCCGCAGTTCGCGCCCACCATGCCCGGCCGCCGCAAGAAGGCGGAGGATGGCGCGGCCGGCGGCGGCGCCTCCGCCGCCGAGGCCGCCGCCAGCGATGAGGCGTTCAAGGACCTGATCAAGCAGGCGCAGAGCGCGGCGGGCGCGGGGCGGGGGCGCGGCCGCGGCCGGTTCGGGCAGCAGCGCTTCCAGGTCACGTTCGGAAACTTTGGAGACGACCGTGAGTGGGGGGAGCGTGGGAGGAGAGGTGGAGGGTGGAGAGGGAGAGGGAGAAGAGGCGGGTAGAGAGGGGACGGGGAGGGGTGCAAGGGCAGAAGGCGAGCAGGGAGTGAGTGGCACGCCTGACAGGGAGCGGTTGCGTGGGGGCGTGCCTGTGGCCACGGCAGCACGGGGTGCAGCAGAGCACCCGATCTCTCTACGTCATTCCCTCACTCGCCTCCGGACCTGCGGCTCACAGGACCGGCGCTGGCGGCCGCGAAGCAGTACCCGCGCAGCGGCGGTGCCGGCGGCGGTGCCGGCGGCGGGGGAGGCGGGGGAGCCAGCGGCGGCGGCGGCGGCGGAGGGGGCGGCCGCGGCGGCGGCGGCGCGGGGCGCGGGCGGCTCGCGCGCCGCTGGCGGCACCAAGGCCGAGGACGGCGAGGCTGACGTGGACCTGCCGGAGGGCAAGTACGACAGCGGCCGGCGGCGCAAGCCCCGCGAGGCGGTGCTGGACTACGGCCAGTACTACCCCACCATCCTGCCGCTGCGGCCACCGGCGCAGGAGGTGGCGGGCGGCGACGACGACGAGGAGGAGCCCGGCTTCCAGCCCTCGGCGCTGGACCTGGCGGTGATGCAGGTGAGCGCACGTTTGTGTGTTATAACAACAACACAACAACAAGCCCGCCAAACACGCGCGCGTAGTTACATACACCGCGTTGTCGATGTTGCCTTGTGTGTGCGCGTGTGTGTGGGCGAGGGGGAGATGGGGAGGGCATGCGGACGGGCAGCTGGGGCGGATTGTAACGGGTGGGTGGCGGGAGAGGTGGGGGGCGAGCTCACCAGCCCAAGCTAAACCACATCGAAACTACCGTATGGGATGAGGTAACTACGGTATGTAGCTCTTCCTGGCCCCGCCTGCACGTGTTAGATAATCATGAGTGTACCCCGCCCCCCCCCCCGCCCCCAACCGTCCCCACCGCCCGCTCCCGCCCGCCCCCGCAGGACCTGGCGCAGCACCCTGCCCGCGAGCTGGACCTGTTCGACCCGGCGGTGGAGGACGAGATGTTCCTCATGCAGCTGCCCACCAGCCTGCCGCTGGAGCGGGCCGGCGCGGGGGCGGCGGGCGGGGCGGAGGGCAAGGCGGAGGTGAAGGCGGAGGTGAAGGCGGAGGTGAAGGCGGAGGGCGGCGCGGGGCCGGGGCCCAGCAGCGCCGCGGCGGCGGCGGCACGGAGAGCGACGGCGGCGGCAGGTGCAGGGGGATGGGGTGGGGCGGGGCCAGCGTCCAGGGAACGGGGCACGAGGCGTGACGCAGAGTTATGTGCAGTACCGTGTGTCCACTTCAGCGCCTGGCATGAAGTCCGCTCCCGATGCCCTGCGGTAGCAATCTAGCACCCGTCGCACACGAGCTCGCGCCGCCATTCCCCACTGGCCCCCCTTACCCCCAAAACCCTGTCAGCCCTGCCTCGTCCTAACCAATCATGCCTGGAACTCCTCCCCGACCTCCTTGTGGGCCGCCAGGCCGCGGCAAGGAGGCGCCGGGCGCGGGCTGCGACTTCCGCGACATGGCCAGCGGCCGCATCGGCCAGCTGCTGGTGTTCAAGAGCGGCAAGGTCAAGATGCGGGTGAGAGGCGGGGGGGCCAGGGGGGGCACGGGGGCCGGGGGGGCGGGGGCACGGGGAGCTGGCTGCGGGCGACACGTCAGCTGCCACGCGCCGCCTCGTGCGGCATCACCGCCGCGGCTGTTGCTGCGATCCCTGGCCTCTTTGACTCAAACCGCGACTCTTTCCACTGAAGCCGCCACTGTATTGGCTGCCGCTGTACTGGCTCCCGCCACCTGCAGCGGTTGCTGCAAGTCCCAGTTGTTCCAGTGCCGGCCGCTGCCGCATTGCATTTCCCCACGCCCCCAATGCCCCCTTGCACCCAGCCGCGCCGCAATCCCTCCCGCCTTCACCTCCCGACCTCCCGCCCCCCTGCTCGCGACCGCGCAGGTGGGCGACGTGCTGATGGACGTGTCGATGGGGCTGCCCAACCAGCACCGGCAGGACGTGAGTGCCGCGGCGGGCCGGGGGGTGGGGGTTTGTGAGGATGGTTGGGAAAGCGGGGCAGCGGCGGTACAGTACAGCGGCGGTGGTTGGGAACGAACCGAGCTAAACGGCGAGGAGCCGTCCATGCGGACGGCGGGGATGGCAGGCAGGCCTTTCTTGTCTCATCTAACACACACGCACATACATGCGCGCGTTTGGCGGCTGCTTTGTCCGTCCTGCTATTGCTGTCGTTGACACACATGCTCGCGCAGGTGGTGGCGGTGAACCCCTCCTCTGCGGCGTGTGTGCTGCTGGGCAACGTGCACGAGCGCGTGCTGGTGTCGCCCGACGTGCTGGAGCTCATGGCGCGGGTGGGGCACAGGGGGCGGGGGTGGGGGTTTACATTCATCGTTAGGGGGCGTTGGGCCGGGGGTGCGGAGGTTTGCGGGCTGGCGGGGCGAGGGAGGGCTCTGCCGCAGTAGCGGCCTGAGCAGTGGCATTGGTGTGTGGGTGTATGATGCGTGGGCGTGCGCGCCATCGGCCATGGCCTCATGTCCCTTGCCCCTTGCACGCGCTCCCCCGCCCCGCCCCTGCCTCCACTTACCGTTCTTGTAACCCCTCCCCTGCGCGCCCTCCTGCCCCGCCCGCCACAGGACAAGGTGCCCGAGTTCCGGCGCGCTCCGGAGCTGCTGCCCGAGCTGACGGCCGAGCACCGCCGCATCCGCGGCTACAACGTGGACGGCGACGGCGCGGAGGCCGGCGGCGGTGGCGGCGGCGGCAGTGGCGGCGGCGCGGCAGGCGCGGACGGGGCGGCGGCGGGGGTGGCCGGTGTGCGCATAAAGAGCGAGGCGCCGTGAGGAAGGGGTTGAGCTGGCGAGAGGGGTGTTGGGGTGGAGAGGCGAGAGCAGGCAGCAGGGAGGGCGGGAGGGCTCAGGAGCAGTGAAAGAGGCTTGCGCCGGTTGCGCGGCGTGTGCCACGGAGCGCACAGCCGTACACGGCCGGTGACGCGGTGATGTGGACACCAGCGGGGATGCTGTGTGGCTGGGCTGGAGTGACGCGGGGCCACCAGTTGGACGTGGAGGAGGAGGAGGACTGGAGGACTGCGCGTGTGGAGCGTGGCGTGCCTGCGCGAGGCCTGCCGCACCGCAAAGCCCCGTCGCGTGTAAGGACGGGGCAACGGCGTGTAACAGTGGATGTGCACTGAGGCAGGCGGGGCCACGTGGCCGCGGGGGCGGTGTGCGGCCCTGGCGGCGCATGTGGGCACATGCGCGGAGGGCAGGGGACCGGGGGTGTAGGGGCCGGGCTGCCTATACAGCCTTTTCCGCTGGCAGCTGGTGTGCTGTCGTGCTGGACCCGGCAGCCCCATGCTCAACGGAGCGGGGGCTGCTCCCCGGCACCAGAATATAAGAATATCGGCCGCGTCGCGCACATGGCAAGGGCAGAGAGCCTCGATGGGGTGAATGCACAAGCGCACCCCCGTGCCCCAGCGGGCACTCGCCCAGCTGGTGGCGGGAATTCCGTGGGGAATTCGAGGGGTGCGCATGGGGTCTGGCTGGTCAACACCGCCAATTGCATTGCATGGCTCGTGCCAGTGGTATTCTGTATGATAGAGGCCCGCTCAAAGACACCCAACCGGGGGCCAGCAGCCGCGCACAACTCACGCAGCTTGCGCATTCCTAGTTTTTTTGAGGAGCGTGCAGAATACATGACCACCCACTGAATTATCCATAGGGCAACCATGTTGTTAGGATTACGCTCAACGGGGCCTGTGCGGCTTGCGGGGCCGAGTTGCGGCGCAAGTCTCGCCCCAATTGCTCTGGGCTGGCGACTGCGCGGAATTCTGCCCCTGACATATACACCGTGTCGAATTGTGTGCGCTCATGCTGCAAAGCGTGGCCGACGTGAGTTCTGCCCCCCAGCGAAATGACTGCGTTTCGCGCGGTCACAATTCACCGCCCAGCGCTTGGCTCGCTAACTTCGGGCGCTGTGTGCATGCATGTATACAGCTCGGAAGACTGAGGAGCCGGCCCCGGAGGCAGCGGAGGTCGAGGACCCCGAAGGTGAGGCCAGGCACGCAGGGGATGTGCACCACGCAGCACGACCCCTCCGGGTCCCTGCACCCCGGCTGCTCTGCAAGCCTCTGCGCCGCCAGGCATGTGCAGGAGCCGCATAGCCTAGGCTCACCTCACGGCTTCATGTAGCTCAAACCGTCGCCCTTGCCGCGGTGCTTAGGTGAACCTCCGGCGGGTGAGGCCGCCGTGCCAAAGCGCGGCCGCCGCAGCAAGAAGGAGAAGGCCCAGGAGGAGGCTCGGGACCTTCTGGACAGCCAGCAAGTAGACCTGGAGGTGGGTGGCTCCAGCGCAGCACAGTGGAATTGGGAGGGAGGGCGTGCCGGCTGGCGGTTGCTTGGGCGATGTGCTCGTGTCGGGGCGCCATCCGGCAAAGGCGTCGCCCTGTGTGGGGCACGGTGGCGTGACGGGCTGCCCGGAGCGGTGGGGTGCGCGCGAGGGGGGGGGGGCGGCGGGGCCCCGGGCGAGCAGCACGTCAGGACGGCGGGGAGGCAGCGCGCCACGCCGGGTGCGGGGCGCCACGGCGCTGGGTGTGTGTGACTGCGCCCGCGCGGTGTGCGGCGCAGTGGATGGGATGAGGGCTCGCGCGGCAGCGTGGGGCCACAGGGAGAGGAGCGGTCACGCGGCTCGCGGTGCGCCCAGCACCTGCCTACCCCAGTGCTGCGTCCACGCGCGCAGCCGGGCTGGCGTGCCACCGGCTTTGGGAAGGTCCGCGTGCCAGGCGGCGCCCGGCAGCGCAGCAGCGGCGTAAGCTGCGCGCCGAGGCCGAGGACGCGGCACCCAGCCGACGTGGCGATCTGCGGAGACCCCGCCCGGTGCTGATGCTGAGGCTGGGGCTGATGCGTGTGTGTGGCCGCGCCGCGCCGCCCTGGGTGCAGGTGCTGGAGGAGTTCAAGGCGCGCGCCGCGGCGGAGGACGAGGCGCGCAAGGCGGCCATTGGCGGCGGCGAGGACGACCCGCGCCGCCTCAACTTCCACAGGTGCGCGCCTGCTTGGGGGTGGGGGGCGGGGTTGGGGCCAGCGGCCACAGCTGAGTGAGAGAGAGAGAGAAACACAGCAAATGCATGCGAACTTAAGGGGAGGAGACGGGGGCGGCTGAAGATGTGCCTCAGCAGGAACGCACATCAGCGCCGGCCGGTCCGGTCGCACAGGCGGGCGGTGGCGGTGGCGTTCTGGCAGAGCGGCCCCATGCGGCGGGGTCAGCGCACGCGATGGTGTAGCACCACCCGGCGCCAACATTCCCCACCCTCCCCTGTCCTCTCCTCCCCCTCTCCTCTCCTCTCCTCTCCCGCCCCCAGGTCGCTGCTGGCGGCCTCGGCGCGCGGCCTGACCTCCGAGTGCAGCCGCATCATCGACTCCATGATCGACGCGGGGCTGCAGCCCGGCGCGCGCGCCATCCACGTGTGGGCCTACTCCCACATCGTGGTGGGCGACGGCCGCTCGGCGCGCCGCGTGGCGGAGGAGGCCAAGACGGCCTTCGGTGAGCGCGCGCGCTGGGGGGTTGCAAAGATGGTATATAGGGGAGAGGGGGCGCCGCATGGGGCGGGGCTGGAAATTAGGAATGGTCAGGGGTGAAGCAAGGCCTGGGGCAGTCATTCGCCGGAGTGTGTGTGTCTGGTGGGGTGGGCAGACGGTGTCGTGGCGGGGCACTTGCGTCGGCGCCCCCGCACTCTTGACTCGCTCTCCCGCAACCCCCCTGCTCCCATCTCGCTGCAGGAGTGGAGTGGATCCCGGAGACCTACGTGGCGCTCATGCACGGCGCGCTGTCCTGCAACGGCGAGGCGCCGGACCTGATGGGCGCGCTGCAGGTGTGGGTGGCGCAGCAGGACGCCGCCGCCGCCGGGCGCGGCTCCAACCCGCAGCTGGGCTTCGTGTTCCTGGCCAAGGAGCTGTTCCGCCTGCGGTACAGCGCGCTGGCCATGCAGGTGCGGGGTGGGGTGGGGGTGGGGTGGGGGTGGGGTGGGGGTGGGGGGGGTCATTTCAGTTCCCAATTTGGGGGCGGCGGAGAGGCGTGGGGCGCGGGGGCCGGGGTGGTGGAGGGAGCGGGGTGGTGGACGGTGTTGGGGCGGTGGGGTGTGTGGAAGGGGGCGGTGCAGTACATGGGGATGGTGGCGGGGGGAAGGGAAGCGATGGAGGTGAGCTGGGCGGGCAAGCTGGCGTCGTGTGGCCGCCTTACAATTCCCGCGCCCACCTCCCTCCTCTTCCGCCTCCGCCTTCTCTGCCGGCGGCCGCAGGTGGTGTCTGAGGGCTACGCCGCCGGCTTCAAGCCCGACGACAAGCTGGCGGCGCTGGTCATCGAGCAGCTGTGCAAGCAGGGGCTGCAGGTGCGGATGGGGGGGGGCTGCTGGGGGTCTAGCCGTCCTTGTGAGCCGTTTCCTCCGCTAAATGGGGGCAGAGGGAGGGGGAGCTCGGGGCTTGGCTCGACTCGACTCGACTGGACTCCTCGGCGCCCCTGTGTGTGCGGCTGACACGCCATCACCCTGGGGCGCGTGGCTCAACCGACGCCCCTCCCCCCCTTATTGCGCTCCCCCTCCCCTGTCGCCAGGCCGAGGCGGCCGCCGAGATGCAGCGGCTGCTGGACGCGGGGCTGCCGGTGGGACCGGAGCAGTACGACACGTTGGTGCGCCTGGAGGCGGCGCGCGGCAGCGTGGAGGGAGCGCGCAGCATGCTGCAGGTGCGGCGGCGGCGGCGGCGGGGCGCGGTGTGGGAGTGGGAGTGAACAAGCGTGGGGTTTGGGGGTGGGGGTGGGGACCGCAGGTGGGTGGTCGCTGGTTGGGGTGCTGAACTCGCTGGTTCGCATGAAGATGCAGCCAACACTGCGGGGCACTTGCCTCGCCCGTCTTGCCAGCAACCCGCAAAAGTTAACAAACCCTCCCGCGGCCGCCCACCCCACGCCGCCCCACCCCGCCCTTCCCACAGAACTTCTACACCGACCCGCGCTTCTCGCCGCCGCGCGCCTCCACCTACAACGCGCTGCTCAAGGGCCTGGCCTCCGGCCTGCGCCTGGGGCCGCTGGGCGGCGCCTTCCCGGCGGCGGCGCTGGCAGGCGACGAGGGGCTGGGCGCCGAGGACGAGGCGGGCGGCGCCGGCGGGCGGCAGCTGGAGCTGGACGGCGACTCGCTGGACAAGCTGCTGGTGGTGCTGCGGGAGGAGATGGTGGCGCGCGGGCTGCGGCTGGGCAGGTGCGCGGGGTGGGGTTGCAAAGATGTTTGGAAAATCGGTAACGGATGCACTGCACTGCGGGGCGGGGCTGTGGCGGGGTTTGTTGTATGTGCTGGCGGCTGGCGGCGGTCCGTGTCACACACGCACACGTGACGTGCTGACCGCGGGGCCCACCGGACGTGCCGCGCCGCGCCGCAGGGAGACGTACGCGGCCATGGTGGAGTCGTTCGCGGCGGTGGGCGACATGGACGGCGCGCTGGCCGCCTACGACACGCTGCTGCGAGCCAACGGCACACCCGCGCTGCTGCGCAAGAAGTACCTGGGCCGCCTCGTGGGTGAGTGGGGGGAGTGGTGGGGGAGTGGTGGGGGAGTGGTGGGGGAGGTGGGGGAGGTGGGGATAGGGGGGGAAGGGGGGTTGTGGACGCCAGCCCACACTAAACCAAACCGGAAGCCAAGGGTGCAGGTAGCAACGGCATCAGCAGCAGCAGCAGGAAGCTGCACCTTGGGGCAGCTGGACGGGCAGCGGCGGGAGCGGCGCGGGCTGTGCCGCCGGCCGAGTAAGCCGGCGGCACCCAAGCCCACTAGTACCCCTGTAGCTCCACCTCCACGCCGGCGGCCCGGCCCCAACCCGCCAACCCCCCTGCTCTCTCCGCGCCCTTCCCCGCCCCGCCTCGCCCCGCCCCCCCCCAGTGGGCCTGCTGGTGTCGGACCGGCCCATCGACGCGCTGCGCGTGCTGCGCGACTGCAGCGAGAGCTCCTCCTTCGACGACGCGCGGGAGAACGTGACGCTGCCGCCCTCCGCCTCGGCGCCGCTGCCCGGCCCCGCCGCCGGCGGCCGCACCGCGCTGACGGTGTGGCTGCAGGCGCACTACGAGACGATGCGGCAGCGGCGCGGCCAGCGCGCCAGCGTGCTGCAGTTCATGCAGGACGCGGACATGGTGAGGGTGGTGTGTGTGGCTGGGGAGGCGGGTGCGGGGCGGCTGGGGTGGCTAAGACGAAGGAGGGGGCTTACGGTGGAGGGGTTGAATTTCAGCCCAAGCTGAACCAACCTAAAGTAACTAGACAGGGGAAATGGGTGGGCCATGACTGGGGCTGGAGAGTTAAGGGCACTGGGTGGAGCAAACGCCGAACACCTAATCGCGCCTGCGCCTCTTTAACGCCGTGATCGCTCCGCTTCCCGCGCCCCGCAGTCGAGCCGGCGCGAGGTGGACGGCGTGGTACTGGGCCTGGGCGGCTGCGTGGTGACGGCGGACGGGCTGTTCGTGCCGCCCAGCAAGATGACCACCGCCGAGCTGCGCGCCGAGCTCAGCGGCGCGGGCGTGGAGCTGCCGGCCAGCGCCACCGGCGGCAGCAGCAGCAGCAACAGGAGCCAGCTGCTCAAGTTGGTCAAGGTGAGGGGGCGGGGCGGGGCGGGGGGGGGAAGGTGCGAGGTGGGGGCCAGGCTGGAGGAGGCGCGACGGGAGCGGCTGCGGGCAGAGCGCTGCTGTCGGTGGGGATATCGTGGGGCTGCGCCCTGTGCATCCCAAGCCGTGCGTTGCGAGAAGCCTTGACACGCGCGCCTGCTGAGCGATTGCCGGCACTTGACTCACTTCTTCTCCTCCTCGCGCTTGCAGGACCGCCGCGCGAAGCTGCCCTCGGGCGTGATCGAGATGCAGGGGCAGCTGGCGGCGCAGCTGGCGGTGCGGGAGGAGGCGGAGCGGCGCGCGGCGCGCAAGGCGGCGCTGCTGGCGGCCCGCGAGTGAGTCCGGCCGCACCTGCCACTGGCTGCCGCATCTGCCCCACCTGCCATTATTATGCCAGTATGCGCGCGATATGGCTACGAGCTGCGGCGGACGTTTGCTGGGCGCGGCTCGGGGCTCGCCTGCTCGCGCGGCTCGTAGGAGTGCCCCCCACGTGCACACACACCCCTGCCCTGCCGGTAGTTGGCTTCTCACCTGATCCTCCTGTCATGCGCCGCCATCTCCCACGGACATGTCACCTACCCTTGCACCCGCGCCCGCACCCACACCCCCGGCCCCGCGTCCCTCATGCTCCCCGCGCGCTCAGGGAGGCCGGCGACGACGACGACCTGTGGGGCGATGAGGATGAGGACGAGATGGAGGACGACGACGACGACGACGGCCCCACCGGCCTGGACCCGGTGAGCCGGCGGGCGGGTCGGCGCATGCCTCGCAGGCTTATTGGCGCTGTGCGCAACAGCCCTGAACTTCATGTCCGCCAGTCCCTTCCCGCTCCCAACCAGCAGCCCCAACGCGCAACAAACCCAGGCCTCACCACGCACCCGTGCCACGCACCCCACCTCAGCCCAAATGCCCACCACCCAGCTCGCATCGCTGCGCTCACCATCCTTGCAACCCCGCCGCCCCCACCCGCCCCCACCACCCACGATGTTTGATTGGGGAATTGGAGAAAACTACCCCCACCCGGCCCCACCGACCGCACCACCCCCAGAACGTGGCGAGCATCATCGCGGACGAGGGCACCTTCGAGGGCGGCGACTCCATCGAGGACAGCCCCACCTTCTTCGCCGCGGCGCGCGGCCGCCTGGACGCCACCGGCGAGATCCAGGCGCGCGACAGCCTGCGCGTGCGCGGCTCGGCAGCGGCGGCGGCGGAGGCGGAGGCGGAGGCGGCGGACGAGGAGGAGCTGGAGGACGAGTACGAGTTCGACGAGGCGGACGAGCTGGACGAGCTGGACGACCTGGACGACGACGACCTGGGGCTGCAGCTGCGGGACCTGGACGAGGTGAGCAGGGAGGGAGGGAGATGGAGATGAAGATCAGCCCGAGCTATGAGCCAAGCCGGACTAGACGGAGCCCGGCGGGGGGTGGTGGAGGGGTGGCCGCCCGTGTGGACGGTGTGTGGGGCACCAGGTGGTGTACCGTACTGTGTGTGTGTGGCAGACCATATCACGGAGCAGGGCTAGTAGCTGGGCAGCTAGGCGCTCGCTGCCCTGCCGCGCCTGCTCGGACTGGTGCTGCCCACACGCCGCCGCGCGCCCCCTCCCGCAACGCCCCGCCCTCACTTGCATGCACACGCCACCCTGCCACCCCGCCAGGGCGAGGACGAGGAGGAGGAGGAGGACGAGGAGGACGGCACGGCCGACATGCTCGAGTCCGTGGACATGATCTCCGGCCCCGGCCTGGACGCCGCCGCCGTCGCCGCCGCCAAGAACAAGCGCCGCCGCAAGCGCCGCGGCGACGACGACGACGAGTACGACGACGAGGACGACGAGCTGGCGGAGCTGGGCCTGGACGACGACGCGCCGCTCAGCGACGGCCTTGGCCCAATCCCCGGCGCCAACCGCCGCGGCGGCGAGCTCATCCAGACGCAGAAGATCGACGACGACGAGGCAATCCTGGACCAGGTGCTGGCCATGAACACGCTGGACGCGTCGCGCTTCAACGAGGCGGCGGGCATGGTGGTGGCGCTGCGCATGCTGGGGCTGTGGGCGGCGGTGGGCGGCGTGCCCACCGCCGCCGACATCCTGGCGCTGTACGAGGGCGCGGTGGAGGAGGGTCACCCGCGCTGCGCCGCCGACCTGGCGGAGCAGCTGCCGGTGCTGGAGGCGGGCGGCGACGTCAGCACGGAGCAGGTGGGGTGTGGTTGGGTGGCTGGGTCAAGTTGTGGGTGCGGGGAGGTGGAGGGAGGTGGGGTTCGGTGATGGCGGAGTGGCGGGTGCTACGGATATGTGCGGAAGGCGACTGCTCGTGGGCTTGGGCGGAGGGATCGGGTGGTGGCGCTTGGGTGGCTGGTGTGTGTGGCATGCCGCCAGCACCTCCCCCTTCTCCTACAGTGGATGCACCCGTCCACCCTCCTCCCTCTTCACCCCTCCCTGCCGCCTCCCTCCCTCTCCCCTCCCTCTCCCGCAGCTGACCGAGATGATGGTGGTGCTGGCCAACATCTGCCTCAGCCCCGCCAAGGCCGACGCCGAGGCCGCGGATCGCGTGATCACGGCCATGGAGGACGCGGGCCTGCACGTGCCGCCCGGGCTGTACAGCGGCCTGGCGGCGGCGCTGGGCGGCCGCAAGCGCACGCGCGAGAGCGTGCTGGGGCGCAGCGGGCACCAGGTGGCGGCGGTGGAGTGGGAGGGTGAGTGAGGCGGGAGGGGTGTGGAGGGGCGGGAGGGATGGTGGCTAGGAAGAGGGCGAGGGGTGAGGGGTGCCGGGTGAGGGGAGAGCGATCGGGGGGCGGGAGGGGACGGCTGGGCGCGCGTACATGGCGGCGGCGGCGTGGGTGGGTGGGAGCGATGAAGGGCGCTGACATGGCGCCGGCGCTGTTGTGGTGTGGACATGTGGCGTGTGTTGCAGCCGCCGGCAACATGGCCAACGTGACGCTGGACGCGGACGTGGACGACATCCGCCGCGGCGACGAGGAGGGCGAGGGCGAGGCGGGCGCCGCGACGGCCTCGACCGACGAGGCCGAGCAGGAGGCGGAGGAGGCGGAGGAGGGCGAGGCGGAGGAGGATGAGGAGCTGTTCGCCGGGTATGAGGAGGACCCCGCCGCGCAGGAGGCCGAGGAGGTGAGGCGGCGCCGCACCGCACCGCACCGCGCTGTGCACTGGGCGCGAGCACTCGCGGCTGCCTGCGGCATACCCTGCACGTCCCGCCGCTCACACACCCCAGCCAGTGCCCACGCTGCCTGCAAGTACTCATGTGCACGCTTTCGCCCCCCGCCCCCTGCGCTTACCGTCCTTGCACCTCCCTCCCTCCCTCCGCCGCTGCCCGCCGCCCGCCCCGCCCAGCTGGAGTGGCTGTTCCAGCGCGACGCCGAGGAGGACGACTCGTGGATGGACGACCTGGACGTCCGGCCCGCGGGTGCGTGCCCGTGCCCGTGTGTGTGTGTGCCTTTGCATGTACATGTGCATGTGCGTGCGCGTGTGGTGGGGGTGGTCCGCGGGGGTTAGCCGTCCATTCGAACGGTGTGTGACAGGGAGGGTGGAGCTGGCCATGGTTGGACACCCAAGCATCGCACCACCACCACCACCACCCACCCACCCACCCGCAACGCGATGCGCCCGCCCTCCACCACAGACGTGGACGAGGTGCGCGCCGAGGCGGAGGCCAAGGCCGCCGAGGCGCGGCAGGAGGCGGCCGTGACGGATGCGCTGGAGCGCGTGCGCCTGCGCGCCGGCCCCGCCGCCGCCGCGCTGCTGGCGCAGCGCATCGAGGAGCGCGGCGCCGAGCGCATGGCGGCCGCCGCGCAGGAGGCCGCGGGCGCGGTGGCGTCCGAAGCCGCCGGCGCCGACGCAGGCGCCGCCGGCGACGTTGACCTGTTGACCTCCCTGGAGACGGCGCTGGCGGAGCGGGGGGCAATCACGGTGCTGCCCGAGGAGGGCGCCGCGCCGCAGGCGGACGCGGGCGGTGGCGCGGGCGTCAAGGGCGCGGAGGCGGCGGCGGAGGCGGAGCTGGAGGACCTGGCGGCGGAGGCGGAGTGGCAGGCGCGGTCGGTGCTGGAGCTGCCGCCGGGCGTGCTGGCGGAGGCGGCGAGTGCGGTGCTGGCGGAGATGCGCGCGGCGGGCGTGGTGGACGACGACGACACGGTGGGTGCGGGGGCTGCGGGCTGCGGGCTGCGGGCTGTTACACACCTGGTCGCGGCGGTGGTGCGCCCACAGCGGTGCTGTCGGCTGTGCTCAGCGCCCCCCACTGGGGGTCCGGGGCGTGCTGGGACAGCCAGCGCCCCACGCAGCCTGTCCGCTGCTCCCCCTGACCCACTTCCTCCTTATCGCCCTGCACCACCACCACAAACAGCGCCTCCTGTCCTTCGTGCCCCGCTGTACCAACGCGCAACCTCACATCACTGCAACCCGCGTGCAAGCTTGGTTTCCCTCCTGCGCCTCCTCCCAACCCAACCCAACCCCAAGTTACCCAACCCAACCCAACCATCCTTGCAACAACACTGCCCCCCCCCCCACACACACACCTGTTTGCCGCACCGCACGCACGGTCTCTTGCTTGCTATCGTTTTCCCTTGTGCTCTCTAACACACACACCACCGCCGCCACCACCCCCAGGCCGCGCTGCACCGCATCGTGGACAAGGCCACGGTGCTGGAGCAGCTGCGCTCCGTCTCCACCGCCGCCGCCGCCGCGCACCCGGGCGGCATCGACGCCGCCGCTGCGGACGTGGAGGCGGCGCTCACGAAGCTGCGCGCCGCGGAGGCCGCCGCCATGGCGTACGCCGCGGGCGCGGGCCTGGACGCGGCGGCGGCGGGCGAGGACCTGGGCGCGGCGGCGCGCGAGGCGGCGGGCTGGGGCGAGGACGAGGTGCTGGACTTCCTGGACGAGATCGACGAGACGCGCGGCGAGATGGACGAGGCGGTGCGTGTGTGTGCGTGTGCGTGTGCGTGTGCGTGTGCGTGTGCGTGTGCGTGTGCGTGTGCGTGTGCGTGTGCGTGTGCGTGTGTGTACGTGTGATTTGTGCGTGTGCGTGTGCGTGTGCGTGTGCGTGTGCGTGTGCGTGTGCGTGTGCGTGTGCGTGCTGAGATCAATCCAGGGTGTGTAGGCTTGTGCCGCAATGTGGGCTTGCGTGCGGCGTCGGCGTGGACTGGGCACCGCTTCATCACTCCCTTGAACGCACGCACCACCCCCGCACCCACCCCCGCACCCACCCCCGCACCCACCCCCGCACCCACCCCCGCACCCACCCCCGCCCGCGCTCACACCCGCAGGAGGCGGCCGAGATGCTGACCGAGGAGGACCTGGAGCCGGCGGTGGACGACGAGACGGGCCTGACCGGCGTGGCGGCCGAGCTGGCGGAGGAGGCGGTGCAGCAGGCGGAGGCGCTGCTGGAGCTGGAGGAGGCGGCGGGCATCAATGTCGGCGACGGCGACGAGGCGGCCGAGGCCGACGGCGAGCTGCTGAGCGAGGAGGAGCGCGGCTACCGGGCCTCGCTGGTGATGGGGCTGGAGGACGCGGCGGCGCAGCGGGAGGCGCTGGAGCGCGCGTTCCAGGAGGCGCTCAAGTCGGGCAAGAAGCCCAAGTGGGGCAAGGAGCAGAAGGCGGTGGAGGCGGCGCTGGACGCGGGCGACGTGGAGGCGCTGCAGGGGCTGGTGGGGCTGGAGGGCGTGGAGTGGATCGCCAGCGAGCTGCGCGCGCTGGCGGAGCGGGAGGAGGTGAGCGCGGGGGGCACGGGTTGCGGGTGCAGGGCCGGCCGCGCTTAAGCGCGGCCGCGTCCGGCGTCCCGCGCATGTGTTCGGCGGTTCTCCGCGTCAACACCGCCCCTGCCCTTGCATCCTGCCGGCGCGCCTTTCCCTCATCAGTATCACCGCCCTGCATCGCCAATCCCTTTCCAAACAACCTGCCAACATCATCCTATCTTTCTTAATCATGCATGGAACTCGCACCTGCCCGCCGTCTACCACTTCTTAACTTAACCAACGCTGAATGTAACCGCCCTGCACCACCCGCCCCGCCAGATGGAACTGCCCGCCGACGTGGACGAGGCGGGCGAGGACGAGCTGCCGGTGCTGCCGGGCGGCCTCACGCTGAGCGGGCGCTTCATGGACGCGGTGCGCGCCACCATGGCCGACCGCGCGGCGGCGGCGGTGGCGGAGGGCGTGCCGCCGGCCGAGGCGCTCAGCGACGACCTGGCGGTGCTGGACGCGGTGTTGGCTCTGGCTAACGGCTACCGGCCGCAGGGTGAGCGGGGCGGGGGCGGGGCGAGGTGGGGTGGGGTGCGGTAGTGCGCTCCGAGGGTGGGGTGGGGTGCGGGAGCGAGGGTGGAGGAGGGCCGAAGGTGGTTCCGGGCCTTGGTTGCATGTGTGACCTGGGCGCGGCGGTGGGGCAGCGCGTGACTGGGGGCGCGCTGCGCCCACCGCGCAGCCCCAGGTGGCGCGCGTAATGACACCCGCTCACTCCCCCGCCCCAAGCACCCTCCAACACACCCGCCCTCTCTTGTGCCGGCCCCCGCATCCCCCAGGCTTCGAGGGCACGTCCGTGTCGGACCTGGCCGGCGCCGACGCCGACCAGCAGGACGGCGGCGACGGCAGCGAGCTGGACCGCATGCTGCAGCAGCTGCGCCGCGACGCCTCGGACGCCCTGGCGGCGGCGGACGCGGCGGTGGGCACGCCGGCCGAGGAGCAGGCGTTCGGGCAGGCGTCGCAGGTGGTGTCGGAGCTGCTGGACGTGGCGAGCGAGGCGTACGAGGAGGCTGAGGAGGCGGCGGCGGAGGTGGAGGAGGCGATGGGCGAGTTTGAGGAGGGCGAGGAGGCCAGCCCGGAGGAGGTGGAGGCGGGCCAGGAGGCGGCGCGGCAGTTCCTGGCGGCGCTGGAGGCGCTGCGGCCAACGCCCGGGCTGCCGTTCGGCGCCGACGGCGCGACGGAGGAGGAGGCGGAGGAGGATGGCGGCGCGGCAACGGCAGTGGCGGCGCCGCCGCCGGCGCCAGCGCCGCCAAAGGCGGGGCGCAAGGGGCGGGGCACGCGGGGAACGGCGAGCTCGGAGTAATCAGGGGCTGGGAAAAGCGGACGGCGTGGTGGATTCACAGGGAAGCTCGGGATACCGGTATGGGGGGTTTGCAAGATTAAGAAGTTGGTGAGGGTGAAGGTGCTGGGTCGTGTGTAGATGCGGAGGCGGCTGGGCGACGTGTTGGGTGGTGGTGGTTGCGGTACTATCGGGCGAACTCTTTGCCCTGGTTGCCATGCCATGCCTGCAGGTTGTGGCAACAGGTGCAAGCTGTATGTGAGCTTTCCGGCCTGGGGCAGATTTGAAACTATTAGGAAGATGCCCTGTTAAATCTACGTCAATTTGCGGAGAGTTGGCGTTGCCTCCCCTGGTGCCGCTGGCCCCTGAATATGGGTCCAGAAGATGCGGAGTGCTCGAGTCACTGCCGGGCTGGCACAGGTGTGTTGTGAAACTGTGAAAGCCGGTCTCGGGCTGGTAGCGTCATCCCGCTCCCGTCCCGCCTGCCGCCGCGTATGGCCACACGGGGCAACGCCCCCCTGCATCACCAGCGGCGGCAGGGTGCGGTCCCGCACCGCGGCGCGGAACGAGATGTTGTAGGCTCCGGGCGAGCCGCGGACCTGCACGCCAGGAGAGCGCGAGTGAGTGGCGGGCGCAACGTGCAGCCACCGCTTGGCTCGGCCTCCACGGGGAATTGGAAATTACTACCCCACCCCCATCCCCTTTCGCATCCGGTCATTCCTGTAGCCTACACACCGCCAACCCTGGGCCCATCAGAGCATGTGAGGCGTAGGGAGCTACGTACGGGGGGCACACACCCCAAGCCGTTGCGAACCCAAAGCCGATGCGTGCCCACCCGGAACACCCGGCGCCACGAACGTGCATCCTCGCGGCATAGGCCAAGCTGCTCCCGCCGACCCCGCCCCCCACGCGGCACGCAAGCTAGGGTTAAAATTCCCCCCCCCTTGCAATGGCGGGTCGCTAGCAACTGCACACTACTTCCGCTGTCTATGCTTGCGTGTGCTTGCATTTGCCAGCCGCGCGGTTGCCTCGGGCAACACCCAACACAGCACGGCCTTCCAGGACCCCCAGGCGCTCGATTTTGATTGTCATCTTAATGGCTGCAAGTACCATGTGCTTGAATTGCATAGCCGGTTTACCGACCGCTGAATCGGAAAACGGTTCCATCTTGGGGGATGGCCCCATCTCCTTCGGTCGCCGCGTAGAAGTGCGGCCCGCGCCTGCTTGGTTGCTTTACTTTTAGGTACTTCTTACCCTTCCTTCGCATATCTTAAAAATGCAGCTGGCTAACGCTCCCCGCCCTGCGGCCCGCCCGGCCCGGTCGGCCGTGAAGGCCTTCGCTCAGCAGCGCACCCAGGCCAAGACCGCTGGTGAGCTCTCAGGGTTTGATTTGCTGCCGATGCGTCGGACGTGGCCTCTAGCATGCTACGGACTGCACTTCTGCGGCAAGCGCACTGATGGCCCTTGCGCGCGTTGATTCGTAGCCTCGCCAGCGCGAGGTCGGCTGCGGTCAGCCATAAGCCTCACGACTGACATAAAGTGACTCGTCCGTTGCTTTATCCGCGGAGCCCCCTGCGAAACGCCCAGCCTAGCGCACTCCCTCCAAAACGACTGGGCGAGGGCACTTGCAAGCTGGGTCGCGCAGTCAAGGCCCAGTCGCTCTTACAGCTCGAATTTGGTTCCTGATGTCTTATACGCCTCTGCTTCTTTTGCTCTGGTCAACCCTGCAGTGCCGAAGACCCTCGCGGCTGGCCTGGTGGCGAGCTCCGTCCTGCTGCAGGCGTCCGCTGCCCGCGCTGATGAGCTTGACTCCACTGTGGAGAGCGTCGTCGGCGCCGTGAAGGTGCGGCGGGCCCTGGATTGCGGCAGGTGTTGCATCAGCCGTTGATCATCAGGAACAAACAGGAGTTGCGCTTAGCGCGCTCGCTCATCTAAAACAGCCGCGAAATAGACAGCTGGGATTGCTGTTTACTGGGGGTCCTGGAGTCTCAGCGCTTGGCGCTTCGACGACATTGGGCTTCGGATGCAAGCAAACATTCCGCACCCCGCCGCCGGATGCGAGCAAAGCCAGCATTACAAGCGGCAGGGTATGCAGGGACTGCAGACGTCCCCGGCGCGAGCGCGCTTGACAGGACAGGAGCACCCGGCTGAGCCCGTCGGTTCGTCCGCGCGCAGGCCACCGGCGAGGTCGTCAAGGCCGGTATCTCCACCCTGCAGAGCGGCGTGAAGATCCTGAAGGACGTAAGTACGCTTGCATTGCGGGGCAGTTCGACGAAGGCGCCCGTGGCAAGCGTGGGGGGGAGCGGGGCAGCCGTGCGGGGGTTGAATGCGCACGGCAAGGCGTCCCCACTTCGTAATGCAGCTCCCATTCTGACAGCGCACGTTTCTGGGGATTGCTTGCTTGGGGTGCTTGCTATGGCCTACATGTCTGTCCCGAACCTGTCCGTTGCCTCACCCTGCTTCCTGCCACCCCGCATCTGTCTCCAATTTGCAGGGCTACGACGTGGCTGCCCCCATTGCCCGCGAGGTGGTTGACACCGTCGCCCCCGTGGTCGTGGAGGCTGCCAAGAAGACCGTGGAGCTGGCCTCGCCCGCCATTGAGGCCGCCGGCCCCGCCATCTCGGTGAGGCAGCGGCAGCGGGCTGGTCAGGACCCCATTGCGTAGATGAGCTCAGGATGGCTCCGAAATCGGGTCAGGGTGCTGCGACGGCCCGTCTCCTTGTGAGCAACACCTCGCCCGGTCCTCCATGCTCGACACCCGCACACGCATGGACACGCGCATATCCGCTACTGCTGCAACCGCTCCCGCAGAACACCGTGTCGGATGTGCTGGAGAGCACCGGCGTGGACCTGTCGGCGATGAGCAAGACCGCCGGCACCGTGGGCGACGTGGCGGGCAACGCCGTGTCGGTCGCCACCCCCGTGGCCCGCGGCCTGGTGGACCTGCTGTCGGCCTCCGACCCCGTGACCCTGGGCGAGTACGCCCTGGGCGCCGTGGCGCTGTACTACATCAGCCCCCTGTTCTTCGGCGCCTTCCGGTGAGGAGGCTGGCGAAGGGGTGGGGGCAGGCAGGAGATGAGGTGGTGGTCAGCAAGGTGGGGGTCGCAGATGCAGCACGTGCATGGGGCTGGTGATGGAGGGTAGGGGAGCCGGCAGGCCGCCGGCATGAGAAGGTTTAAAAAAGCTGCCTTGGGGGGACCAGCTCGGGGCACCACCAGGCAGCTGGTGAGGCGGTGAGCAGTGCAGCATACATTGTCAAGCCGGACAAAGCGCTAGGTCGGCGTGGGGAGCAGGCGCTCCGTGGGGGCGAGCGGGGGACAAGCTGCAGCGATGGGCGCGGTCGCCCCGCACAGCCGCATTGCGTGGTGTCGACATCACTATGGCGCCACGCACAGCCGCACAGGCGCGCGGGGTGCGCTGTAGCCGCCCGCTGATTGGAACCAGGTCCCGTGGCTGCCGACCTGATCGCTGAACTTCTCCGCCCTGCCCCCCACGGCATTACGCCCGCGCTGCTCGCGTTCGCAGTGGCTACGCCGGCGACATCACCGCCGCCGTGGCTCTGGACACCGTGGTCAACGACTCGAGCAGCGTGCTGATCGACGTGCGCGCCATCCGCGAGAAGGAGGCCAGCGGCGTGCCCGACGTGCCCGGCGCCGCCTCCTCCAAGCTGCTGGAGGTGGAGTTCGCCGCCCTGGAGGACAAGAAGCTGCGCAGCCAGCTGAAGAACCCCCAGGACATTGAGGCGCAGACCACCGCGCTGCAGATTGCCTCCCTGCGCCGCATCAACTCCAGCACCAAGGTGATCCTGCTGGACCGCTATGGCCCCCAGGCTGAGGCCGTGGCCCGCGAGCTGGCCAAGAAGGGCTACGGCAAGGTGTACGTGGTGACGGGCGGCTTCGACGGCCGCAGCGGCTGGATCCAGTCCAAGCTGCAGATCAAGCCCTACACCGCCACCGCGCTGACCTTCTCGGCGCCGGCCTTCGGCCGCACCGGCACCACCTCGACCCGCCGCCTGCCCGCCCCCCGCTCGTAAGCGGCTCCGCAGTGGCTCGGCGCCGGGCGGCGGCTCCTCACGGGGGGGGGGGCCGTAGGTGGGCTGAGCTGGCGGAGGCGGCAGGCTAAAGCAGCAGCAGGAGAGGAGATGGCTACCTGGAGGCGGGCTCAGCGCTCGGCCGGCTGCCAGGCGCTCGCAGCCCTCACGCAGGCGGCGGCGATGGCAGCAAACCGACAGCGGCGACCCTAAGTGGGACGCGGTCGTGGGTCCGACGGCAGCAGCCGCGGAGGCCAGGCGCCCTAGATTAGATAGGCGAGGGAGATGACAAGCAGGCTCGATTTTGGCTGAGAGGCAGTACATGTACCGTTAAATGTTCAAACTGACTGTACGCGCGCATGCGCCGCGCCTCGTGCGGGCTGGTTAAGGCCCGACGAGGCGACGTGGGCACCCCGTGGCCTGCAAGTGTGTATGTGTGGTATGATAAAGCGTGACCCCCCTGAAGATGGGCGGACAACGGAGCGCATCAAAAGATTTTGGAGCAGAGGAGCGGAACGAGAGTTGACCGTCACGGAGTCGCAAAGCTCGGGCAATGTATATCTGTAAACCCGTTGGTTGGTCGAGGTGCTGACACAAGGATGCTGGCAAGCAAGAGATTGGCATTGGATTCTTTATACCGGATAGTGGTACCACGCGGACTGGGCTCTGATTGACCCCCTGCGGCGGCACTCAGCACGCATGATGTAACCCAGCATTCAGGAGCTCCGTTAGCCTGCAAGCGCCCCTGGCTATCAACGGCAACCCGAAGAGGGTGCACCCAGATGTCACGCAGCGCATACAAGCAGGAAGTGAATCAAGGGATGGGGTGCGCGTGGGATGCAACATCTGTTCGGTTTCGCGTGTAGGAAGATGCAGCCGGCCGCTGGCGGGCTTGGAAGGTGCGCGCGTGGCCGGCGGGAAGTCATCACGGGTTGAGGTTTCGAGGCCGATGCATGCGGCGTTGATGGGGAGAGCTGCAAGTGGCCTCGGATACAGCTGCAGACTCCTTACTAGTAAGGCGGCAAAGGGGGCTGCCTTTCACCACCGCGAGTGGTGTTACAGCCGCGTGGGAGTCCGGAGTCGGCCGCTGCGCCAGTGTGAGCAGGTAGTTGTACGGAGGCCCGGCTTGGAGGCTACCTGACTGTACCTACCTGACGCACAAATGCAGGAGTTGCGTGCAGCCATGTGTCGACGAGTGTGCCCAAATCATGCCGCGGGGCCCCGGGGTCCGAGGGCCGCGCCCAGCGGGGACGGTGTGGGACTGCACGGCATCCGTGAAGTGATGACTAGGCTAGCGGTTTGGGGAAGGGTGGCGTCGGGGTAAGGGAACAGGGGGGGGTTAGGAACAAACTTTTTTGACCCCATGCCACAAAACCTCCCGGACCCCCCGACCGACCGACCGACCGACCGACCGACCGACCCCCCCTACCTTTCAGGTTTTGCAAGGTTGGTGTCAATCGACTGCTCTCGCCGAGCTCTATGTAACTCGGGCCGCCTTGGGAACACATCTTGACCGGCAGCCATGTGTTACACCCATCCATCGATGCCCCAGGCCCAACAGCCAAGCAACGGCTCGTGCCCCTATGCAAGTGGCAATACATTAATAGTGGCTCATACATCACGAGTACAGTGAGCGTGCGCCGCGGAGACTCGTGCGCGTCACTTGGAATGCCCCGACATGTACCGACATGTCGAAATGCCTCACCTCCACGGTGGGGCGCTGCATGTTTCCTGTCAACGCCTCCCCGCGTGTGCCGCCCCCTGTCCGTGTCCCTGGCTCCCTGCCTGTACTGTCCCCACGTCCTCTGGGCATGCATCCTCCGGCAATCCAGTTGCATCGTCACCATCCGCTTACTTCCACTGGGGCTCAGCCCTTTTCCGAGCTGTACAAAGTTGATACCCCCTTGCTACACGCTGCCGTACACCCGTACGGGGTACCGGTGCTTCATTCCAGAACCCGAATCGACTATTGCAGAACAGAACCCAGAACCACAGAGTGCCAACAGGGCTCGTATCTTAATGATTATAGACTTTACAGGCCCGTTTTGGCGGGTTTCTGAGCTTTCCGTTCCCCTAAAGTTCAGAATCTAGCATTGTTTTTGGGGGGTCTGGCCCCAGAAAAAAATTTAAAGCTTGACTCAAACATGAAAGTCCAGCGTAAGGGACCGGAAAGTCTGGCCCCAAGCATACCCCCCAAAATAAGATACGAGCCCTGGTGCCAAGGGACATCGTCTTGTCCTTTGCAATAATCATGCGGGGCACCAGCTTACGCCGCCCATGAGGCCATGATATGAATGCGACATTACAAAGAAGGGACAGTCCGACCAGCAAGGGTGCCCCGCACCCAGGTCAGGAGGGACCATCTCCGGCCCGAAGGGAAACCACCCTCCCCCCAGCTGGCTGCCGACCTTCCACCAACACGTGCATTAGGTCCATGTCTCAGCTGCTAACCTCGCAAGTCGAAGCCAAGCGTAAGCCCGCCAAAGCCCCACAAAGTGTAGCAAACCGTGTCTGCGCACAAAGCGCTGTCTACAGCACCAGACGCAAAACCAGGTACACCAGGCATATAGTCCGGCGACGCCCAATCGAACGCAGCACTGCTTTCTCTCGATATCTGGTGCCGAAGCACTGTCTTCCACCAAGCCCGAAGGCGCAACACAGGGCAGCGCCCCAAACAGCAAGCAAACTGGTGTGCCGGTGGCACGATCTGGTCCTAGCCCGAAGGCTCAACGCAGGGCAGCGCCCCAAACTGCAGGTCTGTGTGCCTGGGGCACGGTCTGGTCCTAGCCCGAAGGCTCAACACGGGGCATCGCCCCAAACCGCTGTCTGACAACACAACACAGGGAAGCACCCCGAACAAGCAGGCAACACCGGCAACCAACGCAAACCGACACGTGATATGCCCGTGGAGCAAACATCGTGAGCAAACACTCAAAGGGGTGCAGGCACCTCACGGTACTGGGCCCACGGTGGCGAGTGGCCTCGTCACTCAGTCCTGCAGGTCTGTTGCTTCGTACTTCATCCTGCCGCGGTCTTATTCCTGCACACAAACCAGCAAAATATTCCCGACTTCACCTGGTCGTCACACACTCCTGCCGTCCTGCCTAAGCCCCCTCCTGCCTTCAAGGATTAAACAGACGATCCCGAGTCATTGTGGCCAGCTGGTTTGGCTAGACATACAAAAACGCATTGCTTACCACAGTCCTGGCGCGGCCACGGCATCGCGACCTCTCGAACTACGAATCAGTGAATTACGCATCGGTGATACCCACATTGAAGGCAAGTGCCCTGAGCATACCGTAATGTTAGTGTCCCAGGGCCGCATCCCACCACAAGCCAGACTGTAACCGCGTAATGTCAACAACTCTGCACATGCTGCGTCAAAGCGTGAGTGTCAGGACTCGTGCACACGTCAGGCGCTACAGAATTTCAGGCCACGACTGCGCAGCCCACCTGTTGACACGTGACAGCAAACGTTCCCACCTGCCTTTAGTCTTCTGTCAGTCTTCCGGTAGTATATCTAGTGCTTCTAGTCGACAGTAGACTGCATGTGACCCGCAGCTCAACGCGCGCTCAAAAAGACAGGCAACCCTATCACCCAATCCATACACTTGTTGCAAGGCGCACGCACTCCCGCTGACATAGGATGTGGCCCGCCACTTCTCGGTTTGGCATAGCAATGTGAAGCAGCGCCAGCAGTGGTGGGACTACACATCAATGGGTGCCTGCAAGCCAGGAACAGTATCGAATGCTTGCACTTGGATACGCGAAGAATGGGCGGAGAATGCTGGTGCCATGCCAGTTATAGACGGCTTTGCGCTGGACCCGTCCCCGCCACGGTAGACGCACCCGGAGCGGCAGAAAGTATTTCCAGCAGCTTAATGAGCGGCTCTTTGTATTGGCTGTACTCCGCCGGCACCGCACACTTCTTCAGCTCCATGAGCGCTTGTGACGGCGGGCTTGTCTGATGGAACGCCCGGTTGGTCAGCCGCTGGAAGCTGTGCAGCGTGGCGTACTCGTCGAGCGACAGCCCCAGCTGCATAACCGAATCGTGCCACGCCTCGCGGAACTTCAGGTTACCGGGTGTGAGCCACCCGGCCTGCCGTGCTGTGCCCCCGCTCAGCTCTGCACGGTGCATCGACGCCAGCAAGCGCAGCACGTCTTTGGCGGTCCGCATGTTCGCCAGGCTGGGGTCCATGCGCAGCGCCTCCTGGTGCTTCTTGCTCCGCTTCGTGAGCAGGATTACGTCGTCGTCAAACAGGCTGATATGGTCCCCGTAGGGCAAAGTGACAGAACGTGACAGAGAGCCGACGGCAGCACACAAAGCATGAGCAGAGCAGCTTGCAAGCGCGGGCTCAAAGTCGAGGCGCGAGATTTTCTGGTACTGGTCGATGATTTTCTCGCCGTAAAGCGGCTCCATACGGGTGTATTACAGATGTAGTCTGGCTGTATTACAGATATAGTCTGGCTTGCGAAGCAATCGGTACATAATACAGTATGCGACCAAAACTGCACGGACTGAACACGGCAACCGGTCCGCCCCATGCAGCCACCATCGGCCCATCGCTTTTTGGGGCTCCCCCCCGAGCATTTTATTGACTTCAGGAGAACACCCTGCATCAACACCAAACTCACTACTGGCGCAAACCGCGAATGTCACATAGCCGGAACCATGTTACGCCACGCCTGCGCCTTGCACCCCACCCCGTTGCGCCCAGCCAGCGCCCACGTCCCCAGCCAGCCGCCACCGCCACCGCCACCGCCACCGCCACCGCCACCGCCACCGCCACCGCCACCGCCACCGCCACCGCCACCGCCACCGCCACCGCCACCGCCACCGCCGCCACCCTCGGCTCACGTCAGCCCCAGCAGCCGCCGGATCTGCCCCACCAGCTCCGCCTTCTTTTCCGGCCGGCTGCCCACGCTGTGCCGCGCCAGTATGGCCTCCTCCTCGGCGCTCACGCGCGACAGCAGCTCCGCCACGCGGTCGTGCACCACCTCCGCCGCCAGCGCGTTGCTCTCCTGCTGCGCCGCCATGGCCTCGCGCGCCGCCCGCAGCCGCTGCTGGCGCTCCGAGGCCAGCAGGTTCTCCAGCGTGTGGTACAGCGCCAGGTACTGGTCTTCAGCCTTGCTGCGGATGGGGGGGTGGGGGTGGCCGGGTGGGGAGGGGGCGGGGGCCGACGGGGTGTGGGTTAAGGTTGGCGGGAAAAGGCGCGGGTGGCGGGTGGCGGGAGGGGGAGGGAGACGACAGCGCCCAAGTTCCCACTGTTCGCAGGCGCACGTTGCCCTGGGCTGCCCGCGCGCGCGGTCACGCACCGCATGGCCTTCTTGTACTGCGGGAAGGCGCCGCCCCGGCCCGCGCCGCGCCGCTCCACCAGCAGCCGCTCCTTCTCCTGGCCCAGCACCTCCATGAACGCCTCCCGCAGCTCCAGCTCCGCCGCCAGCGCCCGCCGCATCGCCGCACCGCGCTGCTTGTCGTGCCTGCGCGCGGGGTGGGATGGGAGATAGTAAGGGCGTCGCGGTGGCGGGCGGGGTTTGGGGCGGAGCCATGGCTGGGTGCGGTCCAGGTTTGCGCAGGTGGGCGAGGGCCGCTGCGCAGACGCTGCACTCACCACTCGGCAGCGAGGCGCTGCAGTCGCAGCTGCTCCACGCGCTTCTCGTACTCCTGTGAGGTGGCAACGCACCGGGTTGCACATGCATGTGTCGGCAACCGGCTCAGCATTCCAGCGTGCAACCAGACACCGGACCAGCCCATGATGCCCCCCGCACCCAGCCCGCCAACATGGTGCCCTCACCATCCGCTGCTCGTGCAGCCGGTTGGCTGTGAGCCGCAGCGCTGCCTCGCGGCGGGCCCGGGCGCCCGCCAGCTTGTCCACCAGCTGCCGCCGCCGGATGTGGCGCACCAGCTCGTCGCGCACCGCCACCTGCTGCACCGCCGCGCGGGCGGCCTGCTGCTTGGGGTTCTCCTTCGCCAGGCTGCGTTCGGAGGCAGGTGGGTCGGTGTGTGGGTGCAAGTCAGGGCGGCCGAAATGTGTGCTCGGGCATTGCGCACAACCTTCTAGTACAGCTGGACATGAACACGAGCAGCATTAGTCAGGCTTAGTGCCCCGCGCGCAACACTCACTCATACAGATACTTCAAGCGGCTGGCCAGGTCGGCGCTGAGGTGCACGCCCGGCCGAACGCTGCCGTCCTGCTGCAGCGTCTGCTGCTGGGCCTGGTACCGCCGCCGCGCCCGCAGCTCCTCGCCCACATCGTCGTCTTCCTCGTCATAGAACGAGTCATCCAAGTCGCCACTGCCAAGGTCGTAGTCATCACGGCCCTGGCGGCCGCCGCCACCCGGCCCCTGGAACAGCTCCCCCCGGCCCGCCAGCAGCACCGGCGCCGGGAGCACTGCCTCATATGACGCCGCGGTGCGCTGCAGCAGCTGCCGACCGTGCTGCGCGGGCGCGGGCGGCAGCACACTGCCGGGCAGCTGCACGAATGCGCCCTCGTGGCGGCCGGTGCCGCGCGCCGTCGCCCTGGCCCCGCCCGCCTTCGTGCTGCTGCCGCTGCCGCCGCCTGCCGCGGCGGCTTTCTTGCCGGCACGCTGCTTCTGCCCGATGGCTGACACGAGCGCCAGCTCCGCGGGGCCCTGTCGCGCCGCCCGCAGCAGCCCCTTGGGCACGCGGCCCCCACCTCCGCTCATGCCGCTGGTCGTGGTGCTCCGGCTGCGGGCCGAGGCGGAGCCCGCGGAGGAGGAGCGCGGCGGGCCGCCCCGCACCGACGCCATCTCGCTGGCGGTGGTGGAGCCGCCCGCCAGCACACGCTTCGCCCGGCGCAGGAAGTCGTCGTGCTGCTGCGTCGTGGCGTCGCGCCCCTCCGGCCAGGCGCCCTTGCGCAGCGGGCGGCTGATCGGTGCGCCGCCGCCGCCGCGTGCGGCCCGGCTGCTGCCGCCGCTGGCGGCGGCGCCGGCGTGCAGGCGCGCGGCGGCGGCCCGCCGGCGGCTGGCCTGGTCCTGCGCGCCCAGGCCGTCCGCCACGTCATCATCCTGGTCGTCGCTGTAGTAGAAGTCCTCGTAGGCGTAGCCCAGGTCCTGCAGCGTGCGCTCCGCGTGGGCCACCGCCTGCTCCAGCAGCGTGGCCGTGTCCTCCGCCTCCAGCTCCGGGGGCTGCTGCTCCCAGCGCTGGTCGTAGGTCGGCAGACTGCCGGCGGCGGCTGACTTGGCCGCCGGCTGGCGGTCGCCCTGCGAGCCCTGGCGCCGCAGCCCGGGCTGCGGGCGAGGCAGCTGCAGTGGCGACTCCATGACGTCGGCCGCGCCGGCGGCGCCGAGGCCGCGCACGGACGGGATGCTGATGACGCTGCTGGAGCCGCCGCCGCTGCCCCGGGAGCTGCCGCTTCGGCGGAGGCCAGGCGGCGCGCCCCCAGCTGGTGCGCCGGCACTGGTCGTGGAGGGCACGGCGGCTGCAAGCTCCGCACGCACTGAGCTCGCGCGGCTTCGGGCCCTGGACCCTGCACGCGAAGCCGGCTTCGAAACCTCCTCTCCCTCGTCCTGCGCGCTGAGAGCATGCTCCCAGCCCTCTCGCGACGCCTCCAGAATGGGGCTCAGCGGCGGCCGCCTCCCGCCCAGTCGCTGCATCACCCGTGCGCGCCGGCTGACCTTGCCCCTGCGCGGCACAGCCGCCGCAGCCGCAGCTGCTGCAGAGGTAGAGGCAGCGCCGGCAGACGTTCGGTCCTGCTGGCGCTGGTGCTGTCGGTGCTGCTCGTACGCTTGTTGCAGCAGCGCGTGGTCATACTCTTGCTGCTCCTCCCCTTGCAGCTCATCTTCACCAAGCTCGTCTGCATCCGCGTCAGCCGCTTCCCCCTGCGCCTGCTCCGCCTCCACCTCTTCGTCCTCGTCCTCGCCGCCCTGCTCGAAGTCCTCCTCGTACTCCTCGTCCTCACCACTGCCCGAGGCGCCTGCATCCTTCGTGCCGTTCTGAGTCAGCCGCTGCTGCTCCTCCTGCTGGCCCGCCGCCTCAAGCCGCGGGGATGCCGACGGCTCCGGCGCTGGGGGATCTGCGTACCAGTGCGACCAACCGTAAACAGGATCATAAAAGCAAGGCACCCCACGCTTCCCTGACCACGAACATCCCACAGCACATGCTTGGACATGTCCCGCGGGCCGCACCCAAGCCTCCCTCATCATTCGTGCGTACCCAGCAGCGGCTTCCCCTGGCACAGCGCTGACAGCAGCTCCAGCATGTTGGATATGTCCTCCAGGTTTCCCTCCACGACGCGAGCCCCCGAGATGTGCGATAGGTCGCAACTCAACACAAGGGAAAGCACCTCCACCTGCAGGCACCGCGCCGCAGGAGCGTGGTACAAACGGAGCTCAGCGGCGTGAGCAAGGGTGCGGCATACTGGCGTAAAATGCTGGAGACTCGCCCGTTACGTTGAACGTCGTGCGACCGCGACCTCACCACACGTGTGTTGTTGTACGCACGCTCTGCTGGCGAGGTGGGGTGACGCAGGATGTCGTCCAGTCGGTGGCGCAAGAAGCCCTCGAGCGCCGCGACAAACATGCTCGTGCTGCTGCAGACCACGCGCACCTCCTCCACATTTGACACACGGGCAATCAGCCCGGCGAACAGCTGCGGCGAGATTGAAGGCGGTGTGGGGGTTGGGCAGTGTGCGGGTGGCGCAGTGCGCGCGCAGAAACACGCGTGTGGGTATTGCGGTTGGAGCTGCACAGCGCGGCTTGCAAGGCGACCTTGTAGGGCGTAACCTGATAGTTGTGGAGAAGACTGAATTCTCACCAGGACTTGGTTGCACGCCTGCACCAGCTCCTCCGCGGTGAAGCCCTCCTCGTTCACTGTAGCCATTTCTGCACCGCCAGAGTCGATCGACCAGCACTTCTCTACCAGAATGAAATGCAGCTATTCAATGTGAGGTTGAGCAGCTGGTGATTCGGTCATTCTTGCTGCGCGCAGCGCCGGTCAACCAAGTTTCGGGCACTTGTCAGCCACCGACAGCCCTGAGCACGCGTGTTCCATGCTCGCCTAATGTTTGAAGGAGGCTGTGTAGAGATACAAATGCTGCAGATTGCAAATGCAGGTTGCTTTTCGCGACTTGGCGACTTGCCATCATGTGGGGGTCCATCAAACCTATCCTCCCAGCCCAACGTTGAATACATTGCAATCCTTTCTGTCGTGTTAATTTGACCAGCTATGCAAAGGAGTCGCTCTTGTTTCGACACTTAACAGTCTTATAAACTGGCTTGACAAGTGACCTGGTCTGAATTTCTATTATTCATCACCTTGTACCTACGCGAAACCACAATTCTACACGCAGAACAACGACTCTAACGAGGTCCTGTTAGTTCCATTGTCTCCCTCCCTAGCGCCATTAGAGCGACTCGTAACAGTTCAGATGAAACACTGCTGCTAGTAACTACCTAAAGCAGCTAGCTTAGCCAGTCATGGCGTCCATCGGGTCCGCGCCCGGCGCGGACCCCTTGCGACCGTCGGCAAATGCAGCAGCGAAGAAGTAAGCCTCAAGCTTGTATCGCAATGATGGGGGGGCGATAGGGGGGCCGTCCACGGCGTGGGCGTCGCGAGCCGCGGAAGCCTGACGCCCGGCCCCACGGCGGCGACGGGTGCGCCTGTGGCCACCCCCGCCGTGTCCGCCCATGTTAAGGGCCGGCTGTGGTAACTTGATGGGTCACATGTACGTTACCTTACCACAGGTGCCTGGAGGACTTGTATGAGAAGCTGGAGACGACCGTGAAGAAGCGGCTGCGCATCAAGCTGGGCGGTGTGCAAACCGTGGACTGGGTATGTGGTGCCGGCGAGGCGTGCAGCCTTGGGGGCCGTGCTAACCGCACCGGCAGCTGGGACGAAGGGGGAAGAGTCATCTCGAGTGCGCTTGTGCCCCAGGAGCCCGGCCTTGGGCAACAAGTGCGCCGGTGCTAACCCGGCACGCATGCGCTTTGTCGTGACTGCAGAGCAAGCTGTCGGTCGCGCTCAACTCGGCGCAGCCCAAGCCGAAGCCACCCATCCTGCCCAGCAGCCGGACCTGGCGCACGGACCTGGCGGTGGAGATGAAGCCCGAGATTGTGAGTTAACGTCGGCGTGGCAGCGGCCGCCGCATTTGGACAGGAGACTGAGGGGCGGGACTTTCAGGCATACGTGCCATGTAGTGGCGCTGCGCCTGCTGCACCTGAACTAACTCACACGCACACGGTCCTACGCGGTACACACCCGCAGAAGCAGCAGCTGCGTGAGGTTTTCATCAAGTACTGCGGCTGGGGCGACAAACAGAACTTCATGTTCATCAGCCGCTCGCAGTTCATCCGGTTCGCGCGCGACATGGGCATGTGCAATGAGGAGATCGACGCGCTGGGGCTGTCGGGCCTGTTCGACAAGGTGGGGCGCAGGGGCACCTGGCGGCGGCGAGGCCTCCAGCGTACGCAGCGCCGGCACAGGGGGGGAGGTTGGAATGGATTCCTGGAGCGAGAGGCACCAGGGCAGGGCAGCGGGGGCTCACCTACCGACGGCCGGCTGGCTGTGTACCGCACTGTACCTGCACTGCCTGCTGCTTCAATCTGCGCCTGGCTCCCTCGCACACACACACACACAGATTCTACTGGGTTCACTGGACCCCGGCGCCGCCTCGCGCCTGGCCATGTCAGACTTCGTGCTGGCGGTGACGGGCCTGGGCACCAAGCTGTGCCCGTCGCCCACAGTGCAGGAGTCGTTCGAGACTGTGGTGAGCCCGAGAGGGGTGGTGGTGAATACCAGCCCGAGCTGGTAGGGGGATTTTGCACTTCCACAGTCGCCGCAGCTTGCAGAGCCGGTATAGCGCAGGCGCTATCTCGGCAAGTCCCTAACCCGGCACACTAACGAGATTCGCTCCATTATCACTGCAGGTGACTCGCTACGTGCTGCCGCGTCTGGGCCAGGCGCTGCCGGAGCCCGACCCCATCGACTCGGCGCTGCTGCACCTGGACGTGATGGGCACCCTGGAGCGGCTGCGGCCCAAGCTGGTGGTGCTGTGGGAGACGTACATGCAGCAGCAGCACCACTCGGGCACCGCCTCGGGGCACGAGTCGCCGTCGGTCGGCAACTCGATGAGCGGCGGCGAGCACCGGGTAAGGACTGAGGATGGGGCACCAGCAATAGCGGCGCAACTGGGGCTGCCGTTGGGTAGGGCTCCGCAGCTGGGCCCCAGGGCGGCGGCAAGAAGGATCCGCGTGGTAGATTGGACATGAACAGAGCACCCGGCCAAGCTTTCATAGGACGGTCACCGACTCTTCATCTGTACGGGGGCATCGCGCTTTGGGGGGGAGCGCCTGCTTCAGTGCTTCTTGCCGTGCTGACTGGCCCGGCCGCCGGCTCGTGCTCCTGGCCGCCGCCCGCCGCAGATGTCGCTGAGCACCTTCCTGCGCTTCGCCGTGGACTTTGAGATCACGGTGGTGCTGCTGAGCAAGGTGCAGCTGATCCACTCCTTCAAGCGCTCAAAGTTCGGGGCGCACGACGAGCCCATCGACTCCAACCCGCACACCCGCATCAAGCTCAACTTCCAAGGTACGGTAGCTAGCTGGGGCCCCCTCACCTCCCTCGTCTACACACAGCCCATGTGTTCAGCGCACCACCATCGCATTTTCTGTTGTCGACCCTCACGCTGCGCTCCTGCGTTGACGCAACCACAGAGTGGCTGGACTGCCTGGCGCGCTGCGCCATGCTGGCGTACGACTACAAGCCGCCGCCGGTGATCGTGCCCACGCTGGACTTCAAGGCCTGTTACCACACCAACGCCAAGCAGATGTGGCTCGCGGAGGCGGTGGCGGGCCACCACACGGGCCGCGGCGGCCTGGGCGACGACGACGAGCTGGACGAGGCCAGCGAGCTCGAGATGCCGGCGGCGGTGGACTACGCGCTGGGCAACGAGGACCGGCCACACTACGACGAGGTGGGCACTGCACTACTGCTGGGAGCAAGGAGGGATGCCGCGGGATAAGATGGGATGGGGTTGGGGCGGTGGCGTGTTTTGATTACGCGCACAGCTACAGCTGTAGCAGCGGGCGCCTTGCCATCCTACTTCCGTGCGCTGCCCTCCCTCTGCTCCGCCCCCAGCAACAGGTCATGAGCCGCGCGCCCAGCATACGCATCACCCGCAGCGCCGGCGCTGGCGGCGGCCCCAGCCCCGGGCCCGGCCCTCGCTCCCCGGGCGCGGCCTCCGTGTACGGCCGGGACCGGCTCATCTCGCGGGCCGTCAGCATCGCGCAGGGCCGCACCCGCACGCAGGAGCCGGGCGGCGCGGAGGCCATGCTCATCCACCCGGAGCCCAGCACCATGCAGCAGGACCCCAACAAGCCCGTGCACCTGCAGAACTTCACCTGCGACTGGGTGGGCAAGCCCGGCCTCACGCTCAGCGAGACGGGCCGGCTGCGGCAGCGTTCCTCCGACCCCTTCATCGCGGCCGGCATCTACCACACGCAGGTGAGCGAGAGGCGCCAAGCACATGGCCGATGTCTATTGGACCTGGCTACCGTAGTGAACACTGGACAGCCGAATTCGAAGGGCCAGCCCCACGTGGCACGCAGCATGTCTCAAGCGCTAAACGCATATATCTCCTTGCCGGCTTGCCGTGTGCCCCACCCACAGGTGGGTGTGGACCCCGCGTACGCCGCGCGCGCGGCCGAGATGGAGACGGCCCGGCTGGTGCGCGAACAGCACATGGAGGCGCTCAAGCTGCACTACCAGGCGGAGCGGCGGCAGGAGATACGCGACACCACCAAGGCCGCGGCAGCGCGGCGACAGGACCTTGAGCTGACGTCGGGGCAGGCGCTGGCGCGCGTCCTGGGCTCGCTGGGCGCCAGCAGCAGTAGCAGCATGGGCGGGAGTGGGCCTGGCGGCAGGGCGCGGTCAGGGCGGCGGTCCGTGTCGCCGCAGGAGCAGGACGCGGCGGCGGTGGCGGACGGTGTGGCGGCGATGACTGGCGCGGTGGGGCGGCGGCAAGGCTCGGGCGCCGGGCGGAGAGGCGGGCCGCCGCAGAGCATGCGGTCCGGGTCAGCGCCCAGGCTGGGCGACGCCACGGGGGGAGGGGGAGGGGCAGGCGGCACTGCTGTGCCTGGGCTGGAGGAGGTCATGGCGCGCACGGGCGGCAGGTCGGCGCTGCACGCGGCGGGCGGCGCCAGCCCGGCAAAGCACAGCCGCACACTGCTGCAGGAGCTTCACCAGGCGCTGGACGTGGACAGCAAGCTGCCGCAGCACGCCACCACGATAGCGGGGCACGGCCAGATCCGCTTCGGGTGATATGGGTGACTGCGCTCGCACCGATAGTGTGTTGGCCATGGTTATCGCATTTCGGGGTGGTGGGTGACTTGCTGACTTGGCATTGAGTGATAGGCTGGCCCAGCAGAGCGTGCCCCGAGCATGCTAACCTCGGGTTTGGAGGCTGATGTGTGTGGATACGTCCTATTGTGTGTTCCCCATTAGGCAAAGTGAGCAGCAACTGCATTACTGTTACCGGATGGTCACTGCCGAATGGTCACAGCGTTTGTTAGCTTCGTGCCGTCTGCACATACCGTGTCCGACACAAAGGCCTCCCTGGAGGCACGCCAAGCACGCGCCGCGTAGTCAAAACCACCTGAATAACTACTTGCCGTAACCTACACCTGTCCTTGGCTACACCTAGTGCCTGCTCTACCTGATGAATACTCTTGCATCTCCGTCAATACCCGCCGTTGGCCATCGCAGCTGCGCACGCAGACGCCTGACTGGCATCCACCAAGCTAAGCCACCGAACCCGATTTCTTTAACTTGGCAAGCTGCTGCCAGTTTATAGCTGCAGCCGACGCGTGCGCCCGGCACAAGCGAGCCCTGCTCCAGCCCTGACATGGGCCCTGCGCCAGCGCTACCTCGTGCCTTCGTGCTCGACACGGTTGGATACCCCACGGGGTGTCCCCCGCTCTCCAGCCCGCTCTTTGCGGCCGCCTCCGCCCGATATCCGCTTGCTAGGTGCTGATTTCCCGGTCCCTCTGAGCTGTGCGTCTGCTGCGGCCTCGGCGTGGACCTTGTTGGACCGGTGTGGCGCTGCGACCTCAAGCTCCGCGGCCGCCATAACGGACTCGTCGCCAACACCCAGCGGGCTCGCGCTATCAGCCTCACTATCCTCTAGCTGCAAGCCCGGGCTTGTCGGATCCATCTCTAGAAGTCGCCCATGCCCCCCGGCATGCCGCTTGGCCTGGTGCGTCCCGTTGCCCCTGGCCGCGGATGCCATCTGCGCCAGCTGAATTTCGTGCAGCTTGTCCAGCATCAGGTTGCTCTGGGCATTTGCGATACCCTGAACGGACGAGTAATGGAAATGCACGGTCAAATGACGGCTGGGTTCCTGCCCGCGCGGGCGGCATGCGAGGTGGACTGCTCGCTAAGACCTCGTTCAAACCAACTCGAGTGTGCCCCGCCCCAGCAAGCCCCTTGCCGATATCAACACGTATTCTACTGCTTTCTTACCTCGTAGTATCCCCAGGTGTAGCTAATGCACCCGACAGTCGTCAGTAGCAAGAGCACGATGACAGTCCGCGCGCAACCATCCTGCTCAACGAAGTTGCTAAGGCAGCCACCCTGGACGCTGCTGAACATGGTGGAGAAGAGGGACGGCCAAATGCCACAACAGCTGCTCCTCGCTCGCCGTTGCAGACGTCTCCGGGTTACAGCACTGCGAGACCAATCTACATATGGCAATAATAGCGATGGCTCAGGCGAGGGGCTCTGGGCTAGCGTCGTCGCTTCTAGTCTGAACAGACTGATCGAGCAACCTTCAGCGACAGAAGGCTTCTAATCAAAGAGTTGTTGGTGAGTCAGTTTATATTCGAGAGTGGAGAAGAGGCAGGGACGGTGTGAACACAAGTGCACAACATTCAAGCGCCTTGCGCCTATCACCGGGGGATGAGCGCCCCATCGCCAGCCCGCCTGACACGCGCCACTATGCAGCATGTGCCAACCCGCCGGCCCGCTCTCCGCAATGGTCCGTCCATTCCAAACGCCAAACCTCTCGGCATAGTTGCATTAGCTTCTTCCCCCCCCCCTTCCGTCAGCGTCTTTCTGGGCGTCCTCTGAACCTGGCGCTCCCCTGATTCAGGCATTCAACTGTCAACAGCCGTGTCACCGCTTGTTGCCCTCGGCACTGGCAGCGTGGCACAACACACAGCCCGCTCCCTTACTGCCGACATTATCTACGCCTCAGCTCTTGCCGCCCGCCCGTGCCGTGCCCCGCCCTGCCGCCGCACCCCGCTTTCCACCCCCACCAGCGCCTCCGCCTCCGCCGCTCCCTCGCGCCTTCATGGCCTGGATGCCCATCTCGAGCACCGGGTGCCCCGCCGTGTCCAGCGTCAGCTGCCGCCCCAGTGCGGCCCAGGCCTGCTCGTAGCGGCAGAAGTGCTGCAGCACCGGCAGCAGGTCGCCCAGCCCGCCGGGGCAGAACGCCTCGAGCACGGGCACGCAGCAGGTGTTGAGCTCCTTGGACTCGGTGTTGTCAATGTAGCGGATGGTGGCATCGCCGCTGGGGAGGGGGTAGCCCAACGCGGTGCCGACCTGGGCATCAGGCACGATGGTCGAGGCGGCCCGGACGGCCGCGGGGAGGCGCTTGCGCTTGCGCGGGTCGTACGGCGGCAGCGGCGGGCCGGTGGCCCAGGCGTCGCCCGGCGCGGGGGTCAGGAATGAGCGCCGGACGAGGTCGTAGCCGGGGTGCCGCGTGTTGGCCAGCACCCAGCCGCCCTGGAAGCCAGGGTGCTCTGCAGCGGCAGGCGGTGGCGGTGGGTGTGGACGGGTCACGGATGAGTAGTCCATTCCAGGGATTCGCCGAAACGCAACCATGGCCAAGTGCAGCTGAAGGGGTGAAACACTACGTTTGCTTTGGCATGACCGCGAGTAGTCGTACACAGCCGGTCCCGGCCAAAGCAAAGCGCCGTCCCATCACTTATGGTCGCACCTGGGAAATCCAAGAGCAGGCGGTGCTGGATCTTCTCCACCACGAACCCGTGCGACGCTAGGCCGAAATCCTTCGCCACCGGCAGCAGCGCCGCCTCCACCAAGCCCTGGGTGTACTCCCGCGATAGCCCATGCGCCAGCAGCGCACAGGGCTTCACGCCCAGCAGCACGAACGCCACGCTGCCGTACAGGCGCATGTGGTGCTTGTCGGCGTCGAAGTGGGCGGGGTCGCCGTCGCCCAGCAGGGTCTTGAGGGGCAGCGGCAGCGAGGCCATGTACTCCAGCTCCAGCCGCTTGAACTGCTCGATGGCCGGCCGCACCCAGGCGGGTGGCGGCGGCAGGGGCGGGTCCATCGCCGTGGCAGGTGCGGACGCGGCTGGGCTGTGCGCCTGTGCTCGGGGCGCGGGGGCGTGTGTGCGGTGCAAGTCAGGCGTGCAGGGGTCCGCGCCGGTTAGCTGCTGGCTAGTAATTACAGCGCCGCGGTGGTGCACAGCCAATGATGACGCAGCGTTAATCGCAAAATTACAAGAGAACAGACAGAAGCGCAGGACTATGCGCAACGCAGATTCTCCCGCCTCGCGCCCAACCCCGCCCTTTGGACGACCAAGAAGCCGGCAAGCTGGGGCTTGGCGCCTCTGACATGCGCCTCGCGCACCTACATGGACCGGGGCGTCGTGGCCGGCGCGAAATGCAGCGATGTGCCCTCACGAAGAGCTGCTTTTTGCCCCTACAGAGACGTCCTAATTGCTACTTTTGGTCAATAATATTCACGGCAGTGATAACGCTTGAGGGAAACCAGTGGCTTGCAGTGACAGAGGACGCGAGTGCCCGCTTTCGGTTGCGGTCCGGGCGTCGTTCGTCACTAAGTGCGAGAGGTCCAGTTTGCTGTCGTAAACATAAACATAGAGCCACAATCGTGCTCTGGCAGGCTCCTTCAAGCCCGCCATGCAGTCCGCACCTTGGCCCATCCGCACCAACTTGAACCACACCCTTGACCACACCCGCGTCGCAAACTGACATTATGCCCCTAATCCAACACGGACGACCCAGAACTCGCCACACAACCCTACACCGCGGCCTCCTTCTGCCCGGCGGCCTGCTGCAGCTGACACGCCTCCAGCGCCGCGGCGTAGTCGGCTTGGCTGAAGTAGCGGTTGAGCAGGTTGGCGAGCGCCTTGCCGCTGCCCACCTCGTCGATGCCCAGTGCGCGGCAGAAGCGCCCGCGCCGCAGCCCAGGGCCCGCAACCTGCAGAGCGCACCAGACTACATGAGACGGGCAAGAGAAAGTGGGCAGCAGGCACGGGGCTGCCCCGGGGGGCGAGTTCACCAAGCACACAAACTTTCCGTCCCCCTCTCACGCCGCCCGCTGCCCACCGCCGGACCCCTCCCCCTCCCGCCGCACCTTGGTCTTGTCGTTCCACACGCCTATCAGGCCGTCTGCCTGAAGCCCCTCCGCGGTGAACTCCGTGCGCCCCGGCCCGAAGCCCGGCCGCGCACGCCGCAGGCAGGAGCGGATGGTGTCGGCCGTGGCGTGCTCCACACCCACATTGCCCGCCTCGTGCCACCTGCGGACACAACATGGCAGGACAACATTTGGATATGATGGTCCCAACAGGTACCAAATCACGTCCGGAAAGCCAGTGCCTAGCCGTGCTCAGCCAACACCCCCATATACTCGCACCGTTCAACATCTTACCCGCGCTCCGCTTCACTCGTCGCCAGCTCCACACGCAGGAACGCGTGCCGCACGACCACCTCGCCGTCGATGCCCGCCGCTGGCGCCGCCGCCGACACCTCCTGCTTCGCCTCCACGCCTGTCACCGCTGCCGTGGCCGGCTTCAGCTGCCTGCGCGCGCCGGGGCGCAGCACCGCCGCCTCTCCCACACCGCCCACGGCTGACCCCTTTGCCGCTGCCGCCACTCCTGCTGCTCCTGCTGCGCCCGTTGCGGCCCCCGCCTTCGCCCTCGCCTTGGCTGCTGCCGCCGCCGCCTTCTCCGCCGCCACCCGCAGCTCGTCATCCAGCATGGTGCGGAAGGTGCGGCCCTGCCAGTCGGGGTCGGTGAACACCACAAGCTGGCGTGGCAGCACCCCAGCCGCCGCCAGCGTGCCCAGGTAGCGCAGCTCGGGCCGCATGGAGTCGGCCAGAGCGCCGCCGCCGCCCATCACGTACACCTGCCACCGCGCGTGGGAGGCGTGGGCGTGGTCAGGTGAGAGGTGGGCGGAAGTCGGCGCGGTGCGGTGCCGCGTGAGGCGTTGTGGTGGGGTGTCGTGGAGTGACAGCGGCGCCTCGCGGAGCAGGCTGGGTTGGGGTTGCTGGCGTCATGGAAATGAGAGGCACTCACCGGCGCCCTGACAGCTCGGTGCAGCGCCAGGCAGTCGTTGAAGCCCTCCACCACCACCAGCGCGTCCAGGCCCGGCAGCGCCTCGTCGCGGGGCGGCGCCATCAGTCGGGAGGCCAGGCCTGGGAGTAAGGAGCAGATGGTGGGAGACAACTCGGAGGGGGTGACATGAGGTAGGAAGCGGTGAAGCCGGGTAGTGGCGAACTCGCCGGAGTGCGCAGGTTGGCTGCGGATGAGCCGAGCCCTTGCGCAAAATCAGGGAAAGATAGATGACGGCCGGCTATGTGAATGCGCTGCTCATTGCGCACCTTTGAGGTTCACGCCAGGAGGTGGCGGCGGTGCAGAACCCCAGTCAAGTTGCAGCCGGGTCGTCCGCCATTTAGGAACCGCTGTGCCCGTGCCCGCAGGCCTCGCGCCTGCGGCTGACGCGCCTGCCTTGCCGCCTGCTGCACCCTGCTGCCTGCTTGGTGTATTCCGTCGAAAGTTGGAGGCACCAGAAGTGGGTTGGCCGCTTGTGTCAGGGCGTTCCGCCGGCGGGGCACGGTGGCTGGCCGCAGCAAGCGCCGGACCACTGCTGCTAGAGCCTGAGCTTCCTTGGCGCCCGTTGGAAGGCTGGGTGCCAGGCACGCCCTGAGCTTTTAGAGTTCTCCGCTGTGTATTTGCTGAGGGTGCGACTGACTCGGACCGCGAGGCGTCACTGCGCGGCCCCGCAGCGGCGTGACTCGCTTGGCGGTCCGACAGTGCTCCTGTGGGCTCCTCGGCGCCTGGCTGTCTTCCGGCAGCGCTGCGCCTGACGCGCCGTAAGGCATCATCCTGCTTTTCAGCAGAGTGTTCTGCTGCTGCCTTGCAGAGGACTTGCCCCGGCGCGGCACCAGCGCGCAGAAGATTTGTGGCCGCATGGCACTTTCCTGGTGTGCGTGCTAGGTTATAGCCTGCCGGTAATAGCTTATACAATGGCATTGTATTAATGGATTAAAATCAACTTTAGGATGCCATGTGCAATACTCGGAAGGCTTCTTCAAGTCGAACCGGTCGGCAGGTCGTCGCGGTGTTGCGTTACAGGGCTGCAATTGCAAATGCAGTATGCAGTCGGTGCCGGCGAGCGAAGTATGCTGACAAAAAACGACGTGGCGGTCAATGCAGCAGCAGGCGGCGGCGGGGAATGACCGATTTCCCATCAGCCCCATGCTTGACCCACGCCCTCGGCGTGGCGACACTCGCGGCGCCTGTGACGTGCAGACTCGCGCCTTACGCTTCACGTCACGTTGGTGGTGCCCCCTGCGCTGGGGCCCTGGGTTTACCACGCACCGCTGTGGGCGAACCCGGCGCTCTGTGAAAATGGACAGACGTTTGACGAGGCTTTTGCGGATTTGTTTGCCTTGCCGGGCCTCCTGTATGTGGGCCAGCTGGTTGTTGCGTGTGACCAGTTGGAGGAGGTGCGGGTGGCCTACCCCCGCAGGGATGGATGGGGTGCCCGGTTTGGTACGGCGATGCTGAGTTTGTATCTGAAGAAGGTGTGGCGCCCGGTGCTTGAGTGGGGGCTCCAGACGCCCCTGCCCTCCCCGTTGATCGGGCCTGCGTCGCCCCTACAGGCGGCGGAGCGCTTTGCAGCGGCGGTGGCACTGCTCCCCGCCGGGTGGGCGGCGGCGGTGCGGGCGCTCCGGCAGGCCCGTGCACGTACCGCTTCCCTGCCGGCCGCAGACGTGCAGCGGGCGGCGGCGGGGGCCGTAACGCAGGTGGCCCGGGGGCTAGGGTGGATGCAGGCGGGGGGTCCGCCGCTCTTGCTGTTGGAGTATACCGTGAAAGCGGGGACTGAGATGCAACTGACGCCGCACCTGGCCGCTTTGCGTGCGAAGCACCTCCTGTTTGTGCGGGATGCGGGGGTGTCACCCGAGGATGAGGCCTTGGCGGCCGGGGCGTTCGCCTGCACTTTGGCCCGGCTGTGGGCGCTGAAATGGGAAAACCAGAACAAGGAAGCGCTGTGGCGGGTGGCCGCTGATGCCTGCTGGGCGTTTCCCATGCACGCCAGCTCGCGGTCAAGAGGCCTTGCCGTGGCGCCGTGCCGTGCGTGTGCAGTGGACATGTGTGATGGGGACAGGCGACATTGGTTTTGGGATTGCAAGGTGGCCCGGGCGCTGCGGGAGCACATGGGCATGGCCATGGGGTTGCTTCCAGACGACGCCTTGGGGGCGTTTACGCGTGCCGAGCTGTGGCTCGTGCGTCCGCCAGGGGGTGTCGCGCCTGCAGTGTGGGATGTGGTTTGCCTTGCTGCTCTGTCTGCCATGGATGTCGGACGGCGTCGCGTGGTCACGGCTGGGGCAACCCTGCCGTCGGCGCAGGTCCTGGGTATTGGCCTGGCGGTTATCGCCGACTTTTGGGGGCATCTGCAGTCTTTTGTTAGCTTGGGAATTCGCCCGAAGGCTTGGGATGCGGTGCCCCCGCTGCATCCCTTCCTGGCGCGTGGTGTCGGTGATTGCATGGTCGTGTGTTTGCCATATGACGCGGGCTCCCCTCCTCCCTCTCCTTAAGGGGCAGGGGCGTGAGGGCTGCCCTGAATGTTTGGGGCGGTAGCGGCGGTGGGGGTGGTGCTTGCGGATGTGCTTACGCTTCGGTGCCTGGACGCTTGCGCCCTGGCTGTTGCGTTTGCCTCGTGTGACACGTAGGTACCCTGGCCGGCGGTTTTAGTGTGTGCGGTTTCGGTCGCGGACTCCTGACTGGCGGCAGCGATGCAAATGGTGGGGATCTGGCGGGCCTAGGCTTGGCTGGGACTCACTGTGCGCGGAGTCGCGCGGACTACGCTGTGGGAGGGTATGCAGCAACCCCAGGAGGGGTGGCGTCAAGTTGGTCTCCTGGCAGCATCAGATGGTCCTGGCGTCTCGCACGCTTCGGATTGTCCCCTCTTGTAGGCTCGCATTCTTACGCTTCGATGCCACGAGTCTGACACCACGGTTCGAGCCCCAAGGTTACACCGCTGGCCAGTCCACGGCTTCGCCGTCCTGGCTTCGCTGCCACCGCCGCCGGCCCTACTGCGCCCTAGTGGTGCACACGTGACCAGTCCGGTGCTTTGTCCGGGAGTCACCACCAGTGGCGCTTTCCGTCCCTCCTCCATCGTGACGGCCACCGGCAGACTCCTGTCGGCCACCAACTGCGCCTGGTCAGTACGGACGCGCACCCCTGCTCGCTCGGGCGCCACCACACCTTCCACACACAACCTGAAAGCCTTAACGTGCCCTACTGTACCCCACCCACGCTGCCCACCAACCGCGTCTCGGCAACGCCAGTTCAACATGACGCGCACGCGCGGTTTAACCACCATACCTTGTTGCGGTAGATTGGTCAGCTGGTCCTCCGTGTCCTCCGCCCCAGGGCACCAGTCCAAGTATGATGCGTGCGGCCCACTCCCCCCACCCCGGGGTCGTGCCCCCAAGCCCGCCGCTGAGGCCGATGCACACTATCGTATGCCCCACAGTCCGAGCCGCTGGGCACGCGGCCGCGCGCGCGTCATGCATGATCAGTACCGTCATCAGGTCCGGCGTCACACGACCGCTCCGCCTCCGCCTCCACTTCCACATCCACGCACACCACAGATCGCCGCGCCTCGTACCGCGTGTCTACCTGAGGATTGCCTCATGCCCATACGATGGTTAGGGCTGCCGGCTGGCCACCTTGCTCCCGGCGGAAGTCACAAGCCACCAGAGCGCCGCCGCCCTACAAACATTGCTCCCACCATGCCACCCACCATTCCTCCCATCCCGCCGGATCCACCGCCCGCGCCCCCGCCGTTTGCCGGCCCGCCCGCCCGAGGAACGGGGACGCCGGGAAGTCACCTCGTGGGCTTTCGCGCAACGGTCGCCGCTGTCGTGAGCGGCGTTTTCCCCGCGCCCGCCGCCGCGCCCGCCCCCGCCGTCAGCCTGCTGCCCACGCCCACCGCGCTGCCCGACCCCGGCTTGGACAGCGCGCTGCCGCTGCCCAGCACCGGGGACGACGCCGACGCCGGCGACGCCCTCGTCGTGATGGCCGGCAGCCGCACGCCCGACTGCGCGCCCGGCCCGCCCACGCCCGGCGCGCTGCTGAGCAGCGGCGAGCTGGGCTTGGCCACGCCGGAGGGCATGGGCGACATGCGCGAGGCCGGCCCGACCGGCTTGCCGGGGCTGCTGAGGCTGGCGGGCCCGCCCATGCCGAAGCCGGGCTTGGAGCCGGCCGGCCCGGAGGCGCTGCTAGCGGCGGAGGAGATGCGGCTGCTGGGCATGGACACACTGCCGCCCGCGCCCGGGCCGCCCACGCCGCGCATGCCGCCCAGAGGCCCGCCCGCCAGGCCGGCGCGCCCGGAGCCGTCCTCGCTTGCGCCCGCCCCCGGCCGCCGTTGCCCTGGCCCCGCGGCGCCGCCGGGGCCGAAGGCGCCGCCGGCGCGGCTGGCCATGCCGGTGCCCGAGTTGGAGGAGCGGTCGTAGCCGCCCACGGGCGTGAGCCCCCCCGGCCGCCGCTGCACGCCCGACTTGCCCGCCAGCGGCCCGGCGCCCGGCGCGCCCTTGTTCTTGGTGGGGCCCACCTGCAGGATCTCGCCCTTGACCCTGCGGCGGCGACACAATGCGGTGGCGTGATGTCAAGTGGGTTGAGGGTGTGGGCACGGGGCGACGCGCCAGCACCCAGCGCCTGACTACTTGTTTGTGTGAGACCCCCGCCCACCAGGCAAGCGCGAGCGCCCTGCAACCTGGCTCAGCCCGCGGCCGCACTGCAAGCCAACAGCACCCCTGGCCGCCCCCTGCCTCCGCCCCGCTCACTCTTTGAGGTCGTCCACCGTGAACGTGAAGTCCAGCTCCTCCTCCTCCTTGCGCCGGTCGTCCGCGTCGTTGGAGCCGGAGGCGCCCGCGCCGCCGTACGTCCCGCCCTGCCCGCCCATGCTGCCGTTCATGTCCAGCATGCCGCCGCCCGCGCCGCCCATCCGCATGGGCGTCTTCTTGAACTGCTCATTCGTGGCTCGTGCGTTCTGAGGGGCATTGAGGAGTTCGGGGCCGAGTGTTAGTGGTTGATCCTTTCTATAGTACCCTGCTTTGGCCCCCCGCCTGTGCATTCCCCTGCTGCTCGCGCTCGCTGCGTGATTGTGTGCTTGGACCCGCCACTGAGCCAGCCCATCCCAGAGGCCCGCAGCCCGCATGCCGCGGCCCGCACCTGCGACACGTCGCGGTCATTGTCGGTCATGATGTTTGACATGGCGCTGTTGAGCCGCTCCAGCAGGTCCACGTCCTCCGGCAGCCGGATGCACTGCTTGAGGCTGGGCAGCAGCCCCGTGGCGCACAGGCGCACGTTGGGCACGGGGTCGTACAGCAGCTCCAGCACCAGGTCAAAGATGTAGTCCTGAGAAGGGTGGGAGGGGGGGGGGTTTCCATGCATGATTTATTAAGAGGGAGGGTTCCATGCATGATTAATTAAGGCCAGGAGATGCTGAAGGAGGGGCACGGCCGCGGGCAGGAGGGGTGGGGAGGGATGGGGAGGGGTAAGGCGGGGCGGGTGTGCGTGTGCTGATGCGGCGCAGGGAGGTGGCGGCTCCTGGCAGAACACCAGCCCGCACGCATGGTCGCATGCCCGAGCCTGCCTGACAGGGCTCGCCCGCCGCGTGGAGCCGCGGCAGCACCAGCAGACACCCCTTGCGCTCCCCCGCACCTTGACGAAGCGCGACGAGAAGCGGCGCAGGAGGTGGGTGGCCAGGTCCACGAACGTCAGCCGCGCGGTGAAGGACTTGCCGCGGCAGAACTCCCGGATGATGCGCAGCAGCACCTCGGCGCGCTGCTTTTCCCGCCGGTTGTAGCGCAGGAAGCACACCAGCCCCTCCGCCGCCACCGGCCGCACCGCCGCCGCCGTGTCGGTCAGGTAGCGGAACGCCAGCGGCATGAAGTGCTCGTAGATCTGGTCGCTGGAGAACACCTGTGGGGGGCGGGCGTTACGGTATGTGTCGGAAATCAGAATCCAGGCCGTGCGTTTGTTACCATGGTATGCCATACTGTAGCGGCGGCGTGTCCCTCGCAGCCGCCGCGGCGCTTCCTGCTACGGCCCAGGCCTCGCCTGACGCCCCGAAATTGGTGTGCTCCAACGCAACCCAGCGACCCCTGCGCGCACCCTGCCGCCCCTGCCCGCCCTTGCCGCCCCACCTGCGGGAACATGGGGAACGCCGCCGCCAGCTGCTGCTGCAGCCGCCAGTTGCGCTTGGCGCCGCCCTCCAGCTCCAGCAGCGCCTTGGCCAGCTCGCCCATGGCCGCGTCCCGCCGCGCCTCGTCGCGTATAGACCAGTGCGCCAGGCTGGCCGTCAGGTTGGGCAGCAGCACCGCCTGCACCGCCGGCGCCTCGTCGCGCAGCAGCCGGCACAGCGGCCGCGTCAGCAGCTGCGGGCAGTCCTTGCCCACCACGCGCGCCACCTCATGGAACAGCGCCGCCAGCGTTTTCCGGACCTGCAGGGCCCCACGTTTGCACCCGGTCAGTACTCCGTGTTACGCGCCGCTCGCTCTCACTCCTGTGCATCCCAATTCAGAAAGCGCCCAGCCGTCCGGGCCGCCCCGTCGGCTGCCAACGAGCGAGCGCAGGCGCCCCCTTCCCACGCCCCCCCCGCCCCACCTCCACGTCCTGGTCCGTGGCCAGGTTGTTGAGTGTGTCCTGGAACTGCTGCGAGAACGCCGCCGCCGTGAGCGCCGTGGCCGCCCGCAGCACCGCCGGCAGCTGGCTGGCACACAGCTTGCGCAGCTCGGTGTCGGCCTTTGTGGCCAGGTGCTTGTAGCAGGAGAAGAACAGCACCGAGTCGTCGTGCTCAAAGTCCACCTTGACCTGTGTGTGCGTGCGAGGCACGGGCGGCGGCGCGGGGAATGTTGGCCGCGTCCACCCGGGCCCACCTGCCCTCACAGCCTGCGTGTGACACGCCCCCGCCCCAGTGACGCGTTCCAACCGCGCCATCCAGGCTCCGCGCAGCCTGCCTTTTACACCCCCGACCCCGACCCTTTCACAGGCACCGCCACTCCAGAGACTCAAGCCGCGCTTCCCGGCCGGCCCTGTGTGTGCCCCCAGTCCGCCCCGCCGCTCACCACCGTGACCAGAGGCCCGAACACGCGCGCCACGCAGCGCTGCATGGCGATGTCCAGCTCCAGCGGCTGCATGTGGTTGCGCATGATGGGCATCACCTGCCCCTTGCGCACTTCCGACGGCACCAGGTCCAGGATGGACGTCAGCGTGGTCAGCGAGGCCACGCGCGCCTGCGGGCACACACGTCCACGTTTCCGTCATTGATACAACGATGCGCAACAACGTGCAAGTCTGCAAGATGAACCATAAAGAAAGCGCTCCCCCCTGCCTGCCGCCGTTGCACCCCATCCCTGCACCCAACCCCATCGCCACCTCCTGCTCCCAGCTCCGGCGCCCTCCAGCCCCAGCGGCCCCCAGCTCCACGCGCCCGCCCGCCGCCCCCCCCCCCCGCGCACCTGCACCTCCTCGTCGTTGAGCAGCTCGAACAGCTCCGGCAGGATGGTCTTGGCCACCACGTCGCGGCCGGCGATGCGCGCGATGGCGCCCAGCTGGTTGCAGGAGGCGATGCGGATGTGGTGGTCCACGTCCTGGCACATGCTCAGCGCCTTCTTGAAGAACGACCGCTCAATCTCCTCCCACGTCTGCGGGGTTTGGCGGAGGTGGTGTGCGCGCACGGAGGAGGAGTGTTGTTGGCCCCCCCGACCAGAACACAGGCCCAACACGATGCCCGGTAGAACTCAGGGTTGTCACACGGTGGCCCTGTCCATGCTCCCAGGGCGCAGTGTGCGGCCCAGCCGTGCGCGGCGGCCGCCGTCCCACACTTCACTCGCCTGGCCCGCAACGCCTCGTTCCCTCAGCCCTCAACATTCCTGCCCGCCACTTTCTGGTTCCAGCCCCTTGCCCAACCCCCCTATTTAGCTTGGGATGGTATTCACAACCCCCACTTCATGCCGCGCCATCAGGCACCACCTCAAGACCCCACCGCCACGCCACGCCACGCACCAGCCGCGGCGCCAGCGCCCCGAGGATCCGCACGCAGATGGTTTTGGAGCCCACCACGCCCTCCACGTCGCCTTTGGACAGCGCCAGCGACAGCACCTCCGTCTTCAGCACCTCCTTGTCCAGCAGCGGGATCAGCTCGAACAGCGTGTTCAGCCATGCGTCTGTCTCCTGTGATTTTTTGTTCAGGTACCCGGCATGGGCCTGGTTCAGGCGTGCCTCGGGCCCATAATCCATCGGCCGTTGGCCATACCCATAATGCGTGGCGCTCTGCCCTATCTGCCCCCTGTCCCCGCGAAGCTGCAGGCCGCCAACTCCGTTCCCAGCACGCCGCCGCACCTCCTCGGACTTTTCACGGTTGATGTTCCGTGTCACAGTCGGCAGGATGCAGACCTGCAGGTCCACCGGCGAGAGCAACCGCTCCCGTGCTATCGTCGCAAACGCCTCCGCGGTCGCAATCTGGTGATGGTAGGAAACGCAACAGGTTGCGGTGTTCAGCGAGTTGAGTCCCCAACACCAGAAAACCGTGCCGGGGTGGGGTGTGTGACGGCGTGCGCCAGTGTGTGCTACCAGACCCCGCGCCTCCCTGCCTCCACGGCCCGTACGCTCCCTCCGTGCGTGTGTGACCCATCGCACTGACCCTTCTCACAAACGGTGGATGCATACAGGACACGCGCCAAGCCTGTCCTGAGCCACCACATCAACCCCACGCGCACCTGAGCATCCGAGTCCAGTCGGTTTAGCGCCGCTTTGAGCGGCTGAGAGATGGCATCAAACGCCGGTCGCCCTCTCCCCTTTAATACGGTTGGCAAGCTGCAGCGCAGAGTCACCGCATGTCACCTCTGCATTGAGTGCAGGCCCGACTAACCCCGCGGACTTACTTGGCGATGGCATGCCGCTGCTGTATAAGCTGGCCACCATTGAGATAGAGAACCGTTCGCTCGACATCGCTCAGGTGTTCGTCGACCTGCGCGGACGACGAGTCGCTGAAAACTGTGCCCTCTTGGAGTCAGAAATTTTTCCCGGCCAGGGCGCCCGCACCTCCACCAACGCACCGTAAATTTTGCAATCTCCTCTTCCGCTTTCAGCACGCTGGGGACCTCCTTGCCTCCCTCGTCGTTTGGGAGGGACAGCGGCAGCCCCCAGTCCAGCTCTCCCCACTTCATTCTTCAGCCGTTCTTAACGCTTTCTTGTTCGTGGCGTGCTCATTGTTAGTGACAACCCTCGAAAGTCGTCTTGATAGCGGCCAGAACGACGTTCAAGTCCGCCCTAAAAAATCTTGAAAGCGGGCCGTTTTAAAGTTTGAGGTAATAGAACAGTTAGAATACAACGCAAGGGAATTCGTCTAAGGACAAAAGACCCTGGGTTGAACAGCCTGGGTGCGGCATGGGCAGCCGCATGCCGGGCTGTGTCGTGCCGGACATGCTTTGACGCCGCGAGTCCCCAGACTGCAGCCATACCATATATTAGCCAAGGGGGATGCATACCCGGTCGCGGGTTAATACAACACTGACTTGTACTGTTTACACACAGTCCGGACCACACCTACCCCCGGCTCGGTGACCTACCCTGCGCACTTAGTATGAGGGATTAGCAAGCAATAAACAGACACCATGTGCCGGTTGATGGCATACGTCGGCCAGCCACAGGCAAGCACAGGAGCTTCAGCGTTGGAGCAGGGTGCCGTTGCTGTGGCCTGGCCGGGGAAAAGGGGGGGTGGGGCCGGGCCACTACAACACGCCGCACCTGACTCGTCACCGTGGGTGATTTGCAGCTGCTGGCCGACATCGTGCTCTATCCAGACCGCTCAATTATCAAGCAGGTAAGGCAGCGGCGACAACGGCGACGATGAACCGAGCGCTCGATACGTGAATGTGGCTGATGAGCTGTTTTAACCCAAATTACGCAGTCTTATGATGCTCGGGAGCGCAAAATTGACCCCACGCTCCCGTTCCACCTTGGTGAGCGTCGGGAATTGGCGACTCGGGCGCTGAAACCAAGTTCGGCTTGAAGGCTGGGCGCCTAATTCCAACAATTTTGATATGCCTGGCTGCTGTCGGTGGTTACCAGCTGTTTGTCGCGTCAGAAGAGTGTCCGTAGCGGCGCTGGCATAACCCTAGGCTGCGTGCTTGACACCCGCACGCTTACACCCGCTTACACCCGCTCGCTTACACCCCCAGCGTCCCTAGCTTCACACTCTATCATTTTCGGGCGGGATTCATCGAAAGTGAAAGAGCCTTGCTCGCCCTCACATACTGCGCCACAGGCCACGGCAACCTCAACGGCGATGGGTTCGGCATCGGTTGGTTCAACCCCGATGAGCGGCGCGTGCAGGACCCCACGCCCTGCGTGTTCACCAGCATCACACCAGCGTGGTGGGTTCGTGCGTGTGCACACCGGGGGAGCCAGACTGGGGCAGGGCGGCGCGTGCTGTTAGCAGGAGTCGGCCGTGTAGGTTGCGTGACGGGCAGGACCTCTGGCCCCACCGACGTCTGCATGGCGGAGTGGCAACGCGGCGGTGTAGAGCGGGGGGTGAATGAATTGGGCAAGGAGGCGGTGCGCGGCTCAGGTCACCAGCTCAGCCCGCTCACAGCGCTCGCCCGTTAACCGCCAATATTATCCCCCTGGCGCGCCGCGCGCGCGCATGTGCTGGCACCGACACGGCACGACACGCCCACGCCCACGCCGGCACGCCCACAGGAACAACGAGAACCTGTCGCGCCTGGCCTGCAAGATCGTGTCGCCGCTGGTGTTCGCGCACGTGCGCGCCGCGTACCCCGGCATGCCCGTCAGGTGGGCGCGGCAGCGGCGGCATGGCGCTGGCCGGAATGTGTGTTTCAGAAAGCCCGCCCAGCAAGCGCCGGACTTACTCGCGGACGCCTACACCAGCTCCATCGAGCGTCGGGTTGCCCCGAATGGCGGGAGCGTCTTTGTGTGTGTACCGTATGTGTCCGTGTGTCACACTCAGGGGCCAAGCAGGGTGGCGCGTGGCGCTGTCGCGGTCATGATCAGGTCCTGACACCCTGCTTGTGGGGGTCTCCTCCCCCGCATTCTCCCATTTCCCTGCACACGATTAACCCATCCCTGCCCGCTCGACCACTTCGCCATCCGTCCATGCAACCACCACCACCACCACCACCCCGCAGCGAGCAGAACTGCCACCCGTTCCAGTTCAGCCGCTACATGTGGATGCACAACGGAGTGGTCGGGGGCTTCGCGCAGGTACGGTGGATGGGGGTGGGCGGGAGGGTCACGTTATCCATGCAGCTCTGGCCTCGTGCGAAGGCGCGCGAAGGGTGTATCACAGCCTGGAACGCAGGCGCACGCCGGGGCCTTACAGCAATCCGCGCGCGCATGCCGACGAATGCGAACATCCACATAAGCTCCGCAAGATATGCACAACACACTCGCCCACCAGATCCGGCGCTCGCTGCTGGAGACGCTGTCGGACTGCGCCTACAACGCCGTGGCCAGCTTCCACTCCGACTCCGCCGTCAGCTTCGCGCTGTTCCTGAACCACCTGCCGGACGTGCGCAGCCAGCAGCCGCCCGACGTGCTCATCAAGGCCATGCAGGTGCGCGCCGCGCGCGTGGTGCCAGTGTTAGAGACAAGGGGAAAAACAACCGACTGTGCCTTGCAAGTGTGTGCGACACGCGGAGGTGGTTCACGGGAGTGCTGCACTGTGGCCAAAGCTAGGCCGGACACTTGCATGCGCTGTGTGCGCCTTTGACCGACCGCGGTGTGGCTGTCCTGCCTGGCGGCTGCGGCGCAGGACACCATCGCCACCATCAGCGCGGTGCAGCGCCGCCACGGCATCACCGCCACCAGCCTGCTCAACTATGTCGTCAGTGAGTGCCGCCGCCGGGACGGGCTATGCTCACATTGCTCACGCACCGTGACACGGGGCTTCGCAACGCACCGCTGCGGGGGCGGGGGGGGGGGGCGCACCAGTCGCGGCCCCCGGCCATGCCGCAGGAGTCACCACGGCTCAACCTTGCACTGCCCCCCGCACTCGCGTCCGCCGCCCCCGTTGCTGTTCGCAGGCGACGGCACCACCCTAATCGCCACGCGCTTCGTGTCGCCGGAGAGCGACGGTCCCGCCTCGCTGTACTATGCCGAGGGCGCCACCTTCGCCCGCGCCCCGCCGGCGCCGGCGCCGCAGCCCGCGCCGCAGCCGGCTCAGGGGCCGGGGCAGCCCGGCTGCACGCCGTGCAACGGCACCGCCAACAGCGGCAGCAGCATCACGCAGGAGTCGAGCTACGAGCTCAGCTTCGCGGCGCAGGGCCCCGCGGTGGTGTTCGTGGCGTCGGAGCCCATCACAGGTGCGGCCCAGGCACTGGGGTCTGGTCGGGCGGGTTGGGCCCGGCGGGGTGGGCCCGGCGGGGTACGGCCAGGCGCTCCTGTTCTGGGCTCCAGGCTGGGTCAGGGCTGCATGGTCAGGGCAAAGCGCATTGCGCTTCTCACTCCTGTGGCCAGGGCTTCCGAACCTGCACTCGCCGCCGCAACCTCACATCCGCCCGCCCATGACTCCCTGCACCCGCGCAGCCTCGGCCTCCGACTGGGTGGCTGTGCCCAAGAACACGGCGCTGGTGGTGACGCGCGAGAAGGGCGGCTTCCTCAACATCCTGCGCTGCCCGCTGGTGACGCAGCAGCCGCCGGCGCCCTCGCCTACCTCCACCTACCTCTCCCCGCTGTCGGGCGGCTGCACGCCGCCGCTGCCGCGGCGCTCCTCCGCCGGCGGCACCGGCAGCGGCATGACGGGGCTCGTCGTGACCATCCCCGGCGGCGGCGGCCTGCCGTACATCGACCCCCAGCGGGATGTGGGCCTGTGCTTGGAGGCGCTCAGTCGGGGCCTGGGGACCAAGAGCCGCGCCTTCCTGTCGCACCGCCCCACCGGCCTGGGCGTTGCGGCGGGGGCCCAGCACCAGCACCTGCACCAGCCCGGCGGGCTGCTGCCGGCGGCGCCCGAATCTCTGGCGACGCTGGACCTGCCGCCCAGCGGCGCATCCATGGGTGAGCGCGGCTCCACCGGGGCCACCGTGTGACGCTTGCCAGACTGTCTTAATCCGAATCGGTACGGACGTGCGTACTTCGGTACAAATCGATGGGCCGTATTCCTGCCCGGCCTCAAGGGGCCCCCAAATGTGCACCCCGTCTTGCCCGCAGTGTTCTCGCGTGTGAGCGCCGGCGGGGCGGAGGGCCTGCCCGCCACCGCCAGCATGGTCCAGCTGCCGCCCGCGCCCGGCACCGCCACCGCCACACCCGCGGCCTCCATGATGATGCCGTCGCGCGCCGGCAGCCAGGGCCTCGGTGAGCGCTTCCCTTGCCTGGCCTCGCCTGGCCTTGCTAGCGCCCGCTGGCCCGGTCCGTCCCGGGACCTGCCGTGTTGCCGCGCACGCACACAAGTGCACAGCACGGTGCATGATGCGTGGAGCGCTGCGCGCCGACTGACGTGCACGCTCGCCCGCGCAGAGGTGGCGCTGGCGTCCCCCGAGGCCGACACGCACGACTACATGCGCCTGGTGGGGCACACCGGGGCGGTGCTGGCGCTCACGGTGTGCCACTACACCGCCCGCCTTTACACCTCGTCAGTGGACTGCAGCGTGCGGGTGGGTGGCGCTGACGGGGTGTGGGGGCATTCGGCGGGTTGCCGGGCGTGTAAAGCGCCGCAGCGTGCTTCAGCCTGGGTCGGCATGACCTGGCGCCGGGCGCGGCCCCGGCCCCGGCCCCGGCCCCGGCCCCGGCCCATCAGCTCACTGCCTGGCCGCCTGGTGCCTCCGCTGCCTCCCGCCCGCCAGGTGTGGAGCATGCGCGACAACAGCTGCCTGCACACGCTGGTGGGGCAGCGCAAGCCCGTCACCGTCATGCGGCTGCGCGCGCACGGCCGGCTGCTGCTGGCGGCCAGCGGGCGCAAGATCCGCGTGTGGGACGCGGTGGGCTTCCGCTGCTTGCAGGTGCGGGTGCCGTGCGGCTGGCTAGCGCGTGGTTGCTCATGAGCGCATGGCGGAAAGAAGCGTGGCGTAGATATGCTCGATTACCGTAATGCCTATGGTTGAATGGATGGAATGGTGCGGACGTTGCGGGCTGACCGCGCCTTGCCTGCGGTGGGGTCGCTGTCATTCACAACCGACAGGTGATCAAGATCAGCGACTCGTGCGGCATCATCCGCTGCATGGAGGTGCTGGGCGCCCCGCAGCACCACCACCGCCACCACAGCCACGGCCATCACGCACACCCGGGGCAGCAGCCCGGGGCCAGCCAGCCGCAGCACCCACAGCACGGCCGGGCGCATGGGCACGCCAACGGCCACCACGCGGCCGGCTCCGCGGCGCAGCAGCAGCAGCAGCAGCGCGGCATGCACCACCTCTACCCGCAGCTGACCAACGCGCCTGCGCAGCCCAGCGCCGGCCGTGACGCGGCCGACGGCCGCTCAACCGCCAGCAGCGACCCCGCCGCGGCGGCCGCGGTCCTCGCCGGCACCAGCCCATCCGGCGCCCCGGCGGAGCAGGCCGCGGCCGCTGCCGCGGCGGCGAGCAGCGCGCGGAGCTCCTTCACGGGCAGCGAGGTGAGCGGGCCGCTAGGCCTGGCGATGGGCGGCGGCTACGGCTCCTTCACGGGCGGCGGCGAGGGCTACCGGTACTCGTCGGCGGGCGACGGCGGCAGCAGCAGCGTGAGCCTGGCGGAGGGCATGATGGGCAGCCTGCAGGACCTGGTGCTGGACGGCTTCGGCTCCGTCACGCCCGCCGTCATGGCCGGCAGCCTCAGCCTGCGCAACGAGGCGCTGCTGGCCGGCATTGCCACCAGCGCCGGTCGCGCCGCCGCCGCCGCCGGCAACGCCGGCAACGCCAACGGCGCCCTGGGCGTTTCTGGCGGGCCTGGCGCCACCGCGGGTGGCGGCGCGCGCGCCGCCGCCGCCGCGGCTGCGGCGGCGCTGATGGCGGCGGGCGGTGGCGCCGCCTCCGCAGCGGCGGCTGAGGGGCTGTCGCTGCTGTACGTGGGCTGCCAGGACACCACCGTCAAGGTGTTCACACTCAACGAGCCGCAGCTGCTGGCGGCGGCCGCCGCCGCCGCGGTAGAGGCGGTGAACGCCGCGGCCAACGCCGCCAGGGCCACCGCCGCCAGCAGCGCCGCCGCCTCGCGCTCCGACTCGCTCAACGCGAGCGGGCTGTCATCACCGCCGGCCAAGGCGCCGCTGCCGCCGGCCACAACGCCGCCGGCGTCGCCGTTCGCGCCGGCGGCGCGCGGCACCGGCGGGCTGGCACAGGCGCTGTCGCGGACGACCACCACGGGCGTGTCGGGGCCGCCGGCGGTGCTGCCGCCGCGCGTGATCGCGACGCCGGAGGAGGCCGAGCACGGCGTGAGCGACCTGGCGCCGCTGATGGTGACGGCGGCGGACGGCGGCGCGCACGTGGGCCCCGTCAACTGCCTGGCCGTGTGCGGCCGGTACCTGTGCTCGGGAGGAGGTGCGTGGTGGGCAGGGCGGGCGAGCGGGCGGGCGGCTCTGTCGGCATGGCGAGGTGTGTATCGGGTGCGCGCGCAAAAGCAATGCACGTCCTTGTTGTAGGCATGAGTTATGGCCGGCCGACGGGCAACCATCCGCCCGCCCGACGCGCAGGTGACGCCACGGTGCGTGTGTGGGACGCCGCCACGCTCAAGCTGGTGGCCGTGCTGCGCGGCCACCGCGGCAGCGTGCTGTGCCTGCTGGGGCTGGGGCCCAACCTGCTGCTCAGCGGCGCCCGCGACAACACCATCCGGTGAGTCAGGCGGAGGGCGGTTCGTTACGCAGTGCTGAATTGCCGCGTCACAGTGCCTGAAAAGCCCGGGTCATGGTCGCGAGCAAGCCTTCGAAAGCGCGCGAAATATCCTGCCGCCCCGCCGCCTGCCGCGCCGCCGCCGCCCACAGCGTGTGGGACCTTGAGATGGACATGCTGTGCCGCCGGACCCTGGCCGGCCACAAGGACGACGTCACCGGCCTGTCCGCCATCTCCCTGCACAAGCAACGACCCGGCTCGCTCGCCCACACGCACGGCCACGCGCACGCCCACGCGCACACGCACGGCGGGGTGGCGGGGACGCCGCCGGCCCGTGGCGGCGGCGCTCCGCCGCCGGCTGCGGCGGCGCCCAGCGGCACGCTGACGCCCGGCGGCCGCAGTGTGGCGCTGGCATCCACTGTCATCGCCTCCTCCTCCGCGGACGGCACCGTGCGGCTCTGGTGAGTGCGGACAGCGGCCGTGGGCGGGGCTTGCGCCAGGTCGCAGGTGCCGTACGGGCTGACCGGCTGCTGCATCGCGCTGCGGAGGACGCGGGTGCTCGCTAGCTGACGGGGCACACATAATTTGGCGGTTGTTGTCGATTTCCTTTGTGCTCTCTAACACAAGTTGGCTGACCCCGCGCACGCGTGCCATTTGACCAATTCTTATGTGGCGCACCCTGACAGGTCCACCGCGTGGGCCTGCCTGTGCATCCTGTCGCTGCCCTCCTCCTCGCGGCCGGTGGTGCCGGCCGCGCTGTGCGGCTGCCTCACGCCCGACATGGCCATGGCCGGCTACGGCGACGGCGAGGTGCGGCTGTGGCACATCGAGGACGTGCACGGCGCCGTGCTGCAGCGCTGCTACAACGAGGTGGCGGCGGCCGCGGAGGCGCTGCAGGCCGCCGCCTGCGGCTGCCTGGCGCACGGCGCGGCGGAGGCCGGCGGCGCCGGCACCGCGCGCGAGCAGCAGCTGGCGGCGGCGCTGGTGCAGGTGCAGCAGTTCGGAGCGGCGGGCGCCGCTGCTGCTGCAGCGGCACTGTCCGGTTGCGGTAGCGAGGTGCTGCGGCGGCGCTCGAACGCGGGCAGTTTCACCGGCGGCAACGGCGCGCCCGCAGGGTCGGCGGTTCAGGGCGCTCTTGCCCTGCTGGGCGGTGGCGTCAACACCGACAAGTCGGCGCCTCTGCCGGCCGCGCCGCCTGTGTCAGAAGACGATATGCCGTCCTTTGGCGGCGCGCCGCCGGCCGTGCCGGACCCTACAGGGGCGCCGCCGCTGGGCGCTGGCGCGCTTGCCGCCGTGCCCAAGTCGCCCATGCTGACGTCGCCGTCGCTGGCGCACCTGGTGGGCAGCCAGTCGTCCAACCGACCCGATAGCCGTGCCTCTGACGCCTCCGCCGCTTCGGGTCAGGGCACCGACCGCCACTCGTCTGTGGACTTGCTGCCGCCGACTTCGTCGGGCATGCAGCGCGCGTCCAGCGGCGGCACGAGCGGCGGCGGCGCGGCGCCGTCAGCAACGGCATGCGCAATGGCCGCGAGCGTGATGGCGGGCCCGGGCACCACCTTTGCCACGCCGCTGCCGCACGCAGGCGCCATGCCCGCCGCCGCCGTGCCCATCCACATCCACGGCCGTCGCAGCCCCCTGTCAGGCGCCAGCGCTACCAGCCTCGGCGGAGCCGTGTCCGAGGGGCCCGGCGCTGCTGTCGCCGGCTGCCCCGCCGCCGCCGCGGCGGCCGCGGCCGCTGGGGCGCCTGCGCTGCCGCCCGCCCCTGCTGCGCCGCTTCCGGTGCCGCCGCTGATGCCGTCGCTGGCCACAGGCCCCGCTGCAGCTGCGGGCACGGGCACGACCAGCGCCGCCGCTGCCGCGGTCGCGGCGGAGGCTGCGGCTGCGGCTGCGACCGCCAGCACGGCCGCGGCGCTGCTGGGCACCGCCACCAGCTACTTCACCTCCACCAGCGACCAGCAGCTGGAGGCGGCGCTGCGCGAGTTCGTGCGCATCAAGACGGTGAGCCCGGGCAGCACTGCCCGATATCCCGTGAGGATTGCCTTCGCTTGCCAACGCCTGTTGATGCGGCGGACATACGCTTTCCTGCTGGTTGCCGCCCCGCCTGCTGACCACCGCCGCCATCGCCACAGCCTCTCACGCACACCCACATACCCGCCACCGCGCGGCCGCCTCGCAGGTGAGCAGCTCGCCCAAGCTGCGCGACGACTGCCACAAGGGCGCCAAGTTCGTGGCCAAGATGCTGGAGGGGCTGGGCGCGGACGTCAAGGTGGTGCAGGTGTATGAGGACAAGAACCCGGTGGTCATCGGGCGCCTGGGCCACAACCCCGACCGCCCCACCGTCACCTTCTACGGTGCGGCATGGCCCAGCGCGGTGGCGCGCGCGCGGTGTACTGTATGTGTGTACGTGCTTGTTGTACGTATGTATGGGCAGTGTCGAGCAGAGCCGTGACCACCCACCGCAAGGAGGCGGCACCTCGTGCGGGCGCACTCACCTGGCCGCGTATGTGTGGTAGAGAGCACAAGGGAAACCGACAACAAAGACTGTGACCGCGTATGTGTGTGTGAGCGCGTCCATGACCCCGCCACGCCACAGGCCACTACGACGTGCAGCCCGCCGCGGAGCCGGACTGGGCCACCAACCCCTTCGAGCTCAACTCCGTGAACGAGTACCTGTACGGCCGCGGCGTGTCGGACAACAAGGTCGGTCCGGGGGGGCGGCAGCGGCGGGCGGTGGCGGTCCGTTGGGTGCTTTCACACCTGCCACCTCCTGCACAGTGCACACCCGCACACGTCTATACTTTCTTATGCTCTAAGCTCATATGTACACCATGTAAACCATTCATACGCACGCGCTTTATTCCTTGTGCCCGTCTTCACCACACACACGCGCGCGCGCAGGGCCCCATCCTGGCCTTCATCTTCGCGGTGCGCGAGCTCATGAACGCCGCCGCCGAGGCGGGCGCGCCGGGCGGCACGCTGCTGCCCGTCAACGTGGCGTTCGTGTTCGAGGGCGAGGAGGAGAACGGCAGCCGCGGCTTCGCGCAGGCCATCACGCAGAACCTGCGCTGGTTCGAGGGCACGCAGCTGATCATCATCTCCAACACGCTGTGGGTGGGCGAGAACGTGCCCTGCCTCACCTACGGCATGCGCGGCATGCTGAGCCTCACCGTGCAGGTGCGCGGTCGGGAGGGCGGGCAGGGCGCCGCATGGGGCCGCGGCGGCATGCACACACGCAGACGCACCGGGCTGCAGTGCGCGCCGACCACCGTACAGCAGTGCTGTCTGGATCCTTACTTAGCAGCCGGTGATGGCGGCAACGTCGTGTGGTGCGCAGATCACGGGCCCGGAGCGCGACCTGCATAGCGGCAACGACGGCGGCGTGTTCGCGGAGCCCATGGTGGACCTGCTGCGCGTCATGGCCACCATGGTGGGCTCAGGCGGCCGGGTGCAGGTGAGCGGGGCGTGGGGGCGCGGGCGGGGATGGGGTTTGGGTGGAGTTTGGGTGGGTCTGGGTCGGGCAGGAGGGCTGGCCAGGGCAGGGCAGGGCAGGGCAGGGCAGGTCCTTGCGAGATGCTCCAGGCGCGTGTGCGCTGTCCTCGTTGTGGCGAATCCGCCGTGCCGGTCGTGGGGTCCGCCCAACCCCGCCCTTCCCCCCCCCCTCCACTGGCGCAAAGCCCCAAACGTCCACCAACTGTTCTGCACATACCCACAACTCGCCCGCTCCCTCACGCAAACCGACATTACACGCATTCTCGCTGAGCCCTGCCACTGCCACCAAGCACCCGCGTCGTGTCGTCGTGCGGTTGACGCGCACGGCACTGAACACGTCATTACCACTGCCCCATATGACCTACTGCCAGAGCCCCTGCACTTCTTCTGGGACGCGGGCTCCCATTACCGATGCCACCGCCCCCACCGACCCCCTGATGAGCTCCTGGTTATGGTCCACGTGGCACTGCATGAATTTGCCGGAAAACAGGGCACCCGATGCGCTAACGATGCTGCCGCCCATCTCCCCTGGGCGGATGCAGTCTATGCCAAAATCAAAGCGTACATCCTCGCAAACCCTGCCCCCACCCATTTCGAGTGGCCCATCTACACTAACCAGCACCGCCGGCAGCTCACGCAATTCCTGGGCGATCGCTATGTGGTATCCGTCACGGACAAAAGTGCCGCCACCCTGCAGCTCATCTGCAAAAAGCACTACGTGCAGTCCCTGGTTGCTGACCTGCAGTCCCCCAGCGCCGCGTACTACGCTCCCATTGCAACCGCGGGTGGGGATGCGGGTGCTGCCCGCGCCACGCACTACGCTGCCCTCAACCAAGAACTCACCACTCACCTCCCCAAACAAGCCGCAAACGGTCTCCTCTACTCCCCCTCCGCGCCCGACGCTTACTATGCTGGCACCGTCAAAATGCACAAAAACCCCGTGTCCATGCGCTTCCTCGCTTGCTCGCATAAGTGCCCATCCGTTCACATTTCCCTCGTGGTCACGGCCATCCTGCGCACTGTGGCTGCCACCTTTCAGCGGGTGTGGGCACACGACCTGCCCCAATTTCCCATGTGGATGTGCGACCAATCCGCGGCCGTTATTTCCATGCTCCACCGTTTCAACGCCCAACAATACCCGCCCGCGCCCCCACCCGGTCAGCCTGGCCCGTCCAACCCCGCCGCCGTCCCCCTCCCTACCGAACACTCCCCGCCGCCGCCATACGCCCCGCCTGCTGCCTATGACTTTACCCGTCTCTATACCAACCTGCCCCATAGTCTTATCCTGGATGCCATTCACAATGTGGCTGACAAATGCTTCCATTTCCAGGGCCACAACCAAGCGCACTTCCAGGTTTCTGTCTGCCCGCCCAACCCCCGTTCTGAAGACGCCAAACCCACCGCCTTCGCATGTTGGCAAACCGGGCCGGGACCAAAGCGCGCCAAAGCCAACTCCCGCTCCGATCGTGGCACATATCACTATGCCATATCCGTCCAACAGTTCATGGCGCTGCTGTCCACCCTCCTGCGTGCAACCACCATCCGTTTTGGCCCCTTGGCAGTCCTACAAATGTGCGGCATCCCCATGGGTATCCCACCCGCCCCTTTCATTGCCAACCTGTTTCTGGCGTGGTATGAATACCAGTTCCTGCGGCAGTACCCCACGCGCGGCCCCATCACGCCCCTCGAATGGCAGCAGCGGCAAATTCTTACCGCCTTTACTTGGACCAAACGTTTCCTGGATGACCTGGGTGCCCTACGCAACGCCTGGCTTGCACAGCTTCTCTTCATGCGCCCCAATGCCCCGTTCTATGGCCTGTGCGGCATTTACCCTGACGTGCTGCAAATTCCTGCCCAAACCCACGATGTGCCCGAGGGACACCTCCCCTTCCTGGACATTCTGCTGGTCGGCCAAAACCGCGGGGGTTTCGCGGCGTTCACTACCCACCTCTACGATAAACGGTGCCAAACTGCGTTTGCCAATGTGCGCCTCACCCCCTTCGTACACATCACCTCGTGCGTCAACGAAAGCACCAAACGCAATATTTTCATCAGCCAGTTCCGCCGCTTGCAGCGCATTATCATGGACCCCGAAAACTTCATCACCCAAGTTGCCCTGGTCATGCTTGCTTTGTCCCGGCAACGCTACCCCTGCCGGCAACTGTACCAAAAGCTGCAGGGGCAGGTGGACCGCTGGCCACAGCTCTTTGGACTCCAGCGGCGCGCCGGGTTGGACCTGTACGCCCGCATTGCTGAGTACTTTGCTACCCTCTGCCGTCCCGTGCCTCCCCCGCCCCTGCCCCGCCTGCCTGCCTGAACCGCCCCACGCGCCGTCTGGGGGCTCGCATGCTCTGCCCCCAGCGGTGGCGTGGTGGTGGGAGCTCCGCGGAGCCCCGCCACGCCCCTAGCCTCGCACCCCACCCCATCCCCTGTGCATTCGTGTGCCCATGCATCGCCGTGCCCTTAGTACCCTGCGACCGCGTCCGGCCCGCCCTTAACCTGCTTTATTAGCCATACTATTAGGAGCACTATGCATGGGGTGTTGTATGGGGTCTTTGTTCCTATGCGCGCCACGCCTAACCGCGCCTGCTTCCTCGCATTGCTTTGCATGTGCGGCCGGTCCCTGCGTGGCGTCTGCGCGCCTGTGCGCGTAGGTGAGTCCTCCCGGGTTTAGGAAAGGCGTGCAGCCTCAAACGTTCGCGGCACAAGCACGAGACTTTCGGACACACAACAAACAACAAAGACTGCTGCCTACGCGCACACGCGCCTACTACTTCCTCACTGCGTTTTTTATACCAAGTAGATTTAGATATAGCCAACACCAAGAGGGACACCGCGGCGGGCTCTGGCGCCGGACAAGAGGAAGCACCGACGGTCATCGGTACGGACGCCTCCACGCCTGCTGTCTACGCCACTACACTTCTTTGTACCATCTTTGCAACCCCCCCGCCCGCCCCGCCCCTGCAGGTCCCGGGCTTCTACGAGGACGTGGAGCCCGACCTCATTGAGCTGGCCTGGACCTCGCTGGAGCACAGCGAGGAGTTCTCACTGGAGGGGTACCAGGTGGGGCGCGGGGGGGGAGCTGGAGGGGGCGGGGCGGGGATGGCTGGAAATGGGGGGCGGGAAGTGGGGGCGCTCAGGGGCCGCGGATGGGCGGGGCGCGGCCCCCAAACAGGGCAGGGCACCAGCAACGCCAAGGTTGGCTCGGCAGTGCAGGAGCCGCTGCGCACCGGCGCGGGCCGACGCCGCAGTCCACACTTTCCGGTACTCCCATGAGCTCCGATCACGCCGGGTGCACGCCCCCCCCCCGGCGCCCACAGGCGGCGCTGGGTGTGCCGTCGCTCACGGCGCCGCCGCACAAGCGCGACCTGCTGGTCACGCGCTGGTGCCGGCCCAGCCTGTCGGTGGTGGACATGCGGCCGGGCGCGGCGCACGCGGCCGAGCCCGCCACCACCTCCTACCGCTTCGGCCCCACCCGCTTCAGCGTCATCCCCAAGGCCGCCCAGGGCAAGGTGTCGGTGCGCTTCGTGCCCAACCAGGACGCCGACACGCTGGTGGAGAAGCTCAGGTGCGGCGGCGGCGGTGGCGACGGGGGGGGGCTGAAATAAGGGGCCAGCCGGCGTGCTCCGTCGCGGCGATGCTGCGGCTCCTGCTTCTCCAGCCTCTCCACACGTCGCTCGTGACTCTGCATCAGCAATGACAGCACGCCGCGCTGTCCTCGTGACCCCTCCCCCGCCTCCTGCTCCTGCTCTGCCGCCCGCCCGGCCCCCGCAGGCAGCACGTGCACAAGTCCTTTGCGGCGCTGGGCAGCAGCAACTGCATCGACCTGCACGTGGAGGCGCGCGGCAACTGGTGGGAGGTGCGGCGGCAGGGCAGCCCCTGGCTGGACATGGCGGAGAAGGCCATCGCCAAGGAGTGGGGCGTGCACCCGCTGTACGTGCGAGAGGGTGAGCGGGGTGGGGCGGGGCGGAGGGGGGAGGGCCGTCGGAGGACGCCCACGCGGAGGGCACAGCTGCAGCGGGCCCGACGGGCGGCGCTGGTGGTTGGCGGGACCCGGCATACCGCACATGCGCCCTCCTACGTGGACGGGGGGACACTGCGCCGCGCTGCCCCCGCGCGCCTTCACCCCATGCCCATCCCCATCCCTGTCGCCATCCCCATCCCCGTCCCTGCCCCCACCCCTGTGCCCGCCCCTCCGACCCCCACCCTACCTGTCCACATCAGGCGGCACCATGCCCGTGGCCTCACACCTGGAGCGGCTGCTGTGCGCGCCCGCCATCATGATCCCCATGGGCCAGTCCTCGGACAACTGCCACCTGGCCAATGAGCGCATCCGCCGCACCAACCTGTTCAAGGGCAAGAACGTCATCCGCAGGCTGCTGGAGGAGATTGGCGCCATGGGCGGCAGTGGTGGAGCTGGTTGCGCCGGGGGCGCCGGAATGGCGGCGGGGGGAGCGGCGTCGCCGTGCGGGGGCGCGGGGGCGGCGCCAGTGGCGGCCGGGGAGGCGGCGGTGGGCAGCCGGGGGGGTGGGCCGGAGGCGTCGTTGGGGTCGATGGCGACGGCAGCGGCGGCGGGGGTGGTAGACAACGGCGAGACCTGGGGTGCGCCCACGGCGTGTGCCGGCCTGGATGAGTGAGCTTGGGGCATGCGGCGGCCGCAGTGCGTGAGCGTGGGGTGTCCGGTTGGGTGGTTGGGGTGGTCGAATTCGCCCAGCGGCTGGCTCGCTCCGGTGTGCGCATGCGAGTGCACAGTGCCGGGCACGCATGTGGGTGGCGCATTTCGCAATGTGCGTGCAATGTGTGAGAGAGAGCTTCTCATGGCGTGAGCGTTACATGACTGATTGGCTGCACAATATACTACACGATGTTGGTACATGCCTAGAGGATTGAGGGAGGATTCGCTGCTGGTCGGTTGTCTGAGGCTGGTGTGCTTGTGGTCGAATAACTGGATGCGAATGGGCACATGGCTAGCGGTGCCTGTACATACTTGCCCCGGCTACGTCCGGGAGATGTATGGGGTAGACGCTTGCGGCCTCAGACTTGAGGTGGAAACCACCTTTCTTTCGGACACGGCATGATGGTGGTACATAGGCATGCCTGCACTGCAAAGACAGCGAACGAGTAGGGTCGGTGTATGCAGGGGGCAGGACGTCTGGGTGTGCACAAAGAATGCAGTCGGACTTGCGCGTAGCATTTGGGAGATGTGTATGGGGCCAATGGCACCGTAATAGGTGGGCAGGCATCGGGCAGATCTGCCGCGGGGAGGCTATGCGCTGCAGCAAGGCAGGAAGCGGCGGCGTGTGAGCTGCTGAAGGGCGGGGTACGGGCAGTGTTCGCGAAGCGAGCTCCAGTCCAGCTGTGCCAAGAGTCCCAGGTGGCGCTCGAGTACCGGTATATGGCATATGCTCGCCCATTACGTGCTCCTAATCTGGCGTTTATCGTAGTTGCTCTCCTGGCAGCATCGCTTCGGCCTGTAAGCTCGCATTGTTATGCTCAAGTCCTGCTGGAGTCTTCCATTGTCGCTTTCACAGCCCTCTGCCCAAGGAGAAGCATCGATGCTGCACGCGCAGTACAGCTTACAATACCAGCAGCGGTGCACATGTGCACCCGCCAGTCTCTCTTAATCCGCGCAACCAACGTGGTTGCATTGTCGTAACGCCCCCAGCCAGGGCCGTAACGCCCCCAGCCAGGGCTTCCCCTGGGCGCCCCTGCCCGTACGCGTGAGCGAGCATGCCTTTCGTACCACAGGCGTGATCTCGATTGGGGTGTGACGCGGGTGCCCGGAGAAGCCTGCCAGTGCTGCCACTTTGCGGCTGGAGAGTGGAGATGCAGGCGAAGCTCGAAACAACCAATCAAAGATGCTGACACGCGTGCAGCGTAAGCAACAGTGTGCGAGACCGACAGACCGTGGAACCCTGCAATCCCCAACCCCTGAACACGCGTGTCCAAAAGAACGACCAGCAACCAGGGCCCATCCGCGACATCAGGTCGAGAGACGGCTGCAAGCCGCTCTCGCCCAGCCTTTATCCTCAGCGACAGCGTCCGTACCGGGCGCGCCCATGCAACCCCATGTCAACCGGCACAAACTCCAGACACCCGCCGCTTCCCCCAACACTCCAACTTCATCTGTGGACACGATGTGCACGTCCCATATTTGTCGCGCCCACCTTGAGGGGAAAGCCACCTTTTGGTCCTCATGAAAGAACAGAGGTTCCCAACGTTGCAATCCAGTCCTCAACAATCTTCACGTCCTCAATAATAATCCTCGAGTCCTCCACAAATGGACAGGCAACCAGAGTCAGGGACATTGCGACAACAGCGCAATCCAGAGTGCGGCCATTGTACCCAAGAAGCCGTCTTCCCTTTGCAGACCCTCACGCAACCTCCCCAACGCACACGCCAACCTCTCAAAGCCAGGCTCTGAGACCCTCCGTTTCCATCCAGTCAAAATCCTTGACCCGCACATCCACCACAATCTCTGCGCCCTGGCGGGGCCCCTCCTTAAGCCGCAGATTGGGAATGGTGGTAGCGCGCAGGTCGTCCACCGCCGCCGAGCACACGTCCGCCAACTCCGTCGCTTGCCTGACATCATGGTGTGAGAAGGCGTCTGGGTCGCCGTCCTCCTCATCCTCGTACACGTCCATCAGCAATAGCTGTAGCCGCGTGAGACGTGGACATGCCCACAGCAGCCAATCCAGAAGCCAACCCACAAGCTCGTACGACTCCTCCCAAGCCCAACCCTCCCCTTCGGTCACATATTCTAACCAGTCGTCCCACGTGCGGCTTATGCCGGGATGCAGCACCAGCGTGCGCAGCTCGGCTAGGCCACACAGCGGCTGCAGCACTTCATGGGGCTCCGTTGTCAGCACGCATTCCAGCTCCAGGTACTGCATGCAGCAGGAGGGCGGGGTAGGCCACGAGCGAAGGGGCGGCACTCTCGTCACTGGGCCGTCGTGCGCGGCGATCACAGGCCTCGAGCACTCGATGGCGCCTTGCAGTCTCACTCACTAGCACGCACTTCGCTCACAAGCTAGCAGGGAGGTTGCAGACCTGCGGTGCACTGCGACAAGCCCACCATGCCCGTCTACCTGCAGCTGCGGGAGCTCCTCCACCAGGGCTTGGACGTCGCATTCACTCAGGGCTAACACGTTGAGGTGGAGCCGCTGCAGGGGCATGGCCGCCGCCGCCTCCGGTTCACCCGCCGCCACCGATTCCCCGCCCTCCCCAGCCGGTGGCGGCGGCGCGCTCTTTACCCGCAGCCGCCCAAGCGCCTGGAACACGCGCCGCCACGACCAGTCCTCCTGGCCCGCCTCGTCACTGCTGGCCGGCTACACCCAGTCCATAAACAGCTCGAGCGGCCGGCGCCAGTCGAGGTCACGGATGGCCATCTCCCGATCTGTCGGCGACCCCGCGTAGCACCCGCTCTGGGCCAGTACCTCCAGCGCACCTAGCATCTGGCACGTGCAAACCTGCATGGAGGTACACTTCATTGGCTAAGTCGTGGAGTTGGGCACGCATGCATGAAGGCTCCACAGTCGCTGGTTGTCTTTTTTGTGCTCTCTAACAGCAAGAAGGCTCCGCGAGTGCGCCGCGCATGCCACAGGTCCGCATAGTCCACATAGTCCGCACCCCTGCACTGTCTGCACCAATTGCGCCCAAGCCCCGCACCTTGTTATCCTCCTGCGCCTCGCCATCAACTGGCTGCGGAGAGCAGTCCTTATCGTACAGCTCATGCAGGTGCAGCTGCGTCAGGCTGCGCGGCAGCGCCAGTGCGCTCAGCACCGCCGCGCGGATGCGCCACAGCCCCAGCCGCTGCAGGTTGGGCGGCAGCGGCAGGCTGCCCGGCTGCAGCGATGCTGGTGCGGCAGTCAAGGCCGAGGCGGCGCCGCCACGACCGCAGCCGGCCTCTGCCGCGTCTGGGACCACAATGCTGTAGAGCATCAGGTCCTTGAGCCCGGGAATCTCCGAGATCTGATGGAGAGAGGCAAGGCACGGACCACATCAGCGTGTTAGGCTGGAACCGTTCTTTGGCACACCGACAAATAGGGCATGCGCTACACACCATCGCGTCATGGGCCACATCGGGTGAGCGACCCTTCCCCAGCAGTGGCCCGCACTACCCCCTCACGCATTCACGCACCACGCGCAGGTCCTCAGGGCCGGGCTTGGACGACAGCAGGTGCAGCACCGTCAGCGCGGGTCGCGGCCCCAGCCAGCGGGAGAGGGCCGCGCCAAGCACGTCCCCGGGCGGGTCTGCATCCACCAGCCGCAGCCGGCGGAGGCGCTGCAGGCCGCCGGCTGGGATCACGTGCCGGCCCTCAGCCGCATCAGCCGCCGACGCAAGCTCCGTAGGCTGGTTGGGTTGACGGCGCGGTGGAAACTGCAGCTCCAGCGAAGTCAGTGAGCCAAGCGCGGTAAGCACGGACATGAGGTCAACAAGCAGCGGCCGGCTGGGACGAGCTCGGTCGGTGGAGACGCCGAACGGGGCCTGCCAGTCCAGGCTGAAGCTCTCCAGGCGCGTGCACTGCGCCAGCGGCGCCGATAGCTGACATGGATCATAGTCCGTTAGCTGCAGGTGCTGGAGGGAAGGCGCGGCGTGGCGCAGGAGCGCGGGCACGCCGACCGCTGGGCGGCGGGCACTGCTGCCACTGCCGGCATCAGCACCGGCCTCGTCGCCGCCAGCCGCCAGCCTGACGAAGCGGCCGCTCACTCCATTCTCCCGGCGCAGGTCGTATCCTCGCAGCTGCAGGCTGCTGAGCTGCGGCGTGCAGGCGACCATGGCGGCCAGCACAGCGGCGTTCAGCGGCACGGCCTCCAGGTTGAGGCGGATCAGCGCGGCGGCTGAAGCGGACGGGCCGCCGCGGCGCAGCGCAGTGAAGAGACGCACGCTGCAGGAAAGGCACAGCAGCAGATAAAAATACTGCGGTATGAGGATGGGAGAAGAAAAGGATGTATGTGGGGGGCGGCGAAGGCACAAGGCGGGGCCGGTGAGAACCGGGGCCCAAGACTCACGCGTGGTTTCCCAGCTCCCCGCTCTCCTCTTCCGGCCGCGGACGCAGTAGCAGCTCGCGTGGCCGTGCGCCCCGGGACACGACCCCCGCCACGTAGCTAGCCTGCTCCGCTCGAGGCATTGGAGAACGCTCGCGTTGGGCGTCCCAGGGGCTCGCGCGGTCCTCGAAGTTGACGCTGGGGCCGAGGTGCCGTCCAGGCCAGCCCGAGTCCAGCTCCAGACGGCTGACCTGACGGTCCGCGAGGCACAGCCCCACCTTGCAGCTCAGACGCAGCGCTGCTTTGTCCGCTGAAGGTAGTTGGCGCCAAAGCAATTCGAGCACCTGCCAGAAGGGCGTTTGCTGGGCTTGGCGGCGAGCTGCTGCCCGCGTGCGTCCCGCTAGCATTGGATATGACTTGAATTCCTCCGCCAGCACAAATAGCCCAGATTGACGCGGTTTGTTTTGCAAAAGGGTTTCCGGTTCGATTTCGGGTTCGAGCCTGGTCGTTATGGTCAGCAAGACTGAAAGTTTTACAATAAGAGTCCTGAAGTGCACCAGTGGCAGGTACGCATTGTTCAGCGCGGTTGAGGGATTTGCATCGTGCGGCGCGTGCGTTGCGGCACGAACCGCAACGATCGCTGTCTTTCCCCCATTTAGTGCGGGCCAGTGCGAGCCCCCAAAGCCTCCACTGACAGCTCCTGCTTCATGGAGTGGGCCTGCCCCTCTGAGTTGGCCAGGTTCATGCGGCACGAGGATATGGCCGCCCAGGCATGGCCCAGAGTCACCGTGTTACCGGCCATCTCGTGCACACAACCCCTGGTGCACACGCAGAGCACCCGCCAGCCTTGCCTGTTGGCTGGGTCCGCACCTGAGGTTGGAGATCTTGGTGGACGCGCGTGGGATGGGGGCAGAGTTCTGGTGGCAGGAGAACCAGGCGGCGAGGGAATCACAGCGGCAATCGCCACGTTCTGGCTCAGTCAAATGCCTCGCCCCGACTCGCATCAAAGGGACCCCTGACAACTGGCAAATGATTTGTTCATTTAGGCGAAAAAGGCTCCATCGAGCTGTTAGATCCAGCGCATGAACGGCACCATGAATTCCTGCATAAATCCTGAATAAAAATGCGTCGCCCTTGTATACCGTCAAAGTGCTGATTTTCAGCATATCGGGACCGCCCCTGCAGCTCACGAGGCACAACGACGACGACGATTGATATGCACCGACGCTGTCTCGCGCCAAGGCAGCATGGCAGCAATGTAAGAAGTAGCACCCCAGCGGTTCCGAGCGGCCGGCTGCTGCCGGTCGCGGGTGCCGGTCGCAAAGCGCAGCTTCGGAACCGTGGACCGCCTTCGCCGGCCCCTCGCAGCCCACAACCAGAGCCCGCTCCCACGCCCACGGCCTCAACGGCTTCTGCGGCCGACGACGAAGAGCAGCCGCAATACCAACGGCCGGATGTCAGGACTCAGGTGGAGAACTTCACACTCAAGCAGATTATCAGCGACATAACAGCGGGCGAAATCAACCTTGAGCCGGAGTGAGTGACACGGCGCCAATTCTGGGCTTCGCACACACGGGCGGTTGCAGTGGCGTGTGGGACTTGCACCAGGGTCACGGGGATGAACCGCAGCAGAGAACCCAAATGAGGCTATCCGGAGTCCGGGATGGAGCCCAACTGATTCTGCGGGTTTGGGGTTCATCCCATCCTGTGCCCGCTAGTGCGAGGAGTATCCCGTTACTACTTGACCGCCGGTGGTGCCTGTTGCTTGGGTGCCTGTCAACGTAGATACCAGCGTGATTTCGTGTGGGACGCCAAGACTTGCTCTGGCTTCGTGCGTACCGTGTACAAAGGGCTGGAGACGCCGCCGCTGACGTTCCACAGGTGTGCAGGCGCCGACCAGATGCGGCCAGGCACGATATGCAAGCGCAGAGCTCTCGTGTATTCATGTTTACGGGCGCACGCCCCACCTGCACGTCGCATGCCACCGCCTCCCTCCCCTTGGATTAGCTCGGGGTGGTAGCCGCAACCCTTACACACACCCCTCCCTTGGCAAAACAAACAACGCCACTGCGCAGGCGCGATGACCCGAAGCGCGGCGTGGTGCGGGACGTGGTGGACGGGAAGCAGCGGCTTGCGACACTGTACACCTTCATAAGCGGTGTGGCGTGCGTGCGTGCGTGGGGGGAGGAGTAGCTCATTTTAGAACCCAACGCAATCGACCGAGTGAACCCAAACCAACCATTGCGGGGCGGACCGCAACGTGGTCGCAGCTTATATGAGGCTGGGTTCTACCCCACCGGTGCACCCGACACGTGGGCCCCGAGCCGCTGACGTCGGTGGGCTGGGTGCGCGCCCCCTACCTGCCGCGGCGCTCCCGCATCGCCCCGCACACCCGCTCCCGCTCCCGCTCCCGCACCCCGGCGCAGGCAACCAGCAGCGCTTCCCCAAGGCTCCCACGGTGCTGGACCTGAAGGACGACGACATGAGCGAGTTCCTGGACGGCAGGTCCTTCCAGCACCTGTCCAAGTTCGACAAGTCGTACATGAACAACGTGTCCTTCACGGTGCGTGGCCAATGGCGAGAGGCATGGGAGGGGGGGGGCGTGTGGCCACTGGCCCGCCAAGGGGCAGCGTGACTGCCGGCGTACGTGTATGTGTGTCATGGCGATGGCGCGGAAGGACTTTGACGAAGTCGCCCGCACGCGTGCCCGTTCAAGCTCCTGCATTCACGCGCTGCGCAGGTGCGCACCATCCCGGCCAGCGCCAGCCTCGACTACGGTCAGTGTGTGCCTCGGGAGTACTTGAGGCTGTCCCCCGCAGGCCTCGACCATGATCCGTGGCCTGGTGATGGGCTTTTTGGGTTGATGGCTATGGGCGCACGCAGTTTTCGATGACGCCCGCAGAGCCTCGCCTAATGTATGCACGCATGCACATGTCCGTATGACGCAGTGTTCGATGTATATGAGTCCATGAACGCCGGCGGAGTGGGCCACAGCGCGCAGCAGATCCGGAGGTGAGGCTTGCGTTTGCGCCTGTGTGCCTGATCACGTGATGTGTGCGTGTTACGATGAGTGATGGTTGTGTCAGCCTTGTCAAATGCGCCGTAACCTTTACCGCCGTAGCGACTTGAATGGCGTGGCGTTCACGCTGGCCGCTTTTCGCAACACATTTCGCTTGCAGGGCCGCCTTTCACGGCGCCTACATCCGCGTGCTGTCGCGCCTGGCCCGGCACGAGACGTTCAGGCAGCTGGCAGATCTGTCCGAGGCGGAGGAGGTGCGTGCTGTGCTGTTGGGTAGCCAGCCAACGCGTGACGGACATCCCAGCTGCCACTTGAAGGGTGTGGGTGGGCGAGTGGGAGCTCCGTCAGAACGGCACGGGGCGGCCATGAAGAAACGGTGCTCGAGCCTAAGCCAGAGCTGACTTCAACAGGGTGGATAGATTTAGGAGTTTTGCGGTGGAGCCCCGTTGCACCCCAGAGGGAGGGGCGGGCCAACAGCATCCGCAGCAGCAAGAGCCGCTACAGGTGTCTTGCTCGCAACGCGCTCTGCCGCCGCCGCATGACCTGCCTCCGACCCGCGCTGCCCCGACCTGCCTGTTGCCACCGCACCCCGCGCTCCATCCTCGCACAGCGGGAGCAGCTGGGTGAGGAGCTGGCGCTGCGCTTCTTCGCGCTCTGCCGCGCCGCCGTCCCCGCGCTGAAACGGTACGACAGTGGGGCGCGCGTGTGTGCACCATTTTAGACACACCCGAAACACCCGACACGCTGTGCGCACATGCACGCATCCGCAGTGCTCCGTAGCGACACGCTGCGACCTTTCTGCTCCGGGCGCACCGAGCCCAACACACTCACAGTGTGGCTGAATTCGGAGCCCACACGTGCTGCCGGCAGCCGCGGGTACTGGCTGGCGACGGCCGCCCGCTACAGTAGCTGGCTGGGCGGCATCCACTCCAGGTCGCCGTGCCGTTGCGCAGGCCCTACCGCGCGCCCATGAAGCGCTTCCTGAACGAGGAGCTGCAGGCGGCGGACCCCGTGAGCGGCCGGCGGGTGGTGCTGCAGCTCAGCGAGGCGGAGGAGCGCGACAAGGAGGAGGCGTTCAAGGTGCGGGCCGGGGGCGCCGCGTGTGTGATGCGTGCTTGGTGGGGCCGTTCTCCGGGGTGCGTTGGCACGGCAGAAGCGCGCGGAGCTACTGATCATTCTCTCCATATGGGACCGTGGCTGTAGCCCTGGCCGCAAGCCCAGCCTCGGCCGTATCCTCCTGCACTCCTGGCAGCTCCTCCTGCGTGTCTTACCCCCAGCCCCACGCCCGCATGCGTCCACGCGGGTGCAGGCCACAATGGAGGTGTGCGCCGACCTGGGGCTCAAGGGCCTGGCGGAGGAGGCGCTCAAGGCGGGCGGCGGCCGCGGCAAGTCCTTCCGGCGGGGCGCCGGCGGCGGCGCCACCACCGCGCTGTGGGACGTGACGCTGGTGGGGCTGCGGCTGGTGCTGGACGAGGGATGAGTGCCTGGGCGCTGGCCGGGGGGGGGGATGAGTTGCGGTGAAGCGCAGCCGTTACTATACCGCCATGGGCAACCCTACCTCCCTCACCCCTTCATACGGCACACACTTACACACACTAGCACATGCTCACTCCACACACGCACACACCACTCCGGCCGCCAGCGCCAAGCCGCTCGAGTTCAAGCGGCGCAAGGCCGCGGTGCAGGGCGGGTTCCGGCGGCTGCTGGAGGACCGGCGCTGGGCGGACCTGCCCACGGCGATGAGCCAGAAGAGCCTGGCGGCGCGGCTGGAGCTGTTCCGCGAGCTCGTCATCGGCGCGGCGCCCCTCACCAAGCCGTGAGTGGCCGCTGGGCGCCGGTGAGCGTGAACCGTGGTGTGAGGAACCGGTGACGGTGGCACGGGGGCTGGGCATGGTCGTGTCTGCGTGCATGGCGTCTGACCCTATTAGGGTGCGGCTGCATGGCTGTGCAGCAACCACGTGCAGCTGGTCGGTGACGCGTTGAGGCGCTCGCCCAGGCGGCCCATCTCTTCGCGCTGGACTGCCACGGCGGCTCCGTCACCCGCCGCCCCTCTCCCCGCTGCTGCCCCGCAGCGTGGCGATGCAGGCCGCACAGGGCCCGCGCCTCTTCCCGGCCTCGGTGCGGGACGCGCTGTTCGCGCGGGAGGCCGGCGGCGCGCGCTGCGCCTGGTGCGGCCAGCCCATCGTGCACGTCACGGACGCCGAGGTGGACCACGTGGTGCCGTACGCCCAGGGCGGCCCCACCAGCCCCGACAACGCGCAGCTGCTGCACACGCTGTGCAACCGGGAGCGGGGCCAGAAGCCCATGAGCGCGGCGCCGGCGGCGGCGTCGGCCGCGGCCGTCGGGGCTGCGGCTGCGGCGCGGGAGGCGGCCGATGCGGCGGCCCGGGGTGGATGACGAGCAGGTGGAGGCGGGGTCAGCGCGCGGGCGTGAAGGCAGCAGGACTGGGGGTGGGGCGGTTATGTCGTGGGTTCCTAGGTGCCGTGCGAGGTCGATAAATATGAAAGAGAAGTCACGCATTGGATGTAGCTTGTGTGGCGAACATGCAAAGTGCCTCGACCGCGTGCGGAGAACAGCAGCGCAAGCACCATGTGGAGGTGATCGAGTCACATTGCGCACGGTCAAGCCTGCCAGGGTCATGCGGTGGCAGTGAGGCGTGGGATGAAGCAGCAGGATGTTGTCGATCCCGTTCAAGGCCTATGGCGTGTGTGGCACGTCAATGGATGGGGAGGGTATTCGCTTGTAGAAAGGGGGTCCTTCGCGTTATGAAAGCACTTCGGTAATACGGGAGCAATGAACGCTAGCCAATCTAAATGCGCGCGGTCCAGCGCACTCATGCATGACTGGCGGGTGCACCCCAGCATTGCGGACATTGTTTACACTGGCAGTGGGCCTTTCAAAGTCGCATTAGTGTGTGCAGTGTGAAAGGCGTAGGCTCCGCACCCACATCCGGGATTCGGCAAGACGGCCAGCACCCAAATCGTTCTGGAGGTCAGGGTCTTCTGTCGCCGTGACGGCGTGGCTGGAGCGAGCGAGCGAAGGCGTCCGTCGGCAGGTTGTACATTCGTGATGGTGTACAGCTTGCCAGTCAAGAGTACTCGCATCATCGCCACCACCAGCCATCGCCACCACCACCGACTGCGCCCATGCAGCCACCTCCACAATCCCCGCCATTGGGCTGGAGTGCTGGACACCAGCAACTGACCGCGTGTGTGTGTTTAGGCGCGCTGCTCACGCCCTGTGGAACAACACACACACCTGGAACATCCAGGCGCTGCGGCGTCGCACCCCTCTTGCTCGCGCGCACATTCCTCTATCACACGTCGCACTCTCTCGGCAGCATCCCTCCTCCTCAATTCTCACCCCAGCTCCGCGCTCCTCTCTTGATTGCCGCTCCCTCTCCCTCCCGCTCCAGCTGACGCCCGCTCGCCACCCTCGCCACCCCGCCCAGCTCCCGCGCCACGCCAGCCCGCATCAGATCATCAGATGGTGCCGCTGCGCTGCATGATCGACGGGCGGTCCCACAGCGGCTCCTGCGCGTCCGGCAGGTTCTCGGGCATGCGCGCCTCGGGGTCCGCCACCAGCAGCGCGCCCACCACGGCGCGGCCCTCGTCGTTGAGCACGTTGAATAGGCCGGTGGCGTTGCGGCTGTCCAGCACCTCCACGCGCATGCCCAGCCGCTGCGGAGGAAGCAAAATGGGGCGGGGGTTCCATGCATGATTAATTAAGAGAAGACGGGGGGCGGGCGGTTGCGGCGTGCCGTGAGGCAGCGGTGCATGGGCTGGAGCAGCAGCCGTGCCGTGAGTCTCCGTCTGGCGTCTACCTAAAGACCAGTGCCGAGCGCCTCGCGCACCAGCCCCGCGTCTGCCGTCGGCCATCCCGCCACAATCCTTGCACAGCAGCCTTGCGGCCCCACCCACCCACCCCCGCACCCGCCCCGCTCCCGCCATGAAGCCGCCCGCCGCATGCGCACGCGCACCTGCAGGTAATCGCGCACCGGCGGCGGCAGCTTCTGCGCCGCGGCGCCGGTGCCCAGCACCAGCACCTCGGGCGCGGGCTTCAGCACCTCCAGCAGCATCAGGCTGTCGGGCGTGACGTCGGTGATGCGGCGGGGGCGCCACATGAAGTACGTGTCGTGGGACACCAGCACGGAGCCGGGCACCTGGGGGCGTGGGGGGCGAGGGGCGGGGCCGGCAGAGAGTGGGGGAGGGGCGGAGGGCGCGGGTTAGGGCGCGTGGCGCGTGGCGTGGCGGGGATTGGCAGGCGGTGCGGCCGGGGCTCTTGGGAGGTGGCAGGTGTGCGGGCGGCACGCGGTGAGCCCAGGCCGGGTTGGTGCCGGTGCCGAAGGCGTGTGGCGCCGTGCGTCGTGGCGCGCACCACCAGCCGCGCATGCAGGGGGAGGGACACCCGAACGCTGGATGCCGACGTCCTACCAGGGCAGGTCCAGGCCGCGGCCGCCAGCCCACCCATGCAAGCAAGCCTCACAACCTAAAACACGGACAGCTATGCATCCTGCACCCGAGCCGGCGCGCTGTCACCCGGCTCCACCCCCTGGGCCGTGTGGCGTCGCGCCGCAGCCGCCACTCCATGCCCCAGCCCGCAGCCCCCCTACCTGCACGTTGTTGATGTAGAACCCGCCCGCGTAGTAGCCGCTCATTTTGGACATGCCGGCCTCCGTTTCTGCGATGCGGGCGAAGCCTTGTATGCCCCGCCGTGACTGGAGCTGGAGACCGGCGTGCAGGGCCGCTGCTGTCGTGGGTGTTGCAGCTGCCCCACCCTGCCCCACTGCCCCGCCGGCACGGCTCCGCTGCAGCTCGCCCGCTCCCGTGCAGCGGGGCGAACAAGACGCTTCACATGTATGCAGGGATGCCGCTCGGCTGCATAACGTAGCTCCCGTCAGCTCGGCAACGTGCGACCCGACGAGTGCGCGACCGAGAGACCCCGCCAACGAGAGGGAGCTTTGACGCATGGTAAAACGATTTGCTTGCACACGCAGTTTTAGCGCCTCTGCTCTACGAGAGCGAGGGTTTTACCTGCAGACGGGCCAATCGCGCAAATCGTGCTTTCCCGGCTTCAGAGCTTTGGCCAGTTTGCCGACCTAATCCGGTTTGCGTTTTACCACCACATAATTTTAAAAAGACTGGGGGACCGGCAGTAGAGGGCTAGCGCGAGAAGAGAAATGCCGCTCCTTCGTCGCGCGGCACAGAGCCTGCTGACGTCATGGGCTCCCATAGCGACTAACTTTGGCGCTACGGGCGAGCTCGTGCGCTGCATGGGCACGGAGCGCCGGCCGGGAGAGTCAGGAGCATGGAAGCAGAGTAGGTTGGCCTGGAGGGAGCCCAGCACTGGCTGCTTGCGCCGTGGAGGATGAGCTAATGCCGGTGTCGCTCTGTGCTGCAGTCGAGCGCCAGCGCTACGCTAGCGATTGGGAGAACGACCCCACCTTCAAGCGGACGCCGAAGAACCTGGCGGAGGGTGAGTACATCGCAGTTTGGTTGGCTTGTCACTGCACTCGCTGCGTCTGGGGGGCTTGGAAGGCTTACGTTCGGTGATGCCCGAGCGTGTAGTGCTGGACGACAGCGCGTCGATGCTGCTGCTGACGGACGTGTGGCGCGGTATGGCGTACACCCTGGGCGCCTTCTTCGATAAGAAGGTCACGGTAGGTGCCAGGAGCAGGCGGGGGCAGGGTGTGGGGAGAGGGGGAGCGGGGCGCGGCCAACGCCACCACGTGGCGTGGCAGGCGTGGCGTGTCGAGCAGGTCAGCGGCAGGCGGTGTAGGGCTGGATGAGCAATCATGGACAGCCGATAAGATAGAAAGTTACCAGCATATGTCACGCAAGAGGCCACGCGCAGCAGGCCCGCCCAAGCAGGCTGGGCGACAGTTCGCTAGGGCTGTGCAGCGAGCCGGTAGCAGCCAGGCGGACAGGCGGCTGTGAGGAGCACCGGTGCTTGGGACAGGAAGCGTTCTGCTCAAATTTATACTGGGCTCGCAAAACCTTACATCGTTGGAATGAATTGGGACGGGTGCGCCGCATGCCCAGCGGCACTACCGCCAGACGGGCGCAGGAGCACGTGCCGAGGCCGCCACGTCATATTGAAACACGTCCCCAACCCCGACCCCAATCATGACCTCCACAGATCATGTACCCCTTCGAGAAGGGCCAGCTGAGCCCGCGCTTCCGCGGCGAGCACGCGCTGCGCCGCTACCCCACCGGGGAGGAGCGCTGCATCGCCTGCAAGCTGTGCGAGGCGGTGAGCGGCAGCGGCGGATGCGGACAGGAGTCTGCTTGGGCGGCGGGGGCGGGGGCTTGTGGCAATGTGCATCGTTCCAAATCAGCATCTGAAGCATCGCGCCGCCGGCTGGGGTACTAGATGGCCTGGGCGGTCGTCGTGGGACAGGGCGTTTGGCTGGGCCCTTCTCGTGCTGCAGTGGTGGCGACAGCGGCAGCTGATCCTCTGCCGTACCCCCTGCTGTCCGCGTGCCGCAGATCTGCCCCGCCCAGGCCATCACCATCGAGGCGGAGGAGCGCGAGGACGGCAGCCGCAGGACCACTCGGTGCGTGTCCCCCCGTGGCGGGCGTGAGGCAGCACTGCAGCGTGGCGGACGTCGTTCGGGCATGACGCGGGGACATCCCGGCATGCGTCCCGTGTGCGGCGACAGAACCTACGTGGGCACAGCTGCAGCCCGGCATATGCTGTTCAAACATATTGTTGTCCGACGGGCTGACTGAGCCGCGCCTGCACGGGGCGGTGATGCGGGGTGTGTTACCGCAGGTACGACATCGACATGACCAAGTGCATCTACTGCGGCTTCTGCCAGGAGGCCTGCCCCGTGGACGCCATCGTGGAGGGCCCCAACTTCGAGTTTTCCACCGAGACCCGCGAGGTGGGTGGCAAAACTGGTGCTGGGCTCGATCGGTTGGGCCTGGGTTGGTCAGCACCCCCCCCCCTGTCCGGCTACCGAACGGCTGCGAGCCAAGTCTCTGGGCTGTCCGCTGCCTTTGCGCTGAGCCGCTGACGGTCTCACTCGGCACGCGCTCCCGCACCCGCACCCGCACCCGTGTAGGAGCTGCTGTACGACAAGCAGAAGCTGCTGGAGAACGGCGACAAGTGGGAGACGGAGATCGCCACCAACCTTCGCACCGAGTCGCTCTACCGCTAAGCGCCAACAGCGGCGTAGTGCGGTGCGGTGCGGCACAGCAGCGCATCGGCAGCGTGGGGCGTCTGGTTGGCGCAGCGTGATTCGCGAGGTTGGAGACTTGGCAGAGGGTCGGGGCTGATGTACGGGTTTGCGTTTGTGTTGAGGCGACGTAGAGCTGGAGGTGATGTCAATGAGGTGGTTAGACAGGGGGTAGTGTGAGGGGGTGTGTGGGCAAGCACCCGGCGCTTGGCTGGACAGTGCTCCATTCGTTAAGCGACCATGTCGCACAAGGCAACCGGTGTTCCCGGCGGCTCCATGGCTTATGTTTCACGTATGTTAGTAAGTAAACTCGCGCGGGCACAAGCGGTGTCTGATGGACTGTCAGGTGTTAGGAGGGCAGCGGGCAACCAGCCCGTAAGACATGCAGACATGCACTGTGATGTAATTGCAAGATGCAGATGGTGGCTAGCCCTGTACCGTGCGGCTGCAGCGAGGAAAGGCAGCATGCACTGATCTCATGACGTGGGCGCAGACCACCAGCAAAACAGGCATCCACGACTGTCTGACGCACGGCGGGGCAGATGGTCATAGCAAACGTCACGGATTCTGCACACCGCTTCCACCTTGCGACACGCCCACATCACCCCTCTACTTCAGTTACTCCGGGTTCGCGTAGGGTGCTTGGTTCCAATTGAGCTTTCCGCTGGGACGTGGGGAGTGTGAGCGGATACCGCACAAGACCTTTGGAGCGGCTGACAGCTGACAGCGCTGCTGTTCCGGAGTCCAGACTCCGGAGTGCCATGCTTCCGGTGCACATCAGAACATAGCATTACACCACATCATCAAACCGGACTCCATACATGTTATTTTGAGACGGCGCACGTGCAGTGCGTTCCTTTACTTTAGGACCGTGCCTTAACACAGCCTGCGGAGTCTGAAAACGTACGTGATGCATGGGGGCCTGGCGCTCTGGCACAGGGCCATCAAAACAGGGTGACCACCACCGCGGCAGCCGCGCGCCCCGCAGCCCCTGCTGCTCACCACTACCACGTGGCGGGAGTAGCCCGGGCCTCACGCCCAACCGTGGTCACTGCAAAAGAATCCCTCGCTTCCAGCAAGGGATCCAAACCCTGCCAGGCATCCAAAAACGTAGCAAGCAAGCTACTGCACCCCGCTCTCGCACTCTCTCGTCGCGCATCCATTCCACATATTCATGCAAACGGGTCCCACAACCGCTTGTTTCGCGGTCCATTGGTTCTGCGCCTGCCACTCGCATCGCTCGCAGACAGCCGCTCATGTGTTTCTCTGGCAAGCGCACACCGCACACCCTTGCGCCCGACATGCCAAGGGGATGCAGGTCGGCCGCTACCGCGTGCTGCGCACCATCGTTCGCAACTCCTGCTACCGCAGTGCAAAACTCCAGATAACCATCAATCCGCTCATGCAAGTCATTGATGCTAGCTAACGCTCCTTGCACCTTCAGCAGGAGGCCTGAAGCAACCAGCGGTCGGACAGTCGACGCGCAAAATTGCTGCCGCCGCCCGCTTTTCTGCCGCGCTCCTGTCCCCGTGCACAGCCAGGCCAGGCCCGCCGCCTACTCGTCGTCAGAGTCATCCTCCGTGGGCGCCTCCAGGTCCTCCGCCTTGATGTTCTTGCCCTTCTCGCCGTCCTTGAGCGCCTCAATCAGCACGGGCAGCACCTTGCTCTCGCGCGCGCCGGTGGTGGTGGCCACCATCTCGCCGTTGCGGTACATGCGGAAGGTGGGCGTGGACTTGACGCCCTGTACACAGTCCCAGGTGCGGTATGGCGGCCGTCGGGTGTTCATGATACAGTTGGTCTGTGGGACGAGTGACTCAGGAGTCAGGGCATGCACGATTTGGTGCCGCACTTACCCACGAGACCATGAGCTTCTTGGTCTCCGCTGAGTGGTCTCCCGTCAGCTCCAGCAGCAGCGAGTCCGAAAGAATCTCAGCCATGCGCTGGTACTTGGGCATGAAGGCCTTGCAGGGCTTGCAATGGGACGACTGGGGGGCGGGGAAAGGAAGGAAGGCGGACGTGAGGCGTCGAAAGTCGGACGGGTGGCCCCAACGACACCCTGGCTCCCCTGTCTCGAACCCGCACGCTGGCATCGCCCACATCGACCTCCCGTAGACCCAGCGCCTTGCCGAGCACGCGCGGGCGCTGCGCTGGTGGGCCGGGCGCACCACATGCCCGCTGACGACGCGCGATTTGCTTGCCTTGCACATGACGATAACAAGCTTCTCCTTGTTCGCATTCAGGATAGCGTCCACCTCCTCTGGCGTGTAAATCTGTTGTCATGGGCAGCGCGAATCAAGGGTGTTGTCGCTCAGCGATAACAATTGCCATCTCTATCGCCCTCCAGCCCGTTTTTGCTTGTCGCTGTCAGGAAATGTGAGTGACATCTTAACAAGCAGATAAATACATAAGAATTGGGCGCCCGGCCTCAGGGCAAGCACCAAACTTACTGGAAAAACAGTCCCAGCAGCGGGGCCCGCTGCGCGCGGTTTGTTCGCGAGAGGATCGACTGATTGACGAGGAGCATCGGCCAGCGAACGGGATACAAGGCTGCGCGGCCTCAGAGCTGGGGCCGACCGGGCGCAAGCCTGTCGCCCAGGCAGGGCGCGCGACTGGACAAGCATTGTGGAGGAATAAAAGAAAGTAACTGGTAAGAAAGAAACAGAGTGGTGCCGCTGGAGGGAATGTGCGGATGTCGTCATTGGCCATTTGCAGCACGCACACGCGTGTGGCCCGCAGCTACTGCGCCTATCCCGTTCGCGGGCCCCCCCGGCCCGCCTGGCCGATTGCTCCCGCGCATGGTCCCCTGAACAAATTAGGCACACGTGAATGGCAAGTCCCTGCCCTCTCGCCCAAAAAGGCATGCGTAGGCAGCCCGCACCTACGCCCAGCCCAGGGGCACCCCTGGCTCAGCCCCAACACCAACAGTGCCGCCCCGACGCACTGCAAGGCCTGACACACGAGCAAGTTGATGGACCTGGGCCACACGGCAAACCAGCACCAACACCAAAAGGTCACTTGCCACTTGATTTGCGTGTTAGTGTGAACATCCGGATGTGGCCACGATAGCACGATAGCACGCTGGTACCCCGTCTGCCCAACTCCGGCTCACGCCCGACCATGCAGCCCTCAGTCGGACCACTGCACAGAATGCATGCCGCTTTAAACGTCACCGGCAAGCTCGCACGCTCCATGACCTCTCTACACAAGTACTCATTGCGCACATACACAGCGCTGCCTCACATGACGCCTCTCGGCACCCGGCATCTCACACACCGGCAGCCGCCTTGCCACGCTGTCACGCCCTCATAACGGACTCCGCCCGTCCCGGTTGTTAACAGCCTACACACACCCGGCTTGACCATTTCAAATGCCGGCACGGCGCCTACAGCACTTATATCCCCGACTGTGTGCACAGCAGGATGTCGAACAGCACCGAGCTGATGCCGTAGCCCTTGCTGTGGTCCTTGTAGTGGTGGTGCATGTGGCGCCGCTTGAGGTCGCGCAGCAGCGGCCCGGGCAGCCCCGTGCTGGGCACGTGGTGCATCATGAAGTGCAGCACGTCGTACGCCACGTACCCGTACCCCATCCCCGCGAACACCGCCAGCGCCGCGGGGTACGGCAGCGCCGTCACCAGCACGCTCCACACGCTGCCCACCACCGCGGCTGCCGGCACCGGCGGGAACACCAGGCGCAGCTTGTCCATGGGGTACTTGTGGTGGCAGCCGTGGAACAGGAAATGGAAGGTGATGCCCAACGGCGAGTTGAGCTCGGCGTGGAAGATGAAGCGGTGGATCAGGTACTCCAGCAGCTGCCAGCCCACCACGCCCATGAGCACCAGGGACACCGCGCTGGGCAGCGCGAGCCCGTGCCGCACCACCGACAGCCCCAGGCAGTAGCTGAAGAGCGGCAGCCACAGCAGCGGCACCACCCACCAGGGCGTCTTGCTGCACGCCTCCACCAGCGCGCTGCCGAAGAAGCGAGGCTGCCCCGGCTCCGGCTCGTGCACCCACGTCCAGTACGCCGCGCCCAGGCGGCCCACCTGCGCCACCACCGGCTTGGCGCGGTCAACAGACGGCTCCGGCTGCTGCGACTGCGCCTGCTGTGGCTGCGGAACTTGATCCTTCTCTAGCCCCTTGCCCCGGCCCTGCTTTGGCCCTGTCCCTTGCCGTTGCTCCAGCCGGCCACTGCTGCTGGCGGGAGCGCCGGAGCGCTCCGCGGCTGGGTCGGTGCTGGGCGTCATGGTCGGGCGCACAACTGCTGCGCGCCGTGCAACAGCCCGCTGGCTTTTACGGTGCAGTCGGCGCCTTTGCTTGGCGCGTCGCTACGCGGAGACACACGCCTGCAGAAGACTCGCCGGAGAGTACGGCCTGCTGAGGCTGTGCCGGCCACCGTCGCCGCTGCTCGGCGCGTGGGTGTGTGGGTCCGTGCTGACTTCACTCGTCCTTGCACTTGTCGCCACACGCGGCGGTGTGGGTATGCTTAGCCTTCCTGTCCGGTTTGTAGTCGTTGTGCTTCGGGTCCGACCGTCCGTAGCTGATGAGGCCCTGCGTGCGCGAACGCCAGCGCAGTCAGCGGAGTCGCGGGCACCCTGCCACGCCATTCGATTCCTTCCATCACAAGCGTCCTGCCCCCTTACCAGTATTATCAGGAGGAATCCAGCCGTTAGCATAAGCTCCTTGGCGTTCTTTAGTTCAGAAACATCAGTGCGCAAAGCCTGTGCCGCGTGCGAGCAGAAACATGAGGAAATGTTGCTTGCCGCGCGCTGGTTCTGACTTAGCTGGCTCCTACCGTGATGATGCAAGCAGCTCCACCCGTGATTAGAAACCTAGTCAATCCCATTCCAGGAATGTCATCAGAAGTAAGAGGCAGCAGAGATCAAAATTGCTTCAGAGAACCTACGCGGGTTGGAAGTCAATGGTGCATTTATGTTTTGTATTCTGTCAGTCTCACGATTTCAACATCCGCGCGCAGCTGGGCCATGGGCAACTGGAGCACATCAGCGGGCACGCGACAGCGGCCTTCCCCCGTCTTCCCCCGGCCCCTGCCCCGAGACCCCGACCGGCGCACCCGGCCCACTTTTCACCCCCAGAAGCCCAGCAGCAATTATCTGCAAGCGCTGCACCCGCATCAGGGCACGCAATCAGACAAGGCCCCACTTCGCTTGGGCATCGCCCCATGGATGGAGCTTCGCAGTGGCCTTGGGCTGCCCCTGAGTCTCGGCGGCCCCTTGAGCGGAGCGCTTCTTCATGACCCACACGCCCTGCATCGGGCCACGGTACCAGTGGGGCCAGTGCCGCCGACTGCAGCGGGGGGCGGCATCGCGCCAGCGGCCCTGGGATACGCCGAGTTTTTGTTGGCCTTCGCAGCGCTCGCGGCTGAAATAGACGTGTCGCCAGCGGCGCTGGCGGTGGCGGCGGGACGGCACGGCACGGCACGGCGCGGCGGCAGCGTTCGAGGTTGCAGCAGCATGAGGCCGCACTTGCGTTGCAGCAGCGCACTGGCGGGGCATTGCAGAAGCTCCAGGATGCTGTGCCATTCTGCGATGTTGGCGCGGAAGGTCACAAGGAGGAGGCGGCACAGCAGCTGGACACGCTCTCCGCGGCTGAGGAAGCAGCGGAGGCGGCCGTGATGCAGCGACTCGAGGTGAGGTGCACGATATCTGACCGCACTTGGCGAGACCGGCGCTGAAACTCCGCCACATCCTTGCCCTGTGTGACCAGGTCCGGCAGCGTGCGCTGCAAGTGCATATCAGCAACGGCGGCGAGGCGGCTGGTGGCGGCTGGCGGCCCCGCGAGCCGCCACCTCAATGCTACCTCGTACGAAATGGCGACGGCTCTGGCCTGCCCGCCTTGGGGACGGCAGCCACACGCCATCCGACTGCTGGCGTGGCAAAGCAGGGGCGCAGCTGCAAGGTCGGTGCAGAGCGTCAGCCGGCCAAGGCAGGGGGCGGAGCAGCGGGCCGGGATGCGTTGCCTCGCCTCAGGGTCTCCGTGATCATGTTGCGGGAGCGGCAGAGCTCGGAGGAGATTACTCTGGGGCCCGAGGCGTCCGTAAACTCCTTGGCGGCGTACTCCTGCGGTCCTGCCCCTACCTGGACTCTCCGGTACGTGCGTGTGCTTGCAGCGCGCCAGGCGGGTTGCGCCTCATTCACACGTCGCATCACTGTGATGCTTGTGGGGATGCCCTCGTTCCCGGTGTCTGTAAGCACGGCGTATGGGAAGCTGGCGCCCACTCACTGGCCGATCCCACGACAGGACGGGAGGCCGCCGTTCATGCCTCACCTCAGCCCGCCGCGCCATTCCACCTCCTCTCCTCAGCTCCCAGACCTGCGGCCCTACAGCTGCAGCGCTACGAAGGCTTCGCAGCACCCGCAGGAGCGCCTTGCAGGCCTCCACACCACCGCAATGCGCCGCTCCTCTGTGGGGCCTGCCGTTGGCGCCGAGCTGGCCCTGCTCACGGCTTCGTCTGTGCGCAGCCGCCACCAGCAGAGCGGCGTGCCGCTTTCAGCTGAGGGGTCGGCGGCTTGCGTGGCATGTGTCCCGTCACGGCCGCCGCCGCTGTCCGGCGCCGCTCTGGGACTGGGCGCGGCGTCGGGCCTGGGTCCCGCGGGGCGGCTGCGTCGTGCATCCGTTCCCTTCTGTGGGGTGGCAATCGCGCCGAATGCCGTGTTCGGGGCTGAGTCCTCAAGCGGGGAGCTTGGCGCCATCACAAGTAGTGCGCCGCAGCTGTCTCTTGTGGATGAAGGTCTCTAGTGCGCCGCAGCTGTCTCTTGTGGTCACACGGGCCTCCCTGCACAGGTTTCGCTGCGCCCCTATCAGCGCTCAGTACAGGCCGCGGCCTGGCAGGTGCCGATTGCTGGCACCCCGGCTGCGGCCCCGGGCGGGGGCTTGATGGCGCAGGCAGCAGCATCAGCAGTGGCGCCGGCAGTGGTGGCAGCACTCTGAGGACGGAGCTAGGGACGGTCCTGCTCGGGCGCCTGGAGGTTGTGGAGGCCGCCGTGCAGGCGCAGGGCCGGCGGGTGGAGGGGCTCCGGTCACGTGTGTGGTGCCTGGAGGTGGGACAGGAGCCGGCAGCAGCTTCGCCCACGGCCGCTGCGGTCGCGGCCAGCGCGGCAGCGGCGCTCACACGCGGCGTGCTGGGCGGCGTGCTGACGCATGAGGTGGGTGAGCGCGTGCCGCTAGCCGGGCGGCGCCGCGCTGCTGCATCAGCGGCTGCACGCCAGGGTGCACACGCCTTGTTTGGCCTGCGCACCAAGGGGAACGCACGTCCGCATAGATGCATCCGATGTGCGCGCACGGCTCAGGCCGTGTCTCTTGTGCGCACGTGCTGGGGTGCAGGCGGAAGACATGTCTGAACTGGACAAGGACATGCGCCACATGCAGTCGGGATTCAGGCGGCAGCTGCGGGAGCTGCAGCGGGACCTGCAGGCCGCCGTCAGGGCCACCGCACTCTGCCGTGCGGAGGCAGCCACTGGTGAGGTGGCCTGCTGTGGCAGCAGTCCGGACCTGTCAGTATCCATGCCTACACAAGAGCCCAGCGACGGGCAGGGCGCTGGAGCTTTCGCTGCCAGCGACGGTGGTGTTGAAGTGGCGGAATCCGCAGTGAAGCAGGGCGCTGGCTGCAGAGCTACAGCACAGGTCCCAGCGGTAGCACCGGCGGCCACGGCAAGGTTAGACCTTGGGCCAGACGGCAGCTCCCGCGCCGCCAATCCGCCATGCAGACCGCCGCGGCTGCACCAAGCAGCAACCTGACACCGCTGTTTCAGCAGGATCTGTTGCGGCTGCAGCAGAGGCTGCGTCAGGTGGGGGCGCAGCTACGGCGTTGGCGGCTGTGGCGGGGGAGCAGGAGCACGGACTGGATGTGCTGTCGACAGTGGCGGAGGAGGCACGGCACGGAAGCTGGCAGGCGGCGGCTCGGCTGGAGGTGGTGGAGGCCGCGCTGGGCTTCGCGCTCCTGGGCATGGGTGGCAACGCCCTAGCGGCGAAAGTTGTGGATGGGAGCGGGGACTCCGTTGTTGAAGGAAGGCGTCAGGCGTGAGTTGCTGAGCCGCAGCTAGGGGCAGCTAGGGGCACAGCACAGGGTCGGATAGTCCTTCCACTCACTAATGCTGTCAGCCGTGTTTGTGGTATATTAAAAGGGAAGCGCGGCAAGCGCGGGGATGTGCGGGAGGACCGTAAAGTTGTAGGGGGGAGCTCGGGTTATGTAGTCACAGATGGGGTGCGGGGAGGGGGGGGGGGCGTGTCAAGGGCAGCGGGGTGACTTGGATTCAGGAAGCTTATGGCCCAAGCTGTCTCCTTGAAGCTCTGCTCATATTATTTTCACCTGTTGGACGGACCGAATTTATGCGCATAATTACTGACACCGACAACGCAAGGCAAAGCGACTGAACATTTTGACTTTTATTAAGGGCCGGTGCTGCTGCCAGGGGGGAGGGTAGCCAAGCTACAGGAGTCAAACTACTACCGATAAAGCGAAAATGGCCCCGGACGTCGACGACCTGACAGCGCGCTTGAAAGTGTTCCTCCAGAACCTCGGAACTAGCCCGGCTAGCACCGACGAGGCAGTTATCGAGTACGCTGCTAGCGTATTGAGCACAATGGTGGAGGATGGCGAGGATGATGACCTGCAAGGTAGGAGGTCGCTGCGCGAGCGTGCCACGCGTGCTTCGTCGAGGGTACTGTTGACCTCCCGCCTGGGCGGGGCTGGTGGTCATGATACGGTATGCTGATGGCGGCTACCTTCAGCAACGGCATAGCGTGGCTAGCCTCTGCTCCGGGAAGCGTTATTCCTTGACCCTTGCCCAGCCCCCCTCCACGGCCCCCTCCCTCCCTGCGCTTTCGGCAGAAAACCTGGAACACCTCGACATGCTGCTTGTGGGCGCGTGCGGAGACAGCTATGAGAATGTGCCGGAGGGCGAGCGGCACCTGCAGCTAGCAGAGATCGTGCAAGAGGTGTGGCGATACATCCGCTGCTACTGCTAGTGCCAATGCGACATCCGCGTCGTTCCGCCCGGACACACGTTGCTGAATCGTCCCGCGCGTCTACCTGCAGGCACAGAGAGCTGCCAAGGTTGCTCCCACTGCACCCGCTGATTGCGCAAGCGCACCCGTCACAGCGGCAGGCAACCAGTTCAAGGGGCTATCGCTGGGTTCGAACTCTTCAAGCAGCCTCGGGAGGGGCGGCGGCAGCACGGGTAGCAGCGAGGGCGGCAGCGGCCGGGAAAACGTGGCGCCAGACGGCACGGCGGCAGGCGGCAGCGCCGGCAGCAGCGCCCCATCGGCGGTGGTGCGGGAGCTCGCAGCGCTGTGCTCGGGCGCCGTGCCGGATGGCTTCCTTGTGTACGCCCTGGAGCGGAAGTACTATGGGGATGCAGAGGTGAGGGACTGTGAGGGCGGGGTGGTTGCTGGGGCGGCGGGCTCTTGCTGATGAGATGGCCACATAACACCAGGACACCAGGATGACGGACGCCCGCCCGCCCTATCCCTCACACCCTAGTGCACTCTGCTCTCGTCCTTCTCGCACTTTGTGTGAAATGCGGGTGTGGCATGCTGCCTGTTTCTCACTCCCACAGGGCCTGGCGGCGTGGCTGCTGGACGCCAGCCCCGTGGACCTGCGAGAGGCGACTGAGGAGTGGGAAGAGCTGCGCAACCAGGAAGCCGCGGAGGCGGAGGACGCTCGCCTGCTGAAGGTGCGCGGGCACGTGTGACAGCGTCCTGCACATGTTACGATTTGGGCTTGCAGTCGCAAGGCCGGGGCCGGGACACTTACTGCTCAGCACCTGGCCGGCCGCCTCGCCCGTCGGCCCGGGAGCCCTTGGGCAGGGCCGCCGCTGATTGCTGATGTCCAGAGCCGTACGCATGTTCCTTACATGGGCTCTTGTCCGCCTGCAGGAGCACAACAAAAAGCAGATCCTGAGTAAGTTCGACTTGCGGCCGGTGACAGCTCCCAAGGACCCGCGCAAGGTGGCCAAGGGCGTGTCGGCGCCAGACGCCTTCATTGGCAAAGAGGCAGAGGCACAGAAGAAGGTGCGTGGCAGCAGGAGAACTGGTCAGGACCATTGTGTTGCTTGGGGTGCGATGCAAGCACGACATCAGTGCCGGGTGGTGGGCCGAAGGGGGCCGGCGGCGTGTACGCCCGTGTCGCAGGGTATCTTCCGGGTCGGGATGGGGGAAGGGCTCGGCACCTGATCTGCATGGGCTGCAAGTGCGTGAGCGGGTCCTCATGCACCTGCTTGCAGGTGCGCTACCTGGACGGCCGTGTGGTCAGCAACAAGGGCGAGAAATTCATCATCGAGAAGGTGAGCGAAGCACGGATTTCTGACAATGTGAGGGTGATAGCAGCCAGGCGGTGTGAGTGCTTTGGACTCGGTAGGCTCAGGCCTGGCTCAGCACCTCGTCCATACCATGCTGTCAGCTCTATTTGACGGAGCCTCACCCTGACACGTGTTTGTATTGCTGTTCTGTTGTGCAGACTGGCGAGGAGTGGGATGGAGGCAGCCGAGGCAAGGTGTACACGAAAGGCAAGCGGGGAAAGGGCTTCACGTAGCAGGATAGCCGGCAAGCTCCGCCCCAACAGCGGCTGCGGCGACCGTGCCGGCGGATGCGAAGGGGATAAGTGTTTATACGTCGGAGCGAAAGGATACCGTGTCATTCAGGTTTAACTGCATTGTGTAGTGTGCGAGGCATGTGATGTCTGCCGGCGGGGGCTAGCCGGCAACGGGCGCGCACTAGAACACGACCTATAAGCGCGGCTGGGGCAGCTGGGCGCGCCAGGCGCGGTGTGCTGGGGTTAGCATCATTGCATGCCTCCGCGGAAGGTTCACCGTGCACACTATTCCACGCGCTGTACCACCTACCGAAGGCCATATGGAGCTGGCCAGTGTATCTTGAGTGCGAGGCAACCCCTGACGAGGCAAGGCGTTAACGACTGCCCGATGAGGGACCGACCATCTGGCCATGGGATACCGAGTGTAATGCCACTGCCACAGATACCGGATGATTGAAGTACAGGGTGTGGCACATGGGTGAGGACGCTCATCAGGGTTGCAAGGCAATTACATTCGTCATCTATGTCGCACAGCGCTGTCGTTTAACCGTGAGGGCGGATGGCTGAACAGGTTGCTTTGAACAACGCTGCAAACCAGGCAAGGCCCCTGGCAAAACTAAAGTTCCGTCACGTTAGTCACGTAACGCTGGTGCCCCCACTCACTCTTAGGACGGCCCCCGGCCTTGCGGCGCGCGTGTCACAGGGCGCGTGTCGACGGCCGAGCTGCGGGGCCGGCGGTTGACGGCGCTCCAGGCTAGGCAGAAGAAAGCATTTAACGCATCGTGTATGGAACGGTTTGTCAGGGCACACTGGGCGCAGGGACAGGACACTTTTGCCTGTGGCGCTCCGTTGAACTCCGTTGGCATTCGGTCGCGTTTGTGAACTTGCAGCTAGCTTTGCTCACAAATTAGTTGGGGAAATACGCAGCTAGCTAGGCGGTGTTGAGCCAGTAGCGTTAGCGCGCATAAAGTTTTGCCCGCGGCCTCATTGTGAAAGCTACGCCCGCGCGTGTGTCAATACGCGTGGGAGACAGTGACAGGCATAAAAACGTTCGTGACGCGTGCTTGTCGCTGGGGCTACACGTTCATGCAAAGCATTTACGACGCGCTGTTCACGCTGCGGCAGCCGGCACCACGCGCCGTGTCGCTGGAGCCGGCGGCGCTCGAGGACTTGCGGTGGTGGTGGGACGTGCTGCGAGTCGACTCCACAGTCTGGGACGGCGCCCCGTACGGTCGCGCACCTGGAATGTTGCAGCCCTGGAAGGTGAGCGGGGAGTACGCGAACGTGGAGAGCGGCGCCGTCATTTTCACTGGCGCCAGCGGAGCCGGCTTCGGCACCGCGTGGGAGGGAGCAGAGCTGCAGGGTGTGTTCACGCCACAGCAACAGCGGGCGCGTGGTTGGAGCTGACGGCGGTGGTGCGAGCGCTGCAGGCCTGGGCACCGCGGCTGCAGGGCCGCAGATTGCTAGTCCGCAGCGATAACACGCAGGCCGGCTGGCAGCTGGCGGAGCCGGCGATCAGCGCGGGTTTCAAAGTACGGGCAGAGCACATCGCCGGCGTTGAGAACGCGTGCGCTGACCGTCTGAGCCGACAGTTAGCGCAGGCGTGAGATCAGCATCTGCGGCTCAAGCCAGCCATTTTCCGGAGTCTGGTCAGCTCAGCGCCTCAGCCGACGGTCGATATGTACCGGCGGTTGACTGCTGTCCTGACGTGCTGGGGCTGAGTCTTTCAGCCCGGAGCGATCAGTGCTGGGGCAGCAGCAGCAGCAGCAACTGGCGGGGAAGTACGGTGGGCGTTCCCACCTCTGGCTCTCGTGGGGGAAGTGCTGGCAACCATTGCAGCAGCAGCGCAGCTAGACAGGCGCACACGGGCGACGGTGATGGTGCCGCACCTGCCAACCTACGTGTGGTTCCAGCGATGGGTGCGAGGCGCCAGCGGGCAGGGCAGCGTGTTCAAGGCTCTGGGCACGTTGAACAAAGGGCGACGGCTGTGTGTGTGGCCATGGGCGAAGAGGCAGATGAAGCGCCTTACGTGCTGCGCATGCAACGACACCGATGTGCCGAGCTGCGTGAGTGCAGGGCCGGCGGCCGGATTCTTCACCGTGTGTGTCGGCCGCTGCGGAGGAATGTTGCGGCCACGGGCAGTGCAGTAGCAGAGGGCTCGGCGGGCGTGTATGCAACGGGCCGGCGGCGCTACGTGGGCTTTTGCGCCAAGGTGCTGGGCATGAACGAGGAGGCCACCTTGCCCTCGGGCAAGAGGCCTGACCTGAACCCGTACGCGTTGAACCTGTTCCTGCTCCAGGCGGGCCAGCGCCTGGCGCACAAGACGCTGCAGGGCAACGTGAGCGCGCTAGCGGACTGGCAGCGTTTAGGGGGCCGCAGCGGTGAGGACCTCATTAGTCAACACCCGCTTGTGAAGCGGACGATGGCGGTCTTGCAGCGGGGCAGCGGCGGCCCGCGGCAGAAGGCGCCGCTGCCCACGTCGCTGCTCCGGCGGCTCGTGGCGTGGCTGATCCAGGCGACGGCGCTGCACCCGCACCGCGCGGCGGAGTGCAGCCGCGACGCGTGCCAGCTGGCGCTGGGCTTCTTCGGCATGCTGCGGCGTAGCGAGTGGGCGGCACTGATGCTGGAGGACGTGGGGCAGCCGCAACCGCGAAGGCTCCACAACGGTGGAGGCGCGCAGCAGCACGACGTACCAGGAAGGCAGGGGCGCCAGTGAACCAGTGTGCATCTGGCGGCGGTGTCGCGATTCAGCAAGATTCCGATTGGGGGGACCCGCTACGTGGAGCGTGACTGCGGAGTTTGCTGCTGGTGCGTGGGAGTTGGAGGGTGCGGGCGGCATGGATGTGAACGCCTTCTCGGCGCACAGCGCCACAGCCTGCGTCGCGCTGGCGCCCCTTTGGAAGACATCAAGGAGCACGGCCGTTGGAAGTCGGATGCCGTGCACGTGGGTATCCGCAAGTCTGCGGAGGCGCAGCGGCGCACGACAGAGCGCATGTGAACTTCAAGGAGCGAGAGGAATTGGTGTGCGGGGTGGTTTCTGCCCGGGTGCGAAGTTTAGCGGCCGGGCAGAGGTGTGTTCGTTGCGGTAGAACGGAGTTCACGCCGCAGGCTGGGCCAAGAGGGTTAGAGAAGTGAGACCTGGTCACGGGTGGCACGGGCGGTTCGCCCTGAGTGGCATTCCGTCATGTTAGTCACGTAACGCTGGATCACTTGTGGGGTGCCCGCACTCGATCTGCCCGGTAAGTGTCAGACACACCGTAACACGCATCTGCATCGTGGCCATGCCACAATGTGCGCTACAATAACTGCCATTGGCCGCCATGTTGACGCACGTGGATGACGGTGCCGGCGAGCGTCTTAGGACGGCCCCCGGCCTTGCGGCGCGCGTGTCACAGGGGGGCGTGTCGACGGCGGAGCTGCCGGGGCCGGCGGTTGACGGCGCTCCAGGCTAGGCAGAAGAAAGCATTTAACGCATCGTGTATGGAACGGTTTGTCAGGGCACACTGGGCGCAGGGACAGGACACTTTTGCCTGTGGCGCTCCGTTGAACTCCGTTGGCATTCGGTCGCGTTTGTGAACTTGCAGCTAGCTTTGCTCACAAATTGGCTGGGGAAATACGCAGCTAGGCGGTGTTGAGCCAGTAGCGTTAGCGCACATAACGTTTTGCCCGCGGCCTCATTGTGAAAGCTACGCCCGCGCGTGTGTCAATTCGCGTGGGAGACAGTGACAGGCAAAAAAACAATTAACCTACTTTCGGAGACAATTTAGACTAGAACTAACAGCTGAAGGAGCTGCAAGCCGTGACTCCAGTATTCTTCGTCTCGCCGTCAGACGCGTCCCCACTCCTCAGCGATGGCCCGCCCATTTTCACAAAACTGCTTGGTCGGCCTGATTGTCCTTCTAGGCCTTGCTGGACAAGCTCACGTCGCTTCAGGTAGGAGTGCCTGGGCGCGTTTTGAGGATGGGCTGCCTTCTACGGCCGCTGCGCCGGCGTATTTAGCCTGGGCATTTGGACTGTGCCAACAAGCGCAAAACAGAGTACTCGGTTGTACTGGCTGCGTGTGGAGGGCAGGCCAGACCATGAGCTTCTACTAATTCTCAGTCTTACTCGACTGCGCAGGCCTCGACAATTCAGCGCAAGTGTTCTCCGGGTGAGTGAGCAGCTGTTCAGGCGTTCTGGCGTGCTCGCGCACGCCTAACACTGCCCGCTCGTCCAGGCCAAATCCTACTCTTCGTTTGCGCTTTCCACTCCAACGACTGGGCCGCTATAGGTCGCTTTAGAGTAATATGCATCAATGCGTTGGCCCGGTACACGAAACGGCGTCAACTGCCCCATTTCTGAGTGCGCTCGAGTGGTCCGAGAGGTTGGCCGCGTTTCTATGGGTGCACTCGAGTGTCCAGAGACGTTGGCCACGCGGGCTCTCAGTACGAAGTTGCCCATGCCGAGGGCGGCGCCCACGGGGTTGCCCACTCCCCCCCCACGTAGCCTCACAGTCACGGGGAATGCCTGTCAGTGGCACGCACAAGCACGACCGAGAGCTGCTAGCCGCGGCGCGCCAAAACCTAACACCTGGTACCCGACCCCGCCATCCCGTCCCCGCGCAGGCTGGGCGGAGACAAGCCGCTGTGCGTCACGATACGCAGTTTCCCGGCGGACTCGAGCCCAGCCGCGCTGCAGCTGCAGAGCGCCTCGAGCCTCTACCAGTTTACAGCGGAGGAGTGCCTGCGCGTGCAGCCGCTGCTGGTGGCGGAGTTGACGAGCGCGGCCGAGTCCTGGGGGATCCGTGTGACGAGCGCTTTCCGGCCGGCAGCATGCACGGGCGTGGCCATCTCCGTGTGCGGCGCCGTGTCGGACACGTCGTCCATGCGGGCTCTGGGCTCACGTATGCAGGTGGGCGGGGCGTGCGCGGGTGGATGGCTCTGTTGAGGAGGTGCATCGTCTCAACATCGTGTGTTGGGGGAAATGATGCGTCGCATGCCGTGTCCACGGCCTGCCCTTATTTGAAGGCTTCAAGCTTATGCGCACCACACGCTTGCTCACCGGCCCTGATCACAGGACACCTCGCCACGCTACTTCCGCGCCTTGTTTGGCATCAGACCCTCCGTGACCGAGTGCCCCCCGCGTTGTAAGTGCTATCTATCTAAGCAAGTGTGCTGGTGTCGTTTCGAGGCAAGGCAGTTGTCGCCATGCGCGCGCCGCCGTACTGAGCCGCTCCCACACGTGGTTCCTCGTTACCCGTGTGCGCAGATCGCGACGCGAAGCTGTCTTTGGAAATTCTGGCGGCTCGCGGCAGCGCTGACGAGTGCCTGGTGGTGGTGCGGGGAGACAGCTGCGACGCCCTGATTGCGCGGGACGACAGCGAGGAGGCCTCTGTGTCACCGGAGCAGCTCGCCGCCTCGAGCGATGATGAGCCGGATAGGGCGGCAGCCGCTGCGGTGTACGAGGAAGCTGCGCGCGCTGCCAGCGGCGGCAGGCGGCTGCGGGCGCTGTTCTGGCCCTTTTCCATGGGCAGCCGCAACCAGCAGGTGCGTGCGTGCTGCAGCGATCCAAATCGACAGCCGGGAAAGCGCTCGGCGCGCGCAGGCGTCATTTGCTCGCATCCCTGTGCCTAATCGCTGCCTCATGGTCCCTGTTGCCTGTGCCCATGCGCGCAGTGTGAGCGCAAGGCATACACGACACCGTTTGTGATGAACCCGCTGGTAGACCAGCTGGCGGGCCTCACCCCCGGCTCCACGCGCTGGTGCTTCGGCCTGCACATCATTTCCGCACCGCCGGGCCAGGTACGCACGCGCTGATAAGCTCCAGAATGCTGGATCGGGACTCGAGCACGCCTGCGTGTTTTCCGTACTGTGGCGGTTCTGGCCTAACGACCCTACTTGGCCCCGCACATCACTCGCGTAGAGCGGCTGCAGCCATGCGGACGCGCTGGGCACCCTCGAGGTTGTCGCCGACAAGGCGCTGAGCAGCAACCTGTTGGGCGCCAAGCTGCGGAGCACGCCCGCGCACTCGGACGCTTCTTCGTCTCCCCTGGTTGCCCTTGAGAAGGACCTCAGCACGGAGTGGGTGGCCGCTGCAGCCAGCGGTGACGGCGCCGAGGTGCGGCAGCAGGGGCACCTGCTCCGCATCGGCGGCCTGCGGCTGCGCTCCAGCCGCGACCTGGGCACCACCACGCAGTACCAGGTGTGCCTGGACCTGGCGTCCGGGGCGACACTGGCGGACCTGTGCGGGGGCGGCAGCTGCGTGGTGGCACTGCAAGACCCCAAGGGGAAATGCTGCCCCACCTTTGCGGCGGCGGCAGCGGATCCCAGCCAACATGTGGCGGCGGCTGCCGGCAGCACTGGGCAGCAGGCTCAGCAGCAGCCGAAGCACGCGGCAGGGGGGCGGCGGATGGCCCGCTCGGCGCTTGAGAAGCAGTGAGGCCCGCGTGGCGGCAGACCGCAAGTTGCGGCGGGCGGGCATGGACGACGACTGCCTGACCCGAAAGCATTGTTTTGGCTCTATGTGGCCCTCGCGACGTAACAATTTTATGAAATTCTTCGATTATTCACCGGGCCAAGCTGCATGCGAGGGCGGAGCTTTGCCTGCTTACTCATGGTCAATTGCAACCAGCGGGTAGCTCGATGGATGCGTCCCGTACCGGCCCCGTACATGCCAGAATCAAAGCATCCTTTCACCTGCTTCCGCGCTTCCACGTACCCGCGTTGCATAAATCGGTTGCCTGGCGCACCGTTTGTGCTCGGTTGAATGTTTTGCCCAAGCGATCACGCCTTGTGACGGGCTTGAGAGCGTGGATTAGGAGTGGCGGCCAGTGATTTGAACCTAATCGTGTCTCACGTTATGTCTGTTTGTGGTCGACGCAAATCACGCTTGGTGGGTGGTTTGCATATGGCATGGAATAAGGTTGCGCGTGGCGGTACCCTGTAGCCACATCAATAGAGTGTGTGCATGCATGTGCACATGCATGCACGAATGAGCTGATTGTGTTGATGTGTTTGTGTGCGGGGGTGAAAACCTGGCCCGCATTGTGGAGCCGTTTGAGAGGGCCGGTGCTTACCTGCCGTTTTGGTCGAGGTGTCAGCTTGGATGCATGGGGACGCAATGGAGAAGAGACAGAAGACACTCCGGCTTATTAAAAGCTGGTCGGGCCTGGTGCGGGGTCATTCCTGTGCGCATGGCAGAGGTTACTGTGGGATACTGTGAGTGCGAAGTACTGGGGGGCAACAAACTGTCACCGTTGTCACGTATGAGCCACCACTGCTTACGGGTGGACCTTCCGTTCTGGCGGCCTTTGCCGTGTACATATACGGTATGCACCGGTGCTCATTACAGATTGATGCCCTAGCGGATGCATTAGAGTACTGACGTAGGCTGCTGCATTCCAAGCAGACTTGCCCTAAGCACTGGTGGGTGGGCACGCTGGTCGTATGTTGAGTTTTGGGGGTGACGCCTCAGCCGTGGTGGATTCTGGGTGTGCGCGCATGCGGCATTCCCATAGCAAAGGTGTAACATAGCTTGAGCATGCGGTGGCTACCGAGACGTCGCCCTTCCCGACTTCTGACGCAGCCTGGTGTGCATCGTTCTTGGCAGCTACCGCGGCGGAGCCAAGCTCGCCAAATCGTACACAGCACACGGCCTCGACGTGGCCACCTCGTGCCCATGGAGTGGCGGTTGGGGCCTCTCCATATCAACCGCCAATCGTGTAGGTGCATGGTGAATTGAAGATGCGGCTGGGCCGGCTCCACACCAGCTGCCACGATGCTACCACACCGCTCATCCCGCCTTCACGCACTAACGCCTGCGACTGTCCCTGCCCAGCGCGCACTCCGTGCACCGCGTACTGACATTGGCACGTCTTCCGCGGATGTTCCGGCTCACTCGACTGCGGCGTCCCTATCAAGCTGCGCCGGTCCGGACACACGCCTTCGTCTCACACAGCACCAGCAGCACCTAATGCGCCCGGCCGCTGTCGCAGCGCCTGCAGCGCTGCTAGACGCTTGCCACGCCTGCACGTGCCATGCGTACCCAGCACACTCCAGCCGCCAAACGCTCCTCCTCGCAGCACGCGGGGCTTGCATGCGCCTGGGCGAGTTGCCACTGCAACTTCCAGCCCCCTGTCCACTCCTGCGGCCGCCGTACACCAGCAGTAGCCTCCCTGACTGCCGCAAGGCCTGTACCAGTCTGCAGCCCAAGGCCGGCCGCCGGAACCCGTGCCTCCGCAGTGCGCTCCCTGAATCCGCACCCGCATCCTCAGCTTCCCTGCAGCCCCACGCCCCAGCCCTGTCCACCCCACGCCCACACCTCGCAGCACAACCGGCATCGTGTCTCATGAGTGGGTCCCGCCTGCGTCCCCGCACGGGCTCGGATGCATGCGCGAGTGCCGCCGCATGGCATGGTCATGCCTTCAACCCGGCGCCTGTTGCCCACTCCCACCACAGCCCACACCTCCCCGCGGCGCTCCGACGGCCACAGGCCCGCTTTCACTCCTGCATCGCGCTGCTGCGCCGCTGCGCCTCCTGCGCCACCACCGCCTCCAGGAAGGCCGGCTCCAGCATGTCCGCCAGCGCCGCCTCGCCCTCCACCGCCGCCTCGTAGGTGGCCATGATGGACGCGGGGTACACGGGCATGTACAGCCGCGTCAGCACACGGATCGCGTTGGCCATGCGGCACACCACCTCCAGCTGCGTCCGGCTGGGTGGCGGCGGCGCCGCCGCCGCCGCCGCCGCCGCCTCGTCCTCGTCGGCGGCGGCTCCGCCGCCACCTGCGGCGGCGTTCGCCGCCGCCAGGCGGTCCGGCCGCAGCGGCGCCACCCACACCAGGCCGTTGCAGCCGATGATGAGCTCCACGCCCAGGGCTTCGAGCGTGTGGAAGTGCTGCTTCTGGCGCTTTATGAGGTTGGGCGGCACCTCCACCAGCTGCCCGCACACCAGCTTGCCGTACTTGGCGCTGCGCGTGTGCAGCGCCACGCTGCCGTCGGCGTGCACGGACTGCACCTCGGCGCTGATGAGCTCGCCCTCGCGGAAGAAGGCGCGCATGTTGAGCTCGTCCTCGGCGTTGCGGCGGCGCTGGATGCCGCCGGGCAGGTGCACGGCGGACAGGAGCAGCTTGGCTTCCTGGCGCGACTTGAGGTCCACGCGCCAGGCCTTGCCGGCCAGGTCCGCCACGCGGCCCACCACCACGTCGCCCTGCTCGGCGTTATAGCGGCTGTTGAGCGTCTTGACGTAGATGAGCTTGTTCACGCGCTCCACGACGCCGCACACGGTCGCGACGAGCTTGCCGTCGACGACCTGTGTGCCGTGGCCGCGCAGGAAGCCCTCCTGCCCCTCTGTGCTGATCTCGTCGCCCACGCACACGAAAGTCGTGCTAGACGGCGCATCGTGGACGTTTAGAACGCGCTCGATTAGCGCAACGTCGGCACCGGGCACAAGCGCGCGAACCTTGACGGCGCTGGCCCCGGCGGCCGCCATGGCTCAGTTCCGAACGCGAAACTGCTTCCTATATCTACTGCAAATCAGTGGAGCAAAGCGTGTGCCCAATTAAGGACGTCGGGTCCGGAAGCTCGGTGCAACTTTCACTCGCAACACTGTCCAGCTTTCAAAGCTCGCCAACGATTATTGTTATAACACTTATGAACGCTCTGTGTCGCTGTCGTCGCTGCACACGATAATCCTGCTGGGCCAGTTTTGGTATGGAATTTAGCGCCGGTTTCCAGAGGATACGCGTGGCTTAAAATCATGAAGCGCTACTGAAGGCAGACTGATACAAGGGGGCGAGTAAATGCGTGGTAGCGCCGGGCGCCCGGATGGCACGCCCACGCCATTGAGGACCGGGGCCCTCCCTGCTTGGGCGCAGCAGGGCCAGGCAGGGCGCAGTTGGGGGGTTCTTGGTCCGCTCGCATTCCAATACACCGGCGTACTTCGGTCAGCGCCCCAGATGGTTTGCACCCGCAGATGGATTCCGACAGGGAGCAGCAGGGCCGCCAGGGCGACAGGGAGCAGCGGCAGGGCGGCAGGGAGCAGCGGCAGGGCGACAGGGTTGCGGCGTCGGCGGTGAGCCCACGGGTGAGCTGGCTACGGACCTGGTGAATGGTGAGCACCTGAGTCGAGGGCTCGAGGCGGTCTGCATCGAAAAATATGTTACAAGCTTGCGACCCACAAAGCGTGCGCGTCTTTCCACGCTTCTTTCCGCCGTCGTATGTCTTAACACATGCACACCGCCGTGAGGGCAGTCATGTGCTGACCCACACGGCCGGCTCTCCAGCCTCCGACACGCCGCACACGCCGCCCCAAACACGGCAGGCCCCTCTGGCCTCCTATTCAACCCCCTACCAGCGTGCGGCGCCTCACACGCTTCATCCGGGATTCCAGGTCACCGCGTCTTCCTCGTCCGGGGTCACCCCGCCCCCGTCCTCTACTTGGTTCTTCGCCCCATCATTCCTGTCCGCACCCGCTGCCGTGAGCGGTTGACCCCACGTCCCACCACGCCGCCACCTGGGCTTCCGGGCCTCCCCTGTCCAAATAGTGCAACTATATATAAGTGATAGCCCAAAGCCAACCGAACTTGGCTTTGGGGCCTATGACTCAAAAATACTTGCGGCGTGCGGAGGCGCCTCGCCATCGCCCTAACTACCATACTTCCCGCTCCGTCTCCCAGCATGCCACGTAGCGCGGCGGCACGCGCCGTTGCGTCCAGAACGACAGGCCTGCTTTCCGCGAGCCGTGTGCTCCTTTCAACACCAGCAACCGCGCACCGCTTGCCGCATGAGGCATGCATGGGGGTCCGCAAGCTCTCACTGTGCCGCCCATGCAAGGCACCACCGTGGCTGCCCGGTCGCACACGCGCCCAGGGCTCCGCTCAAAACAATAGGCATTTGAGATGCAGGGCGCAAGGTGGTCGGCCCCTGTAGGCATCCCTTCAAGGTTTTCGGATGTAATGTTGCAAACGCAAACGCGCAAATGTAACGGCATGTCGAACGAACTACTTTCTCAGCCTGAACACCAGCCATCGAATGGACCCAGACACTCTCATCTCTCTCACGGCTCGCATGGCGCCAAGTGGACTGCATGTTTGGCGCCATCGCCCATGTAGGCAATTCCCGTCGGGTTTATGCGCTCTCCGTCCTCTCTCCGCAACTTTAAAACACACGCACACGAATGGCACAAACACCCAGACATTCAACTCCCCGTGTTCCAGCGGTGGACTGCCCGTCGACACCCCATCCAGGGCCCCACTTGCCGTGCCAGACTACGGTGCGTATCAATGCCTTGACCCATGCGTACTTGCGTCTGGTCTTCACACACCGCTGCCAAATCCACCACACACAGACACATGCCCAGCCCCTCGCATTTCGTACACACAGTCACGCGCATAAGGTGACGAAGTAACGACTGCATCCGGTACGGGATGCGGCCGTTCGTACAACCATGATAGCATGGAGTGACGTGTGTCTTGCCCATCATTGCGTTGGGTGGTAAGTTGCGTGAGGCTTGCAGATCATATAAGGTCATACGGACATGACACACCGCGGGTGGGGAGGGGGTCAGGGGGCCAATGCGACCCCGAATCAACAGGAACAACAAACAACGCGCTTCACGTGCCTGCACTGGGCACGCGGCACAGCACGCACTACCATACTCTTCCCGCTCGCTACTCAAGACCCCACGCCGAAGCACACCAACCCCTGCAACACGCTCTAGCATCTCATCAATACCCGCAGCTGACTTGCAGCGAAACAAGCAAATTCCCAGCGCACACGCAAGAGGCGCATCCCCGCGACGAACAAGACGTGCATTGTGTCACAACGTGTCAGCGCTAGCAAATTGATCAGGAATAACGCACCCAGACAGAACTACAGTATTGCTACGTATGAACACCAGCACCCGGTAGCACGCCGCTGGCTGGCCGGCATTTTCGTCGGCAGCTGCCCAGCCGCGCAACACACACAGCCGCAAACACCACGGACACTACCACAATTCGACACCTCTGGCACCGCTCTTCAGAACTATTGCGCTCATGCAGACCGACTGCGCAGCGACACGCGCCCTCACACCAGGGAAGCGCGTGGCTCAAGCTATCAGGCGATTGTCTTCGTGCTCGTATGCCCGCATTCACAAGACTACCCAGTGCTGCTGCTGTCGGTGCCGCGGATAGGGACATGCTCACTCACTGGAATCCCGACATCATGACTCCACTGGTTCAGAAACAGGAGTTTGGGTGCTAATCGGGTACCGCAGCGCGCACTCACGCTGATGGCTACCTCAAACTTGCGCCTCCAGACGCGCCGCCCGCAGCCGGGCCATTGGGCCTCGGCGCCACGCCGGCGAGCGCCGCCGCCAGCGCCGCAGCCGCTGTCAGCTCCGCCGCCTGATGCCGCAGTCTCGACTGCACAACCAGGTGCTGAAGCGCGGGCCCCACCGCAGCCAGCGGGTGCGACTCAGACGCGCCCGCAGCCACCAGGCCGCCGGACGCGGCCGAGGCGAGCGCGGCAGCAGAGCCGCAGCCCCCGCCCGCGCTGGCGTCGCCAGAGGCGCTGTGGGCGGCTGGCACAGCGGCTGCAGTAGCTGTCCCTGCTGCGGCGTCTGTCGTGGCCGCGCCGGCGTGTTGGCTAACTAGCGCGCTTGTGGACCCCGACCGCTGGGGCAGTGGCATGCCGGCCGAGCTCTGGTACAGCAGGCCAGGCAGCGTGCCGGGCCCGGACGCAGACGGCAGCGCGGGCGGCGCCGAGGGCAGCGGCAGGCCCGATGAGGTGCGGCCTGACGCGGCGGCGGAGAGGGTCGCGGCGGACGCCGTGGGAGAAGCCATCACGGCCGCTGCCGTGGCTGCTGCAGCTGCGGCCGCGGCCTGCTGCTGTTGCTGCTGGGCAGCCAGCAGCATGAGCGACAGGCCGCCGAAGGAGAGCGCGTCACTCGCGGCGGGGCCGCCCGGCCACATCTGCAGCGGCAGCTGTGCGGGCCCGCTGAACGGGGATACGGCGGGCGCGGCCGTGCCGGCGCATGGCTGCACCGCCACGGGTGCCGTCAACGCGACGCCGTTGCTCACGCGAGGTGCAGCCATGTCACCCGCAGGTGCTGCTGCAGCGACACAGTCGCTCCTGGGAGTCGCCACGTGTGGGGACTTGCGCTGCGGGCGGGGGCTGGGACTGGGCCGGGGGCTCGGCGACGGGCTGGGGCTGGGTACGGAGGACGTGTTGGGCAAGCCGGCTGACACCCCTGCGGCGCCATGCTCCACCGGCGGCCTGGCCGCATGCGGGGCCAGCGCGGCCGAGGGCGGCGCCGCGCTGCCGCTGTCCCGCAGCCGAACCTTCTCCAGCCGCCGCGCCTCGCGCCGCTGCTGCTCCTGCTGCTCCTGCTGTTGCTGCTTCTCCTTCTGCTGCCACTCCTGCATCACCTGCTGCTGCTGCTGCTGTTGCTGCTGCTGGGTGCACGCCATCATGGCGCCGGCGGCCATGGGGCTCATGCCCATGGGCGTGCCGCCGCCGGCCGCGGCGGCGGCGGCAAGGTTCAGGCCCATGGCCCCCATGGCGCTCATGGCGCTCATCGCCATCTGCAGCTGCATCGCGCTCACGGCGCCCATCGCGCCCATCGCCCCCATGCCCATCGCGCTCATCGCCGCCGCCGGCAGCGCCATCGGGTTCATCGCCGCGGCCAGCGGCAGCGGCAGGCCGAACGGCCACATAGACGCCGCCGCAGCCGCAGCCGCGAAGCTGGCCGCGGGGTCCGCCGCGAGGGGCGCCATGCCACCAGCAACCGTGGGGCTGAGGGCTGCCGCGACTGGGCTGAGCGGGCCGCCCACGGCGCCAGCACCGCCCGCGGCGGGTGGCTTCTGCGACTCCGAAGTGCAGGGCCGCGGCGAGCGGCTGGCGCGGCGGTGGCTGTGGGCGGGGTGGCTGGCGGTGGGCCGTGCATCGCCGGCCGATGTGGTGGCGGCGGCAGGGACGGCACCGGTGGCCTTGCCGATTTCAGGGTGCGGCGCGCCGCGCGGGCGCTGGTGCTGCTGCTGCGAAGCCCCGGCGTCGTCGGCGGTGCGGTGGCCCGCGTCTGAGGACAGCCGCTTGCGGCTGCCGCCGAGGGGCGCCGACCTGCCCGCAGCAGCTGGGGCCGTGGCAGGACTGGTGGCATCAGCTGCAGCCGCCTGCGCATGTGCATCAGCAACTGCGTGTGCAGATGCATGCGGCTTCGTTGACCCCGGCTGTGTGCTGAGAGGGGCCGGAGCCGGTGCAGCCGAGGGTTCGTCCGCGCCGGAGGCAATGGAGCCGTCGACACCCCGTTCCTCGGTGGCCGCCGCCGCCGCAGCAGCACCACCACCATTGGCAGCGGCAGGAGTGGCCACATTGCTGGCAGCGGCAGCACCGGTCACAGGTCCACAGGCGCACTGCGACGTTGTGCCCAGGGAGACCCGCACGCCGCCGCCATCACCACCAGACGCCCGCTGCTCGTCAAGCGACTGCCGCTGCGGGGAAGAGCCCCCAGTCCCTGCCTCGCCGCCGCGCCTGTTTCCGGCTGCCGCGGCCGCCAGAGCGGCCAGCCGCTCCTCCTCCATGGACGCTGACAGCCGCACGCACAGCCCGGCTGCAGCAGCAGCCGGCTCCTCCGCCCGAGACAGGCCGCCCGCCGCTTGGCTGCCGCCGGCACCGCCATCGGCACCGGCGCCTGCTGCCGATGCTGCTGATGCGAAAGTGGGTGCAGCAGCAGGGGCCGCGACAGCGGCGCCGCGCATGGCCGCTAGCGCCGCTGCACGCCGGGGGCCAAAGTCCCAGCCATCAGTCTCCGCCCCAGCCTCTGCCTCCGCCTCAGTCTTAACCGGCTCGGCCTGGTCGGGTTCTGCCTTCATAGTCATCATCGCCTCGGCCGCGTCTCCTCCTGGCACCACCTCCGCCGCCATCAAGGCGTCGCCTGCGGCTGCCTCGCCCAGGACTTGGTCGGCCTTATGGTCGCGCGCGGCGGGTGCCACGTGCGCAGCTGATGCTGCTGCCACCGGGCCCATCGCCTGCTCCGCCTCGACCGCCGGTTCGGGCTTCACTCCCCAGCCCCCACGCGCCTGCTGCTGCACCTCCGCCTCTGCCCCGCCGCCGTCGTCACCGCTATCGTCGTCCGCGCGCGACGAGCCCGCGGCGCCGCCCGCCTGCGCGCCCGCCAGGTGCAGCAGCTGCTCCGCGGCGTGTAGCACAGACTCGGGCAGGGAGGGCTTGCGGCTGTGGTGCGGGTAGTCAACGTCAGCCGCGCCCTCCGAGCCGTCGGCGCTGTCGGCCGCGCCCGGGGCGGCCGTGGCGGGCCTGCTGCCGCCGCCGGCCGCTGCCAGCAGCCGCGACCGGTGGTAGCGGCCCAGCTGCAGCGGCCGGTGGCCTGGCGTGAAGCCGCTGCCGTCGCTGTCCGCCGCGTCTGCCGAGGCGGTAGCAGCAGCTGGCGCCGCCGCGAGCAGCAGCTGCGGGCCGCAGGTGGGATGCGCCCAGGAGCCGGCGGTGCGCGGGCGCTGGCCGGTGCGGCTGCGCGCCCGCCGCGTCGCCTGCATGGACACGCATATCGCCAGCAGCGGCGACGGCTCGTCGTCGTCGCCGCTGTCCATGGCGACCGCGCCGCCTGCCGCCGGCGCCGTGGGCGGCAGCAGTGTGGTGTCTGCCTCGGCGTCGCTGCCAGCCGCGCCCGAGTGCTGTGCCTCCGCGCCGCCGCCGCCGCCGCCGCCCGCGGTGCCGCCGCTGGCCATGCGGTGTAGCTGCCGGTACTGCAGGTGCGGCGGCAGGCGCGGCTGCGGGCCGGCGTCGGCGCTGGGCGAGAAGGACCGCCCGGCCGGCGACGCGCGCGGCTGCTGCTCCTGGCTGGTGGTGGCGGCCCGTGGCGACGGCCGCGCGCCGTCCCTGCCCTCGGGCCCCGCGCCAGCCCGGCACGCCGAGGCGTCCCCGTCACCGCCGCCCTCGGCATCCTCGGTGTCCGCACTGTCCGACTCGCACCGGGTCCCCTGGGCCAGGCGCGGCGGAGCGGCGCCTTGGCGAGCAGCGGGAGCGGCGCCGCCGTGCGCGCCGCTGGTGGCCCGGATCCGGCCCGGCGGCGGCGGCGTGCCTGGCTCGTCCTCCTCCTCCGCCTGCTGCGGCTGCTGGTTTTGGTGCTGGTCCTGCGGCTGGTCCTGCTGCTGTGGATGTGGCTGCGGCTGTGGCTGCTGTGTGCCGGTGGCGAGGTGCATGAGCAGCTGCTGGCGGCCCAGGGCGGACCAGCCCACAATGACCTGGCCGGTGTGGGCGTGCTTCATGGGCGCGGTGAGGCGCAGCAGGTACTCGGCCTTGCCGTGCGCGCCGCTGCTGGACAGCGTCACCTTGGTGGGATAGGTGGCGGGGTCCAGCCGCCCGCCCGCTGCGATGAGCACCTGCGAAATATATAGTGTGCATAACACACATGTGTGAGAACTTCGGTAATGCAAGGCGTCAGGCAGCGTCAGCTGTCGGCGGCTGTGCAAGATGAGTGGCGGTTACAATGCAGGCGCACTGCAACGTCAACTTCGTTTTTTGCAGCAGCGGTCTCTGGTCGCATCGCGGCGGCCGCGGCTCACCTGCACCGCTAGCGGCGTGGCGGTGACGGCCAGCGACGACTCCACAAAGGGCTTCTGCAGGTACACGCGGCCCTTGTCCGGCCGCACCACCGACTGGTTCTGGCTCACCACGCTGCGCACGCGGCTGGCGGGCACCGACAGCCGCGCCACCGCCGCCGCCACGCCCGCCTCCATGATGCGGCGGACCTCCGCCGCGTTCGGCGTGGCGGCGGCGGCGGCGGCGGTGGTGGTGGTGGGGCAAGGCGCGCCGGCGCCGGTGGCGCCAGCGGCGGTGGCGGCTGTGGTGGCCGATGGGCTGGGAGGCTGGCGTGCTACAGGCGCAGCGGCAGCAGCGCCGGCGGCGGTGCCGGCAGTGCCACCGCGGGGGGCTCCACCACGCGGCGGCTGGTACTCGGGGTCTCGCCTGGCGGCGGCCGCGCTGCCGCCACGTGCGCGCAGCACGCCGCCGGTGCGGCGACCGGCGGCGCCGATGCCGTAATGGCCGCCGTCGTCGTCTGAGGCGTCCTCGTCCGGCTCCGATGTCGTGTTGTATGCGTGGTGGTGGTGCTGCTGCCGGGGCAGCAGCTCCTCGCCAGCGCCGTCACCCTCGTCCATGTGGCCCGCGGCCGCCCCAGGCGGCGAGCGGCGCCAGCCGCTGGGGCGCAGTAGCGCCCGCGGCTCGTCTGCCTCGGCCGTCTCCCAGGCACTGGCCGGCACATCCACGGTCGCCGCACGCCGCTGCGGCTGCGGCTGCCTTTGCACCCCGCCAGCCGCCGCCGCCGCCGCGGCGCTCATAATCATGGCCAGGCCCGCCGCCGCCGCCGTGTCCTCCTGACTGCCGGCAGGCCAGCCTCCGCCGCCGCCCATGCCTGGGGCCGTCCGCCTGCGCCGCAGCCGCGGCTGGACCTCCGCACCGTCAATGTCGCTCCCCTCCTCCCCAGCGCCACCCGCAGCGCCCGCCTCCTCGTACGCGGCTCCGCCCGCCGCCCCGGTGGCGGTGCTCACCGCCGCGCCCAGCGCCGCCGCGCGCGCCAGCGCGGCGCCCAGCGGCACGCCCAGCGGCGGCGCCAGGCGCACGCGCACGGCGTCGGGCGCCACCTTGTCCCAGGCCGCCACGCGCCAGCCGGCGTAGCGGCGCGGCACGTCCTTGAAGCCAAGCAGGCGGTAGTAGCGGTAGCCGGTGTGGTTCTGGTAGGAGGCCACGGAGGCGGAGGACACGGTGCCGTCCAGCACGCCGCCCGCCTGGACCTGTGAAGGGGGGCACGGGGTGTGTGCGGCGGGGCGAGCGGTGTGGGGCGTGAGGCGAGGGGCGGGGGCCTGAGCAAAGAGGAAGTATAGGTCTGGTCAGCAGAGTCAGGCCCGACACGCCACGTGCTGCTGCTTGGGTTCGGGGGCCGCACCTGCACACGCAGGCCGCCCGCCAGCACGGCGCCTGTGTCGAAGTTGTCCTGGAAGAAGAGGCGGGGCAGGTGGATGAAGTGCTCGGGGCTCAGCACGGTGGCGCCGCCCTGCAGTGCGCGCGCGCGGGGGGGGGGGGGACGGCAGAGGAAGCGGCGGCAGTCAGTGGGGAGTGTGCGGTGCAGGGTGACCGGGTGAAAAGTGCAGCAGCCAGGGCAGGAGGTGCACTCGCGTGCGTCCTTAAACAGCACAGCGCAGCGTGTGGCACACGGTCGCACCTTGCGGCAGGGATGCGGCGAGGACGCCAGCGCGCCGGGCAGTTCGGGCGGCATGTCCTCCGCCGGCAGGCTGCTGTAGCCGCCGAAAGCGGCGGCACCGGCCGCGCCCGCGCCGCCGTCGGCCATGGCGGCTCCACTCATGCCGCCCCAGGCGCGGCCGCCGCGCCGGGGTGCGCGGGGTGGCACATCACGCAAGCGCTGCAGCAGCATTGGACACAGGCCACGCGTAGCATGAGGTGAGTAAACTCGTTCTAGGATGTACGATGCAACGATATTTGCAGATTTGCAGGTTTTCGAAGCAATAAAAATCACCGCCGCCGTCCGCTCACCCCGGCGTCCAGGGATGTCCTCGCCATGCCATTGTAGCTGTGGCGCTGCTGCTTCACGCCGCCGGCGCCGCCGTTGCCGCTGGTCCGGTGCCATGGCGCCCGCTCCTCGTCGCCGCCGTCGTCCGCCGCCAGGTCGCCGGCGGCCGCCTCCACCGCCTCGTCGTAGTCCATGTGCTGTCTCTTGCGCCCGCCGCGCGCGTGCTGCTGCTGCTGGACATGCTGCTGCTGCTGCTGCCAGCACGCCGCGGCATCGAGGTCGGCGGCGCCGCTGTTCGACATTGGCCGCGGCCCTGGCCTGCCCGCCGTGCGATCCAGCGAACCCCGGCGGCCGGCGGTGGCGGTGCCAGCGGCGGCTGCGGCGGCCGCGGCGGCCGCGATGAGGAGCTGCGCGCCGCTGCTGACGGCGGCAGCGGCTTGGTTGTCCGCTGGCTCCAGCTCCTCGCCGGTGCCCACGTCTCCCTCCGTGCACTCGAGGCCGAGCGGCTGCTTCGCCTGCACACGAGGTTGCGGGGCACGCAGTGGGGTGAGGTTCGGACACGCTCGACCGACTGCCACAGAGAACAGAGACAGAGTACCGTGTTGCGCAAGCGCTATGATCGCCACCGTACTCACCGTCCCCTCAGCAGCCATGTCGTCCAAGGACCCTGGCAGGGTCAGGCCCGGCCGCCGTCCCGCACCACGGCCGGCAGTGCCACCGAACCGGCCGCCCGGCCGGCCACAGCCGGGCACGGCCGGCCGCCGCGCTGCACCGGACAGCAGCAGCGGCGCCGAGCCCGCAGTCGCCAGTCGCATCGCGCCGCCGGCGTTCAACGAGCCACCGCCGCCATCGCTGTCGATGCCCAGGGCGCTGCCACTGACCGTGCGACAGCCAAGGCCGGGCCCCGTCGCAAGGGGCGCGGCAGACGCCTTCGCCGGCGCCGGCGCTGGTGCCAGCGCCGACGCGGGAGCGGGTGCGGGCGGCGCGGACAGGGCTGGCAGCAGGTGCGGGTGCGGGTGCAGGGGCGCGGCGGGCGAGGCGGACTTGGCGGCCTGCGCCGGCGCGGAGATGGTGAGTCGGACCACGCGGTCGCCCAGCGCCTCCCACATCTCGATGCGCCAGTTGTGGTAGCTGCGAGTCCAAGGGAAAAGTGTGAGCGGAGGAGCGGCACAACGCGTCGGCACTGCCCTGCACTGCACCGGGCACTGCACACACGCCCCCGCATAAGCACGCCATGCAACCCCAACATGCCTGGCAAAAATCGCAAAATGCACCGAAAAAGCAGGAAATCGCAGGCAAGGGCCGCGGGCGGCCGCGCCAAGCCACCCACCCGCATGAGACCTCCTTGAGCCCCAGCACGCGGTACTGGCTGTAGCCCTGCGCGTGGAAGAACTGCTCCACCTGCGCCGACAGCACCACGTCCAACACCGCGTCCACGCCGGCGGGCGTGGCGGCGGCCGCCGCCGCCGCCGCCACCGCGTCCTGCAATGCGCCGCTCGCACCGCCCGACGCGTCGGCGTCCGCGGCGCCCGCCGCCGCAGCGCCCGGGTGCGGCGGCAGCGGCAGCGGCCCCAGGCGGCGCACGACGACGGCGATGCCGTGCTGCAGCATGGTGGCGGGGTCCATCACGCGCTCCGCGAACTGGCGCGGCATGATGATGGGCACCTTGGGCGACAGCACGCCCTGGAGCGAGCGGCACGTACGTCACGGAGCGTTTGGGGGCACACACCGTGAGCAAGGGCAGAAGAAGGCAGCATGCGAACCAGACATGGGGAGTTGCAGGCAGGGCAAGCCGAATGGTACCGTATATGGCCTGGTGGGCTACCGATACTGACCTTGGATCGTACCGCGCCTGCGCCGGGTGCCAGGAGCGCGGCGGCGGCTGCTGCTGCGGCGGCGGCGGCGGAAGCTGAAGCGACGGCGGGTGCCCGAGGTGGCGGTGAAGCTGCGCCGGAGCGCACACCCGGCGCACCCATGCCACGAGGCTCTTGCTGTTGTTGTTGCTGCTGCTGGCGACGACCCGACGCCGGCGCCTGCTGCTGCTGCTGCTGCTGGTGCAGGTTCTGGTTGAAGGGCCGCTGCGCCACGGGCTGTGCCAACGTGCCTGTGAACAGCAGCTGGTGGGGCGCGTGCGGCGGCGGCAGCGGTTGAGGCGCGACGAGGCCGGCGCCGGTTGCGCGCAGCGGCCGGGAGCCCACCGCGCCCGCGTCCACGGCTGTGGCGGTCGGCAACGCCACGAATGCGCTGAGTGGCGGCGGCGGCGTGGCGGTGCCTAAGCGCGGGAGGCTGCTGCTGCTCATCGCTCCATTGTCGAGCGGGTCCGCCGCAGCCCGCCTGCTGCCGTACGGGACAGCGCCCAGGCCTCCGGACCTCAGGCTACTGGAGTTGGAGGCTGCTTTTGCCACCGCGGCCGCGGCTGCGGCGTCGGCAGCGGCGGCCGCTTCCAGCAGCCTGCTCTCAAAGTCGTCCTGCTGTGATTCCGTCTTCGCGCCGGGGGCAGCCGACCAGCCCGCTCCCGCCGCCCGGCTGCTCCCGAGAACCATCCCTGTTCCAGCCCCAGCGGTCGCACACAAGTTGGATGCAGTGGCAGCTGCGAGGGTGCCGCTTCGACGCCGGGCGCCCAGCCCGCTCGGCGACGTCGTGACGGCGGGGGCCGTGACCCTCGCCGGCGTGGCCCGTCGCGGCACACTAAGCTGCGCTGGGCTGCTGCAGTGCGGCGGGCTGGGCGGAAGTGCCGATGCATTTGCGTGCCCGCTTAGCGTCTCGTCGTCGCAGCTGATGCCGCAAGTCGCGCCAAAAACAGCCGCGGTGTTGCAAGGCGCCGAGCATGGCGCCGAGCCGCCGGACGCTGCGTGTTGTCCGGCAGCAGTCGTTATAATAGCATTTTTATCTACTAGCCCGTCCACGGTGTGCGCAGGGCTACACGTGTTGGGGTTCGCCGAGTCGTGTGGCGGGTCCATCCCGCGGTCCGGAGCCCCGCCGTCTTGCTGAAACACAGCCCTTGCAGTTGAAGCTTCCACCGTTGCGGTCTCGCTGCAGGCGTCCATCATCACGATTTTTCCTCGGCGACAGGCCTCACGCGGTCCTTTCGCGCCACGCTTTCGGCCCACACATTCGCTGTCAGTAGTTAAATTGTCCACATCTACTGCGATATGGCATGGCGGAAGGGGCCAATTATGCGCCTGTCGGGCCACTGACACAATTTGCCGGCATTTGGGAGGATTCTGCGCCCGGCGCCCCGACCAGCGTCCCCTCTCCACTTGGGGCCTCCTTAAGGACACCACCACCCTTCCCGGTGCTCTTGGCGTCGCCCAGCCCCCTGCGACCCCTTTTCCGTGGCCGCGACGTTTCCAAAAAGCCCCCCCTCCGACCCCAAAATGATGCTGTGAGTCTGCGGCCCACTTCCTGCTAGACCCGTGCTGAATTGCAGACGGTGTACCACTCGAGCTGACGATTCCAGCCGCCGCTAATTCACCCACTCACCGAGTCACCGCACAGGCGTCCAAGCCCCGGCTGCCAGGCCTCCAGGAGCGGCCTCAGCCAGCTTCGGGCTATTTTCTCCGAGATTGACTCAGGGAGTGGCGAGGTCACTTCCTTCTCGAAGCAGCAACAACACGGAAGCGCAGCACAGGCTCTCTATTGCGACTATTGACATTCTCTCCACGTTGAATGGTGGGGTGTGTAGCTGCACTCTCGTCTCTCTACAACACTCTGCAATTCGCACTGTCTGGGTGGCGAGGGCGCCGAGGTTGTCAAGGCCCCCCTCCCAAGCCCAATCAAGTCGGTTTTCCCGGTGCCGGCTTTCTCGGCTTTCTCGCCATCATTAATACTGTTCCTGTCATAAGCGTTTACCTGGAAGCTGCAGAAGATCTAGGCGAAAAGCAGTCGCGGAGAAAAAGGTACCGGGTTGGTTGCTCGCCTACGGTGTTGGGGCGGAAACTGCTTTTGGGCTTGCGTCACCCCCATCGTTTTAGTCCGTCACAAGAGACATGGACTCACTCCGCGCCTAATGCAGGGGTGGAGGCTCGACCGTGACAGGAGATGCGGCGTGTAGCAATCAATCGATTGAATCGCCAAAATGGCTGCACGGCTGGGGCAGGGCCTCCACCATATCTGCCCTTGTGTGTGGTTCTTACTCTGATGATTCTAGCTGTACAGGCCTCAGTGGGGCGGCACCGGTTGAACGTGTGGTTTGCAGGCGCAGCGTGCGTGTGTGCCGCACAGTGCCCGGCTGAGTGCCGCCGAGAGTGGCCTTGCAGCGAACGCGCTGTTCGGACGCCAACCTTGTGAGGCACAACGAAGCGCCTGTTACGAAGGCTCATGGGGGTCAAGGTTTCCTGTACATTCGACACATAAATGGGCGCGCACCAAAGCCGAGCGCTAGCGGCCAGGTTGCAACCCTGCTGCGCCGCTGGGCGCCGTCACCTGCCGTCACTGCCGCGTAGTGGCCTCGCTTACAAGCGTTCAGAGTAATTTCCAGATGAATATGCGCAGTTACCTCATGGTAGGAAACTGCTGCTGGCACTACACACACCGCACATAAGTCCACTGACAGAGGTGGCCACACGCTCACTTGTTACGGCTTCGGTTCACCGTTGCCTGTGCCGCTGCCCCCAGAGCTATGCCCCGCAAGACACTGCTGCTTATAGCCTCTTGCCGCCCTGTGGCGGGTCATATGAAAGAACCGAGTGGTCAAGTCCTACCGAGTTCTGCACAACCAAAAACAATCACCCAATCCGGGCTCTCGCGCAGGCCTGACAGCGCTCTGCGGCCCCATGCACGACACTTCAGTTCTCTCACCCTGTCACATATCCCTGCGTTCGCCGGTCCCACCCACACCATCAATATGATTCAGCTGCCTGGTTGCGCAGCGCACTGAGCACAATACGGTACACAAATGACCCCAAATCCTGGGAACTGCCTGTAACTGCTACATCGCTTCTTGCTTCTCGCGTATGTCGCGCAGTCCCCTTTCGCAGGTGGACGTGCAGGCCCCTGCTCACTGCGTTCTTACACGAGCGTGCCCTACATTCGATTCCATAGCCGAGTGCACGCCGACAGTTCCACACATGCCGAGAAGCCAGCATTCATGCCCAATACCCCAAGTCGAGCCCACAGCACCCGCCGCACCCCGCTGCGTGCGCCCCACGCCCACATGCCAATCATACGTTGTCCTCGCCCTTGCGAGTCTGGTCAGCGCCAGCCTTGGCGTCCGGCTGCTCGGCCGCCGCCTGCTGCCCCGCCTGTTGCAGAGCTGCCTGCTCTGCCCCCGCGTCCGCGCGCACCGCCGCCATGCTCGATCGCCAGTCGCCTGACTGCTGCTGCGGCTGCTGCCCTGCCGCCGACCCCCCGGCCTCCAGCTCCTGCTCCTTCCGCCTGGCCGCGTCCCGCTGCACGTCCTGCTCAAGCCGCACGGTGCCGTCGGCCGCCACGTTGATGGCCAGCGGCGCGGGGCCGATGAGGGAGAAGATGACGGGCATGAGCATGAGGCCGATGAGCAGCGCGAAGGCGATGGTGCCGAAGATGAGCGCGAAGAAGGTGCGCAGGATGGTGGAGGTGGAGAAGGCCAGCGGGATGGTGCCTGCGCAGCATGGAGGGTGGGTGGCGGTGTGAGCGGGGTGGCCGTGCCGGCGGTGTGGGCAGCAGTAACAGCAGCATGGGCGTCCGTCCGTCCGCAGCGCCAGGCCGTGTCAGCTGCGTAGCCCGTGACCACACGCACGCTGCCGCACGCAGCCACACGCTGCCGCACACACAGCCGCCACACACAGGAACGCGCACGCAATCAAGCCAGCCACACGCAGCCACACAGCGACTCACCCAGCAGCGCCGTGATGCCGCCCACGAACACGGCGGAGCCGGTGTCGGACAGCGCCAGGGCCATGCGGCCGTTGAGGGTGCCGTCGGCCTGGCACGCCACGAAGCGCTGCGCAAAGTAGACCGAGTAGTCCACCGACAGACCCGTGGCCATGACTGCGGGCAGCAGGACCAAGAAAAGAGGGGTGTAGCAACATCAGGCTTTTGCAGCTTCTGCAGTGCATGCGGCAAACCTGGACACCTCCAAGCCTGCCATAGCCGGCACACATGTTATACTAACCCGGGGTGCGCTCAACCCATGCGCTGCCCGCAGCACCTTGCGCTGCCACATCGGCAGATTACTCACTCATGTTGATGATGGAGACCTGGTTGAAGCGGATGCCCAGGATGAACATCTCGCCGAACAGGAAGAAGTCGGTCAGCCCCACCGCGAACATCATGAACAGCACCGAGCGGATGGACGGCAGCGTGAGCGTCAGCACCAGCCCCACGCCCGCCACCGCCAGCAGCACGTACTCCACCGTCATGGGCCCCAGCACCGCATCGCCCTCGTCGTAGATGTAGTCACCTGAGCGGAGGGGCGGGGAGGAGGGGCAGGGGGAGGGGGAGGATTCCGCTCACAAGGGGCACGGGAAAAGCGCAGCATGTGTTTGTCTGTTGTAGATAACACGAGAGAGGAAACACGCTTGTCTGTGTGTGAGGTGGGGTGGGGTAGGGGCGGCAGGGGTGGTAGGCGCGATGGCAAGGCGCGGCGGCCAGGGGCGGGCGAAAGGCGGGCGGTCGGCTGGACGCGGACCGGGGCAATGTGCAGCGGCGATGGTGGCGCGCGGGTGCTGCATTGCTGAGCTGCTGGTGCTTGCCCGCGAGCGCACGCGCCCTCACCGTTGGACAGGAAGAAGACGTCGCCGGGCGTGGCGGCGTCCTCGGCGCCGTACTGCTGCTCCAGCACCGTGTGCTCCAGGTGCCGCACCGACTTGATGCACTTGCGGCCGTAGGAGCCGTCGTCGCCCTTGGCGGTGTGCACCAGCGGCATGCGCGAGGCCCACACCTTGGTGCGCACCAGCGTGCCGTTGGGCGCGATGGACTGGCTCCAGCGCAGGTCGTCGTTGTAGCCGCGCGACACCGCCAGGAACTGCGGCGGTGGTGGTGAGGGGGCGGGGAGAGAGGTTGCGATACGATAACGTGTGTGTGTGAGATGATACCAGCCCAAACTAAACCAAACCAAACCAATGCGGGGGGAAAGTTAGCGAGCGTATGGGGAGGTGCGCGTGGTGTGAAGCGCTGGCCTGCAGGCTGGCAGGCAGGGAGGCGGGGAAGCAGGGGTGTGGGGCAGGCATCGGCCGGCGGGTGCGGGCGTTGCCGCAGGGAGCGGCGCTCACCTCGTTCAGCTTGGGGTAGAACCTGTCCTCGGGAATGCAGCCTGCGAGGCGGGGCGTGGTAAAGGAGCGACCGTACTTGTCACCAACGCAGGTCAGGTGCGCACGGATGCTCAATGTATAGGGCGTGCACGTGGCGGCCTCCTGGCCTATAGCCTGGCCTGACCTGGCCTGACCCCACCGCCGCCTCGCCGCCTCCTCGCCTCGCCTCACTCACCCTGGATGGTGGCGGGGTTGACGAACAGGCCCAGGTCGCCCGACACGCGGCCGGCGTAGGGGTTAGAGCAGCCGGGCATGCTGACCAGCTTCACGCTCGGGTCGTTGTCCTGCACCCAGCTGCATGGTCATACACACACAGGCACAGTCTGTTTGTTGTTTTTAACACAGGCACAGGCACAAAATACCGTAGGTGGAAGGGTCAGATGCACCCACCCACCCACCCACCCACCCACCCACAGCACAAGACAAACGGCACACGTTCCCCCAGGACCCGCCCAGCCGCCCAAGCCCCGCGCCGTCGGGGCACTCACACAATGAAGTCGATGAGCCAGTTGCCCTGGAAGGCCGACACCGTGGAGTTGACGTAGGCGCTGTCCAGGCTGGCCGCCACCGCCGCCAGCATCTTGGCCTGCTGCGCCGGCGGCGCGGGGTCCAGCCAGCGGTAGTAGGCGTAGGTGGGCGAGCCGATCTGCTGCTGGAACTGTGGGGCGGGGTGGGGAGCGAGGGGTGGCCGAGGCGGAAGAGGAGGCGGGGGCGTGGAGACGAGACATGTTAGTTCTAGTTCAGGGTCAGCGTCACACTGCGGCGGCTGGCGCGGAACCCAAAGGTGTACCCGGCGGACGCAGGCGGAAGAAGCAGGCGCCCGAACCCCACCCCACCCCACCGCAGGCCCCCCCCCCTCGTCGCCGCCCCCGCCTCACCGTGTCCTCCATGACCTGCACGTAGTCCTGCAGGTACGAGTCGTCGGGAGCCAGCTCGCTCAGGGGCTGGCCCTCCTGTACACAGACACAAGCACACGCACGGGGCAGGGGTGACGTGTTAATTACAAACCAACCATTGGGGGGGGGGGTTAAATGAGTGCGGCGGCGGCGCGAGGGCCGGCCAGCCGGCGCTGCAGCCTCGCAGGGGAAGAAGGGAAAGTGCACGTGCCGCTGCCTGGCTGGCTGCTTGCCGGGCCCCCCGGCTCACCTGGAGGCGCGGCGCGCCAACGGCGCTCAGCACCGCCCAGCCGATGAAGATGGCGATCACAAACAGCTTGCCGTACCACTTGGTCAGGAAGGGCGCGTAGTAGGCCGCAAACAGGCGCTTCATCAGGTTGGGCTCCTCGGGCACGGCGCCGCCGGCGGGCGTGGGGCCCGCCAGGGCGGTGGAAGGCGAGTAGGGCAGCACGCCGTGCTGCTGCTTCAGCGAGCCGGAGCCGGGGTGGCGCAGGCCGGCGGCGGCGGACGGGTTGGTGTTGGCGACGTCGGGCACCGCCGACTTCTTCAGGGGCTCCTCACCAGGCGCCTGTGTGGGGAGGGAAGGGGTAGCGGGTGGCAGCAGGGAAATAAAGTCAGTGCGGTGCGGGAGGGATGGCGGGCGCTGTCACAGACGAGTATTAGCCAGCAGGCTGGGCGACATTGACGTGATACAGATAATGCGTGAGCCGGTTCCACACCAGCCTTGTGCGCGCAGCGCTGCCACACAAACGCTTGCACGGCCCGCATGGCCCAGCCCCCCGCCAGCCACGCACCGGGTGCTGCAGGCCGGCCGACGAGGCGGACTCGCTGCGGGCGGGGCTGCCGCGCGGCGAGTGCCCCTCCGCGGCGGACTCGGCCACCGCGCGGGCGCCGGCGCCGCGGGACGGCGCGGAGGCGATGGCCGGCGCGCGCGAGGACGGCGCCTGCAGCACGATGGCCGAGGGCGCGTCGTAGTACGCGGCATCGGATGAGGCGCCGGTGACGACGGCGTCGCTGCCGCCGGGGCCGCCGGTTCCGTCCTCGTACCACACGACGGCGGCGGTGGGCACGCGCGGGCCGCCGCTGGTCATGCAGCACAGGCAGTCCACCTTGTTGCGGGCGATGCGGCGCTCGGTGATCACAAACACGCCGGTGTAGAAGGTCAGCTGCACGGTGTGTGTGGAGGGAGGGAGGGAGGCGCGAGCAAGGGGAGGCGTTGTCGGCAAGGCAAGTTGCAGTGGCTTGAGCCACACGATGGGACGGCGCACCGAAGGCCAGGCCCATCCCAAAAGTCCCGGGGCTATCCACCCACCCACCCACCCACCCACCCACCCACCCCCCCCCCCCCCCCCCCCCACCCCCCCCCACACACACACACACACACACACACACCACCCCACACACGCACACATACACACCCGGCACGCACCGTGGCCACCAGGATGCTGACCACGCCCATGGTGGCGTACACCGAGAACCAGCGCACGGAGGGCAGCTCGTTGATGGCGCCCAGCGCGAAGGCCACGGCGCTGGCCAGCAGCGTCACGAACACGCTGGTGCCGGCCGAGGACATGAGGCGCCGGAAGCGCGCCTGCAGCGAGGCGGCGGGCGCCTCCGCCACTAGGCTGTCGTAGGCCTTGGTCAGGATGAACATGCAGTCCACCGTCAGGCCCAGCAGGATGTACGGCAGCGTCTGGAGGGAGGGAGGTGGGCGCGAGGGAGGGGGGAGGCAGGGAGGGAGGCAGGGAGGGAGGGAGGCAGGGAGGGAGGGAGCGTCAGCGAACGGGGCGGTCAGGCAGGCCCCGGGGCCGGGGCCGCCCACAGCAATGCGCCCTCCATCCGACCGTGAACCTTGCCGGCTGTCGCATAACAGCAGCATCCGCAACCTGCCACGCACAACCCAAGCGGCCCCTAGCCAACCCAACCCCCAAGTGCCCTCCCTCGCCCTCCCGGCGCCCTCCCGGCGCCCCGCCCCGCCCCCGGCCCCCTGGCCCCCCCTCCCTCGCACCTGCGCCAGTGTGGTGAAGGGGCAGCCGAACAGCATGGACAGGCCGTAGCCCGCCACCATGGCCAGCACGCCGCTCACCACGCCCAGCAGCGCCAGGCTGCTGCGCGTGGCCACCGAGTGCGTCCTGTGCGGGGCGCAGGTCGGCGCAGGGTGGCGGCGGGGGGCATGCGGTGGTGCCGTGCGACGTGGGTCCAGGAGGACGTGGGGGGAATGGCAGCCGGACAGGGGGAAAGGCCCCTGTGCACTCCTACCCCCGCTGTCCTCCGACTGGTGCACACGAACCCCTCCCACACACGCGCGCACCTGGACATGCCCAGCACCGCCACCAGCACGAATATGGCCACGCTGATAACAACCAGATACAGATCGTTGGTCACGGAGCGCCCGATCTCGTTGTCCACGCTGTTGCCCGCGATGTAGGCGAAGGAGCTGTGCACCGCCGCGGCGGACTGCGCCTCCAGCACGTCCAGGAACTTGTTGTACCTGGCGGGCGGGGCACGGGCACACGTGCGCGCCGGCACCGGCAGGTGCGCGTTTGAGACACAAGAGACGCTACGGCTATGGACGGGTACTGACTATTGAGGCGCGTGTGTGCTCGCGCGTGTGGGTGCAACAGGTGACAGGAGCCATCCGAGCTAGCCCCCAAGCTAAGGAGGGGCTGGGGCCGGGTGAAAGGGCGCAGTCAAAGCCGTCAGGGGCCATGTCCGCACCACTGGCGCCCTGACCCGCCCTCCCCGCGCCCTTCCTGCACACGATGAGCCGTCCACCGCCCACCGCCCACGCGCGCTCACCACTTGTTTTTGAGGCTGTCGCTGAGCCCGTCCCGCAGGCCGTAGGGCTGGCTGACCACCTGCGCCGCCGACATGAACAGCGGCGGCGACCCCGGCGGCGGGTTGGCCAGCGGGCTCAGCACGATGCCGCCAAACAGCGACAGCGTGGACACGGCACTGCAGGGAGGAGGGTAGCAGGGCAGCAAGGTTTGGTTCCAGCGCGTGCAGGAATGTTGCGCGTGGCCGCAGCAAACGGCACGTGGCCACGGCCAAAACGCCCATGGGCTGGCTCTTGGCCACCCTCCCGCTCCCACCTCCCAGCCACACCCGAAGCCGCAGCTATACCAACGCCTCAACCGCAGCTGCAGCCGCCTGCCCGAAGCACGCCGTCGCCTCAGCCACCCCACCACAAGCCGCCACCACAAGCCGCCACTCACGAGTTGTCTGGGAAGCGCGGCGAGTTGACGGCGCCGATGAGCGCGTCCCGGTTGCCGGCGGTGGGGTCGGTGCGGGAGCCGTTCACGTCGGCCAGGTAGGTGGCGTAGCTCATGGACCACAGGTTCAGCGGCCTGCGCGTCGCGAGACACACACGCGGCCCGTGCCGGCAGTCAGCGGCCATGTGCGCACCCCTGCTGCTGCCCCCTTTGGATACGGTAGTCATAGCGTGTGGATGGGCAGGGCGGCACGGTGCCCGCATAAGCACGCCACGCGCTGCTTAGCGAGAGCACCACGCGCCCCACCGCCCCCCCCCCTCGCCCGCCCGCCCGCTCGCGCGGCTCACCCGCTGTACTTGCAGGTGCCGACAAAGTTGACCTCGCAGATGTCCTCCCAGCCCCACGTGCGGCCGCCGCTGCTGACGCTGATGGCGCGCACCGCCGTGTCCACCGCAAACATCTCCGCAAACACGCCCAGCTGCAGCGCGTTGGCGCCGTACCGCGCCGCCAGCGGGCCCGTGGCCTTGACCGTGGCCATGAACTGCGGGGGCAAAACCCCGGGGGGATTGCAAGGGGGGAGGGGGGAGGGGGTTGGTAAGGGGTGTCATTGTGCCACGCAGGGAGAAGCGGTGCAGGTGGAGAGCGGGGAGGTGGGCGGCGTGAGTGAGATGGCGGGCGGAGAGGGAGTCCGGCGGCGGCGCCACCGGCAGGGGTGCCACACCACGGTGTCGCAGCCAATGCGCACCTGCGCGTAGCCACCGCCCGAGCTGAACACGTCTGACGCCCAGTCCTGGTCCTTCATCGATTTGGAATCTTGGGGCACCTGGATGAAAATGAGGTGTAGCAGGACGGTCGGCGCGCGAGTGGCGGCAGTGGAAAGGGCCGAGTAACTGCGTCTCGGTGGGGCGCAGCACAGGGGTAGGGCGCGACAGCACTCACCCACAGCACGTCACTGGCTGACTCAATCCTGAAGCAGGCCCAGCCGCCAGCGCAGAGTGCTGCCACCGCCACGGCCAGCAGGGTGAGTAGCCAGGGCCTGGGGTCCACACGCGGGAGGAGGAGGAGAGGTGTTGCTCGCGGGTTCGCGATGGGGGAAACCGCGTCGTGCCATTCGTGCCGCCTGGCAGCAGCCCCTCACTCACCGCCGAACGGCAAACGAGCCAATGTGGCCATTCAATTTGTTTATTTGGGACTGGACCGCAAGGATAGCGCGCGTGTACCCCAACGAGCAGCGAGAGTACCAGGCCAACTTCGGTTCGGACCCTTGATCATTCGCGGCCATCCTAGCCAACTCTTAAATGAATATGTGACACACAAACACTTAGGACGGGTTCAGAAGCCGGCAATTCGCGATGCAACAAGTTACACGACTAATAAGGTCGGGACACTGCTGGTATCGACTTTTGTTGATTTCACAGCGTGATTGTATGGGCACATATGAGTTCTATATGCTATGCCAAGGGGGCTCGAGTAGATTGGGGCGGGCGTAACTTTAGGTCATTAGTGGGGATGACGCCGAGTGAAGCCCCTTGAGACGGCGTGAGTCCCGCTGCCGCCTGCTGCCCAGAACTGCCGCCAAGTGCCGCCAAATGCCCAGAACCATTTGTAGCTTTCAACTATAGCTGCCGCCTCGCGATTTACGCTTCAGCGCTCAAACCGCGACTTAATGGGTGCCGGCAGTTGCCCAGCTTCCACGACGGGCTCGATCTGCGCGGCGCGCCCGACTGCGGCCCAAGCTCTCTAACTGTGCCCGAGAAAGGCAGCCGTATGCACAGCACACCACGTCTGGGGGAACGGCGTCAATGTTAGGACGATGTCGGCCGTCCTCGAAGTGGTGATCAGCAGGTACTCCCGTGCGACGCCCAACCCTTTTCAAGGACATGGTGCCTATGCCTCGTAGCTTCTCAACTCAGACGCAGAAATTTATTCGAAAACCGTGGCGCGCGCGAGACGCTGTGCCATTACCCGACGTGGCACGCGCGCTCAGCCCGAGCCGCGAGTTTCCCGAGCCTGGCCCCCGTGTCCCGCCAGTCCATGCAAAAGTTGTCCCAGAAAAGTTTACAACCTGTTCGTTCGGCATAAGAAAGTGATCTGACACACGGCTACGCCCCGGCCAGGCCGATGTCTGACACTGTTGGGATTCAATCAGCCAGCCCCCACCAGTCAACCTGGGTCCAACCTTCCGGTATCACGTCGAACATGTGCAGTTGTGCTTCCACCGCACTGCGCCAGACTGCGCAATGCATTCCCGCAGGATTTGTCGTAAAGCCTCACCTGGTGTCGCTGGTGTCGCTCTCGGCTAGCGGTGGGCTCTTACCAGGCTTCACCTGCTTGACAAGCGATGACATACATCCGGCTGCGTAATGGGCATGCTTTTCCCCAAACAGGCCCATGAACACGACAAGTCTGCATGCGTGCGAGGCCGAGTGCCGGGCGGGGGGGGGGCCAGCGCGGGTGGGCGGGGCCCGCCTGTAAGCGTGTACAAGCGCGTGTATGCGAGATGGTGCCCGAGTCCAGCACTGGCAGTCGAGCACTGGCACGCAAATTGCTTGAGTTCGTTCGAGTGTTTAGATTCACAGTGACAAATAGAATGCGACCTGAAGTCAGTGGGCGCGGCGGCGGGCATCCTGAAAGCAAAACGTCGGCGAACTGGGGCTTGCTGACACCAGAGCTGATCCAAAAGATCGCTTCATACGTGCACAACAACGATGTGGTAGAGAACCTCAAGCTAGTCAACAAGGAGACGGCAGCCGCCCTCAAAGGCCACAATGTCCTCCAGCTCGCTCGCGAGGCCGAGCCGTGGCCGCGCGACCGTCTTCCGCCGCGTGCTCAGACTCCCTGGCCGTGTCGGTCCTTTGTGGAGCACTGCCGGCGCGTGGGGGCCTGGCGCAGGCTCTCGCTGTACCAGCGGCGACGCCTGGTGTGCCTGGCCGCGTCGTGCGGCGACCCCGCCAGCCTGGAGGCGGCCGTGTCGCACTGCGGCTGCAGCCTTGGCGATTCGGCGCTCGACTCGGCCGCGGCCGTGGGCGATGTGTCTGCGTGTGAGGCGCTGCTGGATGCCGGGTCAGGTGGGTGCGGCGACTGTGGGCTGCGCGGACGCCGGCCAGGGCCATCGGGGCGTTTGGCCACCAGGTCTCGACCTCACGCGGTCACGCACTCACGCCCCGACCTGCAATCGGCTCCCTTTGCTTGCTGATGCCCGCGCCTTTGCCGCAACCCTTGCCGCAGACTGGGGCGATAGGGCTGTGGAGCTGGCGGCGGAGGGTGGCCACCTGCCGGTGCTGCAGCTGCTGCTGCGGCGCGGCATGCCCGTCAACATGCTGTGCGGAACCCCGTACGTGCTGGCTGCGGCGTGTCGCGGCGGCCATGCGCACGTGGTGGCGTGGATTGAGACGCGCAAGGGCTGCGGCTTCCTGACAGCCGAAGAGCTGCAGAGCGGGGGTGGCGGCGGCGGAAGCTTGCGGGCGCAGCGGCAATACGAGGACCGGTTGGGGGATGAGGCGTGGCGGCTGGCTGTTATGGCGGCGGCGGCGGCGGAGCAGGGTCACGCCGAGCTCTTTCAGGGCATCGCATGCCGACTGGAGCAGACGAGGCAGATGTCAAGCTGGGCTGAAGGGCTGCTGGCCGCCGTGGCCTCTGGCTGCAGCCTGGAGCTGCTGCAGCAGTGCTACAGCCGCTGGGTGGGCGAGGGACGCGAACAGCTGTCGCTTCCGGACTGGGTGCCCGGGCAAGACGGTCCAGAGCTGTGTGACACAAAGCAGAGACTCTTGGCGCGCGCGGGCGGCAGCGCCACGCCGGACGCCCTCGCAAAACACGATTGGCTGCTGCAGCAGTGGCCGGCGGCGCGCGCGGCGCTGCTGCAGCAACCCCCCATGCCGCTCGTGTACGGCTACGTCATTTGCAGCCCGGAAGTGCGGACGGAGGGCGGTAGTTGGACGCGGCGGCTGCAGGAACTTGCAGCGCGCGGCTGCGCTTTCTCCGTGCGTGACGCCCTGTGCGCTGTTAAGGCCGGCGACGTGGAGGCGCTGTCGCACTTGCTGGCCTCCTGCACCAGCGACGAAACAGAGTGTCTGCTCACCAAAGCAGCCGAGTGCGGGCGCCTGACGGTGCTGCAGCACCTGCTGCAGCCGCGCCGTAAGCTGAGCCAAGCGTTGATGCAAGCGGCGGTGAACTATGCCGCTGATGCAAACACCGGCGTGGGCGCCGGCGCTGACGCGTTGCTGCGCTGGTGCTGCGATGACGCGGTTGACGAGGATGCAGTAGCTGCTGCGGCAGACAACGAGGATTCACGCCCACAATTCTGGCAACTTCCGGCGTTCAACAAGGTGTTGTCAAGCGGCGCTGTGGGCCTGGAGGCGCTGCAGGCGCTGCGCCGGCGCTGCAGCATAAGCAGCGCGGACTTGGATCTTAAGGAGCTCGCCAAGGGCGGCTGCGAGGAGCAAATGGAATGGGGGGCGGCGGTGCTGGCGGAGGCTGGGAAGCCCTTGCCGGTGCGCGGTGGCGAGGGCGGGCGGCTGGGTTGCTACACGCTAGGCTGCAGGAGGGGCAGCGTGGTTCAGCCTAGGGCGGGGGGAGGCGGGGCTCAGCGGGGCAGGCGCCGGGCCCAGCTGCGCAGGCCACTTGTTTGCTTTCGGTGCGGCTGAAGAGATTTCGCTGCAAACGCACACAACACTGAGTCATGCCACTCATGCGTTGCTTTGTCCTACCGCAGACCTTGTCGCCGCAGATGGTGTGGTTCATTTCATATGCACACGGCAACCACGCTGGGCTCGACTGGCTGCGCGGCCGTGGCCTGGTGCGGCGGCTGCCCGCCCCCTCGTGGGTGGCGAACCAGGACATGTGCGGCGAGGGCTACTTCGACGGCCTGAGGTACTGGCTGCACGCCACCGCGGCGGCCGTGGTGCAGAAGTCGCAGCAGCAGCAGCAGCAGCAGCAGCCGGCTGCGGCCGCGGCCGCGGCTGCAGGCGCCGCTGCTGGCAGTAGCAGCCACGGAGCCGGCGGCGCGGCGGCGCTGGCGGCGGCTGCACGGCGGCTGCCGAACTCTTTCCGCAAACGCGTGATGAGCGAGCTCAGTCGGCCTCGTGGCGAGATGCTGGCTCTTCCGCGGCCGCAGCTCGAGTGGATAGCGCGCCTGTTCGAGGGGCCAGCAACGGCGCAGCAGCAGCAGCAGGAGGCGGAGGACAAGGAGGAGGCAAAGCAGACTCTTGTGCCCGTGCGTCGGGCTGCAGCAGCCAAAGCGTTGCGGGCTGTGCGCGACCGTGGGGCCAGCAAGCGCGCTGGTGGCAGCCGCGGTGGTGGGAGCAAGGTTGCCAGGTTCAAGAACAAGGGAAAGGGAGCGGCGGGCAAGAAGAAGTGATGGCGGATGGGCGGGCCGAGCATGCGACTGAAGCGTGATGTGATGTTAAGCATGTGTCTGATATGAATCCATAGATGAGGAGCGCGAGTGGGAAGTGATGTCAGGTGATGCCGCAGCAGGGGCGAGGGGGCCGAGGCGGGGGCGATGAGTGGCACGGACCTCCCGCGCGGACCATTGCGCTGGCGCTGCTTGAATCGTTTGGAGCGCGGTTGTTCACCGACACTTTGGCAGTAAATGAAATAGTAAGAAAGGACAAATGCGGCGCAGCGAGCGTGCTGAAAGCACATCGGCGAACTGGGGCTTGCTGACACCAGAGCTGATCCAAAAGATCGCCTCATACGTGCACAACAACGATGTGGTAGAGAACCTCAAGCTAGTCAACAAGGAGACGGCAGCCGCCCTCAAAGGCCACAATGTCCTCCAGCTCGCTCGCGAGGCCGAGCCGTGGCCGCGCGACCGTCTTCCGCCGCGTGCTCAGACTCCCTGGCCGTGTCGGTCCTTTGTGGAGCACTGCCGGCGCGTGGGGGCCTGGCGCAGGCTCTCGCTGTACCAGCGGCGACGCCTGGTGTGCCTGGCCGCGTCGTGCGGCGACCCCGCCAGCCTGGAGGCGGCCGTGTCGCACTGCGGCTGCAGCCTTGACGATTCGGCGCTCGACTCGGCCGCGGCCGTGGGCGATGTGTCTGCGTGTGAGGCGCTGCTGGATGCCGGGTCAGGTGGGTGCGGCAACTGCGGGCTGCGCGGACGCCGGCCAGGGCCACCGGGGCGTTCCGCCACCTGGCCTCGAGCTCACGCGGTCACGCCCCGGCCTGCAATCTGCTCCCTTTGCCTTGACTTTCTCGCAATACCCGCCGCTTGCTGCAACCCTTGCCACAGACTGGGGCGATAGGGCTGTGGAGCTGGCGGCGGAGGGTGGCCACCTGCCGGTGCTGCAGCTGCTGCTGCGGCGCGGCATGCCCGTCAACATGCTGTGCGGAACCCCGTACGTGCTGGCTGCGGCGTGTCGCGGCGGCCATGCGCACGTGGTGGCGTGGATTGAGACGCGCAAGGGCTGCGGCTTCCTGACACCTGAGGAGATGCGCGCTGCTGGCAGCTTCGGCAACTCCGTTTACATGTGTCCGCGGATGGCGCGGCAGCAGCACCAGCAGCGGGTGCGGTGGGAGGAGGGCCGCCTGACAGACATGGCTGCGGCGGCGGCGGAGCAGGGCCACGTCGAGCTCTTCCAGAGCATCCTGCGTGAACTGGAGCGGGGCGTGGAGCATGTGGGGCGGCGGCCAGAGCTGGCGGTGCGGCTGCTGGCCGCCGTGGCCGCTGGCGGCAGCCTGGAGCTGCTGCAGCAGTGCTACAGCCGCTGGGTGGGCGAGGGGCCATACCGCGTGCAGCTGTGCCCTCCGCCAACCCCGCAGCCTGACGGCCGCCCCGCCTTGCCGGTGGCGTACGCCAACGAGAGGCAGGCGATATTTGCGCACGCGGGCGGCAGCGCCACGCCGGACGCCCTCGCGAAGGTCGACTGGCTGCTGCAGCGTTGGCCGGCGGCGCGCGCGGCGCTGCTGCAGCAACCCCCCCTGCCGCCCTGGTACATACACGGTGTCTGCAAGCCGGTCGTGCGGCCGGGGGGCGGCGGCTGGACGCGGCGGCTGCAGGAGCTGGCGGCGCGCGGCGGCGCTTTCTCGGTGCGTGACGCCCTGTGCGCTGTTGAGGCCGGCGACGTGGAGGCGCTGTCGCACTTGCTGGCCTCCTGCACGGCGGGCGAGGACCGGGACCGCTTGATGGCGGCGGCAGCCCAGCACGGCTGCCTCCCAGCGCTGCGGCTGCTGTCAGAGGGGCGGCCGCTGAGCTGGCCGCTTTTCAGAACGATGCTGACGAACGCCTGCCTCAACATCGGCGGGCGCGGCGCGGACGCGTACTTGCGTTTTGGCTGTGAGAATGTGGGCGCTCCGGACGGGTCCGTGTGCGACTGGCAGTACGTGGTGAATGCGGTGTCGAATGGCGGCGTGGCTAGCCTGCAGACCCTGCAGGTTGCGTACTCGCGCGGCCGTGAGCAGGAGGGCGCGGACTTGGACTTGAAGGAGCTCGCCAAGGGCGGCAGCGAGGAGCAGCTGGAGTGGTGGGCGGCGGTGCTGGCGGAGGCTGGGCGGCCCCTGCCGGTGCGTGGTGGGGTGGCTCGCTGGGCGTACGGGGGGGGGGTGAATACCAGCCCAATCTAAACCAGGTTACGGGGGGGGCGCAGACAGGAGCGGACAGGGGTGAAGGGGGCTGACAGGGGCGGAGGGGTGGGCAACGTGTCTTGGCCTGCGCCTATGGCCGTTGGCAGCAGGGCGAAGCCGAAGACCTGTAGCTACCCGCTGACGTGTCGGGACCGGTGCTGCCCAGTGCTCACCCCCACCGCCCCCGGATCCTTATCACGCGGCGCCGCGGGCGCTGGCGCCGACCCCGTGCGTGTGGTGGGCCCGCACGCGGCACGCACGCTCGCGGCGCTCACGCTGCCCCGCCGTGCGCCCTCCCTCCCGCCCCCTCAGATGCTGTCGGCGGAGGAGGTGTGGCAGCTGTCCCTGCACGGCAACTATGCCGCGCTGGACTGGATGCGTGCCCGCGGCCTGGTCCCGCAACTGCCCAGCGCCAGATGGGCGTCGGGCCGGGACGTGCGCGAGGCGCGGCAGGGGCATCTGCCGGAGGCCCTGGCTGCACACCGCTTCCCCGGCATCCAGTACTGGCTGCGAGCCACCGCCGCGGACATGCAGGCAGCAGCAGCGGCGGCGGCGGCGGCGGCAGCAGCTGGGGGCGGCGGCGCGGACGGGGGTAGCAGCGCTGAAGGCAGCCGCAGCGGCAGCGGCGGCGGCACCAGCAGCGACGATGACGACAGCAGCAGCGGCAGTGGTGGCAGCAGTAACGACGACGGCGGCGGCAGTAGCGGCGGGGGCAACAGCGACGACGGCGGCGCTAGCACCGGCGGCGCGCCCAGCAGCGGCGACGGCAGTAGCCGCGATGGCAACAGCAGCGGCGGCGGCAGTGAGGACGGCGACGACAGCGCCAGCGACGGCAGCAGCAGCGACGGCAGCAGCAGCGACAGCGATGCCGGTGGCACCGCTGCATGGCTGACGCTGGCGGCAAGACGGCTGCTGCCCTGCTTCCAGGAGCGCGTGCTGTTCGAGCTCAGGCGGCCTATGGAGGAGGAGCCGGAACTGCCGCGGCCGCAGCTGGAGTGGATAGCGCGGCAGTTTGACGAGGCGGCGCTGCTGGAGCTGCAGGCGGCGCATCAGGAGGCGCTCGAGCGGGAGGAGAGGAAGCAGGCCAGGGAGGCTAAGCCCAAGAAGGCGCGGCGGCGGGGGCGAGGGGGAGGGCAAGGGCAGCAGGGTTCGGCTGGCGGCGCCGCGCATGCGGCGGGCGGGCAGGCGAGCGGGGGCGGGCGCGGGGGCGGCACCAGCGGGGGCGAGGGCAGGGGTGGAGGCAGGGGCGAGGGCAGGGGCAGAGGCAGGGGTGGTGGCGGCCGGACAGGTGGCTTTGCGAACACGAGGGGCCGGGGGCCGGTGCACAAGCGGTGGTAGGGAGGGGGAGATTAACGGGGGAGGTCTGCCCCGCCGCGCCAATGGCTGTTAAGGCTCTCAACGGGCGCCGCTGCGGGCGGTGAGGCTGCCGTGGGGTTGAGGGCGTGAGGCACCCGTGGGCGGCCGTGCCGTCGGCTGTCGCGCCCGGCCCGATAGCTGCTACAACCCCCCGAAGGTATGGGCGTGGTGCGGATCTGGGGGTGTGCACTGGTGCGTTCGGCAGGGGTTGCTGCATTGAGCGAGGTCACGCAGCAGGGGAACGACGTGGGATACTGATGCGGGACAGCGACACCGGTCTACAGCCACAGGTGTGCACGTGTGTGTGTGTGCCCTTCCGGTATGGCCCCACCGTCCAGGGTCGGAACCATGTGTGCTGCGGCCGCGAAGGCATCCGACCGGTAGAGCGGCCAGCGGTCAAGCCGAATGTTTTTGCAGCAGGTCGGGCACGAGGGGCCAGGATGCGCAGGCTGCAGGCGAGAACGGTTGATGGTCGTTTCGGCTGCCTGCGCGCGGAGCAGTCCAGTGTGTGCTCATTCAGCCCTGTCTCGAACAGGGGTAGTGTATCGTGTACCTTCATACAACTGGCCGGAACACTGGACGTGGTGGTGGCTTATCGGCGCCACCGGCCGTGCCTGTCATCGTGTCTGGATCTCATGCGGGCTCCGCCCACACACGTGCGCAGGATCTTGAGCAGCGCATTGCGCACGCACAACGTTTCGCATCTCTCGCATCAGCACGGCCCTCAACAGTACGACATCTTCAAGGACGGAACGGCTCCAAACCCGATCAGGCAGTGGCCTCGGGGTTGTGCAGGGATGGCGCACGCACCTCACCGCCGAAAGTTCCAACACACAACCAAGCGCGTTTTGTCAAACATTGCAAAAAGTATACAGCATCCAGCTGAAGCCGTCCGAGCATACATGATACATCTGCTTCTCAGCAGCCATCACGACTATGCGCCCTCAAGGCCTCAACACCACTCTGTCCATTTATGAGGGCCAACGCCATTCAGGGAAAACCGGCTTGGGACACCTCTATTGGCGGTTACTCTCCCGCACATTCCTGGGGCCCACAGACGCATGTCCGCGTGTGCGAGGCTACTACTGACTGCCCCCAGACTGCTCAGCGGACAACGCAGCCACGCGACTCGTCGACGCCACTGCCCACCTGTCCGGTGGCTTCAAAAAGCTCCATTCGTCCGCCATCGCTGCCCGCACTCCTTTCCCTCGCCCCTCGCTGGCCTGCTGCCTTGCTCACCCGCGGCACTAACTGCGCCACGCATCCGCTGAAGGCGTTCCGACAATGCCCGCGGCATTCTCACCACCTCTTCCGCCGCAGCAGGTCCGCTTCCTCGCCGCCCCATGTCGGCACACCGCTGCGGCCACTGAACCCGCCAAGCAGCCACGCTGACCGCAGCCCTCGAGTTGCTGTCTCCGCCCCAGCGGGTGTGCGGCTGTCTCTGTTGCGCCAAGCCTCGCGCACCGCGACGCCCAGCTCTCCACGAGCCCAACCATCAGCGCCGGCGGCGCTGGATCGCGGCGAACCGTGCTTACTCTCATCCGGCGAGTCGCTGCGACAGCAACACGTGCCCGCGCCGCTACAACTCCCACCGCGCAAGCCGCCGCAGGCATCGTCGCTGCACGCACCACTGCTGCCTGCGGCGCTGTTGGCACCGGCGCCGTGGCTACCGGCGCTGCATGCAGCTTGGGCGCAGGACGCGTGCGGCTGCGGCCGCTCCTTTGCTGCCGCCGCCGCCCCGTGCGACGCGCTGTGTGACTGTGATGCGCTGGCCCAACACCGCCTCGCGCGGAGCTCCTGCTCCCCCGCCGCCGCCACCGGCTCCGAGCCCTGTCGCAGGAATAGTGCCGGCAGGCCGCCGCCCACCACCACGCCGCGCCGTGAGGAGAGTGGCGAGGCCGGCGCGACGCTACCGGCAGCCGCCTGCTGCCATGCGCACCGGGCCCCCGCAGCCCCCTCCGTGAACGGGTCCGGCGCCGTCCCCACGCCCTCTGCCAGCAGGCTCGCACACGCGCTGGCGCCGTCCTCGCTCCAAGCACCCTCATTGCTACTGCTGCTGCTACTCCTGCTGCTGCGGGTCGGCATGCGCGGCGCCGCCTGCGCCCACACGCGCAGCGCTTCCGCCGCCTGACGCACCGTCGCCTGCCCGCCTTGCCCCGAACCCACCACCTCTCGCCCCTGCTCGACAGCCGCTTCCGCTTCCGCCGCCGCTGCCCCCGCCGCCCCACGTTTCCGCCGCCGCCCTGGCCCGGCGGGTGGCGGCGGCGCCCGGTCGCCCTCCTCCATCACCAGCTGCAGCTCGCCAACGCCGCCGGGCCGGCCGCTGAGCAGGTCCGCCGCCGCCAGCAGCCCCAGGCCGGTGGCGCCGAACAGTGCCACCAGCGCCGTCAGCGCCGCCGACAGCTGGTCGTGCAGCCCGGTGGCATAGCTGTACAGCGCCCGCAGCGCGGCGCGGTCGCACACGCAGCCGGCGGCGGCGGCGGTGCCGGCGCCGCCGCCGCCGCCGCCAGCGCCGCCAGCGCCTGCGTCGCGCTGCTCCCGCTCGTGTGACCCGCGCGGTAGCCCGACCGGCCTGGGCTGCTGCGGCTGACATGGCAGGTACGCGGCCGTGTCCAAGCACTGCTCCGGGCATGTGCGGGGCGCCAGCTCAGCAGCAGCCCCTGCGCCGCCGGGCCGCACCTCCGCGTCCGCCGGCAGCTGCGCGAGCACCCCCCTGCGCCCGCCGCGGGTGCCCAGGCCGCCAGCCGCAGCTGCCCTGGCGCCGGATGACGCTGCCGTGTCATAGTCGCGAGCCTTCCATTTGGCGCCGGCACCATCGCTCCCGCCGCCGGCGCCTGCGCCACTGCTGCTGCTGCTGCTGCTGCTGCTGCTGCTGCTGCTGCTGCTGCTGCTGCTGCTGCTGCTGCCGCTGCGGGACAGCAGCGCCGCCGCCGCGCCGTCCGCCACTGCCGACGCGTTGAGCAAGCAGTTGGCGCAGCCACACGCGGCGACGCAGACCCATATCAAGAAGCCCACATACAGGGCGTTCACGACGGACGCGGCAAGCGGGCTGCACCTGCCGCCGCTGTAATTGCTACTGCGACTGCGACTGCTACTGCCGCAGCTATTGCCGCCGGGACTGCTGTGCCGCTGGCCAGGCCAGCCGCGACCGGCGGCGGCCCAAGGCTCCATCGGGGAGCAAGCCACGCCAGGGTACTCACTGCAGCTGCATCCGCCGCCTGTGACATGGTCAGCCGCATGCGTAGGTGTAACGACGTGGTGACTAGGCATGCGGCGTCAAGAGGATTGCCGGGATGCCACGACCGGTTTCGGGGTAGCGAACCCTTTCGTGGCAGACCGCACGCGCACCTTCATTAACGGGTCGCCGACGGAGCAGCACCAGGGCCAAAGCGACCAACGAAATACAGGCCATGCCCATGCCCGTCGCCGAGCCGCCCGCGAGCGCAGCGATTGGTACGGGTCCATATGTTTCAGGAGCATCGGCAAGCCAAGCAAGCGCCCGCAGCCCAAAGAAGCACCTGGAGGCAGATGGCACGATTGTTTGCGAACGTGAGCGCGCAAAGCACGCCGACGCGCCCTCGAGGCTCTGCGTCTTACCATGAAACCAAAGCTGCCGCCTGGATGCACACGATGGAGGTGCCCACCGTGCGCGGAACGCAGAATCGGGGCATCAAAATTTTACTTTGCGCAAAACCCCGATAGGTTTCTTATAAGCATAGCTCCATCAACGGCCCCGTGCCTGATAGTCAATATGAGTTGCACACGAATGCTTCCAAGCTCCGGAGGCGGGGTAAAACCGCGTCGTTACAACTTGCCCGTTCAGGAACCCTACCAGTTTCCTGCTTGGCTATTAGGATGCAGCTATGCTTAAAACTAAACAGTGCCACTTGCACATCCTGCCACCTGCCTGTAATCCTATCCTGGCCTACATGCACAGGCCATGTCCGTGCCAGGCACGCAATGCAGGCAATGTCCAAACGCCCGCCCGCCCGCCTGCCCTGCCAAGGCAGCTCTCCTCCCGCTCGCGCGCGCTCGCACTTGTTGCACCCTCCAGGATGGCTCATGGCCGCCACTACCTAACATCAGCGACCGACCTATACACTACTGCACACTCCCGATATCGTACACTGCCACGTGCGGCGCGGCACCTCAGCGCGCCCGGATGCCGCGCCTGCCGCCTGCGCCGCCCTCCTGCTGCCTGGCGCCCCCCCGCTGCTGCTGCAGCTGCTGCCGCCGCCGTGTGGCGTGCTGCGCCGCCGCCTCCGCCAGCAGCTTCCGCACCAGGCCGGCGGCGCGCGGCCCGTCCAGCGCCGCCGCGCCGAAGCGGGCGCGCAGGGGCCGCAGCAGGTCCTCCGCCTCCAGCGAGTCCACGTCCGACACTGCAGGCAGGCAGCAGTAGCAGCAGGGGCAGGGGCAGCAGTAGCAGGGGTTGGTTCAAGCCACGTGGTTCGGTAGCCGGCATGGGCTCATGCAAGGGGCCGAGGGGCGTCACACACACCACATATACACGCGCAACACCCCGTACAGGGCGTTCAGAGTTTCCGAGTTCCGCGGCGGCCGCGGCTCTGCGAAGCGTTGCGGTGTGACCGCGTGGGCAGGCGGCACGTGTCCACGCACACCGATCATCACCAAAGCCGGTGAAACGATTATCCCGGGAGTCCCCAACAAACTCACGCACCTTCGATCAGCGCCCGCACCGCCTCCTTGAGCTCCGCGTCCGTGGGCGGCAGCTGCCCCACCCCGCCGCGTCGCCCACCCGCCCCCGCGCCTGCTGCTACTGCCGCCGCCGCCGCGCCGCTGCTGCTACTGCCGCCCGCCGCCAGCTCCGCGAGTAACAGCCGGTACTCAGCCGCCGCCGCCTCGCCCTCCTCCCTGTTGGGGTAGGCGCACTCGTGCGGCGGCCACAGGTCGTCGGTGGCGCAGGGCGGCGGCGGCACGGGCGGCGGCGCCGGCGCGGCGGCGGCGGCAGTAGCAGCGGGCGCGGGCAGGCCGTATGCGTCGGGCTTCTCGGTGACGTAGCTGTCGCGCTGGTTGTAGCCCATGAAGTGCGTGCAGTGCAGCGCCGCGCTCTGGGGGCGGGGCGGGGGAGAGGGCGGCGGGAAGGGGGCGGCGGGGGGCTGCTGTCAGCTGCAACGCAGGGTGTGGGGAGGTGGGAGGCAAACGTGTGTGCGTGGCGGCGGGCAGGCAGGCAGGCCGCCGCAGGCCGCCGCAGGGGCCGGCGCCGCACCTGCTCCGCCTCGGCGCGGCTCTCCGCCAGCAGCTGCACGCCCAGAGGCTGGAATAGCGCCTGCAGCTGCGCCAGGTAGGGCACCGCGCGGTGCGCCAGGAAGACCACGTCGGGCCGGGCGGGCTTGCCTGCGCGCGGGGGGGGGGGCGGGGTGTGGCGGCGTGTGGTGTGGTGTGGTGTGTGGTGTGGTGTGTGGTGTGGTGTGGTGTGTGGTGTGGCCGCCCAGCGGAGAACAGGGGAGGACAGGGTTCAGCCAGCGAAGAACAGCAGGACACGCGCACATACACACACGTGCGACCGCACCAGCAGTACACGGCGCTTCGCCCCCTCTCCAGCGCCGCCGCTGGCTACCCCCAGCGCCCAAACCGCCCCCACCGCCCCAGCCGCCTCCGCCGCGGCCACCTCCCACCAAATCGGGCACGCATCTCACATGACGCAGCCCGCAGCTCGTAGCCCGCATCAGTGCAGCCCGCATCAGCACTCAGCCCGCGTCACGCACGCACCCATGAGCGGCCGCGCTATGGCGGTGTACAGCGCGTTGCGCACCGCGGGCAGCCGCGGCTTGCCGTACACCATCTTGCCTCCCACGCGCTGCTCGCCGCGGCCGCTGTCCACCACCGTGATCATGAAGCACACCAGGCCCGTGGCGCCGTCGCGCAGGGCCACGTCCTGCGAGCGTGTGAGTGCGAGCGAGCGTGTGCGTAAGGGGTTGCGTGTGACGGTCGCTATGCAAGCACGGTAATAAGAAGCCGGGAGGTGGTGCAAGGTCAGGAAGTCGATGGTGGTGGTGCGGCGGGTACATGGGGGTGGGGGTGGGGGAGGAGCGTGGCAGCGTGGTCCCCTGCCAACTCCAAAACTGGGATGGAGCGACGCATGGAGGTGGTGGTGGTGGTGGTGGTGGTGGTGGCCGTGGCCGTGGGCGGGTGGTGGTGATGGCGGTGAGTGGCGTACTTGAGCGCACGCGGGGCCCCGCCACCACTCACCGACCAGCTAAGGTTCCAGTTGCAGAAGCCGGCGGCGGGAGCACGGCGCGCCTCTGTGGCAGGGGGCCAGGCAGGCGGGGGGGCAGGGGGGCAGGCAGGGGGGCGCCGCTTTGTGGGCACCAGCGGCACCAGCGGTAGAACCGCTACGCATCGCTGCTACAACCCCTGGTCCACTGCCCACCGTCCACCCGTCACCCTTTCATCATCTCCCGCCCCCCGCATCGGCCACTCACCCTCCACGGCGCAAGCGGACTCCCACAGCGGCACCAGCTTTGCGGTGGCCTGCGCGGGCGGACCGGCCGGGTGCAAACGGCGGCAGGGCCAGGGCTGATCCGGCTGACAGGCAGGGCGGCCCACGCGGCAGACGCAACAGCGCACGCGTGCCGCCACGCCAGCTCTACACGCCGAGCTCCACGCGCACGGCACGCACAGCACCCATACACACAAACGCACACCCGAGCCGCGTGTGTCCCGCCGCTCACCTGGTACGCCTCCGACGCCCGCGCCGCCTCCCGCACCGGTTCCAGCCCGTCACCCTCCTCGCCGCCGCCCCCGCCGCCGTCCGGGTCCTCGCCGCCCGTCATCGGGAAGCCCATGGCGCGCATGAGCTGCTCCATCTCGCCGGCCGTGTTGGCGGTCTCGTGCTTCAGAGCCTTGAACTGCGCGAATGAAATGGATGTGTGGGGTTTGGGGTCGGCGGCGGCGAGGCGTGGCCGCATGGGCGTGGGCAAGAGCATGGGCGTCGGCATAGGGACAGGGATTGGAGCTGGCTATCCTTTGCAAGGCTGTGCGGTGCGGTGGCAGCGGCGGCGGTGCGCTGTGCTGCGCACCTGCTCCGGCGTGAGGTTCTGCTTGAGGAAGTTGCGCCAGGCGTTGTCGACCACCCAGCGCCGCGGCAGGGACCGGAAGCTCCAGGGCTGCTTGCCTGGGGCCCCGCTTTGCGAGCACGAGCACGACACGACACACCACACGCATACGCAGGTGAGGAGCGACAAACCGGACACAACGTAATTCGCCGCAAGTGGATTGGTGGGCACGCACACGCGCACAACACACGTCCCTTTTGTTTCTCCAACACACGCACACGCCGCAACAGGATGCCGCGGTGCCGAGCAGCCCCTCAGGGGCCCACCGTGGGGCCCCACCCACCCGCCCATACGGTACGGCGCCGAACGATGACCATATCGGCTCATGTGGCCCACACGGTAGGCGCGCGCCGCCACGCAACCGGGTAGTCCGCCCCTGCCCCTGCCCCTGCCCCTGGCCCTGGCCCCAAACCAGCGTCCCTGCCTGGCCTCCCTCCCTGCCCGGCCCCCGCTCACCCCCCAGCTGCGCCTCCACCTCGCGCAGCTTGGCTCCCGGCTCGGCGTCCGGCCGCGGCGCCTGCAGCTCCAGCGCCTGCCGGTAGCACAGCTGCGCGCACTGCGGCTGCCGCAGGGCCTGAGGGGCGGGGGAGTGGGAGGTGGTGTTCTGGTTTGCAAGCGTCACCTTAGAGGGTAGCAAGGATGGTAAGCGCGGTGTAGCAGGGTAGACAGCAGACGTGGACGGACCCGGGGAGTGAGTCAAGCTGGTTTGGGGTGCATGTGAGGGCCTGCCGGTGCCAGCCGGGCGGTGGCGACCCGGCCGGCCGCTCCCTGGAGCCAGCAGCGCGGCGCATGCACACAGTGGGCGACACGCAGCCCCAGCGTGCCCGTGCCCGCCCACCCATGCAGCCGTCCACCCACCTCAAAAGCACGCACGCACCCGTCCACCCACCTCGAACACGCAATCTCCCCACCCACCCACCTCAAACACGCCCCCACCTAGCCAGCCGCACCGCACCCACCTCGAACACGCCGCCCAGGCGCACCCAGGACCGCGCCAGCCGCGGGTCGCACTCCACTGCCTGCAGCGCCTCGGCGCGCGCCTCGCCCAGCCGGCCCAGCTTTGTGAGCGCGAAGCACCTGCGGCGGCGGCGGCCGGCGGGCGAGGTGGGGCGAGGTGGGGTGGGGTAAGGTGAGGTGGGGTTGCAAAGATGGTACATAGGAGTGTAGTGGGGTGAAGTGAGTTGAGGCCGCTGCGAGGTCGATGGTCGATTGGTTGGAAAGGCGGTGCAGGCGGCCCTGAAGACGGGGGCGGGGGGTCAACCTTGGACTGTGAGCCCGACGCCGCTGCGGGCAACGCGGCCAGCCGTGCGGTCGACGCGCGGCTCCGGCTGCTGCTGTTGCGCCTCGCCCCCCCCCACCTACTGCCCCCGCCCCCCACCCCCGCCCCCACCTGCTGCTGTTGTTGCCCCCGCCCCCCGCCCCCACCTCTGTTGTTGCGGTGCGCGGGCTCGTCCCAGTCCAGCGCCACCGCGTGCGTGTACGACTCCAGCGCCGCCCCGTAGTCCGCCGCCTTGAAGCGCTCGTTGCCCGCCAGCCGCAGCCGCGCCGCCGCCTCGCGCAGCCCGCGGTCCGCCGCCGCCACCTGCGGGAGGGCCGACGGCGCGTACCTGCACGGGAGGGAAGGGGGGGGGGCGGGTAGGGGCAGGTAGGGGAGGGGTGGGTGAGAGGGCGAGGGCGCGTGTGACGAGTGGGATGGTCACCAGGTGGGCTGCGTGTGGGTGCGTGTGCAACTGGCGGCAGCACAGACCCCGGATCACACAGATAGGGTGCCCAGCCCAGCCCAGCCCCGGCCCCGGCCCCGGCCCCGGCCCCGCCCCGGCCCCGGCCCCGGCCCCGCCCACTGCCACCCCCCCGCGGTGCTCACTGCTGGTACTCGGACCGCATGGCCGACTGCAGCACGCGGCCGTGAAGGTCGGCCTGCGCGCCGCCGCCCGGCAGCGCCTGCACGGCCGCCAGCACGCCGTCGCGCTCCAGGTGGCGCCGCCGCGCCCCGGGGTCCAGCCAGTCCCACACCTGGGACAGCAGCCTGCGGGCCGGTGGCCGTGGTGGCCGTCCATGTGAGCGGTTGGGTGCAGGGGGGGGGGGTTACATTCATCATTAGTGGTAGACGGTGGGAAGTGGTAGACGGTGGGATGGGGGCGGGGGGACGCAGGGGCCCCCGCACTCACAGCACGAAGGCGGCAGCCATGGGGTCGGGGTCCTGCGACCGCGCGTTGCGCCCCAGCCCGCCCAGGTTCTTGGTGCTGCCCAGCTCCGGGCCGCGCGGCCCCTTCCACTTGTCCGCCGGGCAGGGCGCGTCCTCGTCCTCAAACTGCAGCTGCGGCACGCCGTCGAGCGCCGCGGCCGCGCCGGCGGCGCCGGCGGCGCTGCTGCTGCTGCCTGCGGCGCCGCCGCCTGGCGCATTGACCGCCTTGCGAGCGTGCCGCCGCCGCCGGCGCGCCGCCACCGGCAGCAATGCCGCCGGCGCCGCCGGCCCCAGCGGCTCGTCATAGCCCTCCGCGTCGCTGAACTCAACTTCCGGGTCCGAGCACGCGCCCTGCAGCAGCGGCGCCACCACCGCCCCCGCTGCAGCCGCTGCCCCGCCGCCCGCGCCAGCGCTGCTGCCGGGTGCTGGGGGCGCCGACGACGACGACGACGGGAAGCCGCCCAGGCCGCCGCTGGCGTTGCTGCTGGTGGCGCCGCTGCCGCTGCCGCTGGCGCTGCCGCCGTCGGCGGCGGCGCCGCTGACGGCGCTGTGCTGCAGCCGCCGGCGCGCGCGGGCCTTGATGGTCTTCTGCGGGTGCACAATGGGGTAGTGCGCCAGCAGCTCCGGCAGCAGGCGCGCGCCCAGGGCGGAGCGCACGCCGGCGCCGCTGAGCGCCGCCGCCTGCGCCGCCGCGTACACCAGGCGCGGCAGGATGTACTGCGCCTGGTCGGTGGCGCGGCCGCGGCCGTAGTGGCTGCCGTACGGCTGGCCGTACCTGCACACGCACACGGGAGGGGAGGGCACACGTACAACCGTACATCACCAGTGAGACACGTGTGTGTGTGCGTCAGCTGCGCCCCGCTTGCGGGCAGTGCCCTCCCCTCCAAAGGAATCCCCCGCTCTCACGCCCCTGGCGCCTCCAGGACACCCGCACCCGCACCCCACCGGCTGCCAGGCAGCCCGCACCCGCACCCGCACCCGCACCCGCACCCGCACCCGCACCCGCACCCGCACCCGCACCCGCACCCGCACCCGCACCCGCACCCGCTACCCGCACCCGCTACCCGCACCCGCTACCCGCACCTGTACTGCGCCGCCAGGTCGTTGAGCATGCGCGGCAGGCGCTCGAAGAAGCCGCACTTCATCATGGCCGCCGCCGCCTCCTCCCAGTGGCTCAGCTCCGCCACCGCGCCCGCCGCCACGCGCCGCATCGAGTGGTGCTGCAACGAGTTGAACGGCGGCGGCGCCGCCGCCGCCGGCGCGCCAGCGCCGGCAGAGGCGGCGCCTGCGTCCTTGCCGGCCTTGCCCTTGCCTGCCGCCTTGCCGCCCTTGCTACCCCCAGCCGCTCCCGTGCTGCTGCCGCTGGCGGCGGGCGGCTCCGGCGGCCGCAGCGCCGCCACGACATCCACCTCGGCGGTGGAGGTCGCCGTCCGCCGGCCAGTTGCGTGTGACGATGCCGCAAAGCAGCGGCACGCCGCCGGCGGCGATGAGCGCGCGCGGCACCTTGCCGGCGGTGGCCTTGGGCCGCACCGCCGCCAGCACCCGGTGGAGCGCCGCCACCTGGAGGCGGGGCGGCCGCCGGCGGGCGGGTTGCAAGATCAAGGAATTTGAAGACAGCGGGTAAAGGGGGTCGGGTGCCCGATAGCTAGATAGACAACAACATTGGAGCCCCGCTTGGAGCGCGCACCTTTTCCGGCACGGCCACACTGCCGCTGTTGATGCGCGCGAACAGCTGCATGTAGCTGAACGGCAGCGGCAGCAGCAGGGCAACAGTAGCAGCGGCAGTAGCAGCGGCAGTAGCAGCGGCAGCGGCAGCGGCAGCGGCAGGGGCACTCGCGGCTCTGGCATCACAATGCATCCACAGCGGCAGCCAGCCGCCGCCGCCCTGCACGCAAGCCCGCCCCCACCACCAGCACACCGCCGCACTCACCCCTGCTCATCCAGCGCTCTGGGTTCGGCGCCCTTGCCGCCCGCCCCGGCCGCGCCAGCGGCCTTGGCCGCCGCGGCGCCTGTGGCGCCGCCGCCGCCGCCGCCGCCACTGTCACTGCTAGGTCCCGTGTCCTCCCGCGCATTGTCCCGCGCGTAGTTGAGGCATATGCCGCGTATGAGCGGCTTCATGTCCGCAAGGTCCACGCCGAAGCGCGCCCTCAGCGTCTCCATCACCTGCCGCAGCGTCGTGGTCGTGACGTCCGACTCTGGCGCGGGGATAGTGGCGGCGGGGGGGTGGGGTGGCGGCGGGGGTGTTGGCGGCGGGGTTGGGTGTGGCATTGGTGGTGGTGAGGGTTAAGGGCACCGGGCAGGGCTCAGGGCAGGCACGGCAAGGGGCTTTGCTTTGCCGGTCGCGGGGGTGCCAATGGTGCCGCTGGGGCGTGGTTTGGCGGGGCGCGGCGGCGGCGGCGGTGTCGCATAACTCGCATTGTGTTGCCGGCGGCGGGCGGCGGCGGCGGCGGCCGGGAGGACTGCCACTTCACCCGAGCCCCAGCTGACGGGGCCCCCGGCACACACTGCCCCCGGCTGACACTGCCCCCGGCACACGCAGCGCGCACCTCGTAGGATCTCCAGCGTTGCGCGCTCCACCGCATCGGGTGACGGCAGGCCCCCCGCTGGCGCCACCTCCTCATACGGCTCCTCTTCCTCCGCCACCTCCTCCTCATCGTCGTCGTCGCGGTGCCTTGCCAACGCGTCGCGTAGCGCCTGCCGCGTGGCGCGGGCATGACAATCACACCGAAGGCGGTGACACACAGCGCGCACGGACAACGTGGGGGACAGCAGCGGCAGGGCGTGCACGCCCAAAGCGGAGTCCGCACCCGTTCCATGGCCGTGAGCTCGCTGGCGTCCAACCACGGATACAGGTTGCCTAGGTTCATTTTGAGCTATGAGCTCCCTGTTGGGCGGCCCGAAGGACCGCCTTGAAAGGCCAGGGCCTAATTGCGCCAAAGTCCACAGTGCACGAAATTCAGATGCCAGGCCAATTCAGATCATGCATTCACATTACAATTATTTGATGCATTCCATTCTATCCTCCCTTGCGCGGTCTGTCAGGGATCGAAATGCAATTCGGCCATGCACGCTAATTCTGTGTTGAGTGCACCAGAACTGTCACTCCTATCACACACAAAAAATGTCTACAAAGCCAAAGTAGTCCATTAGCGGCGCTACCTATTAGACAAAACCTGCCTTGCACTTTCGAGCGTGCCTCCTCGTTTCCAGGCTTCCAATGATTCAGCGGCAGTCAATGTGGTCGTAGATTTCACTTCAATGGCTGAAAACGTCGACGGCAAACTCCGCTGCGCCGAGCGTCGCGCCCGAGCGAGCTGTTTAGGCTTTGAGCAGCCCCGGAGGGCCAGCAATTAAAATAAATGCTGGCCTGGGGCGTGAATGGTTCTAACACGCCACTCGTCGTGACCGCGTCGCAGCTGAGCGCCCTGTCAGCGAGCGCTGGAGGCCAGCAGGCTCGTTTCCCGAGCCTCACCAGCCCGGATGCGCCGAATCTGCTTGTGACGGGAGAAGCGAGGGCGCGGATGGAGGGCCAGCTGGTCCGCGGGCTGTCGGCAACGCCCGCCACGCGCACCGCCCGGCTGTCCGCGCGCGGCGGGCAGCATCAACGGAACCCAGGCCAGCCCGTCTCCCGGTGGGGCCGCGGGCAGAGCTGGCGAAATGCGGCTGCGGGTGGTTGTGGGGTGACTCACGTGGCGGCTGGGGGCGGGGTTGGGGCGGGGCGGGCTCTGGGGGGAGAGCGGAGGCAGGGAGGTGCTGGAACACTAGTGGTGCAGGTGGGGCATGGCTCAGAGGAGCTCGCGGCCACAAGCATTGCCCCCGGCGGCTCGGCTCAATCCCCTTATCCACCTCCCGCATCGCAGGCAAGGCGGCAACAACAACATGCCGACCAGCGCACTCGCCGCCGCCGCCGCCGCCGGCTCGACGCCGCACAGCGCGCCGGGCTCACCGCGCCGCAGCGGCAGCACCCCTGCCGCTGTCGGCGGTGGCGGTGGAGGCGGCGGCGGCGGCGGCGGCGGCGGCCCCGTTCACGGGGCCAGCGCAGCTGACGCCGGCGGGGAGGCGGGGAGCGGCAGCGAGGGAGAGGGCGGGGCGGCGCTGACGGGCAGTCTCACGTCACCCGGCCCCGCCTCGCAGCAACAGCAGCCGCCGCCATACCTAGCCGCGGGCGACCGGAAGCTCGTGCCGACGCTCAGCATGCCCAGCCGCAACGGCGCCGCCGCCGCCGCCGCCGCCGCCTCGGCCGCCACCGGGACGCCCGGCATGGGCCGTAGCACCAGCATGACCCGGGCCGGGGCCGGCGCGGGGGCGGGGCCGCCCGCGCAGCAGGCGCAGGCGCGGGCCGGGCTGGGGCTGGGGGGGGTTGGCATCAGCGGGCAGGGCGGGCAGGGCGGCCAACTGCCGGCGGGCGCGGCGGCGCTGCTGGCGGCGAGTGTGGGGCTGCTCAGCTCACCGCGCGGCGCCGCGGGCGGCGGCGCGCTGGCCAACAGCGCGCCAGGGTCGCCGGGCGGACCCGGGTTCGCCGGCGGCGGCGGTGGCGGTGGCGGCGGCGGCGTGGCGCGCGCCTCCTCGGCGCTGCGGCCCAGCAGCGCCACGCGGCGCGCCGCCGGCGGCAGCGCAGTGGGGTACATGCAGTACGGAGTGGGCGGCGGCGGCGGCGGCAGTGCGCTGACGGCTATGGCGGCGGCGGTGCTGAGCTCGGTGTCGGGGCCGGGCGGTGCGGGACTGCAGGGCGGCGCGCCGGCGTCGCCGCGGCCGCGCAGCTCGCCGGACGCCGCCGCGCAGCCGCTGGCGGCGGGCGCGGCGACGGCGGCTGGCAGCAGCGCGCACACGCTGAGCCAGTCGCTGCAGGACGACGACTGGGCGCCGGCGGCGGCGGGGCTGGCGGCGGCGGCGGGCTCCTGCCGGCGGCCCACCTCGGCGGCGCCGTACCCGCACGTGTACCCGGCAAGCACGCCCGCAACCGCAAGCGGTGGCGGCGCCGCCGACGCGGCTGCAGCAGCTGGCGCCGCCGGCGCCGGGGGCGCCCTGGATGCGGGCGCTTCGGGGCCGCCGTCGGCGCACCGCGGCTCCGGGGTGCCCAGCCGCCGCGGCAGTGGCGGCGCGGCGCTGGCGGCGGAGGGTGCCGACGGCGCCGGCGCCATGGACTCTGGCGGAGGCGGCGGCGCACAGCCGTCGCCCTCTCGCGCCGCCAGCGCACGGTTGGGCTTCGGGGCTGGCAGTGGCGGCGGCGGCGGCGGCGGCGGCGCGAGCGGCCTGGCCAGCGCCAGCAGCAGCCAGCGCAGCATGCTGATGGTGTCGTGCGAGGGGCTGCCGGCGGGCCCCAGCCGCCTGTACGAGGCCATCACCAAGCAGATGGAGGCGCTGGAGGAGGAGGCCGCGGCGGCGGCGGCGGCGGGCGGCGGCGGCGGCAGTGCAGGAGGCGGCGGCGGCGGCTACGGTGCGATCAGCAGCGGCCTGCGCGCGCCGGCGTCCACGGCCACAGGCGGCGGCGGCGGCGGCGGCGGCGGCGTGGAGGAGGCGCCCGGTGGAGTGGCGGCAGCATCGAGTGTGGGTGTGTGGGCAGGCGCTGGCGGCCCCAGGGGCAGCGCGGACTCGGCCCTGGCGGCCATGGTGCCGCCGCCTGGCGCCACGGGGCCCGGCGGCGGCCCGGGCTTTGGGGTCATGCGGTCGCGCACCGCCACGGGCACCGGCATCGGCATCAGTGGCACCGGCGGCATCATCGGCGGAATGAACGGCGACGGCGCAGCAGGCGGCGGCGGCGGGCTGCTACTGCCCAACATCTACGCCGGCAGTAGCAGCAGCAGCGGTGCCACAGCCGCGCTGCACCCGGACCACCTGCCCTCGCCTACCTACGCGCCGCCCCGGCCGCCGCCGCCGTCGCCCGCGGCATACAGCTACAGCCCGCTACAGCCACACCTGCGCCCGCGCATGTCCTGGAACGGCCTCGGCAGCGGCGGCGCCGCCGCCGCAACCGCTGCAGGCGGCGGCGGCGCCGCCACCTCTTTTCGGGCGTCGTCCCCAGTGTCTGGCGGCGCCGCCGGCACATCGCTGGCGGGGCAATACACGGCTGCGGTGGCGGCTGCGGCGGCGGCTGCGGCGGCGGCGGCCGCAGGTGGCGGCGGCGGCGGCGGCGCTCCCGGGCATCCCGCCCCGGTGCCTACGGCCTGGTCGCCGTCGGCCACCGCGGCGGCGATGGCGGCACTGGCCAGCAATGCCGCCAACATGCCACCACCACCACATGCAGCGGCCGCCGCCGCTGCCGCCGCCGCAGCAGCAGCTGCAGGGGCGGGGCCGGGTGGCGCCACGGCGCCCTACCACTTCCCCTCCTCCGTGGCCTTCCTGCCGCACCACCCCGCCGCGCCGCACCACTACCCCCACCCGCATCCCCACCCGCACCACCTGCACCCCCACCCGCACCCCCACCCGCATGCGGCGGCGCACCAGCCCGGGCATCCGCTGTGCGTGGTGGGCGGAGCCGCCACCGCGCCGCAGTCGCCCGCCGCCGCCTCCCCGGCCTCCGCCGCCGCCGCTGCCGCGGCGCTGATGGACCTTCGGAACGTTTGGGGCGTGCCGGCGGCGGTGGCGGCGGGAACGCCGCGGTCAGCAAGTTGGACGGAGGGCACTGCCGGCGGCGGCGGCGGCGGTGCGTCAGGGATGCGGGACGGCCTGCAGCCGCAGCAGCAGCCATGGGCGGGCGGGAGCCCCTCGGGTGCTGCAGCGGTGGCGGCGGTGGCGGCGGCGGCAGCGGCGGCGGCGGCGGCGGGGCGGCCTTACGTGGCCAGCAAGCTCGGTCAGGGTGCCGCAGCTCCTGAAGGCGGCGGCGGAGAAGGCGGCCCTGGAGCAGCTATAGCAGCAGCAGCAGCAACCGGCGCCGGCGGAGGAGGCGCATTGGGCGCCGGCGGACTGACGCCCGTGCCCACACTGACGTCGCCTGTGGCTACCTTGGGGCCCGGCATGGCGGCAGCGGCGGCGGCGGCGGCGGCTGGCGTGCCGTACCGCCCGTCGCCCTCACCGACGGCAGGCTACCCCGCGGCGGCGCCGTCGCCGCTGCAGCAGCCGCAGACGTCGATGCCCATGCCGCCGCCGCCGCCGCCGTCCCCGACGCCGGCGGCCATGGCGGTGGCGGCGGCGCAGGTGTTTGGGCCACGGCTCGGCCCGGCCGCCCCGCCCGCGCAGCCGGCGCCCCTGCCCGCGCAGCACCCGCCGCCGGTGCCGCCGCTGCCGCTCAGCCTCAGCCGCCCGCCGCCCGCCGCCCTCCCGCCGCAGCCGCAGCCCCAGCACCACTACCAGCCGCAGCCGCATGGGCACCACTTCCTGCCGCCGCAGCAGCAGGCCCACCCGCAGCTGCAGCCCCAGCCGCAGCCGTACTCGTACGCGCACCCACACCCACACTCGGCCGCCGCCGCCGCCGCCCACCGCTCGCCGTACGCCGCCGTCGAACGGAAGCCCTTCAACTACTACATCTCCGCCTCAGCCGTTGGCGCGCCGCTGGACTGGGATGTGGGGCCCGACCCGCCGCCGGCGCCGGGGCCGGGGCTGGCGGCGGCGGCGGCTTCGCCGCGGCGCCCCGGCACCAGCGCCGCCAGCGGCGCGGGCCCGCCGGGCGGCGGAGGCGGCGGCGGAGGCGACTGGGGCAGCAGTGAGTGGGAGCGGAGGTACAGGGGCAATTCTTGAGGACGTGCGGGTGCCGTGTCGTCTCGGGAGTCGCAACCCTGCATTGCTGCTGCCCCACGTCGCACACATCCTGTATTCCTGTGCACCGCGCTGTGCATTCCCCTTGCTCGCGCGTCCTCTCCCGCGTGCTCCTGCCCAACGACTCCCCTTCTGCTGCCCCCGCTCGCCGCCGCGGCTGCTTGTGGGCGCAGGCCGGCCCGCGACCGCCGGCGGCGGCGCACCCGGGCGCCTGGGCCTGGCGGACCGCATCGCCGCCTCACCCGCGCCAGGTGCGGCACACCGCCCTCTCCCCCTGCTGTCTACACAGTTACACTTCTTTGTACCATCCTCCCACCCGTGCGCCGGCCCCCGTGTGCCCCCGCGGCCCCGCCCCGGCCGCATGCGCCTGTCACCGACATCGACACAGACACGACCTGACCTGCCCGCGCGGCCGCGGCGTCCCTGCCCGCTGCCCGCAGCTGTCATGTGTTGCAACTGCTAGCTGCCATCCCCCCCATCCCCACTTGTCTTACCATCATACCTGCAGCCCACCTCGCACACCGCCACCCACACCGCCTCGCCTTTGAAGTAACCATGCTTGGACCAATGCCCCAAACCCCACCCTGCTGCAACAGCTGTCACCCTCCTGCCATCCCACCCATCCACACTTGTCGTACCATCCTTGCATCCAACCTCTTACACCACCATCCAAACCATCTGTTGAGTAATCATCCTTGCAACCACCAAACCCCACCCTGATGCAACAACCTGTCAACATCATCGTATCTTTGATCATGCATGCAATGCCCAAACCCCTCCCGCCAGGCGGCCGCGTGCTCAAGGGCCTGGGCGGCGGCGCGCTGCGGCACCAGCTGTGGATGGAGGGCAGCGCGGCGCTGACGGCGGCGTCGGCGACGGCGGGCCGCCCGCTGCTGTGGGTGCAGCGAGTCAGCAGGTGCGGGCGGGGCGCGAGGGGGTGGGTGGGTGGGTGGGTGGGCTGGCTGACTGACCGCTCCAAGTGGCGCCCCCTGTTACCCCGACACGAACCCCGACACAAACCCCAATGCACCGCATCGCACCGCACCGCACCGCCGTACCGCACTGCACCGCACTGCACCGCACTGCACCGCACGGGTCTCCAATAATGTGCGCCGAGGCCCCTGCCGCAGGCCGCTGACGGAGGCGGGTCTGTGGCTCAGCCGCATCGCGGACGCGGCGCCGTCGGGCTGGCCGGACGACGACGGCGCTGGCGCCACTGGCGGCGGCGGCGGGTGGGGCCGGGCGCCGCCGGCCGCCGAGCCGCTGAGCCGCGGCTACCTGGAGGGTCTGCGCGCCGGCACTGGGGCCGTGGAGGCGGAGATGGAGTTGAAGGAGCGCGCGGTGGCGGCCGAGGCGCGCGCAGCGGAGGCGGCGGCGCGGGCGGCGGCGGCCGCCGCTTCCGCGACGGCGCCGGCCAGCGTGGCGGCGCGCGTGCAGACGTGGCGGCCGCGTGAGTCGGGCGGCGGCACGGGGGCGACGCGGCGCGCGGGCGGGCGGCGGGCCGCCGCCGCCGCCCGCCACGCCAGCACCAGCAGCAGCGAGAGCGAGGCGGAGGAGGACGGCAGTGAGGAGGCGGAGGAAGAGGAGGAGGAGGCCGAGGAGGAGGAGGACGTGTCCCCATCCAGGCGCGGTGGGGCTGGGGCGCGGCTTGGGCAGGCGCCGCGGCCGCCCGCTGCGCCGGCGCCGGCGCAGCGCCCCGGCGCGCCAGTGCGGAAGCCGGCGGCTGTAGCAGCACCTGCACCTGCAGCGGCGAGCAGGTCGGCCGCGGCGCAGTCACCGGCGCGTGCGCGCGGCGGCGCTGCTACTGCCGCTGCAGGTGCTGCGGGTGCAGGTGCTGCTACAGCCGGCAGCGGGCGGTCGCCGCCGCGGGGGAGCCGCAGGGCCAGCTCGGCGACGGGCGGCGCGCGGTCGCGCGGCGTGAGCGGGGTCGAGGACAATTGTGAGGAGGACGAGTGAGTTGGGGCCGGTGTGGCCTGCAGGTGTATCGTGCGGTGGTGGTTGGTCACTGGCAGCGGCGTGCGCATGCGTATTCATGAATAATGGCTTGTGTGTCGGGTGTATGTGGTGAACTGCCGTCGGCATGGGCAGCACCAGCAGCATAGTCTAGCTCGAACCTCACTCAGCGTGTTTAGTTGGCGAACTGGTGAAATGGTTAGATGCATGCATATGTGAGACTGTCAGGCTGTGATATCGGTCGGCGGGGCGAGGGTGAGCACCATGGCGGGCGGTCCACTGCCCAGCAGCGGATCAGGGTGCGTGCGTGCCTGCATATGTGTTTGCGTGCGTGTGCTTGACCGTGAGCTACCGTATTTCGGGCTGTTTGGCACATCGCCGGATGGAATCCTTTATGCATGTGAATTGCGTTCTGCGTTTGAGCTACAGGCACGCGCCGGCACTGCCAGGCCCATCGTACTGAGGGTTCCGCTTCGCAGTTTGGCTGTGCCTGCCGCCGGAACGACCGGTGGGTAGATGGCTGGGGGCCTGGGTAGAGCAGAGTAGAGCAGGGTCGGGCTTACTGTACTGAATCTTGAGCCTCGCGGCATGCACGGAACACTGTAGCACACTGGCGCTGCAGCGGCGGGGGTCCCTGATGTAGGCTCCCGGACGGCAATGAGTCCGGCAGGTCGGCTTGCGAGTTGGCCGTGCATCATGGATTCATGGTTCATGGCCGCAGGGTAGCGGCAGTGGGGTAGCGGGCGGACCGCCTTGGCGGGCTTAGTGGTTGCGATGGAAGTATGGAACGGGGCGTCGGCTGTGGCGCTGTGCGCCGGCGTGTGTAGAGCTGTCGACACGATGCCCTGGTGGCCTGAACCCTGTCAATCAGCCGAGTGTGTTAGGGCCTTAGGGGCAAAGCTGTGGCCTGGTTGCAGCCCAGAGCCCGCCCAAGCTTCACCGTACCGCAAGCGGGGTGGAACTTGGAACTTGCATGCCATGGTACAGGAGCACTTTGGGCGAGGGAGTGATCCGGGCACGCTGGAGGAGAGTCAAGCCTGGAGTGGCGCCTGGACGAGGGCCGGGGTCTGACTCGGGGCACGCATTGCACCCCCATGGGCGGCGCTGACGTCGGCCAGAGCCGGAACGGTAAATGCTATGGCGGCGTTTACAGTATTACACACGGCCTCCAGAGCTGCACTTGATATACAATCACAAAGGAATAGGCGCCAGGCCAAGCTGAATCGCGAACCGAAGCTGTCGAGGCTCCAACTCCCAAGCTGATTTCATGTCGTAGACAGCTTTGCACCACCTGAGGGTGGTGAGATAACATTGTAACTACATAGGCAAACAGAAGAAGCAACCAGGAAAGATGGCCGACGATGTGGAGAAGGCTATTTTGATCACCTTCAGATTCGATGGCTCATATACACCACAGCTCAAGGTGAGCACAGTCGGGATTCAATCTACGGGCAGGTGCGGCGGCTCGGGCTGTCTGCGGGTTTCAGCCGGCGCTTTTCTTGCTGCCCGTGCTGCATTCAGGAGCAAGCCGCGGCATACGTGAACAATATAAAGCGGTCGCCAGAATGCTGGCAGCTGTGCCTGGAACGCTTCTCGGCTTCGGGCTACACGGAGGTCAAGTTTTGGTGCCTGCAGACCCTGCACGAGGTGAGCTCCGCACGGGGTGTGGCCGCGGAGAGCCCCTGCTTGACCCCCACCCCCCGAGTCAACACTTGCTGACATGCGAGTTTGACCATTGCCCTATGCAGCTTATTCGCGCCAACTTCGTTTCGCTGGGTGCGCCGGAGAAGGCGACGGTGCGTGGCGAGCGGCCGCGGGGTTTACCACGGGGTGGGGTGGGGCGAGGTGGGGGCGAGGGGACGGTGGCGCAGGGGCAACTGCGCAGCTGCGCTGCTGCATGAGGCGACCTTTGAGACACGTGTCGGTGCGTGGCCGGTGTCGGGCTGGTGCGTGTCGCCAGACTGCGGCGTCACCTTGCAGAACGAATGGGGGCGGGGCAAAGGAGGGGTGTGTGCACAGCAAAGTTGCACACACGGGGTCCGCAAGCGGCGTACTGATCGCGCACGAGTTCCCACGCCGCACCGCTGCGCGCACGGGGCCGCGGCTAGCTGCACGACTTGACCCCACGGCGCTCCCCGCAGCTCGGGCCCTGCTGACCCGCGTCCGCCTCCCCCACTGGCAATGCCGCCGCAGATCCGCACGGCGCTGCTGACCTGGGTGACGCGCGACTGCAACAACCCCGCCGCGCCGCTGCCGCCCTTCCTGCGCAACAAGGTGGCGCAGACGCTGGTGGCGGTGCTGCAGGTGCGGCCGGAGCCGGAGCCTGCGGGAGCCTGCCGGGGCTGCGGGCTTGGTCGGCAGTTCGGCGCCGGAGGGCAGGGAACTGGCCCTGCTTTTGGTGTCATGGCCACGGCCGTGTGTGGCTTTTAACACCCCTCCCAGCCTTCCCTCCCACCCCCTTTCTCACCCCCTCCCTCCCGCCCTCCCTCCCATCCCCCACCCCCGCTGCAGTACGAGTACCCCGCCAACTGGCCCAGCTTCTTCCACGACCTCATCGGCGCCATGGCGGGCGGCGAGGGGGTGGTGGACATGTTCTGCCGCATCCTCATGTCCGTCGATGAGGACATCGTGTCGCTGGATATTCCCAGGTGCGTGGGACAGGGCGGGCGCGGGTGTGCGGGTGTGGGTGCGGGTGCGTTGCGTGTGTGTTTTGGCGTGTGTGTTAATGACAGCAACAGCATGACGGACATCAAAGCCCGCCGATCACGCGCGCGCAGTTACGTACCAATACCTACGCCGGTTACCGAGCTCCGCGTTGGCGATGTTGCCCTCGTTGTCTACCTTTGCATACTTACCCGCAAATAGAGCCTGGAACCCCCTCCCCGGGCGTTTGGCATTCAGCCTCGTCCCCGAGGTGCACCTGTATGCGTCCATGCGCCGCGCCATCGACGCGCTAGAAACGTTTGGCGTGTGTGTATGGGGGGATGATGGAACTGGTTAAGTGGGTGGGTAGCTCTATTCCAAAGCCGCGCGCCCTCCCTCACCCTCCCTCCCTCGCCACCCGCCCACCCCCGCCCTCCCTCTCTCTCCCTCTCGCTCTCCCCCTCGCTCCCGCCGCCGCCCTCAGGTCCCAGGACGAGAGCCGGCTGAGCATGCGCGTCAAGGACGGCATGCGCGAGCACAGCATCGGCGAGATCGCGGCGGCCTGGTTCCGGCTGGTGGGCGGCTACCGCGACAAGGCGCCGGGCCTGGCGGCGCAGGTGCTGGGCGTCATGGTCCGCTACATCCCCTGGATCGACATCAACCTGGTGGCCAACGACAAGTGAGGGGGGTGGGGCGGGAGGGTGGGTGGGTGGGTGGCGGGAGGGGTGCTGGGTGGGGTGGGTGGGTGGGTGGGTGGGTGGGTGGGCGGGACGGGGCGTGGTTGTGGTGGCAGCAGGGTAGTGGTGGACATCCCTGCCGAAGTCATGCTACCGGCTAAGGGCAGTCGCTCGCTCGCCCGGTGTTCACAACCCCACCTCCCTGGTTGCTGCTGACCGCCGCACCCACCTCCGCCGCTGCCCGCCGCCGCCGCCCTGCCGCCGCGCTGCTGCCGCCAGGTTCCTGCCGCTGCTGCTGTCGCTGATGGACGCGCCGCACATGGCGCTGCGCGGCGCGGCGGTGGACTGTGTGACCGAGGTGCTGTCCAAGCGCATGGAGGCGGTGCCCAAGCTCACGCTCATACAGGTGGGCGCGGGGGGGGGGGAGGCGGGGACCGGGTGGTGCGGGGGCTGGGTAGCCGTCCAGTCGAGACCATGCATGGGTGTAGCCTGCGGGTGAGGGTGAGGGTGAGGGTGAGGGTGAGGGTGAGGGTGAGGGTGAGGGTGAGGGTGAGGGTGAGGGTGAGGGTGAGGGTGAGGGTGAGGGTGAGGGTGCGTGCAGAGCCGGCGGCAGCTCCTGGGCTAGGTGGGGAGGAGGCACGCCCAATCACGCGCCGCGCGCCCCCAAGCCCGCGCCTGCCCACTCCGCGCCTCCCCCCGCCGCGCCGCGCCCACACACAGAGCATGAAGATCGTGGGCACGGCGGCGCGCTGGTCGGGCGGCTTCCCGGTGCGGCTGCCGGACGCCGACATGGAGGACGAGGAGGCGGCGGGCGTGGTGGTCAAGTTCGCGCGGCTGCTGGCGGTGCTGGCCACAGAGGTCATGGACAGCCTGAAGCGCGTGGAGAACGGTGGGAGGGGCGAGGGGGTGCGGGGCGGGGCGGGGGGGAGGGGAAGGGCGAGCGGGAAGGATAAGGAGGGGAGGGCGGGGAAAGGGCGGCGGCGGGGGAAGGAGGGCGGGGGAAGGAGGTGGTGCCGCCGTGTGCGGTGCCCAGTCGTCAGCGACGCTCGCCTCGCCGCAAGCCCGTCCACGTGCTGTCACAAACACCTCCCATCCTAATCATCGACTTCCCAACCTTGCAAACTCCTGCAAACCTTGCACTCCACCCGCACCACCACCACCACCACCCCCTGCTGCAACTGCCACTGGCCGCAGGCGTGATCAGCCTGTCCGCGGTGGGCTTCGCGGTCCCGGACGAGGCGGCGGGCGAGGCGGCGCGCGCCGTGGAGGCGGCGGGCGGCATGCTGGCGGCGCTGTTCCCGGCCGTGCTGGCGGCGTTCGGCAGCGCCTGCGACGACGTGGCGCTGCCGCTGCTGCCGTTCATGACCGCCTACGTGGCGCGGCTCAAGGGGCTTGCGCGGCGGCCGGCGGGGCTCAGCCCGGACACGCTGGGGCAGGTGCGCGGGGGGGGGGCGTGTGTGTGTGGGGGTAGTTTTTTCGAATTCCCAAATCAACGGGGGGAGGCGTGGGGCAGGGGTGGGGGGCGGGGTGGGGGCTTTGTGGTGGCGGTGGGAGGGAGGGAAGGCCGGCGCGTGGCAGGTGGTGTTGCGCCGGGGTGGGCTGCAAAGGCTGGCGGCGCGCGAGAGCACATGCACGCGCATGCACGCACGACCGGGCGCACGCCTCGCACACACACGCGTCGCTCGGCACCACGCCCACTTGCAGGTGCGCTCCATTCTGGAGGGGCTGGCGGTGGCGGCCAAGTACCCGCAGGGCCCCAACGCCGCCTCCTACGGCGGCGCGCCGCCCAGCCAGCCGGCGGCGCTGGCGGCGGCGGCGGACGAGGCGGAGGCGGTGGCGGACAAGCGGCGGGAGCTGTTCACGTTGTTCCGCAACATCGCCAAGATCTGCTTCGGCGAGGCGCTGGGCTTCGTGGGGGCGGTGCTGGGGGCGCTGCTGCCGCGGCAGGACGTGGCGTGGCAGGTGCGGGGGTTGGTGAGGGGGGCGGGGGCCGCGGGGCCGCTCCTGGGGCACGCGCGGGGGCCGCTGCCGCGTCGTGGTGCCATGCGCATGCACAATGGAGGATGTGGAAGGGGAGCTGGGCGTCCGTGCGGTTGGGGTTTGCGGCGCAGTGCTGGAGGAGGTGTGACCACATGCGGCGTCTTGGTTGATAGGGCCGGGGCCAGGGTGCAGGGGCGGAGGGAGAGGCCGGTGGCGTCTTTTGGGAGGAGGCCGTGTATAGCGCCGGTGACACCTGCCACCTACCTCCTGCCGCCTGCTGCTGCCGCCCGCAGGACGTGGAGGTGGCTGTGAGCCTGCTGTACGAGCTGGGCGAGGGCGCGCCCGAGGAGGCGCTCAAGCTGGGGGCGGCGGCGGCGGCGGGCGGCGGCGCGGGCGGGCAGGCGGGCGCGGACGCCGCGAACGGGCCAGGAGGAGGCGGTGGCGGCGGCGGTGGTGGCGGTGGTGGTGGCGGTGGCGGCGCGCAGGGCGCGGCGGCGGCGGCCGCCGCGGCGGCGACGGGCGTGCCGGCGGGCGGCTTGGCGTCGCTATTTCTCGTGCTGGTGCAACGGGGGCCGCAGGTAGGGGGTGGGCGAGGGGGTGTAGTCTTTTCGGGGGGGGGGCGGGGGCTTGGCGCTGGATAGACAGAGTCTCAAGCAGTGCGATCCTGGCCCAACACACACGTGCATTCCAAGGCCCAGTTCTGCCTCCTCGCCCTCCCGCTCGCGCCCACTTGCCCCGTGACCCCAACTCCCCACCCTACCTCCTCACGCCGCCCTCCTCCGCTCGCCCCTGAGCAACCTTCGCTACCTTCCCCACACCCGACCCGACGACCTGTCCACATCATCTTATCTTAATTAATCATGCATGGAACTCCCCGCCCCGCCCCCGTTCGCAGGCCGCCGCGGTGGCGCGGCACCGGCTGGTGGCGCTGTCGGTGCTGGAGTGCTGCGTGCGCTACAGCCGCGTGCTGCAGCAGGTGCCGCCCGCCATCCCTCCCGCGCTGGCGGCCTTCCTGGACGGCCGCGGCATGGGCCACCCGGCGGAGGACGTCTCCACTCGCGCCTGCTACCTCTTCTCCCGCCTCATCAAGGCGCTGCGGCAGAACGTGCGCCCCTACCTCCCCGACGTGCTCGCCTCGCTGCAGCCGCACCTGCAGCGCGTGGCCACCACGCCGCTGGCGCCCGGCGCGTCCGCCTCCGCGGCCGCCGCCGCCGGCGGCGCGGCGGCCGCGGCGGCGGCCGCCGCCGCGGCGGCGGCGGCGGAGGCGCTGTCCGCCACCGGCGCGGGCAAGGCCACGGCGCCGGCCAACGCGTGCGTGGACGACCGGCTGTACGTGTTCGACTCGGTGGGGCTGCTGCTGGGGCAGGACGAGCTGCCGGCGGAGCAGCAGCTGGCGCTGACGGGGCAGCTCGTCACGCCGCTGCTGCGACAGATCGAGGAGGCGCTGCCGGCGCTGCGCGCCGACAGCGCCGCGGGCAGGGCCGCCGCCGCCGCAGGCGGCGGCGGCGGCGGCGGTGCCGGCGGCGGCAGCGGCGTGGCCGCCGCCGCTGCCGCGGCGGCGAACGCCGCCGCGGCGGCGGCGCTGGTGATGCAGGCGCTGGAGGCGATAAACCGGCTGAGCAAGGGCTTCCGCACGGACACGGTGACGCGCACGCGGCCGGCTCTGGGCGCGCTGTTCGTGCGGTCGCTGGAGGTGGCGGTGGCGGCGCCGGCGGCGGCGCCGGGCAGCAAGATGCTGCGCAGCCGCTTCATCTCCTTCCTGCACCGCATGGTGGAGCTGCTGGGCGGCGGGCTGCTGCCCTACCTGCCGCCCGCGCTGGAGGTGCTGCTGGCCACGCAGTCGGACGTGCAGGTGGGTGGGGGTCTGTGTGGGCGGGCCGGCGGGCGGCAGGGCCACAGTGTGTTGCAGCAGGGTTTGGGAGGGTGTGGATGTGGATGGGGGTAGTGCATTCCAGAGCCTTAAGTCGATGGACGGCCCCCACGACCCTACCGCCCCCCGCCCCCCCCCCCCGTCAGGACCTGGTGGACCTGGTGGTGCTGGTCAACCAGCTGCTGGCGCGCTACCGCGACGCGCTGGGGGCCCTGCTGGAGGCGCTGCTGCCGCCGCTGCTGATGCGCATCCACGGCGCGCTGGGCGCGGGCTGGGACTGGAGCGGCAAGACCGCCACGCCGGGCGCCATGACGCCCGCGGCGGACGGCACCTCGGGTGCGTGCGCGCGTGGGGGCGAGTGGGGCCGCGTGGGGATGCGTGTGGGGATGCGTGCGGACGTGTGCGGGCTTGTGAGCACAGGTGTCGGGACGTCTGAGAGGTGCCGTACCGGACGTCAGGCGCCCGACTGACGAACCTCCCCGCCTTCGCCTCCTGCTCGCCGCAGCCACGCTGGAGGAGGCCCGCGAGCGCGGCGAGCTGCAGCGCGTGTACTACCTGCTGCTGTCGGCGGTGACCACCGCGGGCATGAGCGGCGCGCTGCTCAAGGTGCCGCCGGGCGTGCTGGAGGCGGCGGTGGTGGGGCTCACGCGCGGCGCCGCCACGCACGTGGACCCCACCGTCCGCCGCACCTGCCTGCAAGTGTTCTCTCGCCTGGTGGGCGACTGGTGCGGCTCGCCGGCGGCTGGCGCCGCCGCGGCGGCGGCGGCTGGCGCCGCGGGCAGCGGCGCGACCGCCGCCGCCGCGGCGGGCGCCGCCGCCGCCGCCCCGGGCGGCGAGGTGGTCCCTGGCTTCCGCCGCTATGCAATGGAGCGGCTGGGCGAGGAGGCGTGCCTGTTTGGGCTGCTGCGCTCCGGCGGCGGCGCGGGAAGCGGCGGCGGCGGTGGTGGCGGCGGCGGCGGCGGTCTGGACGTCCGCGACGCGGCGGTGCTGAACCTGCTGGGCGACGCGGCGGCGGCGCTGAAGCTCATCTACTCCAAGTGCGGGGAGGAGTTCCCGGGGCACCTGGTGAGCGTGGGGTCCAGGGGATGGCTGGGCGGGATTGTGGACGAACGGGATGGTGGCGTGGCGGTGGCGGTGGGGCGGTGGCGGCGGCTGAAGCTAGGGCGTCTGGGCGCTGGGCGCTGCCGACCAATGCGATCGCAAGGCGCGTCACCCGCCGCAGACAGCCAGGCACGCGGGCGGCCCTGGTTGCGGCAAGGCCTGCTCCTAACGGGTTGTGCGCCGCACGCCGTGCTGCCCCGTGTGCGGCTGTGCCGCTGCTGCCTCCACTGTGTTGGAGATCACACTGCCTCCTGTGTGTGTGTGGCTGCAGGTGGGCACGGTGTTCCCCGCGCTGGGGCTGGCGGGCCACGCGCAGCAGCAGCTGGTGTTCCTCATCCGCGAGGGCGAGGCCAAGGCGCTGCGGGACTACCTGCGCGAGCTCATGGCGCAGTCGCAGCAGGCGCAGCAGCAGCAGCAGGCGCAGCAGCAGGGGGCGGCGCGGTAACAGCGGTGGGCCGGCGGCGCGGCGGCGGCTCGCAGGGGAGGTGCGGTCGTGGCTGCCGGCGGGCTGGATGGCTTGCAGTCGGGGCGTTGTGTGTGTGGCGGGGGATGGGTGGCGGGTTGCAGCGGGTGGGCGTGCTTGTGGGGTGTGTGTGGCGTGGCATGCCGGAGGTGCTGGAAGGAAGGAGCTTCAGACAGGTGGTGCTCGTGTTGGGGGAGCATGCGTGTGGGACTGCTTGATGAACGGACTTGGGGGGTAATGCGAGCTTGCGGTGTGGGGGGAGGGGCCAGCGGACCCACGCGCACGGCCGCCGGGCTGGCGCTGTGCTGTGTGCGTGCAGCGGTGTGGAGCCGCCACGAAGCGGTGAAGGGAAGGCAGGCCGGACTTCCTCTCGAACGTTGGAACGCCGCTGCGAGCTTGATAAGGTGTGCAGCGTTGCGGTGACATTGCCCTCCCGGGCTGTGTGTGCGTGTGTGTGTGAGAGGAGGGGGGGCAGTTCGGGCACCAGGTGGAGTGCTGCTGAGGATGCAGGATGGCACCAGACCGGCGAGTAGGCGTGGTTTGGACGGGCCCTTGGAGTGACTCCGACGGGTCACCCAAACGGGTCTCTGCTCCGCCTTCGGATGATGTCAGATTCTATGATGTTTTGGAGAAGCAGCTGTAAAAGGCATTGCGGAAGGCGAGCGGGCCCAGATTGCCACTTTCCCGCTTAAACTTTGCACGACCGAATGATCCCCATGATTCGGGCGAAATTCGCGCCGAAGCAAACACAAGTCGACATTAAGACCGACACTGCATGTAAATCATACTTACACACACCGAGCTCTCGAAGCCAGCCCCCGCTCGAGCAGCTTTTTTCGAGCTCTTCAACAGAAGAGGCGTCAGCTCCACCTCGTCACCGCGTCGACTTGACCGCGTCACGTCACCAGCTCCTTCAGAAGCTTACAGCAAGCTCACTAGCGCGTGCCTTTGCTTCCTTTGCCAAACCCTTGTTTGCGGAGATGTTGCTCTCCGGTCGCTTCTCCACCCGGTGTCCCTGTCGCCGCACCAGGTGAGATAACTGCAACTACTTGGGTGTCCAGAGCATCGGCTGACGCTTACGTTCGACCGGCTGTCTGCAGCGGCTCATCATGGCAAATGCGCCCTGCCGCGGCACCCGCCAAGCGCGTGACGCGGTGTCAATACCAGGTGGAGCGTGCACAGCGCGTTGAGCTCGGCGAGCCCGACTATGCCGGTAAGGGCAGGGCTTCGGTCGGCTCCTCGACTTTCTCGCCATGTGACGCGTCTCTCTGACGCGCAGAGGCGCTGGCTCCGGAGGTCGCCGATCCCGAAGATGGCACCGTCGTTGTGCAGGACGACCTCGACCAGCTCCTAACGGTGCGTTGCTACGGGGCCCGCGCGTTAGGTCCCGGCAATGTCATCACACCCGTGCTCGCCGCGCTGCTCCCGCAACTTAGCGCATTAGGACTCAACAACTGAGAAAGCTCAGAAACATCAAGCGGGCGGGCGACCTGCGGCGTTTTGCGTCGGTCGGTCGCTGATCGACTCGGTCGCGTTTCCTTCCCCGCGCAGTTGCTGCCCGAGGACATCCGGGAGCCGCTCGTCAACCATCCGCAGCGTGCAAGCCTTGTAGAGGTGCGTGCCCGACCAACTTCCGTCGTCGCTTGCGGCGGTTAGGGTTGTTTGAAGTTTGACTCGCGCCGGCCGGGAGGTGCTTCCCGCGGCCGGGACTCCATCCCCACTCCTCCTCTCTCTCGACCGGCAACTGCTTGGGTTTCGTTCCAGCACCCTTCCTTCAAAACACACCTGCCCCTGATCCCATCATCACCTGCACTAAGACGGCCGCCCCAAGAACCCACCCTGCGTCTCACCGCCGCCGCTCCCTGCTGCCCGCTCTGTCGCCCTCGCCCCCCCCCCTGCCCAGGTGGTTCTGGACCTGGGTCGCCAGCCCGAGGCGCGCTTCCAGGGCATCCCCGCCGGCGAGTACCTGCGCAAGCAGGAGGTCACGCCAGCGGGTGAGTGACCAGGGGCAGCCGCCGCGGCACTCGCCAGCCGCACGCCGGAGCCTGTGCCTGGCGCCGGCTGCCGGTGCAGCTGTCTAGACGGGTGCCCGGCTTAAGCCTCGCGCTGCTGCTCACCTGCCGTGCCTTAACCGCCCGAATGCCGCTCCCTCCTGCCAGATCTGGAGGCCGCGGTGGCGGCTGTGGGCGACTTCGGCGCCGACAACCGCGCGGGGGTGCCGGGCACGCTGCACCGCATCTCCGCCATCCGCAACCGCCGCGGCGCCATCATCGGCCTCACCTGCCGCGTGGGCCGCGCCGTGAGCGGCCACATCGCCATGCTCAAGGACCTGGTGGAGAGTGAGTGCGGGGTGCGGGTGCGGGGTGCGAATGCGGGGTGCACGGAGCGCAATGGCAGCCCCCGCCCAATGGTTTATGGGTTCTGGATTGGTTTTGGTTTGGTCAGGATTGGGCGAGTATCCAGAACCCCACCCGCGCGTGCTGACGGGTGCCGTGCTGTTCCCCCCCTCTGTGCGCCCCTTTGTGTGTGCGCGCCGCCACCGACAGGCGGCCACTCGGTGCTGCTGCTGGGGCGGCCGGGCGTGGGCAAGACCACGGTCATCCGCGAGATGTGCGCCACGCTGGCGGACGAGTACCGCAAGCGCGTGGTGATTGTGGACACCAGCAACGAGATCGGCGGCGATGGCGACGTGCCGCACCCCGCCATCGGCGGCGCGCGCCGCATGCAGGTGGCGGACGCGCTGCAGCAGCACGCGGTCATGGTGAGTAGTGAGCCACGGCCGCAGCCGCGTCCGGCGCGGCGACGGGCCATGCGCCCGGCCTAGGAGGTTGGCTCTAGTCCCCGCGTTGCCCCAGCAGCAGCCCCAACATGAGCAGGCGGTGCTTTGCGCGAATGGCCGCGTCCTGACCTGCGTCCGCCTGCCCTCCCGCAACTCCTCCCTCCCCCCCTCCGCCCCTCCGCCCCGGCACGCCGCAGATCGAGGCGGTGGAGAACCACATGCCGCAGGTGGTGGTGGTGGATGAGATCGGCACGGAGGCGGAGGCGCTGGCGTGCCGCACCATTGCGGAGCGCGGCGTGCAGCTGATCGGCACCGCGCACGGCTGCCTGCTGGAGAACCTGATCAAGAACCCCACGCTGTCGGACCTGGTGGGCGGCGTGGCGCCGGTGACGCTGGGCGACGAGGAGGCGCGGCTGCGCGGCACGCAGAAGACGGTGGGTGGGCCGTTGTTATGGTCGGGAGGGTGGGGATGAAATTGAAACAGGCCGGAGGGGCGGCTGCCTTGTTCGTGGGGCTGTACTCCTTGCCCTGTGAATGGGTGAAGGCACGCGGGCGGCGGCTGAGTCCTTGCCCCCGCCGGCTGCGGCCGCTCCTCTCCCCCTCTCCTGGGTGTGCCTACAGATCCTGGAGCGCAAGGCGCCGCCCACGTTCCCCATCGTGGTGGAGATCCGCGCGCGCAACTTCTACGTGGCGCACTGGGTGGAGGACAGCGTGGACCAGCTGCTGCTGGGCCGCATGCCCGTGGTGCAGGTGCGTGCGCGGCCGGCGCAGCCGGGCGGGAATGGGCGGCTCAGTCGGCGGGCTGAGGCGCGGGAGGGCTTGCACTTGTGTGGTGCGTGTGTGTGGTGCACCAGGCCGTGGTTCGACAGTCCATGCCACATTCTTCTGCCTTGGTTTATCTACTCAGGCTGCGCCCTGCATCCTGTTGCGCTGCTGCTCTGCTGTGTGCGTCAGGTGCGCGAGCGCGACGCCAGCCAGGCGCACGGCCTGCGCGTGTCGGAGCTGCCCTACGACCAGGTGCCCGACCCCGAGCGCACCGCCGACCCCTCCCGCAACTCCTGGGACGAGGACTACGAGGCGGCGCTGCGCGACATGCACGGCAGCGGCGGCGGCCCCTCGGCCGGCAACTGGGCCTGGGCCGAGAAGATCCGCGCGCGCGGGAAGGACGGCGCCGCGCCAGGCAGCGGCGCGGTCGCGGGCCTGCCGGGGATCGGCGGCGTGGCGGGGCCCGGCACGCGGTCGTTTGCGATTGCGGGCCGCAGCGCGGGGCCCAACGTGCCGCCGCCGCCGGCCGTGGGCGCGAAGAAGGTGTCCAAGAAGGGCAGGAAGTGAGCGGGAGGTGTCCCGCAAGCGGCGCTAGGAGCTGCCCGGGTGAGTGGTGCATGTGAGTGAGGCGCGGCTTCGGACCTGTAGATATCGTGTGAGAGGCGGGCGGTGGAGAGACGGCGCCCGACCACGCCCGCGGAAGACACCCGCCCCGCCCAGGGTTGCGTGTCGTGTATTTTATGGGCACCATCTCCGGTTGAAACGTGATGTGTTTTTGGGCCCGAGAAGACTTAACCCCAATGTGCGTACCGTATTCTTGTTTGGTTTTTACGCTGTACCATTATGTCGTGGCCACTGTGTTGTATTCAATTGTGAGGAGTGTCCGCATTTGGGGGAAAGAACGTGCACAGGCCGGGGCAGCGCAACGCACTCGGGTCGAATGTGCATGGTGTAAGTGTGAAGTTTGCGCGTGGTCACTGCTCCGTTGGCTGTATTTATGAGACATGATATAATGGGTCTGTCCGTGGCCCCGAGCAGAATTACATAACGGCGAGTGTGGCGGTTGGCGCATCCGGCCGGAAGCAGCTGGGATTGCGTGTGTGGAATGGACCAAAACCATCAGGTTCGGGTCCCCCCCTGGTGACGGCCGTGTGGCTACGTGACAGTTGCGGTGTGTTGTGCTTCTGTGGTTCCGTGCAGTCGGCATGCCGTGGATGGTGCCGCCTTCAGGCAGAGCTGCAGGCGCATGGGATGGAGGCCAGGGGTTGCGGGCGGGGATGCGCGAGCCCCGTGTGTAAGCCGAGGCAGCAGGTCCCTGTGTGTGCACTCGCAGGGGTGCAGTGACGCAGCCCGTCAACTAGCATCCAAGCCCTGCCTGCGTCACCCCAGGCCGCCCCTCTCGTCACTGCGATGATCGGTCGCAGAGAATTCGCAAGGGGGAAATTGGGGAATTCAATTCCGTGGAGCTGGATGGGGATGGGCTAATGGATGGGGCGCTGCATGGGGCTCGGCGGGCGGCTACTTAAAGGCGTCGGGCGCCCTATCTTATTATCCTTCCACCGCACTGGCGCAAGTCAGTGCAGGTTTTAGATCATGATGAGTAGTGGACCCACCGCATATCGGTGAAAGGGGCGCTGCTCCAACCTTGTTACGCGTCCTTGAGGCTCCTATCCCAACTCTGACTCTAAAACAATGGAAGGATCATCTATGGCCTCTTTTGAGAGCCCGGACTGAGTGAGCTCGCTAAATGCACGTTCGCATGGCGGCGGCGCGCGGGCAGCCGGGCGAGCGGCTGCGGAACTGCGCGTCGTCTTGCATGAGCATGGCAATGTGGGCATGGGCATCCTCATAGGTCGATAGGCTGGGTTCTGGCTCCTCCAGTGCGTTGCCCGGTCGGGGTCTGAATCCAGCCGATTTGCGGAACGCTACTTGCCAGGTCGGAGTCAGGGTCGGAGGGCGGCAAGCTTCGTGGGAGGCAATAGGCGCTTGTGAGGCAGCTCTAGAGGCAGGGCACAGTTCCCGGTGGGGGACGGCTATGCTTCCGGAAGCAAGGGGTGCCGGAAGTTGAGAGGTGTGTAGTGCCCCGTTCGCGCCTGGACCTGGAATCGGCACTTCAATCCCCCTCCCCCCCCCCCGCTCCCCCCCCCCCCCCCCCCACACACACAAACATGCATACACGAGCACACTCACGTGGGTGCGAGCTATTCAAACGGGGGACGGACGCCATGGGTGCCCCTGACGGCGCATGTAGGAGGGGTCTGAAGGATGCAGGGGCCTACCCTGCTAGCGGCTGGCACCGGGGGGGGGGGGGGGGTGCACGACTGCAAGTATCGTACCGTTAGGTGCAAGATGAGGGCCGCTGCCCATCTCGAATCGTCTGGGAAGGTCGGTGCAGCAACGATGGCTGCCGCGTGTTGGCCAACGGCGGGGACGTGAACACTACTGGAGTGGTGGTGACAGGTGCAGTCGGCGAGGATGAGGGGGCGCGAGCGCTTGCGGCGCGCCCATGAGCGTGCGGCGGGCAGGCGGCGCGGGGACCATGCGCGCCACACAGTTCTCGTCGGGACGGTGAACTGAATACCAAGCCCGACCCCCGGACGTGTATGGTGGGGTGGGGGTGGCTCGGGTTCGCCGTCCAATACCTGCCGCAGCGGCATACCCTTGCACGGTTGGACCGCGCCAGCCTTCCATCACTGCTTTCGTGAAGTGCCAGGCAGGCAGGCACATACACACGAGGCGCTGCCCCGCACACTGCGCCACAGCCGCTACTGCGTGCTGGCGCGTCCTGCCAGGATCCCCTGGGCTCGGCGCTGCGCCCACAGGCAGGAGTGCCGGCACGCCACACCAACAAGTCTGCCTCTCATGAGCGTCCGACCTTCCGAGACAACGGCTGGTGCACCCTGGCGGAGAGAACGAGCCCCGCGTGCCGCTGATGCCTATCCAGTCAATCCAGTCCTGCAAAGTGCGCACACCTGCAATTTCTAGTCCTTGCGCGCCGGGGGGGGGGGCGGCAGGTTGCCTAAACCTGACGCCCCCGCGCACGGCTGTCCTACAGCTCTAGCTCTTGTGCGCCGTCTCATTCTGTCTCGGGAGTCTTAGGGGTGCACGGACACCTGCCTGATAGTCGCCGGTACTCCCCGGCAGCGTTGCCTGAGCCCCCCCTCACCACCGCGCCGCAGCGCATCCATTTGCAGTCCTGCTCTGCCCTGCTGCCCATACATGATACCGTCAGTACAACCAGCTTACAGCAATGCTTTCTTACACCCACCCTGCACACCCGTCTTCCCTGCACACCTCTGGGCCCCTCAGCCCCCTCAGCCCCCGCGCTAGTGCCGCCGCCGGTCGGGTGACGTCTCGTACGCCCGCGGCAGGTACTGCGGCCGCATGTAGTCGGTTTTGCTGATGGTGGTGCCGCGCTGCCAGTTCTTGTTGGCGCGGTCCGGCCCCCACGACTGCCCGATCATGCGGTGCGCCTCGCCCGGCCGCCCGAACCTGCAGCGTGACGGGGCGCGGCACACGTTAGTACCGTATGTGCGCCAGCGCACGGCGCGTCCTGTGCCGTGGCGCATAGTAGCGATCCTGGGTGGCGACTTGGCCCGGCCGCCAGCCGCCAGCCGCTAGGCCCCATACCCCAGCAGCCCAAACCCACCACGCCTCAGCACTTTTCCAGCACTTCTCCCCAGCGCAGTCCTGCCCACGCTCCTGCCGCAACGCTGCTCCTGCTGCCGACCGCCTCCAGCCGCCACACCCCCAGTCGGCCCACCCACCCCGCCGCCCACCCACCTGCGCACGCTGCTGGCCATGGAGCTGAGCGGCCGCGACTCCAGCGCCGGCGACACGGACACGCTGCGAGAGTCCTTGTAGTCGTAGGAGCCCGGACCCAAATGCGACTTGTACGCGTCCTGCCGCGCGTTGTAGTGGCTCGAGCCCGCGCCCATGTTCCTGCGGGCGTGGCGCACGCAGCCAAGCACAGCAGCACGCAAATCGTCAACACGAGCGCGCGCCACGCAAAATGCCGCCGCCCCGCCCCGCCCCACCCAGCCCCGCCCAGCCGCCCCCCCTGGCGCCCACCTGTACGACACGGGCGACTTGACCACCGCGGTGTACAGCGAAGCCTTGTTCTTGGCCAGCGCGCAGTCCACGTCGTACACCACATCGGGACCGTCGTTCATGAGCGGCTTGTCCGGGAAGCGCTTGTAGCGCGAGCGGTGGATGGCGTAGTTGATGGCCGTCGTCTGCAGCGACTTGGCGATGTCCACCGGCGCGTGGTCCTTCAGCCTGCGGTGCGCGCGTGTGAGCGTGTGTGAGCGCGTGTTGGGTTGGGGTGGGTTGGGCGGCGTGCAAAGGGCCGGGCCGGGCGGGGAGGGGGAAGAGCGGGCGTCGCAGGCAGCGCGCATGTGGCCGAGCAGCGCCCGGCGTGGCACCGTTTCCCGTGACGCGCTCGGCGCGGCACCACACCACACGTCGGGCTCACGCCGTGCCAAGCAGCTGGGGCAGCGGCCTGGGCCTGCGCCTGCGCCTTGGGCCTGGGCCTGCGCAAGAGCGCATCGCCGACCGCAAGCCCGCTCCGGCCGCTGCCTTCCCTTCCCCATGCCGCCTTGCCCGGCCCCGCCCCAGAGCTCCAGCCTGGTGCCGCCCAGCAGCAGCCAGCGTGGCCAGGGCGGCCAGGGCCACCAACCCCCCTCGCCAGCTCCACTGGCCGCCCTCCCCAACGTCACCGCTGCCGTCGCGCCAAACTTGCAGCCGTGCCGCCACTCCATCACGCAAATAACTGCGCGCGCTCGTGGCCCCGCCCCCGCCCCCGCCCCCGCCCACCAGCCCCGCCCCCGCGCCCACATCCACAAGAGGGGCCGACCGCGCGCACCTCTCTGGGTCGTAGAAGGCATCCGTGACGGGTGAGCTCCAGGGCCGCTGGAAGCGGGACACCTGGGAGTCGAACACCGAGGAGTAGAATCTCCGCGTGTCTGCGGTCATTGTGTGAGGGGGTTGGGGGGCGTGGGCGTGGGCATGGAGGCATCGGGGGCATGGCGCTCGCTACGCCTGGAACAGGTCAGGTGGCCATTGGCTGTCCCCAGGCCCAAGGCGCTGATGGGGCATGGCCTGGACCACACAGCACGGTCTGGAGCGGCCATGTCAACCTGACACGCGCTCCCGCGAGGGCACGCACGGGCAGGGTGTAGTTGGGATCCGGTGGGCACGGAGCTCTGCCGCTGACTGGGGGATGCCGGTACGTGCTGTCAGGCTGATGCGAGTTGCATTGCAGCTTTGCAAGAGGCTGCGTCAAGAGGCGCTCCGTGATGCGGTGCCCACGCACACAGCGGCGGCGGCATAACAGCATGCTGAGTAGGCTCCGTGGGCTGAGTGTTTCGCCCCATACCGTCCATGCAGCCTCGTGCAATCTGTCTAATGGAATCCTTCGCCACCCGCAGGGCATCCCTGGACCTCTACTGCCGTTGTGCTTTGCAACACGCGCCTGGCTCTGTTGCAGCAGCTCCGAGCCGCTGCGTATGCCTTATGCCGACCCGGCCCATGCACCGTACGCGCGGCTCACAGCCTCACCTCGTGACGTGGACTCCATGCCCTTTTTCTGAGCCCGGTCAATGTCGTATGCTCCGAAGGGCGTGCTTTCCCGCGGCGCCTCCGATAAGCGTGGTGCGGTTGACCGCATGATGGAGTAACGGTGTGGCGACACTGCGAGACGGGGAGGGAGTAGGCAGGAACAAAAGCAGTAGTAGTCGGGGGGTGGCCACAGAGAGGAGCGCACCCCAGCGACGCCTCAACCCCACGGCGCGCCCGCACCGCACCCCCTCTCAGCCCCAGCCCCCCAGACCTGCCATCACGGCCACCAGTGTGGCATCAGCTGCATCTGATACCCAGCCGCATAAATGCGACGACTTTCCCGAGCGGGCGCCCTGTTGGCCGTCCCATGCAGCATGGCTTTCAGGCTCACCTGCCACTGCAGTCGCCAACGTCATTTTACGTCCAGCATCCGTGTCATAGAAAGCTGTAATGCACACAGCGGGCCAAACCGGGTTATGAGGACGATAATTCCCGCGGCGGTTTTTGCAGCCAGCTGAGTTAACCTGCGACAAATCTACACACCTGGGGGTGCGGGGTCCTCCCAATCCATTTCAGCTGCGCGATGTTGCTTACACTGATGTGCAAAGTAGTGCAACAAAGAAATGCTGCTATTTCAACTGATTTCAAGTCAAAACAAATGTTACAGCGTGGGTATTGTTAGTATCTTCACCAAGACCACGAAGAGCGACCGGTGCAGTCCTTAGATTAGAAGTCATGCCCGCCATCGCGCCCGACGCGTCGACACGGTCCTTGTTTTGACGCCGGCCGAAAAGAATTCAAGTCTAAGCGTGAACAGTCTGAATAGTCACTTGAGCGACCTCCCAACCCGCCCTCCGCAATCTGCCTGGTCCCGCCCGCCCCAGCCCCCCCCCCCCCCCCCCGCCCGGACCCATTGGCCCCCCGTCAGCTCCCCCTCCTGATTTTTCCCTTGCAGCCGACATCAGACCATGTATGATGCACAATTGTTCGGCCATCGGTCGACCTATCAGGCTGAATCGTCTCCCCTGCAGTTGCAATTGTACGGTGCCGCAGTCGAGACCCTGCCCCGCCTGTTCTCTGTTCGCGGCCCTCAAGCATATGTACTTGACTTGGCTTGTTTATTGGCGGGTTGAAAGACCTACCGCGACGGCGCGCTGCAAAACCAGCGCCCCATTCCTGCCTTGACAACCGCGCGGAAGCGCGTGCGCGCCAAACCCTCCACACCGCGCCGAAGTTCTGGTCCTCGCGGCCGCCCGCCGCAGTCCCGCCCTCTGCCCCTTCTTGCGGCCGCCCTTAACGCTGCTATGTCGAACTTAAATGATGTTGATGATTGGCTGATGGGCGTGCCATCCGCCAGTCCGTCATACAACTCCGTACGCGCGCCGATGCACTAATTGTCGCATATTCGGTGCCAGAACTTCTAAAGTCGAAGGAACGCGGGTTTGAGCGGTGCGGGGTCTGACATTTCCACATTCTAATATATTTAGCCAGGCCGCGAGGCCCTAACGGTCGACTTGGGTGTTGGCGCTTCCAAGGCCTTCTCTAGCGCTTCTCAGCCGAACAGCACCGCAGCGAGGTCGCTTTAGCATTGGCAAGCTACGCAGTATTTGGCACGGTTGTTGCATATAGGAAATTCCGCTGCCGCCCTCGTGCGGCTTGTGAATGTCCTCGTTCCGCGGCCGCATCGCACCTATTATGGCGACGCCGGGCCCGCTTGGAGAGTCTGAAGAGCAAATTCACAAGGTGCTGGACCAGAACGGCCAGCAGATGAACGGAGCGACTGGCAATGGAGCGCATGCGGACGTTCTGCCGGGCGCGGTGGCAGTGAAGGGCGACGTTGAGATGGCACAACGCGAGCCATCTCTTCCGCCGCCAGGAACGCCGCCAGCGCCGGAGCCAGCCGCGGCACCGGGCGCGCCCGAATCGGACGCGGGTGAGACCTACGTCTCGGTCACCTACTTCGACATCCTCAAGCACTTCAGCCTCATGGGCTACATCGGCTTCGGAGGTCCCGCCGCCCACATCGGTAGGTGGCAAGCTGTGCCGTGGAGCGGGAACGGGATGGGGAGAGAGCTTGGCGTGGCAGCGAAAGGGCGGGCATGTGCGGCGGGCACACGCGTGGCTGGGCTGAATGGCGCAGGGCCGCGCGCCGGCTCATTCGTTGGTCACTCATGCAAACGCGCGCTCATCATGACTCGCACACAGGTCTGTTCCAGCGCTACTTCGTGGAGCGCTACAAGTGGATGTCGGAGCAGGTGGGCCGCGGGTGGGGGGAAGCGGGGAGGGGGGTGTCGTACGGTTTTAGCAGCAGCGCGTGGACAGGTGGGGGCGCCAGAGCCCCCGCTGCGGGGCCGCGGGCCGGCGGCACGGACTTTCTTGCGGCTGGTTCCATTTGTTTGTGTGTCATGTCTGGTCCACGACGCATGGGCGAGCGCACATGTGGGAGGGCGGGCGGCCACGTCAGCGTCGCACTGGTGTCAGCGCCCCCACCCGGCACACCCTCCACCGCCCCGAGCACCGGCCTGGGCACACCGCCGTGTAAAGATGTGCACACCACCCAGACGGCCCCCGTGTTGGAGGGCTGCCTGCGCCTGGCCCCCACCGTGTCCCGCGCTCTGCTCCTGCCTCCCCCCCCATCGGCACTTCAAATTCTTTGCAAAACACCGTCATGGACGGCTACCCCCTCCCCGCCTGACCTGACCGGCACGGCCTCGCACGGCACGCCCCCTGGACGCAGGTGTTTGCGGAGCTGTTCGCGCTGGGCCAGTGTCTGCCCGGCCCCACCTCCACCCAGGTGTCGTTCGCCATCGGCACAGTCAAGAAGGGCGTGCTGGGTGAGTGGGAGGTGCGAGGGCCGCGGCAGCTGCGACTGAGGGGCGGGGGTGAAGGGGTTGAACAGGCGGGGGTGAAGCGGGCATCACCGGCTCACCCCGGACGGGGACGGAGGACAGGCAAGGTACTGGCACTGCATGCGGGCCGGTGCGAGGAGTCGGAGGAAGCGCGCATGCAGCCGATGCGCACGAGTCGCACAATCCCTGGCTTCCACTCTGCCCTCCATGGTACCTGGCTTTCAACATGTCCTTGGCCTGGCACTTCTGTGTTAAACAAACAACAACGACGGACCAAACCTGGCGCTTCGGTGTGCGCTCCCCACCGCCTTGGCTCTCTTCCTGCGCCCACGCGCTCCCAATGGACCCCCCAACTCCTCCGCCGCCACTACGCCTTGCGCACGCATCCCCCCCAAACACCAAATCTCATCTCGTCGTTATTACTTACGCCCGCCCGCCCGGCCTCGCAGGCGGCCTCATGTCGGGCGCGCTGTTCCAGTACCCGGGCGCCGTCGTCATGACGGTGGTGGGCGCGGGCGCCGCCAAGTGGCTGACCAACCCGCCCGGCTGGCTGGAGGGCATCGTGATGGGGCTGTCGGCGGTGGGTGTGGCGCTGGTGGCGTCCGCAACCAAGGGCATGCTCATGAAGCTGTGCAACACCAACGTGAGTGGAGGGCTCCAGGGGTTTGAGGGGCGAGGGGCGTGCGGGCTTGGTGGGGCACAGGGCACAGGCGAAGATTGCGGGGGCAGGGCGCAAGGAGCGCGGCGAGGATCGCGGGCGGTGCATGCGGCTGCTTACTGTGCGCACAAACGTCCAGACGGCGGCCCATGGCGGCATGGGGCAATTGGGCGTGCCTATCAAACACATGGCCTTGCGGCATTGGACGTGGTGTTGGTCCGCACTGCAGCCGGAGGGGTGAGCGCACCCACATGCCACGCAGGTCACCGCCATCGTCGGCACGCTGGCCGCGGCCGCCGCCATCTACTGGACGGAGCCGTGGCTGTACCCGCTGTGCATCGTCATTGGCTTCATCGTCACCAACATCACCGACCGCAAGATCGACAAGACGCTCAAGGTACTCGCTTACGTGGCCGGCGCGTTGGGGGGTGCCAGGGCAGGAGGGGGGCGCACCGCGGTTATGCCTCCACATGACGCGTCTCACGTTTCCACATGCGTACCTCATGCCCACATGCTACCTCTTGCCCCCCTCGCGTGCAGGGCTCCGACGGCGGCGTGGAGTCGTTGGGCTTCGGCATGCTGGGCGGCGGCATCCTGGTCGGCCTGTGGATGGCGGTGCTGATCGCGGTGCTGGTGCTGGCGCGCACCATCTACAAGGACGGCGACGGTCCGCTCAACTGGTTCGAAGTGTTCTTCCGCATCGGCTCCATCATCTACGGCGGTGGCCAGGTGCGTGTGGCCGGGTGCACCGCGCTGCTGCGCTGCGTCGCACCGGCCGCACCGTGCAGCCGCGTGCGGTGCCGGTGCTAGTGCGCTGATGTGGGTGCGCGCCGCCTCGGCGGCGGCTGCCAGTGTGTCGGATGTCGCTTGACGCGCAGCGCCGTGGCGCCGTCGGTGTTTGCGGTGGCCGCAGGTGGTGCTTCCCATGCTTCTGACGGACGTGGTGAAGACGGACGCGGACGGCAACGAGCTGCCCAACACCTGGGTCACGGAGCAGCAGTTCTACGCGGGCCTGGGCGCGGTGCAGGCCATGCCCGGCCCGCTGTTCAACTTCAGCGCCTACCTGGGCTGCATCATGGCCATCAAGGTGCGCGGCGGCGGCGGCAGGGCGGCGGCAGTGGTTTGTGGGAGTTGGTGGTGGTGCGTGCTGGGCGGCAGCTGTGCCCCGGGGGTAGGGGCGGGGCCTGGGGGCGGAATGGGGCGGCGCCGGCATCCCGGGGAATGAGGACGGCAGCGAGGCGGCGTCGCGCAAAGCCCGCGGTAACCGCGGCGACCAAGCCTTCCTCTCCACCCCCTTCCCGCCCTGCCCTGCAGTTCAAGTACCCCTTCATCCTGGGCGCCGTGCTGGCCTGGTTCGGCCTGTTCTCGCCGGGCGTGATGCTGATGTTCGGCGTGCTGCCCTACTGGAAGCGCTTCCGCACCTGGCAGATCTACCGCCGCGGCCTGACGGGCATGAACGCGGTGGGCGTGGGCCTCATCCTGGCCTCGGTGTTCAAGATGACGGTGGACGTGTACAACCTGGCGCCGCACAAGTCGGCGGCGCTGTGCATCGGGCTGTTCGCATTCACGGTGCGTCGCGTGGCGTGGCGTGGTGGTGGTGGCAGTGATGGTGGTGATTATTGTGGTTGTGGTGATGTAGTGGTGGTGGTGCTTGTGGTGATGCGCGCGGGTGGGGTTTTGGGTGGTGCTCAGCTCTTCTGTTGACTGACTCGCACCCGCCTGCCTGCGCGGTGTGCACCCTGCGCCTCTCGTTGTGCACCCCGCAGGCCGTGGATGAGCTGAAGATCTTTGAGCCCATCGTGGTCATCGGCGGCGCGCTGCTGGGCCTGCTGTCCTGGGGCGCCAAGATGCACTGAGCGGCCAGCGCGGCGCCAGCAGCAGCAGCGGCAGCGGCGGCAGGGGTGGCAGCGCCAGACGGTGGGGTTGGGGTTGGATCATGCAGGTGCCTGCCTGGCGGGCGGCTTGTGGGTCCCGCTGGGCTGCTGGGTTGGCTTTGCAGGAGGGGTGCAGCTCCCGGGCACCGCCTGCACGGGGGCAGCAGCTGCAGGCGAGGCGAAATGTGGTGGGCCGGGACCACGCGGCGGCATGGCAGCAGCAGGAGCGTGAGCACATCAGTACTGGCATGGGCCTCGGCCAGGGCTGGGCGCAGCACGAGACCAACCTGCAGGACCGCCGCCCCAGCCGCAGCCAACGGCCATCGGTGGCCCGAGTTTGGCGGCTGCTGCAGCGCTGGGGTTGCGACGGGGCGGCGTGACAGGCTTGGACACGGCGCACGGCGGCTTGAGCGACATTGCAGATTGGCGGCATTTCAGCTGTCGGAGATGGCCTTTCATCTGGCCACGCTGGGCTTGCTCGCGCCCGGCCGACTGAGTCCGATGATATTGATTGCAAGCGGGGCAAGAGTCGGGTCCGGACTCGGGCAGGTGTGTCGACTGAATCGGATGAGTGTTCTTTACTCTTGATAGGTTGTGCATGTGCGTGTGTGTGGAGAGGGGTTGGACAACGAGCCGGAACGGTTCCAATAGAAAGTGTGCATTGTGCATGCGTGTGCTGTGGCCGTGGCCGTGGCGCCACCGATGTGTGGCTGACGCGGTGTCCACATTGATAAACAGTCCATGAGTGGAAGTGAGCGACTGGCGTCGACGAAAGCGCAAGGAACGCAATCCTACGAGAGCAAGTATAATAGGGGTATCGCCGGCGCGAATGTCGAAGGAATGAAAGGCCCGGGCACTGCCTACTATGCCTGGAGCGTGTGCGTGTGTGGCGCACGGCTCAGTGTGCACGGAGCGTGAGAGAACGAGTGGCGCATTCTTGTTGGTTGGGATACACTGGGTCACTGACCCCGAAACGGGATGAGAGGCATGCGCACACGCGGGTGGCAGCGCGCTAGCACCCCATGACCCTAGTATTTACTTTTGCACCAAATGATGAGGTCTGCCTAATAAATACCCTGTCACGGAGGGCTGCATGGCGGGGGTGGAGTTAGATTCGAGGCAGGTGCTGTCTAGAGGCAGGACCAGGTACAGAACACTGGCAGCGAGCCGAGCACAGCTTGGGGGGTACACGTGCATGTGCTTGGGGGGGGGGGGGGGGGGGGGGCGGCGGCAAAGGCGCTTGGTTGGTCACGATGTCGGTGTGTCGCGGTCTGGATCTGGTCTTGAGCGCACAAGAAGTGAGTGTGCGTAAATTCTTTGTTGTAATGCTTCCGACCGCAATCGATGTCACCATGGGTGCCATGCTATGTGGGGGTAAAGACAGGTGCCGACGAGCCAAAACCCAAGACTTCATCCATAGGCGGATCAATTTCAATCCTATCGAGCGCATTATCCTTGGAGTTTGAACCACATATGCCGTGTAACCTGGCGAGCTGCCGCGCCCGTTCGGCGCGCATATGGTTCTCTTCCGGTGATCGGTGACCTAGGAACTCGATGGCCTCGTCGTCCAGGCGCTGCGGCGCCGTGCGGGCATGTTTGGGTCGCGGCGACGGTTCGCGGTCCATGGGTCTCGCTTCGGCTCGGTTGTTTATAGATCCAATTGGTCGTCCACTGTGCAACTTTGTGTGCAACTTTGTTTGCAACTTTGTTTCATCGCGAACGCGAACCCACCCACGCTAACCACCCAATCGCAAACCCACCGGTTCCGACTAGATCTATGTATGACCTATGAAAGTAGATGAAGTACACGAGCCTGGAGCAGGAGCCAGCACCGGCTCGCAGCCCGCTTGCAATCCCGCTCGCGTCAACATCTTCATATGCAGCGCAGCGAAAAACTCCGACAGAAGACACTCTCTACGAAAGAGCTGGTTTAGGTACCTGACCGATGCGGACTCGCCGCTGCCAGCACAGTATCGGCACGGTGTCTCCATCCGTTTCATCGTCTCCCGGGAGTCGCGCTGCGAGGAGGTGGACGCCGAGCAGGTTTGTGCCGCCCCTTGTATCTGCGTCCCTCGGCAAACCAATAGCAGCGGCCAACAGATGCAGAGGCGCCAGGCTGTAGGTGGGGAGGCTGGGTAGGGAGGCTGCCGTGCACGGGCACTGCAGCCGCTGTATCTGCAGCTCTGCGCCGGCAACCACGCGCACCCACCAACGCAGGCCCAGCACGGGGACATCCTATACATAGATGCGCCGGCCGGCTACCACAACCTGTGGCGCAAGGTACGCACCATTCCGTGCCAAGCCGTCATACCGTAGTGGTGTCGGTTGCCTGCACAACTCAGCGCGCCATTCGTGGGTCATGCGGGCTGTGGGGGCGGATAGCTGTCCATGCGGAGGGGAGAGGCGGCGGGCTGCGCTGCAGCCGAGCTGCCTGCGCCCCCGCGTGTCTGCACCCCAAGACGCGGTGGTCGCCGCTCAGCGTCGTCATCAGGGAGGCCATTGCCGCTCTTGCCCATGCAAGCAAGCTTTCACGCACGGCCGCACTCCCCGCAGGCGCTGTGCTTCTTGGCCTGGCTCGAGGACCAGGCGGCCGCGGCGGCCGGACGAGCTGGCGATGCGGAGGCAGGGGAGGGGGCCGGCGGCGGCGGCGGCGGCGGTAGCAGCAGCAGCAGCAATAGCAACGTCATCGCCCGCTACGATTTCGTGATGCACGCGGATGACGACAGCTTTGTGCGGCTGGACCTGCTACTGCCGCTCATGGTGGGGCGCACATGGCCATTCGGGCACTCGGGGCGACCGGTCATGCACACAACGCGGTGGTTGGGTTGCTGGGAGGACGGGGCTATGCCGCCAGGACACGAACCGGCCCGGCCCCACTACGTGGCGGCGCCGCAGCAGCTCGGCTGCGCTCTTTCGGCTCTAAGGCGCCGACCCGCTTGATGCCACATCTGTGACCTTGATTTAAAGCCTTTCGCCCCGTCGCCGCAGGCCACCTGGCCCCGGCAGCGGCACTACTGGGGCTACATCTGGGACGGCACCGGCAACCGCGTCACGGCGCCCATCCGCAACCCAGCCAACAAGTCGCACATGCCGGCGGCGCAGGTGGGGCGCGTGGGCAAGGAACGGCAACACCTGCTCTGTCGTGGGCTGTGTAAAACGAACCGCACCGCCGTTGCTTTCTGGGCCAGCTTCTGCCGTGGAGGGGTCGGCGGGTAGCGGAAACGGGCTCCTGCCCGCGTCATCTAAAGCAGTGCTTGTTAGCGTTGTGCTAGCGTTGTGAATGCGAATGCGAATGCGAATGCGAATGCAAGACGCCGTCGTTGTTAGTCGGGAACCCCGCACTGCGCCCTTTCGCTTGACCGTGTTGCGCACGCCACGGCCCGCAGTACCCCCTGGACTACTACCCGCCGTTCGCCAGCGGCTGTGGCTTCGTGCTGTCTCGGGACCTGGTGCTGGCGCTGCTGAGCCGGCCGCTGCCCGACTACCGGCTGCTGGTGGGGGGGGGCTGGGTGGAGTGGGGGGCGGTCGGTGGGCGATCGGTGGGCGGTCGGTGGGTAAGAGTGACGGGGCTGGCGGACTGGCGGGGGTGAGTGGGCGCTGAATTTCGCCCGCCGGTCCACCCGGCTCAGCACCGCGGCCAAAGTGCCTAACCTCACCCCGCCCATGCCCACCGGCTGGTACAAGGTTAACCCCCGCCCCTGCACACCGCCAGGACCCGCCGTTCGGCATCCACCTGTGCGGCCCGCCCGAGTACTGCGTGGCGCCCGGCGGCCCCGTGGCGCCCGTGCACGACGAGCGCGTGCGGCCCTACCGGCCGCTGCCCACCTTCCGCCCGGACACGCTGGTGCAGCACTACCTGCGCAGCGAGGAGATGAAGCCGTTCTGGGAGCAGGTGCGTGCGGGGCACGCGGGCGCGGGGCCGGCGGGACGTAGGGCCGCCGGGCGGGCTGGCGGGTGAGTAGGAGTGCAGGGTACGGCTGTCTGCGGCAATGGCGCGCGGCAGGGTGTGCTGGCTGGGATCCCGTGCGAGTGCACCCGCGGCCTTTTCCGTCTTCTGAACGAGTGATTACAAAGGAGGAAGGAAGGGGCGTGGCACGCCACATGTCGTGCTCACCGCAATTCCCAGCAGTCAGCGCGCTCAGTCCCGCGCCATGGCGCACGAGCCCGCCACTTGCTCCCCGCTCTCAGCATCCACCAGCCAGCGACCAGCGATCCCACCACCATGCACTTCTTTGTCGCCGCGGTGTGCGCCCCAGTGCGCGCCCAACCCAGCCTCCGCATACACCTGCTCAGCACCGCCTCCGCATCCCTGCCCGCCCGCCTGCCTCTCCGCAGTCCCTCGAGGCGGCTCGCGGCGGCCCGGCGGCGTCGCCCAGCGGCGCGGGCTCCCCCGAGGCGCTGTACAACACGCTGGTGTCGCTCGGGCTGCTGCGGAGGTGACGCAGCCGTGAGGCACGTGCACACGCACACGACACGCCCCGTGGCCTCCGCACTACTCGGCACACGCATGCAGCCCGGTGGCCCTGTAAACGCGGCGCCGGCTAGCGCACGTCTCCTGCTCATGCGGTTGGTGTCCGTAGCTTACTATTCACCGTACCCAGAGTCCGTACCAGGTACTCCCTGGTCGGCTGGTGTGCACCTAATGGCCTAACGGCGTGACAATCTACACGCCTGTAACAATCTCCGCCTATCTCTGCAGCACATGACTGCTCGGGTCGTTGTCCTAATGCCCTGGCGGGCTCTTATGTGCGGAGCGCTTTAAGCGTTGCCATGCGCAGCCAAAACCTATCAATAGGAGTGAGTATGCAATGCGCACCGCATGGGTGCAAGACTCTTTGGCCCTATATTTGGCCCCCTCACGCCACGGGTGTGGCCGCCGCCGCCGCCGCGTAGCTCTCCACCAGCTTCAGCATGGACATCTCCTCGTCCAGGCTCGCCTGCAGAGTGGCAAGATGCAAACTCAGCAACCATACAGTACATGATTGCGGGCTTTGTATGCGCAGGGTGCTGGCAAAGTTGCATGCGGCGGGTGCAGCCCATTTCGGCTTGGCGGCGTGTACTGACACGCGTGCCCGCGGCGCCGCCCCAATTCCCGCGCACTGAACCCGATACACGCGTGCACACCTGCAGCTCCACCTTCTGCTGCTGCTGCACCGGCACTAGCACCAACCCCATGTGCCGCTCCTCTTTCTTGCCCGTGGAGGTGGTGAGCTGCTCAAAGGTGTTGCTGAGGATGATGTTGCCCTGCTTGTCCAAGCAGGAGAAGTCGCCTTCCAGCACTCTCCCCGAAGCCAATGTTACCTGTAGCATGCATTCATAATGCTAGATTGCTCGGCAGCGGGCGGCACGCCGGTGCAAAACTCGTGTGCATCGCTCGGCGCTCTGCCGCCATTTAAGCACGGCGCTGGCCTCCTCACCCGGAACTGTCGATATAGAAGACCGCGAACATCTTGGATTGATTTGGGTGCTGCATTGCTTGATGCCATCGTGCGCTGAAAGCAGGGACACTCGTTTTCGGCCTGTCGACCTGTTTTGATGTTGGTATATATTCTGAGTGACGCCGCTTTATGAATCAAACCTTCAGGACAACGTATTTTGGACTTGAAGATTGAAGCGGTTATTTCGCGGGGAACATGGCCGACGCCTCCCCGCCTTTTTGATGCTGGCTTTCCCAGCTGCCATTTATTTACGTCAGCGACTTGTCGGGCTCAGAACCAGCTGAGGCTCAGAGAGCCCTTCAACGGCGGGCGGCATCGCCATGTCTACCGGCCCCGACAACCCAGCGGACTACCGGGAACCCTACATGGTCGTGCTCAATGGCGGCGACACGAGGCCGTGGTACGCACCGCTCACGGGTGGCATGCCGCTGCGGCCCGGCGAGGCGTTGCCAGTGTAAGTCCAAAGCGTGGCTTACTTGTCTCCCGAGTCCCCGGCTCCCTGAGCCCAGCTTCTCCCGGTTTGGATCTGATCGGCGCGGTCTGGTATGCACCGCTCACCCGCCGATCACAGGCAGTTTGTGTGCAGTATCGCGGCGCCCTGGCGGTCGGAGCAGGAGCTGCGGGGGGTGAAGGAGAAGGCCAGACAGCTGAAGCACTATGACCTGGCCAGCGCAGCCCACAAACTGCTGAACCAAAAGAAGCACGAGCTGGACCAGAACGCTATCCGGGTAAGCCGAGCGTTGTAAGCCGGGTAATCATGGGGCAGCGCGGGCGGGCGGTGCTGCTGCGTCACACTTCCCACACGATGCCAGCCCGTCCGCGCCAGCGCGTTACTGGCCCTTACCATGCCATCGCACGCTCACCGCCCCCTCGGTCTGACCGCCCTCACTCACCGGTGCCTCGCAGACGTTGCGGCAGAACCAGGCATGGCAGGCGCTCCACCAGGAGGACGCAGTGCTGGACACCATCCTGACTGTCGACTACACGTGGGCCGCCCAGGTCAGCGGGGCCGGGGTCAGGGCGCGGGGACCAAGGACCAGCACAGCAGCCGTGGTGCGCCCGGGATAGGCCAGCTGCCCACTGGCGAAGTAGCGGGACGGCATGGTGACACGAACCTCCTCGCCGCACCCCTCGCCATCGCTACCGCCATCCTCGCCACCGCCGTCCCTCCCGACCCCTCTGTGCTCTGGGCTGGACGGGTTGGTTTGGGTCCACTCGGTCAATTGCTTTGGGTTCTGGACTGAAATATCCCCACCCCGATTGCAGCTTGAGCTGCTGAACCGGGAGGCGCTGGCGGCCATCGCGGAGCTGCAGGAGCGGCACGAGGACCAGCTGGCCCAGGCGCGGCTGGAGCAGGTGGGGCCGGGCTGCTCCCAGGGCTGCTCCCAGGAGCCGTGTTGGGAGCGCGTGGTGCGGCTGTTGCTGTTGAAGATCGCCGCTGGGCACACCACTGGCTGGGAGCTGAACCGGGTGGCCCTGGCTGCTGCTGCTGCTCTTGCTGCTGCGCAAACGCAGGTGCATGGCGCCTGGGAGCACGGTGTGCGGCCGGCGCGGCGCAACAAGGAGCTGCTCAACCTGCGGCGCAGTGAGGCGGTGCTGGTCAGGAACGAGGACTATGACAATGCCTTCAAGGTGCGCGGAGGGAGGGGGGGTTGTGAACACCAGCCCAATCCAAACCCAACCCTGGGGAGGGAGGGGGACCCGGTGCCGCAGGCACGCACATGCATCATGCGGCCCCATGCACCACCACAGATGTGCATCGGTTCAGCCCCTGGGGGCGTCCGGCGCCAGAGCGGACCTGACAGCGCGCAAAGCACAGCTGGCCCCGCGGGCATGGCGCCACCGCCTTTGATGTTGGCTGCTCCGCCGCCCCCCGCAGGTGCATGCGCGCGCCGCGAGGCTGGCGTACGAGGAGGCGTGTGACGCGCACATGGACTGGCTGCTGAAGTGCCACGGCCAGCAGGTGCGCGTGGGCGGGTGGGCACATGTGGACCGGAGTGCTGGAAACGTCGGAGGAGGTGGAAATCGTGGGAAGCCAGGCGTTCCTGTTGGCGCAGCCCCAGCAGCTCCGTCCTGTGCTTTTTCTGCAATGTCCTTTAATGCCCTGACGTGTTAATGTATGTCGGTGCCGGGCCCTGCGTGCGTGTGTGATGCAGAGCAAGCTGTTGGCGCAGCAGCGGCGCGAGGTAGACGCCTTGCGGCAGCGGCTGGAGAGGCGGCTGCGCGAGGCGGAGCTGGCGCGGGAGCGCGACATGCTGCAGCTGGACCGGAAGATCAAGGTGGGTGCATATGTGTGTGTTTGTGCGTGTGTTAGAGAGAACGGAACGTACCGTATGTTTGTTTGTGCATGGTTGTGTGTGCATGTGTGTGGTGGTGCTGTGACGTGCCGACAACAGGGGCCATCAATGCGACACAGAAAGTTGCCAGTATGGATTGCAAGGGCTGCAACCTTACAACAGATACGGTACATGCACGTGCACCCGGGAGTGCGGTTATGTTGGCGTGCTTTCACGCGCTGCTGCCTGCGCCCACCGGCCCGCCACAGGTGTCCGACACCAAGCAGGCCGGCGTGCGCAAGGCGGAGCGTCGCACCGCGGAACAGATGCTGTCGGGCCGCGGCATCATCAACACCATCACCACGCGCACCGGCCACGGCGTGAAGGACGCCCTTCCGACCATGGCAATCGCCAACAGCGCCAGTGCAGCAGCGGCGGCGCAGGCCGGCGCCGTCTTCCACGACCCCAAGAGCACCTCAGACCAGGCGCCCTGGCACAAGTCGCCTTCCGACTACACGCCCTCCTACAATCCCAGCTCCTCGCTCTATCTGGGGCCCAGCTCCGCCTCCGGCCTCAAGGGCCTGGGAGGCAAGTCGGCCGCGGGCTCCGGGTCGGGGTCGGGGCCGGGGTCCAGAGCGGGAGCGGGCAAGCCTGGCGCAGGCCGAGGCGGTGCTGGCGGCGGTGTGGGCGGCGGTGTGGGCGGCGGTGTGGGCGGCGGTGCCGCAGGCAAGGCTGCGTCACCAGCAGGGGGTGTACGCTTTGCACCCACGCCGCCATCGCCTGGCGCCGCGCCGGCGCCGCGCCAGGCGTGGGGTGCGGCGTCGCCGCCGCCAGCCTCCCCGCCGCCGGCGTCACCCCCGCCGCCCGCTTCACCGCCGGCGCCGCCGCATCCAGAGGACATGTCCATGCCCAGCCGCAGCAGCAGCGGCCAATCCGGCCGGGCGCAAGCAAGCGCCGCCGCAGGCGGCTATCCTGGCGGCGGCGGCGGCCGCGGCGGCGGCGGCGCCTGGATGGACCATGCCGAGCCCGCGGCGCCGGCACCGGCGGCGCCGCTGGCAGTGACCTTCAGCGCTTGGAACCAGGGCGAGGGGGCCACCATCATGGGCAGCGCGCACAGGGGCCAGCAGCAGTTCGGCCAGCCGGCCTCGTCGGCAGCCGTGGCGTCGGGCACCACGGGTGCGACGGGTAGCGGCGGCTCGGGGCTGACGGAAAAGAACCTGCGCGAAATCAACCGCGCGGCCAGGGTGGCGGCGCAGCTGCGGGCCGACGCGCGGGCGGCGGAGGCGCTTGCGTACGGCAGCAGCTCGCGCAACTCGCCGCGGCATTCGTCGTCGTTCCGGAGCGACCAGCCGTACGCTGCGGGGCTGTCAGCGCGCATGATGAACCAGCCGCTGGCGCCCGCGGCCGCCGGCTGGTATTGAGGAGGACTGGACACTGGAGCCCGGAAGGGGTGCTTGGGGTCAATAGAGCCTAAACTCTGAAGGCGGTACATTTGTGGTCTGTCAGACTGTCATGTCCTGCTAGGCTGGGGACGACCATGCGGCTGTGCGGCAGTAATAATAGTCTGTGTCTTGGCAAAGCCACTGGCAAGAGGTGTTGCATTACGATCAAGGCTGAAGGCCCCTGTACGCTGGCACTGGGAAGCGATGCCGGATGTGGACTAGGCACGTGTTTTGGGACTTCGCCGAGCATAGGTCTGCAGAGTGAGCGAAGCCCAGTGCCTTACAGCGTTGCGTCTCGTCCCGGCTCTGACAAAGACGGCATAGCTCGCGGTCAGAACAATCATCAACGCTCACACGGCAAAACAACACCCGTCACCCTCGTCGGACATCAACTGCAGTCGCGTGAGTGCATTGTCGAGCTGTAAGTCATGTCAGGCGCACAGCCGTATCGTCCAACATGACGCTTCTTATGCGTCGCAGAAAATCATTATGATTCTGTGTTCCAGCAGCCCACATGACGTGGTCTCATGCACCGGCACAGCACCGGCAAAGCCACACGCAACGAGCCCCAACTGCTCCACAGAAGGAGGCCTTACTAAACGTTTTGCATTGAACACCCGTGTGTCCACGTGTCCGACGCCCACTCATCCGTGCATTCCTCCGCTCAGCACAACCCTCTCGCTAGGCGCTCTTCTCCGCATCCGCCATCTCCGTGTCTTTCCCGGCATCCGCGGTAGCTTCTGCCGCGGCCGCCTCCTCCTTCGCGGGCTCCTCCTCCTCCTTCTCCTCCTCCTTCTCCTCTGCCGCAGGCTGCAAAGTTGGCACAGAACGCATCACGCATCAGTTGTTGTGCGGTTTCACCACAGATGTGCGCAAGAGCCTCCGAAAGATTGGCTCCAATGTCCCGCGCGCAATCTCGGGGTGTACTTTCGAACACAGGTTTCAGCGCGACCAGTACAGACGGGACCCCATCCCCAAAAGCCGACCCCAGCACTTCAAGTGCAGGCCCGGCCACCAGCCACACCTAAAACCCCCGCACCTTGTCCTCTTCTTTTACAGCGTCCTTCTCCTCTTCCTTAGGCGCCTCCTCCTTGTCCTCCGTCACTGGCGCCTCGTCCTTCACTGGCGCCTCGTCCTTCACCGGCTCCTCCTCCTTCTCCTTCGCCGGCTCCTCCTCCTTAGCGGGCTCCTCCTTAGCGGCCTTGTCCGCCGGCGACGCGTCCCCCTCACCGGGCACCGCGTGCTTCTTGGCGTAGTCGAGTGCAAGCCGCTTGACGAAGTCCTTCTTAGCCGCCAGGTTCACGCCCAGCTTCTCCTCCAGCTTCTTCAGCAGCTGCTTCACAGTCGTGCTCTGCACGTCCGACACTGTGGGAAACCAGACGGTGGCAGCAGCAGGCGGACCAACAGCAGGCGGCGCGTCAACAGGGTGAGAATAATAGGAGTACTGCGTACCCTGCGGACCCCACATGCAGCATTCTGCCTAGGCGCGAGCAACCCAACCCGTCATATGCCGCCAATCCCACCCGCCAGCTCGTCCAGGGTGGCCTTCTCGATCTCCTCGTCAGACGGCAGACCGGACGCCTCCTCCTCCTTGTCGTCCTCCTTCGCGGCGTCCTCCTCGGCCTTCTTCTGCAAGAGGCCGCACCCACACGCGCGCAAGTATGTCAGCCGCACGCAGGTGCATCTATCCATCACATGACAACCGAAGCCGCCCAGGCAAGACCTAACACCACGTCCCCGCAAAGCGCAACTCCACGTACCCACCTTCTTGCCGGCGCTCTTGGCAGCGGGCTTCGCCTCCTTCTTTGGCGCCTCCTTCTTAGCAGACTCCTTCTTTTTAGGCTCCTCCTTCTTCTTGGGCTCCTCCTTCTTGGCCTTCTTGGCCTTGGGCTTCTCCTCGGGCTCCTCCTCCGCCTCCTCCTCGCTCTCCTCTTCTTCATCCTCCTCGCTCTCCTCCTTCTTTGACTTCTTGGCGGACTGAGCGCAGGCGAGACACACACAAATCGCACAGACACGGGCAGCGTGTTTATGCGGTTCAGGGGGGGGGGGGCAGCAAGTCGCGCTGCCTGCATGGTGCAAGAGGACGGCGTGGATTGAAGCTTGCTCACCTCGCCCTTCTTGCCCTTCGGCGTCGTCTTGGGGGTCTTGGCCTTCTCGCGCTCCTTCTTGGCCTTCTCCTTCTTCTTGGCATCCTGGTAAGCACAATCAATCAGGCCCGCGTCTCTGCAAACAGCGGAAATGCCCCCACGCGCACGTACACCCAGCCCGAAAGGAGCCTGAACTGCTCGCCCGGCGGCAGGCCACATGGCTGCCCAGTGCCAATCATTCAACTCACTGCGGCCGACAGGTCCTTGTCTGAGAGCTGCTTGGGTGACTCCAGGAACTTCATGAGCCGCTCAATCTTGGACTCCTGTCCAGACAGGAACGGCTGGTCACTGTAAACCAGAGCCCCAGTTGTGGGCGCGGTGCCGCCAGGTGGGCACGCTGTCCTACCGCAACAGCAACATGGTTGCGGCCGGCGCGTACCCCGCGCGTACCCCCCTGCATGTATTATCGTGGTCTCGCCAGACATCGCCGTCCCACCATCAAGGCTTACCTTCTTGCCCTCATCGCCGGCGCCACGAGGCAGCTCAAACACGTCCAGGATGCCGTCCAGCACCTCTGTACAGCGCAGCGCGCATGCACCACGGCAAGGTAAGTACACACCCGCTTCCAATCCCCAAGGCGACCCGTATTCACGGCGCTCCTGCCCGGCTCCACCGGCCTGCCTGCCCAACTCACTGATGGTCAGCTTGCCAAGCTTCTCCTTCGCCTTCTCGTGCTCCTTCTCCTGTGTGTTGGATGCGAGCGCATATGGCTGTGGGGACTGCGACTTGGAAGCGCACGGCCCTGGGCCGACGACGCGAGTGCCGCAACCGCAGCGCCACTCTTTTTGCACATCCCGTCAGGAACGCCCGCGGGCCCCACGACCAATGCAGCAGGCTTTTGATGCACAGTCGACGGCCGCCAGAGTGCCAGTCTGCCAGACCACGTATCACGCTCAAGGGTTTCGTAAAGTTTCCCGCCGCAGCCTGTCTTCCCTGCCCTGCTTGCACACAAACCTTGTCGCTCTCCTCGAACGCAAAGCCCGAGAACTCGTACACGTTCTTCTTGCGCCGGTTTGCCTGCGACACAGGAAACAGGGACGCCGCCTCAATTCTTCATCCCTCGCGCATGGTGGCCGCTGCGACGTGGCGCTGCGCGGCCATTGCTCTGGGCCGTGTCCTTTGCCCTCAAATCCCAGCCCATGAATGCCTGAGCTTTGCTAGGCGCAACGCACAACACAGCTGCTGCTGACGCCTTGAGGCCTGTGCCACGCCGCTGCAATTAACAATCGCGCTTCCACTGCCCGTCCCCCGCTTCCCACCACCACGCATGCACGACCACCCCGGCGCCACGCGCACCGTGCCAGGGCGCTTGAAGAGGAGGCTGTGCAGCGCGGTCAGCACCTCGTCGTCCGTCTTCAGCTTGCCCACCAGGAAGTGCACTGCGATCGGCAGGCGTTGAATCCATCAGCGCGGCCAACACAACGACAGGGGGCCGGAGACCCCAACCAGGTGCGGCACGTGTCAGCCCGAGGGTCAAAAGGCAGCAAACGCTATGCGCGCACCGTTGGGAATCTCGCCGAGCTTGGTGCCCTTGCCCTGTGAGGATGAGATAGCGCGAGGCGGGTTTTTCAAACGGGCACGTTGACCGGGTTCGATTTCAGTGCCCCACTTTGACGCCCCCGAACAGCTCTAGCTCACCGGCTTGATCACGAACTCTGCCTTCTCCTTAACCTCAGCTGAGTAATGCTCCGCCTTCTTGCGCTGGCGAGGCCCAGAGACCAGGGCAGCGTCCTCTGCAGTGACCTCCGACCGACGCTTGCGCGAGGCACCCTCCGCCTTCTTAGTGGTATCGGGCTTGTCATCTTCCATCTTCTCCTCCACAACGGTCTGGGCCTTCTCGTCGGTGCTCATTTGGTC